>CM052797.1:117990935-118028363 GCA_028533885.1 Nasua narica | reverse complement strand
CCTTTAATCACTTACTGGTTCCAGGAGTTCTTTTGTTGTTGAGTCTTGGATTTTTTACATAGACGATCATGTCATCTGTGAACAAAGACAGTTTTATTTCTTCCTTTCCAATCTGTATACTTTTTATTTCTTTTTCTTATCTTATTGCATTAGCTAGAAATTTCAGTAAAATACAGAAAAGGAGTGGCAACAGGGAACATTCTTGTATTATACGTGAACTGAGTGGAAAAGCTTTGCATTTCTCACCATTAAGTATGATGTTGGCTATAGGCTTTTTGTAGATCTTTTAAATCAAATTGAGGAAGTTCCCTTTTATTTCTAGTTTACTGAGAATTTTTACTCTAATGGGTGTTGGATTTTGTCAAATACTTTTGCTTCATTTATTGATATGATTACTTTTTCATGCTTAGCTTCTTGATGATGGGTTACATTAATTTATTTTCAAACATTGAACCTGCCTTACAAACCTGGGATAAACCCCATTTGGTTGTGGTGTATAATTATTTTTATACATTCTCAAATTTGATTGCTAATATTTTGTGGAGCATTTTTGCATCTATGTTAATGATAGATATTGGTCTGTAGTTTTCCTTTCTTGCAACATCTTTGTCTGATTTTGGTATTAAAATAATTCTGACTTCATAGAACAAGTTAAGAAATATTTTCTCTGTTTCTATCCTCTGAAAGACATTGTAAGCATTGGTATAATTTCTTCCTTAAATGTTTGGTAAATTTCACCAGTAAATCCATCTGGACCTGGTGTTTCCTGTTTTGGAAGGCTATTAATTATCGTCAATTTCTTTGATAGATATAGGTCTAGTGGTATTGTTGATTTCTTCTTAATGTAAGTATTAGCAAATTGGAATATCTCATCTAGGTTATCAAATTTGTGGGCATAGAGTTGTTCATAGTATTCCTTTCTTTTCCTTTTAATGTCCATAAGATCTGTGGCACTGTTCCTTCTCTTATTTTTGATATTAGTAGATTGTTTGGTCCATACTTTCTTTTAGTGTCTCATTTTCTTTTGTAAAAGCTAGATTTTTAAAATTATGTAATGCAACAACTCTGAGAATCAGATTCTCCCCCTTCCAAGGACTGGTTGTTTTTTCTTGTCACAATAGTTATCTGTTTAGTGATTTTTCTGAAATAATTGAAGTCTATACTTTGTGATGTGTGACCACCAAAGTGTCTCCTTGTTTAGTTAAGTGGTTAGCTATGATTGGGCAGAGATTCTGTACATGTCTAAAACAAATAAATCTCTTAGTCTTTCCTAAGTGCTTTTGTGTACATGGTAGAGTGTGCCATCAACACTCACCCAGGCAGTTTATAACTCTGATTCAATCTTTACTTTCTGTTTATGCAAATCCTCAAGATCAGCCATAAGTAGGAACTTACAGACTTCTCATATTTTTTCTCAAATATGCATACAGCTATACACATGCACACAGCCTCTAAATGCCCAGGATACAGTGTAACTATCCAAAACTCCTAAGAACATCTTATTCCTCAGCTTCTCCTTTCAGAATTTTTGATCACTCTGTGGTTTGTCCCATCTGTTATCCTCACCCAGACAACCGTGAAACTAAAACACTTGCCTTTAATTGTTTCTAACAAAAACTTCCCACCCCCTAGGAAAAAGGCTTTAAGCACTGAGTGAGAACCAGTCAACCTTGTAAGTAGGGTCTTCCAGATAACTACAGAGGTCAAGTAATAATAGTTGTTTGAAAATGAATCTTTGAAAGTTCTTATCCCAATGATATTGGGAATACAGGCTGCTATTTTTCAAGGCTACTGCTGAGCTGGAGAGCAGAGGGTGGAACTGGCACAGGTCAAAATAACCATGAAGTTGACTGTTCCTCTTGATAGTCAGCCATTTTTCTTGAATAACTTTCCCCAGGTAGCTGCAATTAACTTTGGTTAATTTCCAGAGTTCCAAAAAAAGTTGATTTTTAATATCTTTGCCAGTTTTTCTCATTGTCCTAATGGAAGGGGAAATATACAGAGGGCTTTACTCTGTCATATTTGCAGATGCCATCCCTGCTCCCAGCCCATCCTGTTAACCTTTTTGATTAATCTGTTATTTGCCCCAACTCTTACCTACTGCCTCTAGCAGCTGCAAAATTTGTCACCACCTGTGACTGTTTTTGACTAATTTCTTCCAAGGAATAGGGTTTTTGCTGTGGTTGAACTCCAAATCAGGTCAAATACAGGCAATTTTGCAAGTGATGCCTTCCAGGGAAGCACAAGATGGGTCAAATAACAGTTCTTTGGGAATGAATCTTTGAAAGGGTTCCAGCCCTATTTTTCCCCCTTCAGTGGCTGCCAGCCTGCTGGATCTCACAGCAAATGCACACTATTATTTTTCCAAGGCTATTATTGACGGGCTAGGACAAGATGAATGGAACTAGGGCAAGTTAAAATACCACAAAGCTCACTTTCTTACCAAGATTTAGCTGCTTCCCTTTAATAAACTGTCCCCTAATTTGCTGAAAGAGTTTGGTTAATTTCTAGAGTTCTAAGAGAGTTAATTCTGACCATTGTGGGCAGTTTTTTCATGGCTTTTATGGAGGAGAGAGTTTTCAGAGATCCTTACTTCATCATTTTTTTCTGTCTTCACCTCACTTACTATACTTAGACATAAAGACCTCTCTTCTTTCTCCATGCTAGCCAAGTGGGAGAAGCCCTTTAATCCTGGATATACAAAGAAGAGCTCCCCATTCCTGGTGGGCAAGAGGACCATTGTGAAGGTGCCAATGATGCACCAGGTGGAAGAGTTTGCCTTTGGAGTGGACCCAAAGCTGAACTGCTCCGTGCTCCGGATGGACTATGGCCGAGACACCGCAGCCTTCTTCGTCCTCCCTGGCCAGGGCAGGATGAGGCAGCTGGAGCAGGCCTTATCAGCCGGGACACTGAGGAATTGGAGCCACTTACTCCAGAAGAGGTGGGAATCTGTGTCTGTCTCCTCGGGCCTGAGGCAGGTGTTGGGCTACCTCCAGGACAGGGGAGAGACTGTGATAGCAGCTGTTGAATGCCAACTGAGCCCCAGCTGCCTGCTGGATACGGAACTTGGGGCTGTGGTCTCACTTGAACTTGACAATCACCTGACAGATGAAGAGCGCTACCACCCCCAACCACAGATTAGGAAGTAGAGGCTCTAAGAGGGGAGGTGAATTGTCCAAGGCCATGTAGCTAATATGTCCCCACAACACTATTATGTCATCGTAGTGATTGCACGCTAGCAGAACTCACTCTGCCAGCCAATGTGGTATTAAATTCCATGGAATGATTCCATAAAAATAAAAATAAACAAGCAAAAAAAAAAAAAAAAGCACTAACACTCACCTAGACAATGAGGATAGTACTATTATTCAACCCAGAAGTTGTTGAAAAGATAAAACAAGTCACTATTTTTAACGTGCTTAAAACAGTCACTGGAAGATGGTATGCGTTTGATAATGTTAACTAATTGTAAGATTATTATTAGTTCTGTATCTATTATGGAGACTATCAAAAGGATGTTAACCATAAGATCAAAAGGAAGGTCAAAGTTTTATGGACAATCTCTTAGCAATATTTCCTTTCCCTCGTTGGCACCATTCCCGGGCGCCCACAGTCCAGGGGGAGACAAAAGATAGGATCAGAGTTAACTGTAACTCAGGAAGACCAAGTTCAATGCCCCAGGGGAAGCCCAGACTGTGTGCTGGGGAGCTTCTGAGCCGAGAGAGATAGCTTTCCGCTGGGATCCATGGTGGGCTTCAGGGAGGTGGTGCACTTGAGTCAGGAGCATAGGCAGGACGTGAAGGTAGGCTTGGGAGGGGCACTCCCAAGGGTGCTGGTGAAGAGGCGTAGCTAGGAATCAAGGAACCCTGCAGGATGCTTCAGAGGTTTCTCCAGCGACGGCAGCCAGGGCTGGACAGAGGAGGCGGCACAGAGGCTGGGGGCTGGAGCAGTGTGTAAAGAGTGGCAGACCGAGCAGGGAGGAGATGGTCA
The DNA here is from genome assembly GCA_028533885.1 of Nasua narica. Taxonomy (NCBI): domain Eukaryota; kingdom Metazoa; phylum Chordata; class Mammalia; order Carnivora; family Procyonidae; genus Nasua; species Nasua narica. The sequence goes on along the minus strand of CM052797.1, from coordinate 118,024,373 downwards.
GACCATCGCAGGGGACCGTAACCATGAGGAGACAGCTGTCCATTGTGCTAGATGCCCATCAATGAGGATGTAAGTGTCCACCCAGCACTTCTGTGCTTTAATTTCTGTGACTTACCAAGTACACGACCTTGGGCAAAGCAATAAAACAACCTTAAAACATCTTTACAATGGAAATGAAGCTCATGAATATGCCTGGGACCGTGCCTGACACACAGTAAATGCTCAGGAAATTTGGGCTCTTCACTCTTGGTTCAGGAAAACCATAGCAAAGGAAGGAAAAAAATTATGCTGAACCCCAGGGCTGTGCTGTCCAATGGCTAGCCCCGTGCAGTTATTTAAACTTAAATGAACTAAAATTAGTAAAGCTACGGTTTTTTCCCCTCACCTCATTGGCGCCAGCCACATTTAAAGTTCTCAATAACCCTGTGTGGCCAGCAGCTGACCTACTGGTCAGCGCAAAGGAAATCTTTCCAACCTTGCAAAAGTTCTACTGGAACCTGCTGCTCGCAGCACTTAGCAGGATTTGTCCCAGGAAGGGCTGGGGGAGACAGCAGACATACATTCATCACTGCCGGGTGCCCCCCACTGGTCATTGCTGTGAGCTCCTTTGCTGGGCCCCCACCTATGCTCTGCCCCTTACTTTATTATGGGGCCCCCTTCCTTCTTACTTCTCTATGGAGCCTCTATGGATGGACCTGCTCGTCCAGAGGGCTAGCTTACCTCCAGGGCAACTTGGGTTGGATGTCTGGGATGTGCTGACTACCGTAGCAGCAACCAGCAAGAGCTAGCAGAGTAGAGTCTCCTGAAATGCCACCCAGAAGCAGAGACAGAGACCAAGGGGCTTGCCACCTCACATTGTCCTTTTCCCCGTCTCTGCAGGTGGATAAAGGTGTTCATTCCAAAATTCTCCATTTCTGCCTCCTATGACCTGGAAACCATCCTCCCGAAGATGGGCATCCGGGATGCCTTTGATAAAAATGCCGATTTTTCTGGAATCACAAATAAAGGCTTCCTGCAGCTTTCCAAAGTGAGTTGGTCCACGAGAACATTTGCCTGAGCTAGAAGGGTCTATCTATGGTGACTGGCTAATCGACCCCTCAACATCGCATTGATAAGGCAACATAGACCCCGAGAGGCAAAGTGACCTGTCTAGGGCAGAAGCAGGGCTGCCAGGCCTGTGGCTTTATGGTCACCGTCCTTCTGACACACAGGCAACTTTTATCCCTCTTCCAACAAATGTTCCTGAGATCCAGCTACCGTTCCTTGAAAATTAAGCCCATCCCGGGAAGGCAACACTTCCACTCCGAGACCTGCTACAGATGAGCCAGTGCCCCCCTGGCACCCGGCCTCACCTCCCTGAGCCCCAGGGCCTCACGCTGAAGTCACATTGGCTGCCCAGGGGCCATCCGTACCCTGCAGAAGTGCTGTGTTTGCCCCACAGTGTTAAAAAGAAAAAGAGCCGATTTCTAATGTGTAGACTGTTGTACCTCAAACTAGAGATTTCTGAGTCTGACTTCCGCACGGAAGCGGTGAGCCCAAACCCCTTTGTAGCATCCATCAGCCAGACCTGAGCCGTGAGCTCCCCTTTTAGGGAGAGGGAACCCTCCAGTGGCGCTGTGTGCCTGCCCCCCCCCCGCTCTTACAAGAGGTCTGCTTCTTGTCTGCATAGCGGTTTCTGTCCCCGACCGGAAAATGTAACTTGATAATAGATTAGAGATGGTCCTGGGTCACTGAAGGGGGCCTTTGTCATTGGTGTCCGGGGAAAGAACACAGAGGTCCCAATGGAATCCGCTGGGCATGACGGCCATTTTCCCATCACGTATTTCTGTGCATATGAGCAGCAGCGGCCATCATTATCTCAAATTCTCGGGCCCCCTGGGGCTTGGGAGGCTCTGAGCCCCTGCTGAAGTCTCTTCCCTAGAAGGCCCGGAAGGGGCCTGCCCTGCAATGACACTGCCTGCAGTTCCCGGGCAGCCGTGTAGCCCTACTGTGGCACACGTACTTCGCCTGGTCTCCTTTAATTCACCCATGACCTTGTGGGTCGATGACGATGGCCCTTTCAGAGATGTGGAAAGTGAAGCCAGCAGCCCCTAAGTAACTTTTGCGGCCATAAAGTGGCAGAACTGGGACTCGACCCCAGACTTTCCGGTGTGCATTTGTAACCACCAACTCCACGCATAGGGACCCAGTTCGCCGTCTAGGCAGCAGGTGCGCACCCCATGCCCGGGATCAGGAGCAGCGAGCCGGAGGCCCCTGGGCGGGGGTGCATCACCATCCCCGGGCAGAACCCCGAGGCTCGGTGAAATAGAGCTGCCTCCGCGGGGACCGCTGACGTCTGTTTTTCCCTCGGCAGGCCGCCCACAAGGCTGTGCTGGGCGTCAGCGAGGCGGGCACAGAAGCCGCAGCGGCCACCGCCACCAAGCTCATAGTCCGCTCGAAGGATGGCCCTTCTCACGACGTCGTCCGCTTCGATCGGTCCTTCCTGCTGCTGCTGATCGACAGAGCCACCGGGGCCCTTCTCTTCCTTGGGAAAGTTGAAAATCCCACGAAATCCTAGGTGGAAACCTCCCGCTGACGGAGTCCACGTTGAAAACACCCAGGAAATAAACCGTGTTGTGATGATCCCGGTGTGAGTTAAGGATGTGTCTCCTCCCGCTCTGAGGGTCTGCCTGACCCCAGCAGAGCTGCGTCTGCTGCCGGGGTGCCCCTCCGAGGGCTCACTCGGTAAAAGTCAGCAGAGGGGCACCTGGGTGGCTCAGTCGTTAAGCATCTGCCTTTGGCTTGGGTCACGATCCCAGGGTCCTGGGATCGAGCCCCAGGTCAGGTTCCCTGCTCGGCGGGAAGCCTGCTTCTCCCTCTCCCACTCCCCCTGCTTGCTCCCTCTCTTGCTATGTTTCTCTCTGTCAAATAAAGTCTTTAAAAAAAAAAAGTCAGCAGAGATCAGGGTCACAAACCCCCAGACACAAAGCCCGTTCATCCCCCCGTCACTGCTCTTCTCTACAAATCCTCCCAAATAACTAGCCTCATGGACGTTTCTGGTGGGCATATTCCCGTTCCTCGAGGCCCCCCGGGAACAGTAATCTACAGGGCAGTCACTTGTATGGCAGAGTTATAGGGGAAAAGTCAATAAACCTACAGTGATGATTCGGCCAAGAACGATGTTCCCACATGCCTTCAAGGTCCAAATCTGATCGTGGTTATGGGATAACTCCTACTGGCCAGGCCGTCGTGATGTGACATCTCAGGAGCTGAGTGAATTCATTCATCCATTTATTTTCTTAAGATTTTATTTATTTATTCATTTATTTGACAGAAAGAGAGACAGAGAGAGCATAGGCAGGGGAAGGAGCAAAGGGAGAGGGAGAAACGGGGTCCCCGCTGAGCAGGGAGCCCGATATGGGGCTCGATCCCAGGACCCTGGGATCATGACCTGAGCCGAAGGCAGAGGCTTAACCGACCGAGCCACCCAGGTGCCCCTCATTCATCCATTTCAACAAAAACTCGCTGAGTACCTCCTTTGTGCTGGGAGTAGGTCAGACAGACAAGGTCCCTGACCCCCTGGGCCTAAACGGGGGTCTCCCATGTAGACTCCCATGACAACTACTCAAACTTACAAGTCAATCAACGACGAAGGCTGTGAAGACAGAGCAGGGCGCTTGCGAGAGGGGCGTGGGACAAAAGAGTGCAACGCCTGAGTTAGCAGCGACCAGGCACGCGGGGACAGAAAGAGGTCCCTGGGGCTGGAATGGTAGAACCAAGGCCAGAGAAGTCCAAGGAGGTCGGCGTCGTTGGCGGGTTCGGTGGGGGTTCCACGGAACGGGACGGGTGTCTCAGACAAGAAGACAAAGGGCTAGCATTTGGGTCGTGATGACCTCTCTTGGGGGGAGGGGGGACCATGGCTCTCTGGCCAGGCTTTGTGAGGGCTGACTGCCCTCCCGGCTCCGAAGCAGTCGCACACACACACACAGCCCTCTGGGGGCCCAGCCTCCTCCCTGCGGGCTCCTGGGGACCACAGCCCGGCTCCCTGACTCTGAGTCCCGAAAGCCTCCATGTGGTGGGGCAGACCATGGCTGAACCAGGCCAAGACAACTCTGCCTCCCTCCCTGCTCTCTGCCACACAGGCTCTCCTGGCTCCTTCTTCTTCCCCTTTCATTACCGAGGGCGTCTCCTGCAGCCTCTACTGGAGCCCCCCAGCCCATCAGATCCAGAGATTCCTTTTTTGGGAGGCGCACTGGTGCCCCATGTCCCCTCAACGTGCCAGGGCCCTCATGCCAGCTTTCCTGAGCCCTTTTACCCAGGAAGAAACATCTCAGGAGCTGAGTGAATTCATTCATCCATTTCTTTTCTTAAGATTTTATTTATTTATTCATTTATTTGACAGAAAGAGAGACAGAAGTGGGTTATGCCGGATAGCTGGAGAGGAGCTTCAGGGGACCCCCCGCCCCGACGCTCCCACCTTCTTTTATAAATAGGAGAACAGAGAGCAGAAGCAACGAGCCCAGGCCACAGGGGCTCCCTGGGAAGAATCAGAACCGGGACCGGAGCCCAGGTCCTGGGGTCTCCAATGCTGACATCCACCACGCTTGCCATATGCACCGTGCTCTGCCCGCGGGTAGGACCCGGCCCCAAGCACGCCCAGTGTGGGTGCCCTCCAATGGCACACAGGGGTGGCAGGAGTGAGGGGCTGGGGAAAGGCACCTCTGCTGTGCAGGCCTACTAGCTCTGTGGCCATCGGGAGCCCCCACCAGTCAGGGGTGGCTGAGGGCCGCCAGCCTCCTCGCCCCCAGCCTCGCCCCCAGGGGCCCCACGACGGTGAAGGTCAGGCTCCGTGGCTTTGCAGAGCCCGTTCAGACTTGTATTAACCAGAAGACACCAGAACAGTCCTAAAACAGATTTTTCCAGCTTGGTGAGCTCGCGGCTCTCTTTTTTTTTTTTTTTCCAGATGCCTATCTGTGGCCTTTGTTTTGAGACATGTGCAGGAATCGTTTTAATCATAGATGGTCAGATGGAGACATAGAGCCTTTAAAAGAACAGCGTGACTTCCAATTCCCAAGAAGAGAAGGCATGCCTGTTGTGCGGGGCCTCAGGGGGCAGCACCGGGAGCCAGGAGCAAGAGGAAAGCAGGGCCGAGAGCCTTTCTTACTGTGGTGGGGGGACATGGTTAGGTGGGGACAGCACCTCCTTGAGCCGGAGGCAGGACACAGATGTTGAGGTCACGGTCGGGAGATTTGCGATAGGATTTTTTTTGCACGCCGGTGGAAACACAGCCATCCTGGAGAAAGCAAAAGCTTCAGGCCTCTGACCTGTGATTTAAAGACACCGAATCAGGAGCTTTGGAATATTCAGGAATGATTTTTACGGAATTGCAGCAAGGTTTCCCTCAGGGCCAAAGTGACCGTGTTCTATAGCAGATTCGGAGGACTTTCTCGCTAGAGCCAGGTGACAAAACGACCTCAGAATCCCGTGTCCAGGGACCGTTCACACAAGGACAGAGGCACCCACACACGGTTTCTAGCCAACCCATCCGTCTAACACACCCGTCATTTCATTGCTGGGAAAGCGCTTTTTAAAGAATCATCCGTTAGGCTTATTAGCGTTGATTCCTAATCGAGTATTCTAGATCAACCTGTGTTGATTCTAGTCAGCCAGAGCTGGTAGCGCGCCCTCTGGAGTATGGGCTCCTGAGTCTTTCAAATACTAAGTACCCCCCACCACCCCGACCCCATGTGAATTCCTGATCCGCCAGCTTCTTAACTCACTGCCCCTTAGAATGTCAGAAGCAGTAATCCCCACTTCCTTCCTGTCTATGCTGGAGTAGTTGAAAGTGCTTCAGAATCAGGATGATCAGGATGTTGGCAGACCACCCAGCCCCCCCCCCCACCAGGCATCTCGGTTTTCCAGGTGGGCATCTCTTCTCCTGCGGGGGAACCTGTGCACGGCCCTTCAGGTGATCCGAGCTGAGTCTGGGGCCACAAGGGCTACCTGCTTCGTGGCATTTACAAACCAGAGAGGAGGAGAGGGAGATATCGCCAGTGCGACGCTTCAACACGGCCCTTCACCAAATTTCAGGACCGGCAAATGAAGCTCTTGCTGTGCTCATACGTACTCACTTGGTCTCCAGCACCGGGAAAGTCCCCCGAGTGTAGGGCAGTCACCCCAACTGGTGTCATTGATCCCCGGGAGGAATGGTGCCTCCCCCCACCCCCCAGCGCCGAAGCAGGCAGAAGCTGCTCTGGGGGGGGGGCGGGAATGTGGCATCAGGGACCCCACACACAGTACAGTCACACGGCTCGGAGACAGAGGTACAAGGGACAGAGCTCAGGAAGGAGGATTTCACAAAGCTTCCCGTCCAAAAGCCCAGCTCCACCGTCGCATAACCACCGTCGCAAACCACTCCCTTCAGTGCCGTAGGGAGACTCATTGTGCCGCTCTCTCCTCCTCGGAAAAACTCACGGCTCCTGCGTCATCGATTGTCCCGGGAGTAAACACACAGAAAAGTGCTTAGGACAACACCTGCGCATTGTTGGCGCCCAGGAAATGCTAACCATAATGCCATTGTGCTTCTTGTTTTTCAGATGGGAAACCTTTCCAAAAAGAGGTGTTCCTTTCTAGCCCATTTCCCAACTAAGAGCTGGGAAGGCAATGCAGGCATTTTGGGGCAGGATGTTCCCCGCCACCCACCCTGCCCCGTGAAGCATCTCTCACGAGGAGCGGCTGGCATCCTCTGTCCCACGCATCTCAGAACTGGCTGCGAATGGAGGCCCCCGTTTTGTTCCCCGGGGCGTGTCTGATCTCTGGTACCAACACGCTCCCCACCCATCAGCCCGTCCGGTCCCACACAAAATATGTTCAGCTTTAAAATGACACACCACAGTGCCTGCTTATTCCTAATTGTCAAAAAAGTAAAACCTCCCTGCGCCAGGGTACTTAAAATAGGATGCTGACGTTGTGATTCTTGACAACTGATATAATTACCACATAGCATGACACTTACAGAGCCAAGAGGCAGCATTTAAAGAAGTTTTAAAAGACCTTACCCATAAAAGTTTGTCCACTGCCCATTTAGTCCAGGGTCTATCACCAAAGAGAGGAGATCTCTGGTCAGGGAGCTCTGGGCTGTGGTATCCGCTGGATGTGGGCGTCAGTCCCAACCCTGCTCCCCACTTGCTGTGTGACTGTGGCTAAGCTACTGAACCTCTCTGAGCCTGGATCCACACCTCTAAAACGGACTCAGTAATAATAACACCAGCCCGGCAGGATTGTTGTGAGAAGATTAAGTGAGATCCTGCAGATCAGGGGTGCAACACAGAGCCCGGATACATGGCGCCATTCCTGGTCCACGTGGCCCCTGGCCCGCCATCTTTCCAACAAAGCTTGGTGTCACTGCTCATCTTTTTTTTTTTTAACAGCTTTATCAAGCTAATAATTTGCATGCCATAAAATACACCCATTGTCTGGGTATAATTCCCTGGTTTTTAGTAAATTCAGCCTTTTTAGAGGCTGAATTTAGAACCCAGTTTTAGAACACTTCCAATACCAAAACCTGTCCTCAAGCCCATTTTCAGTCTGTCCCAGCACCTTTCTCAGCCTCAGGCAACCCCTGATCTGCGTTCTCTCTAAAAATTCACCTTTTCTGGATCTTTCCTAGAAATAGAATCCAATAGTATGCAGTCTTGTGAGTGGTCTCTCTCTCACTAGGATGCTGTCAGAGTCCACCCATGATTTACAGGTATCAGTGTTCTGCATTCCAACCCGCAATGAATGAGGATTCTGGTTTCTCCACGTCCTTGCCAACACTTGGTATTTTCTGTCTTGTTTATTACAACCTTTCTAACAGGTGTGTAATGTTCTGTCATTGTGGGTTTAGTCTGCATTTCCATGTGTTTATTGGACATTCATATATGTTCTCTTTGGTGAAACGTCAGAGTCTTTTGTCCATTTTTAAATTGTTTTTTTTTTTGTCTTATTATTATTATTGATATGCTATGAAGTCTTTGGCGGCTAAATTCAGTATCTGGGGATGCTTAAAGGCCATTTCTTTTTTTTTTTTTTTTAAGGCTTTTATTTATTTGACAGAGTGAGAGAGAGATCACAAGTAGGCAGAGAGGCAGTCAGAGAGGGGGAAGGGGAAGCAGGCTCCCTGTTGAGCAGAGAGCCCAATGTGGGGCTTGATCCCAGGACCCTGAGATCATGACCTGAGCCAAAGGCAGAGGCTTTAAACCACTGAGCCACCCAGGCGTCCCTCAAAGGTCATTTCTATTGATTTCTTTTCTCCTGAGTAGGGGTCATGCTTTCTGGTTTCTTTGCATTGTCTTGCAATTTTTTCTTGGGTGCTGGACATTTTAGAAAATACGTTATAGTAACGTTGGATTCTGATCTTCATTCCTGGGGATTTTTGGTTTTGTGGTAGCAATAGTTTTAGGTAGTAATTTGCCTAGACTAAATCTATAAAACATGCTTCCCCTACAACTTCTGGCCACAAGTATTTCTTGGTTTTCTTTTACTTATTTTATGTATAAGCCTGCCTCCCAGAGGTCACCCTTGTGATTATATTGCTTATTGTTCAGCCACGTATTGCTCAGAAACTGTGTTCAAACACCTTGAGTCAATAAAGCTTCCACTGGCCTCTGATGGATCCGTATGTGGGCTGATGAGCCCATTCAAACCTCAGGCAGTTCTCAAGTACACCCAGATTTGTCTTTCCACCCCTCTTTCTTGCTTCTCCATGGACCAGGGAGATATATGTAGCTTGCACCTACTCTAGTCTCTGTTGTAGACACGGAGAGCCTCCCCTCCGCCTGGGATATGCAGAAGGCTCATCAGGCCCCCTAGAGCTACACCTCTTGGGCCTCCCTGTTTAACCTCCTGCTACTCCACTGGCCTATTTATTGCCCCAAACCCAACCACAGACTATCAATACCACTGCCCCCCATAATCCCACCCCCATGCACACACACACACAGCTTGCCACTGAGATCATCGCTTTAAGAGACAAAACTCTAAATCAGGTGAATTGGCTCTGCTCTGGTTCGACCACCCACCAGCAGAGGAAGGTTGGGAGGAAGCAGCTCCAGACAAAAATGTCACAGACTCACTCTGCGCCTCCCCAAAGTTTAGTCCTTTTCGTGAATGAATGCTTCTCTGACATAGGTCTTTGGTAGATTACTAGATTACTAGAGCACAGAAATGGTTGTTTTTGGCAATTGTGTCTAGCGTTTTAGGGCTACTAAGGAGAAGATTGGTCAGTGGTTTCTCTCCATCATGCCAGAAGTAAATTCCTTCTAGATTTGGAATAACCCTACACATACAGCCTTGACCCTCCCCCCAAGTCCCAGGCAACTCCGCCCCACCCCACCATCTGGAATTCCCTCTTCAGACTTCCCTGAGAATGTGTAGTTTCCTGCCTATCTTTGTAAGACCTAGATGAAAGGTATCCACCCTCTCCTGATGGTCCTAGGTAGTTCCCTGTGTCCTTTTCTTTTCCTGCACAGCTCCTTCCTGGGAATGTATACTCTCCCTGACTAATCACATGGGCCCCACCATCTTTTTACATGTGTGTTTCTCTCTCTAAACCAAGAGCTCCTCAGGGCCAGGATTTATCTTCAAGGCGGAGGCCAGGCCTTGAGCATTTTGTTAGTGCAGAACCTAGGCCAGAGCATGGCTCTTGGGAGGGCCTAAGTGGATGTTTGCCAAAAACCTGCCTGAGCAAATTCATGACCAGTAACACAAATGGCACCATAACCATTACTTTGCCCATTGTCTCATCGGGGACTGATGTGCAAAGAAAAATAACATAAATGATTCAGCTGTTTGCTTTAGGCGGTATTTGAACATGATCTGTTGGTCGTTAATATTAACTCAGGTTTATCCATATCGCTACCCCCGCAGGAGTATAAATAAGGCACGGGCAGATACAAAGAGCTTGTGGCAACCGCAGCTCTGCTGGAAGGTAAGTCACCTCTCTCTCAGAGACAGGGTTGGTTCCACCTGAGTGTGTGTTTCATTGCTCTTTTTTGCCATGTTTCAGGTAGTTGCCTTACGGAAGATGATGGAAAATCCAGTGTGATAAGCGTGTGTGTGTATTTTCTAGAATCTCCTCCATCTGCTCTTTTCCCCCTCCCCCTCTCAGCCCCCCTCAACCACAGTGCCCTCCACCCCTTACTGCTCCTTCCCCCACTCAGACCAGGTGGATGGAGGGGGCAGGGAAGGAGGGGAGCTGCTGGGGGGATGATGGGGGTGTGGCGGTGGGAAGCAGGGGCCATTGCAGGGTGGCTGTACGGGACAATAAGGGCCTGGGCAGGCTGCTCAGGGCCAAGAGTCGGGTTGAAAGGAATCAGGGCCTACGGAGATTCTTTGTCACCTGAAGAATCTATACTCCATCCCCTCGAAGCTCATGGGAGCTAAAGAGGAAATTGCCATTTATACTTTGGGGAACCCATCTTGGCTGCAAAGTAACTGGAAGGGTCAATGGGGGGCAAACATGAGAACTGAGAGATGCTATTTTAGTCAGCTTGGGCCGCTGTAACAAAATACCACAGACTGGGGGGCTTAGACAACAGACATTTGTTTTCTCACAGCTCTGGAAGCTGGAAGACTGAGGTTGGAGTGCCAGCAAGTTCTGGTGAGAGCCCCCTCCCTGGTTCGCAGATGACGGTCTTCTGGCGATGTCCTCACGTGACCTCATCTTTGTAGGGACACATACGGGGTCCGAGGCAGGGGAGAGCCAATGCTCTAGTGTCTCTTCTTACATGGGCACTAACCTGTGACCACATATAAGGGACCCTCATGATTTTGTTTGATCTTAATTCCTTCCCATAAGCCCTCTCTCCAAATACCATTTCATTTGGGAGTAGGGCTTCAACATAGGAATTTTGAGGACCACAAATCTTCACCCACAGCAAATGCTATTTCGGTAGCCATGACAAGAGACACCATGGTGATGGATCACCGGACACATGCAGAGGAGTGGACCCTGTGCCCAGAGCTGTGTCAGGAACTGTAGGAAAACCAGGGAGGAAGACAGAGCTCTGCCCTAAAGAGGTTGAACTGAACACAAACTCAGGGTATGGTTCACATCTTTTCCTTTCTCATTGGGGTGCCAGAAATCCCACCATTAGCACACTCTTCAGATTCCAGGCCTGACTTCTGGTCCCAGTCCATTGTGGGGGGCACATCTGGGGGTAGAGAGAGGTTTTTCCGCCAATGATGGGATGGAGCAGTAACTGTAAGGACCAGGAGGGTCCACAGGAGGAGGCCAGGATCGCCCGAAATGACCTGGCCAGGCCCCCCGCTCAGCTCGTGGCCCAGTTACCTGAGCATCACCCGGGCTTCCTTTTAGAAATCACACCAGGCAGCCCTGAAGCCAGATCTGGCCTCCATCTGGGCTAGATGGTGTTAGCAAATGCCTTTGACAAGATTGAATTTTTCAGGCAAAAATCTAGGTTTCCAGGTTCTTTGGAAACATAAAAAAAAAAAAAAATCTGGCACCAACACCAGTACTCCCACACGGAGAGCACAGTTGGAGCTGAGTGGCACCTGCCCACCTCTGGCCTGCACCCCTCTCCTTTTGCCACAGTCCCCAGTGGTCCTTACTGCACAACGCTTGCTGGCCTTGTCGGGGTGTATTTCTGGTCAGATCTCTGTAGCATTTAAATCTGCACTCCCCGCTTTCTCTCTCTCCTTGGTTCTTCCCTTCCCACACTTTCCAGGAGTTCGTCATGAGCTCTGTATTAAGAAAGAAAGAAAGAGAGAGTGAGAGAGAGAGAGAGAAAGAGAGACAGAGAAAGAAAAGAAAGAGAGAGAGAGTGTGTGTAGAGTGAGAGAGAGAGAGAGAGTAGAGTGCTGCTCAAAATCATAGGATGTCATAACGACAAGAGGTTTTAGGACCAGGCAGAGAAGCAACTTGCATTAGGACCCACTTGTAGCACAGGCGAGATGCAGAATTAGGTCCTTTGTCATGAGGTCATTTATCTTTAATTTACCTAAAGTCATGTTCCAAAATGCTTTAGCCTTTCCTCATTAGCCTTAGTTAGCATCCCCCAGTCAAGGACAAAAAGTAACCCCAGCACCCAGGTAATAATGGGCCCTTTCTCAAGCCCCTTAGCATCAAGAACATGTTCCACGGAATGTTCATCTTCCCCACCTCTTCCTTCCAATTAGAGCTCCCAGCAATGTCCCACAGGAAAATGCACTTGGCTCTCTCTCTGGTCCTCATCCTCTGTGGCCTCCTTAAAAGCACCTACTGTGAAACTGAACAAAGATCCAAATGGAATGTTTACCCAGTCTCAGCATGGAAAATTTCGCCTGTCCGCCGCAAGATAGAAGCTGGCAATAAGGTTTTCGCCCCCAAATTATTCAAAATTCTTCTAATGGAGCATCCCAGAAAGAATATCATCTTCTCCCCTATGAGTATCTCTGCCTCCTTGGCCATGATTTCCCTGGGAACCAGATCCACAACACTTACCAACCTCCTTGAGGGCCTGGGATTTGACCTCAAAGTCATGAGCATGTGGGACATGCACCGTGGTTTCCAGAGTGTCGTCCAGATGCTAAAGCAGCTGAACAGAGAGGGGCACCTGAAGTACAGGGACATGCTCTTTATCGATGGCAACAGGAAGATCAACACCCCGTTTCTGTGGGACACAAAGGGCATATATGACCTGAAGGCCCAGATGATTGACTTTCGAGACGTACAAAAGACCAAGAAGAGAATCAACTGCTTTGTGGCTGCAGAAACGCACAAGGGAACCAAGGGATTCATCACCTCTCTGAACCCTCATACTTTTCTGTTTCTTATAAACTACGTTTTCTTCAAAGGTAAGGCTTATCAAGTCCATGAACTCCTGTTTGGATAACCTTTGCCCCTGGGTTTCCTGAAAGATTTCAGTCAGAAAAAAAAATGTAGTATTGGTCATTCTATCCCATGTCCCATAGATCAGTATATTCAAAACTTTTCATCTGCTTTTTATCTCCTTGTGCTAGCTAGCATTTTTTAAATGTTTCTGTTCCCAACGCTTTTGGTCATATCATTGGCCAAACTTAAGATATTTTGGAGTAAAATGGAGTAATTCTTAATGGTGGGAGATTGAGTGCAGGAGTGTGTGCGTGCCCATGTGCACACAGGTGTTTGCTCTTCTGATGAAAATTTTCCCTCCTTGATAAGTTCAACAATTTTAAGCAGATTTCTTTGTCATAAGATTTCTCAGAACTCTTTTTTAATTATCTCATTTAAATTCAATTAACTGACATATCGTGTATCATTAGTTGCAGTTGTAGAGTTCAGTTATTCATTAGTTGCTTATCAGAACTCTTAATCCACTAAAATGCAGTGGGAATTTTCAAAGAGATGTTGTGGTCATTGTTTCCCAAATTATTTGACAACAAAATCCTTACTTGGTGTTATAGTTCAAGAGGCACGCAGTATTTGGGGAGACATCTTTTGAGGAATACAGATTTAAAGAAATCCTATGATGAATATTTTCAAAATTCATGTGTTTGCCTTTCTTTCCTTTGCATCCATCTAGAATTTTAAATATTCTGTTCACTGAGGTCCAGGTATCACTGGGAGGAGATTGCTGCCTTCTCAAGCCCCTCACCTCGGGTCCCTAGACCTGTGGGTGCTGGTGCCTTCTCCAACAGGTCACTCTGAGTCTTTCCTTCCTGATTCCCGTAGGCATTTGGAAAATGGCTTTTCATACCAACCTCAAGGAGGACTTCTTTGTGGATGAGCGCACCACAGTGCGAGTGGACATGATGTGGAAGAAGGAAAGCATGATTTATAGCCGATCAGAGGAGCTGTTTACTACGATGGTTAAAATCCCTTTCATTGGAAACATGTCCATAGTCCTCATGCTCCCAGATGTAGGACAGCCCGACTCTTCTGTAAAAGAGATGGTTGTTCAAAGAGCTACACTTCTGAAATCCAGTGGCATGAGGTATGCTACTCCAGAGGGACAGTCTAGACTCACATTGAAATTTTGCTGAGATCTTTCTTCCTTTGTGCAAAAATCTTATTTCAGGGGAATTAAGTACTTGCTTATTTCCTAGCATATTTGTGGAAAATGAAATAAGCCAAGCAGGAAAAATGGTGGCCTGGCTTCTGTTATCAGCTGGATGCCCCTTCAACTTTCTAAATTATCATTCTTCTACTTACATGTGTCAAAAACCCACCCCATACAAGCTCAAGAGGGTAAAGAAAGGAATGTATTGGAAAGATGCACCTAAGGGGATAAATGCAGCCGGGTGTCACTAGGGATTAGACAGGGGACAGCAACATCATTGGGAACTCCATCTCCTTGACGTCATTTGTCCTTGCTTCTCATCTCTTTGGCTCAGCAAATCAGCTGGTTTACTCACCCAACACATATATCCTGAGCGTCAATTCCATGCCAGACACTGCTCAGTGCTGGGAATACAATGGCTAGCCACACAAATCTCTGCCATTGTAGGATCTCCAGTCTAGTGGGAGAGTCAGTAAGTCAACTAATAAATTCAAATTGCAGTAAAACTATGGGAAAAGTGAGTAAGTGATAGAATAGAAGATTCAGAAGTAGAGCATTAATTGAGGATCCTAATTAGGTATGTTGACCAGGGAATAATCCTAAGTGGTAAATTTCAAGCTGAGTCCATGGTGGACAGATTTGGCTCTCTTCCCCTCAAGTAAATGCTCCACTCCAGAATGAATCCAACATATTTCTGTTCCAATGACATACTGCTAGAAGGGAGAACTGGATTGATCCAGATTAGGTGTGGTATCCACCATGGTCCAATCAAGTGTGCACAGATTAAGTAATCAGAAAGCATGATTCCCAATGGCCCGCTGATCTTGGCGAGGGCAGGGGCAGTCTTCAGGCAGTAAATGTGTAGACTGGGGAACAAATCTCCAAATAGTGTTTGTACTCTGCCACGTAGGAGCACAAGCTACTGCCCAGGAAGTGTCTGCTGTGGCTGAGGGCCACAGTGGACCGTGTCTGCCATCATCTGCCGCAGCTGTACTTCACACAATGTCATGGTTGGGACAGGGGCACCCCAATAGAGGAACCCAACAGAGTGGGTTACAATCCAACCAGAAGCTCAGCATCACATGGACAAACTATTGGTTTATGAGAAACACAAAGTGCTGGGTGGGCGGGTAGGCCCTAGGCACTAGATCTGTACCATATTTTGGGTCACTGCCCAATTAAATCCCTGCTTACAGTTGGAGGGTTGGAAAGACTCAGGGCTGGGTGCCCTGGCCTGACCCTCATCTTCTCTTCCTTCAGGAGCCCGTGAGGGGCATTGCTTGAAGAGTAAGGTGTATTTTAGGCAAGTGCTTGGTGTGGAAATGCACGGTTGCAGCTCATGCTCTAACACCATTAACCTCTCCCCAAGCAAGCACCCGTGCCTCACCCTTTCTTAACTCTATCTTGGAAGAGGCCTGAAAGCAAAAGCAAGGTGCTTCCCCTGGACCTAGGAGAGAGAGACGTGTTCAGCTTTCTTGCGGTTTTCACTCCTAACAGATGGGTGCACTTAATTATGCCCAAGTTCAAGATCTCCTCCAAGATAAACTTGAAAAAAATACTTCCCAAGATGGGCATCAGCAATGTGTTCACTACAGCAGCAAACTTCTCGGGCATCACCGCGGAGGATTTCCCAGCCATTTTTGAGGTGAGTAGAGCAATTTTCAGAGTTTCTGTTTTATTCACAATAGTTCTGAATGAAAAACCATTTAAAAAATAGTTATAATCTTAGGTCCATTGGCTTTTGAGGTTCTTTGGTTATTCAGACACTCACAAGCAATGGCATCGAGCCCTTTTGGAGGCTCTGGGGATCAAGTCATGAACAAGCCAGTCTTACCCTCATGGATGTTCCATTCTCCTGATGGGGTCAGACCATGAACATGCCAATGAACAGATGCGCACCATGTCAGTCAAGGATACGTTCTGTGAAGGCAGCAAAGCGAAGAAACTGAACAGCATGCTGGGGTGCAGCAAGCTGGCTTGGGGTGGGCTGGCCCAAAAGTCGTCGGGCTGGGTTGGCATCCATGCAGAGGCCTGGAGAAGGAAAGAAGAGAGCAAGGGAGCACACCAAGGGGACACATGGTTCAAGTGCATCCTGAGAGGAACATGGGCTTGAGATCCTTGAAGAACCCTGAGGAGACCCACACAGCATCAAGTGAGACCGAGAGAGTTGACTCGTGAGGTCCTGTTTTCTGACCTGCATGGGCCCCGGGGGCAGTTCTGACTGACCACCGAGGCCGACACACACTGACATGTTAATAAATCGATGCTCTACGATGCAGCGGAAGTGTGGCCGGTAACCCAGGTGAGGGGTAAACACGGTTTGGTAGGGTTTTGGTAGGAGTGTTAGCGGTGGTGGGGAGATGCTGTGTGACTTTTGAAGACAGAGCTGGGGTGCAGGGGGGAAGAGTGAGAGGGGCCAGCTCTGTAGCTGGAGCCTGGTCGATGCTGGAGCCAGCCCGAGGTAGGAAAGACAGAGGAGCAGCGGGGTGGGGGGCAGGTGGACTGTCTCTGCCAACTGGAGATGCCTGCAAGACATCCAGATGTCACGGAGCATTTGTGGGCACAGGGGGCTGCCTCTGATTACTCCGCCAAGGTCACAGACCGGCTGGCTGCTTGGCGGCCGCCCCGTAACTCACGTGCCCAGGACATGCCGAGGGATCCGAAGCCCTCATCACATCACGGTACATCGCTTGATAGATTACAAAGTAGTTTTTCAGGTTTCTTTCACCTGAGTCTCCCAATGACCTTGGGGAGGGGACAGCGTCTGCTCTCTAACTGAGGGAGGAGCGAGCTGTCACTCACGGAGGACACGGGATGGAGTTTCCGGGGCTGGGTCCCCACTGGGATGCAGCCCTTCTGGGGTCACAGCTCTCCCTCCACACAGGATCCCCGGGGTAAGCACACACTGAGTGCGGGGGGGTCAGGCTGGGGCTAAGGGATGCCGGGCCCCTCGCGGTACAGGAGCAGGGTCACCACGTGCCAGCAGGGCCTCCTGCAGATCAGAGGGGCAGACACCGGTGTTCTGGCACAAGCGTTTCCACATGGACAGAAAATGGTCCGTGCTGGGATGGAGACAGGCAACGCCTGCCCCCTCCCTCCCTCGCTTTCTCCCTACCACATCCTTCCTGAAAGCACTTGAGAAGCCCGCCCTCAGGGATCCTATGGAACACTTCCCTAAGCCTTCAGACCACCCAGCTTCCCTCTGAGCTCCACTCCCCTTTCCTCTCATTTAAACACCTAAACTCCTCGAACTTTCTGCCTGCACGGGGTGGGGGGGGGCGGGGGGACGGAGCTAGTGAGAACCCCTTCCAGAGGCATCTGGATCCGACCGCTGAGAGCCTCAGGTGGTTCTCCAGGAACGGGAGCCAGTGTTGCCCCCACCGGGCCCAGAGCTGAGACGAGACCCGTACCGCCCCCCCACCAGGCGATTCATGAAGCCACAATGGAGGTGAGCGAGGAAGGCGAGACGGACGCCCCCAAGGACATGGACGCCAGCAACGCCATCCCCTATCACACATGTACAGCAGCCCCCGTAGTTGTGAGATTCAACAGACCCTTCTTCCTGTTTGTGGAGGATGGGACGACACAACGAGCGATCCTCATGGGCAAGGTCTTCAACCCCACAGCTGAGTAGAGATGGGGCCGGGCTCTCGGAGCTGGAATTCAGCTGCTCCTGAATAAAGTGAATAAAAGTCACTGCTATTGAATCAAAAGAAGCTGAGTCTGAGACGCGCGGGCTGAGAATGGAGTTGGGGGGTTCGTTGCTGGCGTTCTGTTCCGGGGGCGCGGCAGGGTAAGGAGAGGCGGGGCGTCTCCTGGGGACACGTGGCAGGGGTACCTTCTGTCCTGAAAAAGGGAAGCGATTCCGAGGGGCTCCAGCGGGGTGTGAGGGGGTCTCTTCAGTGCGGAGCTGTCTCGTGGGCCTCACTTCCTGCCCATCGGGCAGTCAGAGCCCGTCCACTCGTCTACACAACAGGAGCCATGTAACTCCACCAGGCAGCCCCGGGCCAGAAGCCGGGTGGGCAGAGGCAGGGTCCCGCTGCAGAGAGGGGCACCTACGAACACCTCCGTGGGACTCTGCATGTCCCCCCAGCTCCAAGGGGAAATAGGCCACCTAGGAAGGCAGAGGCCCCCAGATATTTGGACAGCACCTTCTCTGTCCAGGTCCCTTATGAGAAAGTTGTTATTGCCCCACGGGATGAGAAGGAACGTGGATGAGGTGGGAAGAGCCACCACCAGGAGGGTGATGCACAGAATGGGGTGTGCGTGTGCGTGTGTGTGTAGGAGAGGCTGGGACTCCACCCTGCAATCACACCAGCTCATCACCAGAGTCGGGGTGGAGCCTATCCTGGCCTCCCGCTTGTAGGCACCACACGCTGGCGCACTGAGGTCTCCCCAGGGCACCTGGGCAGCCGGCTTTGCTCAGCTGACAGCAGGTCCAAGGTCACTGCCCCCTCTCCTTCACCATGCGGGACACCAGGCCCTTGCCGTCCTCCACGCTCACTGCATACGGGGCATTAGGATGGAAGAGTATCCGCAAGCACCCTTCAGCGCGAGGGACATTACGCTCCTACTGTCCTCCATGGACACCGTCTACCGCACGGGACACGAGGCCCTCAGCGCACCCTCTCTGCTTTTGCCACGGGTCTGCTAGGACCTGAAACGTGCGGGGTGGAGGGCGGGGGGATCTCCAGGCCTACCTCCATCTGGTTATGCTGCGGACACCACTTCTTCCGCATTTTCTAGAACCATCTACCTTATTGCTCTCCTCTCAGGGAAGCGTCTTGTGCCAGGGTCTAGCATAGCACCCAAAATGGGAGACTCCCAGAATTGGTTCTTCTTCCCCTAGCATGTGATAAGTGACAGCCAAGAGCCAAGTAGTTGATGTGCCCAGAGTAAACTGGATTCCTATTAGATGAGGGGGAAAAAAAAAAACTCTGAGCATATACTTCGATGATCTTGTTTATTCATAGCACAAATGTGTTCTTACAAAACACGCAGAAGGTTCTCAACACTGTTCTAGACCGAGGGGGAGGGTCTCAAGCGTTGGTGGGTGGAGCAGACCCCATCAGTGCCTGGTCCAAATGGCCTTGGCCTTCACCTTGCCAGCCCACACTGATTGAGCCCCACCTGGGGCTCGCCCCTGCCTCCCACACCAGACAGACCAAGGGCACCTGGAGAAGCAGATTCAACCTCCTTGAGGCCTCCATGTCTGAAAAGCGCCTCTCGATTGGAGCCACGGTGCCAACCGGGGCGAGGTTTTATTTGGCTTTACGCTTATGATGAAATAATTCTACCTTCTAACAATGTCTGATTGTTTTCTCCTATAAGAAAGATGCAGGCTGTGTGTGAGAAATTAGAAGAATGCGAAATCTACAAAGAAGAAAATAAAAGTCACCCCAGGGTGACTTTTCACCAAAATTTCACTCCCAAGATATATTCAATTAGTTCCAGGTTTTGTTCTAAATGCTGGCTGATTCGCGGTGAACAAGAGTCCATGGCCCTTTCTACAGGGATTCAAAATAGCAAGAGAGAAGGCTTTGCTTTATGTCCTAATTTCCTTCAGTCTTTTTCTTTTTCTGCACATGATCGATATTTATTTAACATAGCGGAAAAATACAGGAATGGTAAAGAATCAGTAAAACACGGGAGCCTAGGGGCCCCTGGATGGCTCAGTGGGTTAAAGCCTCTGCTTTTGGCTCAGGGCATAATCTCAGGGTCCTGGGATCGAGCCCCGCATGGGGCTCCTTGCTCAGCAGGAAGCCTGCCTCCCCCTCTCTCTCACCTGCCTCCCCCTCTCTCTCACCTGCCTCTCTGCCTACTTGTGATCTCTCTCTCTCTGTATCAAATAAATAAACAAAATCTTTAAAAAAAAAAACACAGGAGCCTCACCACCCACTTCGCGAGCAGGTAACTTAACCTCACAGAGCCTCAGCATCCTGTCTGCAAGCGGGGGGTGACTGGGCCTCGCTCACATTCTCTCTCTGCCCAGTTTTACGGAGGAACGATCCACACACACCACTGTATGCATTCAAGGTGAGCGGCGAGGTGGCTTGGTTCACACGTGTTGTGCAATGACGATCACGACAAGGTTGGGTCAGCGTCTCCCGGACTTATCGCTAGGGTGACGTGGAGAGGACACGGCCCAGATCATGGGAAACATCAGTGATGGGTCGGCAGCAACCACATCGCGACGTCTGTCGTGCTCACCGGGACTGGAGTATCCTCAACTGGGATGGGGTCCAGAATCCGACTGGTCTACAGTCCCCTCGGCTTATAGGACCGGCAGGAAGGACAGACCCTCCCAAGTAAAGAAGGTCCCTTCCTGGTGGCTGCACACTGCCTTTGCCCAGTTCCAGGAGCTGACCTGGCAAATATTGACCTGGCCGCCCTGATCTTCCGACACCATTTCCTGTGGGTAGGAGGCCGCGCAGCGCTGCAGACCTGGGGCCCCCCCGCCCAGGGAGCTTTCTGTGAGTATCGTGTTCATGCCTGAAGTGAAGGCGGGGGGGGGGGTGCTCCTCTCTCTCTCTTTCTCCCTCCTTCTCTCTTTCTCTCTCTTCCTCTCTTTGTCTCTGTCTCTCCCTGTCTCTCCTTCCCTCCCTCTCTCCCTCTCTCTCTCCTTCCTTCTATCCCTCGGTGTCTCCGTAACTCCTTCTCTGTCTCCCTTTCTCTTCCTCTCTCTCTCTCTCTGGCTTTGGCAGTGAGGATGAGAGAACCGAGTCCCCAAAAGGAAAAATGCCACAATCGACGGCTTCTAAGGCTTTAAGTGGGAACTTCAGGTTTTAAACGACCTTTCCCGGAAAACTTGGCCAACAAAAATGTTGAGAGAGGAACTCGCAGGACTCCTGCTGGTTAGACAAGAAAACGGAGTAATACAACGCAAAGCAAAATGACAACGTTGCCGTAGCCGGTGTACCCGAGATGCGGTTGTAGCAAAAAGCGGGCACCCCGAGAGCCTGAATCACGCCGCCGCCCCCTTCCAGGTGCTGATCTTGACCCTGAGCCCAGTTTCCCTGCAGGCACAGCAAGGGTACGAATCCTTGTGTCTCCGGGTTCTCATGGGGAGCCAACTAAGAGACAGGGATCAGCGATCTCGCGACAAAGGCACTGGCGTTTGCACATGAGCGGTAGTTCTTGCATCACGTGTGAGCGCTCTGGCGTTTCTGGAGCTTTCCCTCTTCCACCAACTCCAGGACCACCCCCGGCCCCAGGCTCTGCGCTGATTCCAGATACCGTCCCCCCGCATTTGGGAACACATCCGGCTGGGAGCCGGTGAGACAATGGACCTAATATCCTTGCACAAAATAAGCAATATATGGGAATATTACCATTAATTAATGGAGTTCTTAGTTTTCTTCTGGGATCTTTCTAGAAAAGAAATAAAGAACGACGTTGGGTGTAATTACACCAGCCTTCTGCAGACAGGGGTGGAAACTCACATTGCATGCTTTCTACGGGTCAGAGGCCTTCCACACCATATGCCTTGTGATCCTAAAGTGCCCCCACCCCGGAAGGTCGGCATTATCCTTTGCATTTTGTAAAGGGGGACACTGGGGGTCAGAGAGTTTCCTTTGCGCACCTCCCACAGGGAGATACTGCGAAGTCTAATTCAAACCCAAGCCCTCTGACTTTCCGTCCTCTTTGGGAGATAAGCCCTCTGCAAGTCTGGGAATCATCGGGGTTTCTGAAGGGTAAATGTATGGTGAGTTCAGTGGGAGAAAAAGAAAAAACTGGAATCAGTTTTGCTACAGCTGTATTTCTGATTTTTCTCAGGAGCAGACCTGATTTTTAAATCGCTCTGCTTCCCAAAGGGGAGGGAAGCTGTTGTTAGGGGAGCCTGCCTCACAGGTGGGGGGGACAGGGGTGGGGAGAGGAAGGACGTGGCCTTGGGAAATGGCCTGCAGCACTTTGCTCAGCAAACTGTTTCCACATAACTGATAAGCAGGCTGTATTCGTCCCTCCCAGCAACTGGCCTGTGGGCTCTATCACAGTGTCCTGAGCCTCTGCTCCCCACCACCCGCAGTCCCTGAAAGTTCATGAATGATTCAGGGAATGCCTGGAAAGAAGAAAGAAAAAAGAGAAGGAAGGAAGAGCGGAAGGAAGGAAAGAAGGAAGGAAGGAAGGAAGGAAGGAAGGAAGGAAGGAAGGAAGGAAGGAAGGGAGGAGGAAGGGAGGAGGATGGGAAGGAGGGAGGGAGGAAAAAAGGGAGGGAGGGAGGAAGAGAGGAAAGAAGAGAGGGAAAAAGGAAGCGGGGAGGGAGAGAGGAAGGAGAATAAACAGTGGAATTTTGTTTTTAGAGCCCAGAGTGCTTTTCTCAACAAAATCTTACAGACGGATGATCACTACATCAAGCAGATTGAAGGCTGCTGCTCAGACTGTAGCCTCATCCCCTACAGGGCCCCTCACGACATCCGTGTGGGATATAGTTTGGATGTGAGGCTCACTGTGTGAATAATGGGGAGCGCTGAAGTTATTTATGAAGTAGAATGACATGTTCAACATCTTGTTTTCAGAGGATGGGTCCAGCCTGGCTATGGCTGCTGGGAGCAGGGATCCTGCCCTCTGTCCACTGTCAGCCCTTTTCTGCCCATGGAGATAAGAGTCTGGGGGTGCCGCAGGCCCCCGGCAATCAGCTCCCCGCACCAGGCCCCGCCTACCACAAGATCACACCAACCATCACCAACTTTGCCTTGCGTTTGTACAAGCAGCTGGCCACGGAAACCTCGGGAAATATCTTCTTCTCCCCTGTGAGCATCTCTACCTCCCTGGCCCTGCTCTCTCTTGGGGCCCGGGCTGACACCCCAACTCAGATCCTGGAGGGCCTCGGCTTCAACCTCACAGAGACCCCAGAAGCTGATGTCCACCAGGGTTTCCAGAGCCTCATTCATACCCTTGACCTGCCCAGCCCCAAACTTGAACTGAAAGTAGGCAACTCCTTGTTCCTGGACAAGCAACTGAAACCCCAGCAGCGCTTTTTGGACACCATCAGGGAGCTGTATGGAGCTTTTGCTTTTTCTGTCAACTTCACGGACTCTGCCACCACCAGGAGGCAGATCAATGAGTACGTGAGAAAGCAGACATACGGGCAGGTGTCAGACGGCCTCCAGGAGTTCACGCAAGACACGCTCATGGTTCTCTTGAATTACATCTTCTTCAAAGGTGAGGGCTGGCTCGGGCAGCAACACTGCCACCTCTGCCGTCTCCAGTCATGCCCCTGAAAGCCACCTGTCTTCAAGGTTTGCAGCTTTTCCTTTGGGTAGTTGCCTCCATGTATTTACATAACCTTCCTACAGGACTACTTCCTGATTTATCAATATTTGTTTTCTCTTGTCATGTTTCTTCTGTTCAATTTTTATTCTGATTTTCTTTTGTTAGACATTCCATCATACTCTTTTAGGAATAACCCCCTTTTTAGAAAAATCTTACTTTTTATATTAGTATCTATCTTGAACATAGAAAAACATACAATGGATAATATAAAACCCCCACCAAGAAGGACGAAATATTAGCATTTTAAAATTTGCTTCAGATTTTTATTTTTTTAAAGACTACAATATTGCAGGGAGTGTTCAGGTCCTTTTTAACCCTTCCCTGGTCCTATTTCCCTTGTTCCGTCCCTCCCCAGAGGCAACCAGTATCCTAGGGGTGATGTGCAACCCTCTCGCCCATGTGCCCCCACCATGAACACTTAATATCCAGATCCATAATCCCCTTTACTACAGTGTATGTCTTCTAAATTTTACGAGAATGGTATCCTCTGTATGAATGATCTCGCACTTATGTGTTACTGTGCTCACCACATCTTTTTCTTTTAAAGATTTATTTATTTATTTTAGAAAGAGAGAGTTGGGGGAGGTAAGGAGAGAGGCAGAGGAGGAGGGAGAGAATCTCAAGCAGACTCTCCACTGAATGTGGAGCCTGACGCAGGGCTCCGTCTCACAACCTGAGACCATGACCTGAGCTGAAACCGAAGTTGTACCATTAACTGATTGAGCCACCTGGGCTCCCTGTATCTTAATTTGTATAAACAGCTTGTTAGTTTATTTTGACTGTGACACTGAGTGTGTCATACTTGTGGGGCTCATTTCTTCTATTTATGTTATTTCTTGATTTAGTAGCATGTAGCTCTATGATGATCCTAGGAAAATGAATTCTTCCATTTTTTTTTAATGCAGGTCCATTCAGATGTCCTTCATTTTTACCTAGTGTTTTTGTCTATTCCAGGATCCACATTACATTTATCACATCAGAGTGCACTCCTCCGGGCTGGGACAGTTTCTCTGACTTTCCTTGGTCTCAATGACCTTGCTGATTTTGAAGAGTACCGGCTAAACACTCTGTAGCATGTCTCTCAATTGAGATTGATTTGCCTGTTTTTTTCTCATGAGTAAGACTGGGGTGATGGGACAAGGGGAGGAAGGCCACAGAGAGGAAGTGCCATTCTTATCACATCAAGTCGAGGATGCATACTATCAGCATGACTTATCATCATTGATGTTGACTTTGACCATCTGGCTAAGCATGCTTGTCAGATTTCTCCGTTGCAAGGTTACCCTTTCCCCATTGATGGAAGTCACTATGTATATCCCACACTCAGAGAGGGCGGTGTTATGCTCCATGTCCATGACAGAGGAGGACCAACCTAAATTATTGGTCCTAAATTCTTCTGTATGGGAGATTTTTCTTTTCTCTTGCACTTATTTATTCAATCGCTGACTTACATCATTATGGACTCAAGGATATTTATTTTATATTTGAGGTTGTAATCCACTGCTACTTAGCTTTGTGGCTTAAAATTTTCCAACATTGACCATGAGAAGATCCTTCCATTGGTTCCTGGGTCCCTTGACATGCCCCCATTATTGCTGATTTTTTTTTTTCTTTTTAGAGCACTTCCTTATTTCTGGCACTATAAGACACTTCGGGTTCATCTTCTATAACTCCTGACCCCTGGAAAACATCTCTGTCTCTCTTTGCTGCCCTCTGGCTGATTTCTTCAACTCTAACTTCCCTTTTACTAATTCTTTCAAAAGAATTAGTATCTACTGTTTTGCCCATCCACCGAATTTTCGATTTCACTGACTATATTTTCACTTTGACATCCTATTTTTCTCAAATCTACCTATTATTTTGCCATAATGACTCATTCTTGTGAATTTTATTCGTTCCTTTTTTTTAACATGCTAAAAAAGAAGTCTTTTGGAGTATTCTACTATCTGGAGATCTTGAACTTTGAAGTCTTGGTTTTGCCACCCCAACTTATTCTCTTTCAGTGGAGGATTGAAATTTTTACCTTTGGGCTGATTTTTAAGGGAAATTATCTTTTCACAAGTTTCTGATGGGCCTCAGGAAGGGCCTCTAGGAGAAAATTTCACATTTGCCTCTGGTATAGTCCTATTGTTTCACTGGTTCTATTTTAATTTCTAGTTTTGGGAGTCCTTACACTGAAGGATTAATGAGAACATAGACCAGTCTGAGGTTGGAGAGTTCCTACACTGAATGAGTAATAAAAACAAAAAATCCAGAGCAAGTGACTCTTCCTCTCCACACCCACCTGGAAATGTAGTGACCTGTCCTAATTCAATCCTGGGCTGCTGGGCAGAGTTTTTTCATCGAGGCTTCCCAGACGGGGAAGGGATTGCTTTTCATAGCTTCTGACTCTTTGCAGACATATCAGTTCTAAGTGTGGGCCTGACTTTTATTTATGTCCCCTGAGAAGACATTAAACACCACCTCTGGGGCTATATCTGATTCTGATAACCCAAGAGCCAAATTACTTTGGTTCTAAATCAGAGATATGCACGCCTGCTTTGTATCTGAAATCTTTGATTCTTGTTTTTGAACTCAACTATTTATTTATTTATTTATCCATTATTTTGTCCTTCTTCTCTGGGTGTTTATGCAGGAAAAAAAAAACAGGACTGACTACATTTTGGGGATAATTTTCTTACCCTTGTGTAGCTCACAGTCCCACATGTACTATAAAGAAGTAAAAAGGCAATTGCAACTCAATGAGAAAGTGATGCTCTCTTGAGTAGATATGGGTGCCATGGAGCTCTCAAAAGGTACACCTTTCCAGACTTGGGGAGTGAAGAAAGGCTTCCTGGAAGAGGAGATATCTAAGCTGAGACATGAAGAATGAGTTGGATTTATTCAGGCAAAGAGGCTGTGGGAAAGGAGTAGAGGGTTCAGACTGAAAAACCAGCATGCTCCAAGGTCCAAGGAAAAGAGAAACCATTGCATTTTCAAGAAACTGCAATGAATTTAGTTGGACTAGAACATAGAACATGATAGCATAAGGCCTAGGGGACATTGCCAAGAGTTGCGATAAAAAGGTAAGGAGGAACTGTGTTGAGAATCCTAGACTTTACTTGTAGGACCCCAGAATTACCAAGAAGTTGGAAGCAGTGGAGTGGCATGATTATATCTGTTTAAATAAAAAATCAGTCTGGCTACAATGTGGAAAATGGTTTGGAGGGGAGGAAGGGTGGGAGAGCAGAGACAAGTCAGGAGGTTCTTGAAGTAGTTCAAAGTAAGATGGCGGCCTTGAATAAAGGTACTGTTTTGGAGGTAGAATCAGCAGTGCTTGGTCAGTGAGAGGATGTGAGCAAGAGGGACAGGATGAGCCGGCTTCCCATCAGCGAGATCAGAGCTCTCGGGAGGCCCAGTGTGGAGGCTGTTGCACATGGAGATTGTAAGTAGAAAGAGAGAAGCTATTACACACACAAACAATGCTGTGACTGACAGATTCTACGTTTCTGTGTCTTAATGAGCTTGTGCATTATACTTAACATTTTATTAACTGGATTCTTTTTTTTCCAATTAGTTTTATTTTATTTTTTCAGTGTTCCAAGATTCATTGTTCATGCACCACACCCAGTGCTCCGTGCAATACGTGCCCTACTTAATACCCACCACCAGGCTCGCCCAACCCTCCACTCCCCTCCCCTCCAAAACCCTCAGTTTGTTGCTCAGAGTCCACAGTCTCTTATGGTTCATCTCTCCCTCCGATTTCCTCCAAATCTTTCTCCTTTTTCAATTTGAATATTAGGAAGTTCAGAGGGAGGGGGTGGCTCTTGACCTTCTCTTTAGAGGGTTGCTGTTTCAAGACAGCATGGCAGAGAGGGGTCAAGCTAGTGTTTGCAAAGAACGTGAGCCGGGGAGCCAGTCAAGCCCCAATCTCTTCCACTAATGGCTCTGCAGATTGGGTATGTTTCTATAAATTCACAGGGAATCGGTTTCTCATTGCTGAAATGGAGATCATAATACTTGCTTAGTATTAATGTTCATGAAAAAATAGAGATGATGCCTTGCACATGGAAGATACTTAGTAGATGGAAATACTTTTTAGCTTCTTGAAAGCTAAGTCGCACTAGAATGGAACAAAATCTTAGACTATTAGAGCCTAACTCTGGGGACTCACTCTAGTGGCTGAGCCAGCCCTAAGCTCGGTCCCCCTGATTCTATATCCACCTCATATTTATGTATACCCAAGAGGAAGTCATGGAACCAGTGAGGCTTAGTGTATGTCTGCCCAGTGTTGCTCTCTTAGAGTGTGTTCTCATAGTTTTATGGATTTTGTGTCCTAAGCCAAGTGGAAGCATCCTTTCAATCGCTACCAGACCCAGAAGCAAGAGAGCTTCTTTGTGGATGAGAGGACCTCCCTCCACATCCCCATGATGCACCAAAAGGAAATGCACAGGTTCTTCTACGACCAGGAAATGGCCTGCACTGTCCTCCAGATAGAATACAGTGGAAACGCCCTGGCTCTGCTGATCCTACCTGACCCAGGGAAAATGGAGCAGGTGGAGGCAGCTCTGCAGCCAGAGACCCTGAGAAAATGGGATCAGTGGCTTCTGCCCAGGTAAGTGTCACAGCAGAAGGACTCCAGCAGACTTGGCCCAAGAATCCAGGCAAGGCCTTGATCAATGCCAATTGCAAAACCCAACCCCTAGGTTTGGCTCATCATTCTGCCCTGTAACTAACTACTTGGGTAAGACGAGGCCATAATTGGTGCCACATTGGGTTGGTCAGAGGATTGACCAAGTTCTCACATATAAACCTTTAAGTTCGGTCACGATAAGTGCTCACCAGGCATTAATCATTCGTATCCCCTCCTGAGTGTTTTTCTGGCCAACCTTCATTCCTCTTGTTTCTCCCTTTTTCCAAAATAATTTACTACCAGAAGATAGGAGATAGAGAAGTATAAACAAAAACATCAAATTAAGGACAATTATGACTCCCATGGAACAGTACTTCTTAAAAGAGTCCCTCTTTTTTTTTTTTTACTTTATGTAAAAATTTGTTTGACCAAAATGTAGAAAAGGTGATATTATTATATGTATTATAATGAATTAGAGTTGTAGGAATCTAAACAAAAAGTGTAAGTTTTTGCTAGTGTACCTCCTGAGTTTTATGATGCTTAATAAATAAGAGCTAGAGGTAAAGGATTGGGATAAGCTAGAAGCAGGTTTGTAGAACTGCAAACTTGAGTTGGCCCCCACAGTGCTAGGGCATGTGGACTCTTTCAGTTCCAAGATGTCAGCCAGGAAGGCAGAAATACAACAGCACCAAAATATGTAGCTTTGTTGACAAAATAGTCCATATCCAATTTAATCAGGAGTCCTGAAGAAGGACTTAGAGTCCTAGTTAGGTAAATCTTCAATTTTCCATTCCCTAATGTATAGAGGAGAGATAAAACTAGGCCAATTACTTTATCTCCGCCTTGCTGTCAGAGAGCACCCCCCACCATACCCAATGTTTGGCTAATATTGCTCAATTATTGATGGCTAGCAGTCTTTTTGGTAGATCCTCTTTGGAAAAAAAAAAAAGTGCCTTTATTTTAATTAAAATATTTCTTAAGGAAATTACATACCAAGAAGAGTACCATAAGAATCAAACTGCTAGTTTTATGAAATCTCAACCCCTACCCCCTTTTATCTCACTTTTCAGTTTGTGGTTTTTCTTACAATGGTTTCAACCCCTTCTGGTATGAGACCCCATTTTCTAGCTAACTCTTTCATGGGATCTATCTTGTTTCATGAGAGCTCTGATACGAAATCTGGCCTTGAGTTCTAATTACCTCTGGCCGCATAATAAACCACCCCAAAATGGAATGGCTTGAAAAAAATATCTATTATCTCTCTCCATCCAGTGGGTGGACTGGGCTCAGCCTTGTGGTTCTCATGGGGGGCTTTCCTGCACTGGAGTCAGATGCTGGCTGGGGCTAGAGCATTGAAGGCTCCTCTACTTGCTCTCTGGTGCCTGATTTAGCTGACTTCTCAGGTAAGGGTTGAGCAGGTGTCTCTCTTTCTCCCTGTAGCATGTCCGTGAGACTAGCTGGGGTCCTTCACAGCAGCTCAGCATAGTTGATGTTGTTATATGGTAGCTCAGGGCTCCAGAAAGTTGTGTTCCAAAAGTCAGGAATTGAAAGTTCCTGATCTTTCAAGGTCTGGGCTCCAAAGTGTCTCTTCTGCCATATGCTTTTGGTCAGAGTAGTCACAGAACCCACCCCAGTTCAGAGGGAAGGTGTATAGACCAAACCTCTTGATGGCCACTGTTCATCTTAACCCCACCAGCAGTTGGGTTTAAGACACCAATCGCCCTCGTGCCCCCAGGAGCCTTCCCTCAGCTCCCCAACCACACAGAGGGTTAGGAAAAGGTGTTTGTGTTTGGGCAGAGATTCAAATACCCAATAAAAGTGATACGAGTCAAGGACAGAGATCAGGATAAGAGACTATTCCTCTTGTCTATGAACCTACATGGCTGTGATCAGTTTCTGATTCCAGCGCCATATTCTCAAGCTCCTTTGGGCTAAGCCTGACCGTTCCCCCAGCAGAGGAGGAAATACCACAGAATCTTCTAGACCAACAGATTTTCCCTTAGGAAGATCTGGGGTTTTTTGGTTTCGGTTTTGGGTTTCGTTTTTAAGTGGGCTCCATGCCCAGCATGGAGCCCAGTGCAGGGCTTGAACTCATGACCCTGAGATCAAGACCTGAGCTGAGATCAAGAGTCAGACAGACACTTAACCGACGGAGTCACCCAGGTGCCCCAGGAAGGTCTGTTTTGACCTCTCACTTTGACCTTCAAAAGCAAACCAAAGCAAAAAAATCAAGTTATTTTTTGAAATCTCAAATGTCCCATTACTGTTTCTCATGCCAGAGAGTTGTAATATCACAGCAGTATGTTAATGGGATTTCAAACGTGAAAACTTCAGACTGCCAGGCCTCCCTCCGTTGAGCTCCGAGGAAGGTTCACTTGTCCAGGGGAGTCGTGCTCCCCGCTAACTATCCATTCTTCATGCACGTGGGTTGCACACCTGCCATGTGCGGGGGTCTCTCGCAGACCCCCGGTGCTAGACTCCACTCTGACCCCTCCATAGCTTGGGCCTGCCAGCAAGCGTTGCCCGTGGAAAATTGGTCCCAAGTGGGCCAAGGTAGCCTTATTTTCTGTTCTCCACATCCTTTCCCTCCTCTTTGGTGTTTGACCCCTGATTTCCAACCGCCTCTCCCTTCGATTAGACATCTGGACACTCACATTGCTCCAGAAGTTAGCTGGCAACCAATCTCTAAGCTGATTTAGGCTATCTAATCTGAACTCATTAGGGGCAGAGGTTTTCAAGCGGGTTATTACCTAGCCAGGCTCGCAGGCCCCCTGCCCTGAGTGTGAAACAATAATCAAGAAGAGCAATCCTAAGAAGAAAAGGACAGCTTTGCTCAGTGTCTAAAAGAACTTGTGAATTTACCGCAGGCAGTTTGGTGATGCGATGGTGAGAGCGGTCTCAGGACAGAGTGGTCCACATGCCATCTCCCATCAGATCCTCACAACGGCCCAAAGCCCGGAGTGCTGTGGTGGGACCGGATCCCCCTCCCTCTGGGAAACACTTCTCCCCAAAGCTCAGGCTGCCCACAGACGGGGCGGGGGGCGGGGGGGTGGGTAGCAGCCCATGTAACCAGATGGCAAGGGCTCTCTGGCTGATTCTCTCTGCAGCCTGCTGGATTTACATCTGCCAAGGTTTTCCATTTCTGGGACATATAACCTTGAAGAAATACTTCCCCACATCGGTCTCACCAACATCTTCAACTTAGAAGCTGACTTATCAGGGATCACTGAGCAGCTCAACAAAACCATCTCCCAGGTAAGGTGGTGAACATGGGTGGAAGGGAGGGTCTTTTGTCCTTTGCATTTGAAAGTCAAGTTTCCCGGGTCTTGATCCCAATCTATAAGCCTTCTTTTCACGGGCAGCTCCCTTTCCACCTCTCCTCTGGATTCCTCAGAACAGGGACACCGAGTCCCACGTCGGGCTCTGTGGGGCTCGATCTCATGATCCTGAGATCATGACCTGAGCCAAAACCAAGAGTTGGTTGTTAAACCAACTGCACCACCCAGGTGCCCCTTTGCCAAGAATTTCATAAGGAAAGTTCTCTGTCTTTTGCTTGGGAAAAGCCAGCTGAGATTAGGAATGTGAACCAAGGCAATAGGGATGTGGTCGTGGGTGTGCACGTGAGTGTGTGTGTGTGTGTGTGTATGTGCATGTGCATACACGCCCGCAGCAGAGAGAGTGAACAAGAAGGAGAAGAAATAACTTAACCTTTTAAAGAATTCCTTTCACAGTGACCTTAAATGCTAGGTGTATCTCTTCATAGAACTTTTTAGGAACGAAAAGGATTATCAAGGCCAAAATGTTTCAACTCTTTTTTAAAGCCTCAGACTCCTTTCTTCCTAAAAAGGTGTGTGAAGGTGAGGGTTTAAAAAAAGGAATTCTGGAGGGCGGCGGGGGGAGGAGGTAACTGGGTGACTGGTATTATGGAGGGCACGTGATGGAATGAGCCCCGGGCGCTGTAGGCAACTGAGGAGTCATTGAACTCTACCGCTGGAACTAATAATACACTATATGTTAATTAATTGAATTTAGATTAAAAGATTAATATTAAAATAAGAAAAGAAAGTCTCACAGAGGCCGGTAGACGGTTTGGCACATCAGACAACCCTGTTCCCTGAACTCATGTTAAAAACCATTGATTTAGGCTGAGCAGGTCATTTTAAGGACGAGGTCAGCAAGCCTTAGCGATGTGCGTGCAGCTCGGAGCAGGGGGAGCAGGGACTGGCGCTCAACCTGGGGTCCCGGCACCCAGGTGTTTCCGGCGCGCTCCTAAAACTTGCCGTTGGGAGTTTGCAGCCCATTTCCTGTGCCACCCCCCCCCCCCCAGAGTCATCTGTGTTCCCCCGGGGAGCAAACAGCACGTCAAGGCCACACCACAGCAAGTGGGGGGAGGGGAGAAAAACCCGGGAAGAGGCAGAAGCAATGAAGGCTGGGGTTACCTCCTGGGAAGACAGGGCCCATAGGACCTGAGAGGGTGACTGCCTGCAGCTCCCTAGAACCACACGGTGGGATCTGTCCCCTGAGATCACCCTGAGCTGACACTGTCTCTGTCCCCGTCTCCTCCTCCAGGTGTCACACAAGGCGGCAGTGGACATGAATGTGTGGGGAACCCGGGCAGGGGCTGCCTCTGGCCTCCTCTCCCAGCCCCAGGCTCTGAACGCGACGTTGGCCCCCCAGGCCCGTTTCAACAGGCCTTTCCTGGTGCTCCTATGGGAGGTGACCACGCAGAGTTTGCTCTTCCTGGGCAAAGTCGTCAACCCAGCTGCAGGGTAACAGTGGCGGGAGACCAGGTGGCGGCTTGCCTCCCCCTCCCCCGAACCATCTGGAAGGCCAGCACCAGCCTGTACCACGGGTTGTACCAGCCTGTGAGGACCAGCTAATCCGTGTGCAAAGATCCTAATAAATTTGACCTTGGGTTGTGTGAACATTGAGGTACAGTCTTTGCAAGGGAAGGTCGAGACTAGATCACCTTCAGAGGAGATTGGGACTAGAGTGGGGGCTACAAATCATGTTCTAGGAAAAGAAGGGGGTGTGATAATGGGCTAATGTAGCATGAGAGATCAACTGGCCAGGGGTCACCCCAAGATCAAAGAACGTGAGTGGGTCTACATGGCCGGGTGGGCACAGACTTGGTCAGTGGGATGAACTTGGGGAAAATATTCAGTTGTGATGGGGCATCTTTAGCGGTTGAAGCCTCTACACTACAAGTGTGCCCCTCCAGTCTCAAGGAGGCATCTGTCCGAATCTAATGGGGAAACACAACGAGATGACAACTTTGCTGCATGTATGTGTCACACGTGTGGAAATACCCATCCCCACATCCCCACAGTGAAGTCAACGCCAAGACCTGGAGGGTGGCTGTGGGTGGTCCGTGTCTAGGAAGGAGTCATCCCGGAAGATGCCATCGGAGAAAATACTCATACACACCCTAAGGAGGTCAGCCTTGAGTTGGATCCTCAAAACCAGGTAGGTTTTAAATAAAAGATAATTGGAGGAGATGGTCTGGGGGAGGGTGGAGGAGACCCTCTGTGGGCAAGGGGCAATGAGGAAAGA
>CM052797.1:117892975-117990835 GCA_028533885.1 Nasua narica | reverse complement strand
GTGCCCACGAGCACCTGTGGATGTGGACAAAGTGTGATGGGAAAATCATCCGACAGCCGAGCGTAGATAAGACCCAGTGTGGTGACGCCAGGGGAGGGGCCCACTAGGAAGGTGCACCCTGTGAGGCCCGCATGCCCTGTCCTGACCGTCCCACATCCCTCCTCTGTGAGACCACCAGCCCCCACAATCCCCTGTCCCAGCCCACCCCCTGTGGCCCTCAGCACCTCCCCATCCTACCCTCCCTGCCTATTGGTCCTATGGACGCCACATCTCTTATTTGAAGAGAAGGAACCCCAGAAAGCCCATCCCATGCCCCGGGCCACTTGGCACACGCAATATTTTTCTGTTGCTTTGGACCAGAGATTGAGAAATAACTACGTTCAAACACTTGAAGAGCTGCCCAAACTCTCTCCAAGGGTGGAATTGGCTCCTGCAGAAATAAGTCACTGATTTTCCCGGGGGCATGCACGTCCGAGATATGAAAGGGAGAGATTCCCAAATCAAACATTTTTTAATTGGGTCAGGCGTTCTGGAAGATTCCGAGTGAGGTAGGCACCTGACAACCTGAGTCCCGCACCATGGGGCTTGTAGACTTGTAGGGGAGATGGGCATTGAACAAGCACTTACATTAAAGAGTGTGGACAGCCATTGCTCTTGGGACACATGCTTTGGGTCACTGCTTCAACCCAGATGTTCTGAACACCTACTATGTGCCAGGCGCTGTTAGTTGGGCGGTGGAAATGGAGCAGCAAACAAAGCAAATAGTAAGCCCAGCTCATAGGGCTTACATTCTAGTGGGGAAAACAGCCAAATGTTTGCCCCAAAGCTTCACGCTGAATGTATGACGGGGGATCCATCTTGCTCCGGCTGTCGACGTAAGAAAGAAAGCCCTCCACCCAAATTAGAGGAAGGGATGCCCAAAGCCTGCCTGAAGGGCTCCACCTTGGACCCCTTGACTTCTGGACCTACACAGAAATGTTGGAATGTAGGTGTGAGAGCCCAGACTTCTCCTATGTGGACAGAGAGCCAAAGATGAGAGCACGTCCCTTGACTGACATTTTAACCCACGAGGTCTGCACGCTTGGGCAAAGTTCCCAGTCCAAGACCCAAATTCGACTTGTTGGCCACCAGGCTGAAATAATATAAAACATTCAAGCTACTAACTGTTTAAATAATACCAGAAGAGCCTGGGCTGAGAGGTCCATTGACCTCAGTCCCAAACAGAGTAAGATGAGCTGGACAATATGCCCCAACACCAAAGGCTGGCCCCATGCCCTACTGGTTATGGAGGGTCTTTGATTCACCCTAGAAACAGGTCTGTGCCCCCTTTTTTCTCTTGAGGCTGGACTCAGGAGTTATGGGAGGGGAGAGGTGCCAGATAAAATACAGGATGTCCAGCTAAACTTGAATTTTAACAAAAAATGTTTTAGTGTAAGTATATCCCAGGCAATATTTGGGATATACTTACGCTAAAAAAGAGGTGGTGGTGGCAGTGGCGTGTATGTAATATTTGAATCACTTGAACAGGTTGTCCTATATTTTACTTGTGAAATCTGGCAAGCCAGGGAAGGGTGTCTATGTTCAGCACTCGTGAGAGGGTCAGAAGGAAAGAAAGTTCATCAAGCTGAAGGCAGGCTAGCTTGGGCATCAGGGTAGAGGGAGCAGTGAGTTTGGGTAAAAGAGGATTCAGAGGAGAGACCGCCAGCTGCCAGACTGGGAGGTGAAGCCAGCTGAGCACGCCGTGTCCGCTGTGCGAGCAAACCCAGACTAGCCCGCTGACGGACGAGAGACGCCCGGCTCAGTGCCGCCAACACCATCGCTGACATCCGGCGGATGGTAACCCTGAGGGAGGCCATCCTAGACCAGAAGCCCAGCTGGCTGCAGGTGCCGAGCCCTGCCAGGGTCAGCCCAGCTTGACCCGGGCCAGAACGGCCTTGCTGACCTGCAGGTTCACGAGCCAACTTCTGGAGGGCTTGTAATACGGCATAGGTGACCAATGAAAGGGGGAAGGCGTGGGTGGGGAACGGACTTGGGAATTCCAGACGGAGAGCACAATACGATAGAGCACCCAAGTCTTCTGAGTCCTCCCCAGCCTTCTCCTCAAGGACTGACGCAGCAAGCACCGGTTCACATCCCCCAGCTCTGGGATCGGCCAGCCCTCAAGGGCCAACCAAGCTCAGACCACACTCCATTGGCTGACTGCCCATGAGTTGTGTGGCTTGGACCTGTCGAGGCCTTCCTGGCAATCTGTCAGAGCGCTGTGGGGTCAGAGCTGAAAGGCCATGGACCCATCTCCGAAGGCCACACGAGAAATGGAGAACCAGAGAACACTTAGAAGTACGCATGCACAGAAAAACTCAGAGTGGCCCGAGAGAGAAGGTCCCTTCTTGTGCTTGGCACTGGCACCAGGAATTTGCTGGTGATCTCTGGGTCTAGAGAGCCGCAGATCCTCATGCCAGAAACTTCTCTCCTGCGTGGGCTCTGTCTCAATGCCAGAAATCCTTCTGGTTGTTTTCCCCACATTGGCCGACTTTCTTCATCTGCAGTAACCCCATTACCAGGGGGACACCTACCTGACCAAGACTAGGTCCCTGCCTCTAAAATCCTGCTTCATAAAGAACTCTGGTTTGTGGATTGACTATAGTTGAGGAGAGGCCATGCCAAATCCTTAATAACAGAATCAAATATTTGGAAGGACATCAGCAAAATCAATTAAACTCAACTCAAAAATATGTTTTGAAGGGCGCTTGGGTGGCTCAGTGGGTTAAAGCCTCTGCCTTCGGCGCACGTCATGATCTCAGGGTTCTGGGATCGAGCCCCGCATCGGGCTCTCTGCTCAGCAGGGAGCCTGCTTCCTCTCTCTCTCTGCCTGCCTCTCTACCTACTTGTAATCTCTCTCTATATTTCAAATAAATAAATAAATCTTAAAAAAAAAATATGTTTTGAGCTCCCGGTGCGCATAAACGCACATTCATTCATTGAACATTCATTCATTAATTCATTCATTGACCGTTCATTCATTCATTCATTCACTGATGCCAGGTGCGCTTGAAGAGAGAACAAAATAGAGGCACTATTGTCAGCTTCCTGAAAGGGATCCATGTGACACACGAGTCCCTCAAGGGGCTCCATGAAAAGCTTAGAATTAAATAATGGGGGGTGGCACAGCACTAAGTACTTCCCTCAGAGATTTTCAGTGCATAATCATGTCAAAGGCACAGAAAAGTCCTGCAATAAGAAATTTGCTTTGCTTTGTTTAATCCAGTGTTTATCAAGATCATTTGATCACAGAAATATTTTTTTCTTATAAAACGTCTTAGCATCCCCTAGATTCGGTGCTCCGTGTGACCCACTCTGAGGAACTGCCCCCTGCTCTGCGTCGTGTCTGCATCTAGAGTCTTTTCTTCCTTCTTCCCCCCACCCCTTTTATTAAAGACGCGCCTAAGGCCCGAAGACAAAAGTTGTCCTACTCAAGGTCACCCAGTCCCGGGACAAAGGCTGGGGCCGCACCAGCATCCAGCACTAGGCAGTGCTAGAAACACTGAGCCTGTGTGTGGGAAAGCTAGAATAGCAGCCAGTGCTGGCCAGCATTAAGTCAAAGGCACTGGTTTGAGATATTATGGGGATTGAGAGGCAGGCAAGAGAAACCTCTGGGTTGAAGGAGATGTGACGCCAAAGAGGGACAGAGACCCTTCCTCGGGAGGTTCAGCTCTGCCCCTGGCCAGACCCTTCTGCGCGCTCCGTTAAGCTCTGCACCCGTTGACACAGAGGCAGGGCCCCAGGGGCAGAGGGTGCCCTCGAGCCAGCAGGGTGAGTGAATTGGCAGATGGGCAGGGAGTGCTGGGCGTGGCTGGAGAATCAGAGCCCTTGGAAGCAAAGGCCCGGGATCGAAGGGCAGGGCCATGGTCACAGGTCCGCTGTCGCTCAGTGATGGAGTGAGCCTCCATATCTCAGCCACCACCACCCTCCATGTGCGGCAGGAGACACCGTCCTTGGCTCAGACACGCTACCCTCCACAGAGCCCCTCTCGGGGGTCAACCCCCCCCCCAAGATGGGGCCTGAGTCTTAGAGCCTGGGAGCGCTCAGGGAAGCTCCCTCCGAGCCTCATGAGTGAGAGAAACTAGAGACTCCCACCGCACAGGCCAATGTCGCCCCTAGAAGGACCCCCACCCCAGGTCTCCACTAGTCCTAGGGTCTGAGTCTGGGCCCGAGGCACTGGGCCTCCTACGAGTCAGACTGGCTACACATGTTTCTGAAGGTCATGGTTTCCTGGTCATCTTGGCCTTGGGAAGGGATTCCAAACCTAAGCTTCTTCCCAAAAGACCTGAGGCTCTTTACAAAATGAAACGATACTAACGAATGTATGTCAAGATTAAAAATAATTACAAGAAAGGCCGTTTTAAAGAGTATGGAAAAAACGCAGAATCGATGTTGCCAATCATGTCTATTGTCCACACTGCACTGAATTCAGTTATAAGATCTTGGC
The DNA here is from genome assembly GCA_028533885.1 of Nasua narica. NCBI lineage: Eukaryota > Metazoa > Chordata > Mammalia > Carnivora > Procyonidae > Nasua > Nasua narica. The sequence goes on along the minus strand of CM052797.1, from coordinate 117,986,349 downwards.
TTTTGAAGCAAAGGGGACTCTAATGTACCGAGCTGTCAGTGACAGCACGGACCTTTGTGGACGTCGAATGCTTTTATTGTCGCTTCCTGGGATCCAGCTCCATTTGGGGTTTGTATCAGCACAATTCTTTCCGCCCTGGTTGTAAAAGACACTGCAGTATTGTCCAAATGAGTGGCACCTACAATGGCTTAAAAAGATCAAGGATACGCCATAGGTGGCTGGCTTCGCCGAACGCTATAAGACCGTCTGAACGACTGGGCTTTGAATTCGAAGTTCAGGTTTCAGGAAAGCGAGACAAATAGGAAGCTAAATCAGGGTGCAGATTTTTCGCTTGAACGCTGAGAAGATTCCTGGAGAGTGCTCTTCCTCGGGACAAACGTGCCCCGTGGCAAGATGAGTAAGACACCTGATGTCCTCAATCATAGGGTTTAGCAAAGGAGACAGAACTATTCTACCAATGAGGGTTTTTCAATCCCCTCTACGAAAGCTGCCATTATTAATGTGTAGTTACAGGAGTCTTACATGATCATTATACACACTTCATAAAAACCATACGAAAAATAAAATGAAGTCCCGCAAAAACCCACCACCCAGAGTGAGTCCTGTTAGCCTTTTATTATATATTTTTCTTATGTAAATATATTCATACTGAAATAGATGCATGCGTGCACACTCACACACACACACACACACACAACTTACCGAAATAGAGTCCTTCTCGACACACTGCTTTTTAAACATTTTTTTGGACACAATAATGCATTGTTTTAACGACTGTGTCATATTCCGTATTTGAGGTGTGCCCTAAGTTTTTAGTTAAGTTCTCTTTGAATGGGCTTCTCGGTTGTTTTCAAATTTTAAACATACTGAGATGCATTGCCTTTAACTCTATAGGTGGAATTCAAATTGCTCACTCAAAGGATTTGCAGATTGCAGGATATTGAAGATTTTCTTGCAGATTACCTTCCCAGAAAGTTGTATCAGATCAACTGGAAAGCCATAGCTTATTTGAACTGTGTTCTTTCGTAAATCGAATTCTCATATACACATGGATCTGTCTCTCGATTCTCTTGGCCAGAATGAAGTGTGTCTTTGTGTCTTGGCACCTTACGTGTTCATACTGTGGTTTGACCACATGGAATAAGTGTCTCGTCTGATTCTTATTTTTGAAAAGATTTTTGTAGAATTTTTTAAAGAATAAAACGAGCCTTCTAGATGAATATTATTTTTTTAAAGATTTTATTTATTCATTTGTCAGAGAGGGGAGGAGAGACAACGAGCACAAGCAGGGGGAGCAGCAGGCAAGGGAGAAGCAGACTCCCCGCTAAGCAAGGAGCCCGATGCGGGGCTCCATCCCAGGATGCTGGCATCGTGACCTGAGCCGAAGGCAGATGCTTCACCCACTGAGCCACCCACGCGCCCTCTAGATGAATTTTAGAATCTTTTTGTCAGAGCCCCAAAAGTTCCACTGGAATGTTGATAGGAATTATCCTGAATGCATAAATCAATTGCAAAGAAATGTAGACCCTGTAACATGGAGAATCTTCCTATCTAAGGATGGGATGAATCTCTTCTTACTCTCATCTTTATGCACCCTCACCAGGGTGTCTTTTTTGCTGTTTCTTTTTTTCCTAAAGCTGCTGCACATTTCTTGTTAATATCATTCAGGGACGTAATATACATTTTGTTGCTCTTGTGCCTAAAATCTTTTCTTCCATTGGCTGGCTGCCTTTTACACCACGTATAGAAAAACTATGCACTCACATCTTAACTGCCCACCTTCATGAACATTTTGAACATAATGATTGTGTCCAACAACTTTTCAGGTTTTCTTGCCTTTTCCATTGCTATCATGCAGGTCATCTGCATGTGATGATTATTTTGTTGTTCAGATGATTTGCTCCACTCAGGACCAGAGATGGCAGGAAGAATCTTGAGATTTGGATTTGTAAGCAGGGCAGGGGCAGAGTTGAGCCATTACCTCAGCAAAAGGTAGTCTTGGCTAGAAAGTGCTAAAATTGGATTTTTTTTCTCGTGGCCCAAAGCCTCCAGTTCCTTAGCTGTAGAGCCCGCCTGTAGATATGTGTGATTTTTGTGCACAAAGCAGCTCCTGATCAAAAGTTCCTTTTTCTGCCTCCAACGCATGAGCTCTGGTAGCCCCTGAGCCTCCTTGCCTCGGCCTGAGAGAGCCACCCTCTCTTCCAGGTGGAGGCGACTCATTTGTGCCGCACTGCGCTGCCCAGCCTCTCCCGTCCCTAGGGCGTGTCTCGGGACAGTCAATTGTGTTTCCACCACGTGCTCTGCCCATGTGAAGCTTTGCTTTCTTTAAAAGAGACCTGTGGGGTCTCTGACAGAGCTGGAAGAGATAAAAGACCAGGAGGCTTTCACTGATTGTCTCTTGGATCTTGCTCTACCCCAAACCAATGGCAAGATTTCAGGCCACAGTAGGCATCTTGGGAGAATAGCGCTCGGACGGGTGGATGCTGAGAACTGGCATGACTGATGTTTTAAATACTGTCTCCTCATCTGCTTCTTTCTGTTGTTTCCCAACCCTAATAGCAAGGGCTTCTTACTCATTGTGCTTTTCATTTCATGTTCCTTCTGTTCTCAACCGGCGGTGTTCAGGAGAATCCTTTACAAAAAGAAGTTATTATTTCCATTATTCTGGGGTGGACAAAGAAAAAGAAAAAATGCATGCGGATTGGGCAAATTGTCTAGAGAACATGAACTCTAATGGCTTTCCCCCCGCCCAGTTCTAAGAATTTGGCAATTAGTTAAAAAGAACTCTGAAAACCATCAAAATTTCTGAGAAGTACACGGCTTCAGCTTTTCAATTTCTGCAGTATGAATGGCGGTCCCAAACAATAGTTGCCTTTCACTCCCTTCCTTAATCGTCCTTTTAGTTCCTTCCCTTCATCACAGATCCATTGTACGTCTGGCTCTTTTTTCCAGCTCTTTGAAGCTGATCGTCACACCTTTTTCCATAAACCTCAAGAGATAAACTTCTCTCTGCCTTTGTCAACTTCCTCCACAAACTATTTATTCTAACCAAACTTCTATGTTGGCTCCAAAGAACAACAGGCAACGTAAAGCAGTAGCAGGGAAAACAAAACAAAGCAGAACAGAACAGGGGTGCCCGGGTGGCTCAGTCGGTTAAGCGTTCAACTCTTGGTTTCGGCTCAGGTCATGATCTCAGAGTCATGAGATCGAGTCCTGCATCGGGCTCCACACCTCAGGGCAGAGGCTGCTTGAGGTTCTCTCTCTCTCCCTCTGCCGTTTATGCGCTCTCTCTCCAAAATAAATAAATATATAACATCTTTTTTAAAAAGGAAAAACCCACATAAGAATATATATATATATACATATATAAACATAAATATATATATATATATATGCACTTAAATTTATACAACTGCACACACACATACATAACACTCAAATCCCACCTCCAGTCTTGACTATGTGACTTTGGCAAGTTACTTGAACTTTCTGAGCCTCAGTTTCCTCATGTATAAATAACAATATCTCCATTTTATTAATAATCTTCAAAATGAACTTCTTCGAGTGCTAAGTGTGTTGGGCACTTTCCCCGGCATATTGCATGTATTATCTCATTTAATCCCTGCAGTAATTTCTGACATAGTTGCAAAGATCATCTTTGCTTTACGGGTGAAAGAATAGAAGCTCAGGGCAGTTCATAACTTACCCTTGCAGTTCAGGGTCCTAGCAAACACTCTGAGACTCGACTCGGAGATTTGCATGCAGGAAGTTTGTTGGGGAATGCTCCCGGGCACAATCCCCATGAAGGAGAAAATGGGTACCAAAGACCATCATGCAGATCACGTAGAGAATCAAGTTGTAAAATCAGAAAGCATTGCTACCTGCTGGAGAGCAACTCACTGTCCTTGTGATAGGAGGAAGACATTTTCCTCTGGATATTTGGAGGTTGTGTGATATTTCACAAACAAATTTTCTGTGGAAGAACCAGTTTTAGAACATGAGGAATATGTTTTACGACATGGCACCTAAGCACAGATTCATCTAATTCATCCCAGGTCGTCCCACAAAAGTGTGCTTGTAAAAGCAGCTCATCCCCTGTTCTTCAGCCAGTCGCTCAAGAGGGTTATTTAAAGAAAGCTTAACTGGTATATTTTGATGCTTTTCACTTGAGATTGTAAGAAATGATATGTTATACCCTTTTTTGCTATGTGTTCAATCTCAGGGGGAAGAAACTAAAATAAATTTATGGCACTGAAAAAAAAAAAAAGAGGAGAGGAAATTAAATGAACGAGAAAATAGGTCAGAAGAAATTCTCCCAGGTACGGGATGGAGAGATAAGGATTAAAAATACAAGAGGGGTCAATGGGTGTAAACAGTGTCATGAGAAAACCTAAGATGCACATAACTGAAGTCAGAAAACCAGAAAAGAGAGAATGGACACAAGCACTTTCTAATAATGGCTAAGAATTTCCCAGAACTGATGAAAAATATCTCTTGTGAAATTTAAGATACCTAATAAATCCCAAGGAGAAACACACTTAAAAAAAAAAAAAAAAAAGGAAACCCAAACACCAACACACATCTTTTTGAACTGTGCACAATAAAAAACAGAGCTAATTTTCCAAGTAGCCCAGGTGGTGTGGTTATACTGTCTTCAAAGGGGGAGGACGCTGCTTCTAACGTTTCAAGGACAAGAATGAAAACTAAAGGGCAATGGGAACAGATAGAAGATGAAATGAAAATAAGTGCTGATGGAGAAAGAAGACCTCTATCAATCAGCAAAACTATCCTCCTAGGATGAGAGTGAAATAAAATGTTTTCAGAGGAGGAGAAGCAGAGAGAATTTGGGAACAGCAAACCAAGAGAAAGAATAAGCAAGAGGGAAGAAGGTCAAGGAAGGTCAAATGCAGGAAGAAGTGGAGAACACAAACCAGCAAACACTTGGGCTTACCTAAGTAAATATGACTGTATAAAACAATAATAACATAACTGCATAATTTATATGGAATTGAAAATGCACAACAACCATAGCTTGTATGTTAGGACAGAGGTATGTGAAATTAAGGTGTCTAAGTTCCTTGTATGGTCCAGGAGGTAGTCAAAGTACTACTAATTACTGTTGGACCTTGATATGTCAAAGGACATATGCTGCGGGTTTTAGGAGAAACACTCACAGAGTAGTCAAAGTGTTTATCTTCCAATTTAGCAAGGGAAAATGAAATAATAAAAATATCAGTCCTAAAGAGGGCAAGAAAGGTGAGTAAAAGAATCATCGTGTAGAGTGAAATAAGCAGAGAGAGTCCATTTTCATATGGTTTCACTTACATAGGGAGCATAAGGAAAAACATGGAGGACATTGGGAGAAGGAAAGAAAGGGTGAATTAGGGGAAATCAGAGGGAAAGATGGACCATGAGAGACTGTGGATTCTGAGAAACAAACTGAGGGTTTTGGAGGGGAGAGGGGAGGGCGGTTGGGCAAGCCTGGTGGTGGGTACTGAGGAGGGCGCGTATTGCATGGAGCACTGGGTGTGGTGCATGAACAATGAATCTTGGAACACTGAAAAAATAAAATAAATTTTTAAAAAAGACCATTATATAGAAATTAGAATGCATAAAAATGTGAATGCAAATCCTAGTATAGTAGGCATTCATTAAATGTAAATAAAGTAATTTGTGGTGGGTTTTGGCACATCTGGGACCTGAGACCTAAGCCCTGGTAGTGATAGAGAAATGATAATGCTTTTACCAGATCTTTTAAAGTCCCTGCCAGGAGCAGGTTGGTTTCACACCTGCAGCTGGTGCGGGCTGAGGTGAGCAAGGAGAAAGAATCCATGGACACCTGAGACAGGTGCTAGGGCCTGGCCAGAGCTTCGTCTCAGGCAGTGGCCAGAACCCTTGTTCCAAGATCTCCTCCCCATAACCTGTGAGTGGCACAGAACCCAGGGTGATGAAGGGTTAGGGTTAGGGTTAGGGTTAGGGTCAGGGTTAGCTAACCCTAACCCTAAGTGTGGGGTTAGCACAAGCAGCTCCTGGAAACAACACATCGGCTAGGTAAAAAAGACATGACCAGGGAGAGAAAGAGAAAGACAAAAACCCAAGTCCACCGAAAATTGGCAGCAGCTAGAAGGAAATTGTCAGACTTGGGAATCAGACTTGAAAAACCACGAGCGGGCGCCTGGGTGGCTCAGTTGGTTGGGCGACTGCCTTCGGCTCAGGTCATGGTCCCGGAGTCCCGGGATCGAGTCCCATATCAGACTCCCGGCTCTGCGGGAGGTCTGCTTCTCCCTCTGACTTTCTCCCCTCTCATTCTCAGTCTCTCTCTCTCTAATAAATAAATAAAATCTTTAAAAAAAAAGGAAAAAAAAAGAAAAACCACGAGCACTCGAAATGAGAGAGGAGATGCTGTGAATGCCAATTAGTAGATATCAGATTGGGGCAAGCACCAAACAAGAGTGATGGCTGTCTTTGTGGGCACACGGAACCTCACCTGGAAGGCTGAGCACTGGCCGACAGTGATGGTCGTTGTGATTATAATGAAGAGGAGAGAGAGAACAAAATCTGATATCCAAATAGCGCCATGCCCTCTGTATTGGACATTTATTTTGGGAAACTCACCAAGTGCATAACAATAACGTCCACTGTGTGAAAATCTCTTTGCTATCCTGAATCACTGTCAGCTTCTCTATCATTATCTGGCTTGATCTCACAGAGCATATTCTCCCCTCGATTACAGAAGAGGAGACAGACAGAGGCTCAGGGTGGGGAAAGTGACATGATCAAGGCCACTGGAAAACCCATACTCAAACTTTGTCTTTTCATGTCATTCTATTTTTTTTCTCAAAAGGAAATACATATATCGGAAGACTCAATATTGGTAAGATGTTTGTTCTCCCAAATAGATATAAGATCCAACGCAATTGCAGTAAATATCCCACTATGCTTTAAGGAATAAATTGAAAAAGCTGATTCTAAAATCCACATGTACTGCATGGTGACTAAAACAACATAATAAAAAAGAGAGAGAGAGAGAGAAAAAGTTTGCAAAAAATAAAATCCACAGGTAAATGCCTAGGACCTTGAATAGATAAAACGACTTGGAAAGAAAAAAACAAAGTTGGAGGATTTACATTACCTGATTTCAAGACCAATTATAAAGCTACAGTATGAAACTACAACACATAGAGTAGCAATGTGTTGTGAGCATAAATATACATATATAGATCAAAGGAACAGGACAGAAAGCGTAGAAATAACCCCACAAATATGCTCAATTGATTTTTGACAAAGTTGCACCAGCAATTCAATGGATCAAAGGATATTCTTTTCAACTAATTGTGCCGAAACAACTTGATAGCAAGAACGAACAAACAAAATAAAACCCTTTGATCTGTATCTTAGAGTTTATACAAAAATTAACTCGAAGTCTATTTGTAGGACTAAACCTAAAACTTTAACCGCCAACTTTAACGAGAAAACAAAGAAGAAAATCTTAATCCTTAATCCTTGGTGGACCCTCCCCGGTGTGTTCTTGCCAAAGCGCGCACCGCCTTGAAGCCTCAAGTTACAGATATCAAATCCGACCAGGCTGTCAGGCACACAGTTTCTGGCCATCCCACATTCCTAGTGAGGAATAAAGACCTTCTAAACATTTATTTAAAACGTGCTACTCAAGAGAAGTCATCACCAGAGCCAAGATGACCAACATGGCGGAGACAGTTGGCTTGCAGACAGTGAGAGACACTGTGTTCTCTTCCTCTCCACCTTTCTCATGTTATAGGCGGTCTTTTCCTTTTTATGCTGCCTTCGTCCACGGTCATCTTCATGACTCAGTGGCGTCCCTCCATCTCCCAAGCCAGTGGAGCCATCCAGTCGCACCAGCCCGGAAATGGAGGGCTGAGCCAACATCTGACTCTGCCCTGTGGACGCGTGGCTGGCCATTGTGCGGCAGGCAGCCTCTTGGACTCGCTCCCCCCGCTGTAATTATGTGGGCCCACTTGTCCTGCACGCCCCTTCCAGTTCCCAGCACAGTTTCTATTCTTTTCTCCAGAACTTTTCGATCTTCTGCTGTCAATTATAAATCTATTCTTCCATGCAACCGAGATAAGAAGAAACGGGCATAGATTTTGTAAGCGAGCACATTCTCAGCAGAACGGGCAGAACAGATGGCCTCCACGTGGGAGAGCTCATAAGCCTGCAGAGCCGCTTTAAGGGAGACCAAGAGCGGTTTCCAAAGATACGCGGGATAAAGCAGGCAGCTGCCCCGGGAGCAGGCGTGGGGCGGTCTCAGCACCAAGCCTGCCTTTGGGCCAAACCACTCACCGAGACACCCTCCAGAGGGGACCTCAGCGTCCTCTTTGAGGAAATGAGATTATTTACTGGCCACTTCTGGCTGCTTCGCAGGGGAGCCACGAACAAATGGTCAGATCGATCCTTTCTACTGGCGACGGTCAGTTCATGGATCTCAATACAACAAAGGCGCACGGCGAGAACAGAGCCACTGGAATCCATACATTGTACAGTCCAAATTCAGCCCCAGGTGTCTTCTTTGCTCTCTCATATGGGTATTTCTCTGCCTTGAACCCAGCTTAAGAGTTAGGTCAGTGAGGATCCAGATACATTCGTTCGAAAGCTCCTTTTTTCCTGGGCCCGTCTTGAGCCCGGGAGGTCTGAATGATGCCCTGGCGGGGGACAGGGGCTGGTGTAACTATCCTTCCACGGTGTGAGCGCTGCCCAGATAACCCATGTGGTTTATAACCCAGATAACCCAGATAACAGTGGAGCAGCGGCCAGGTCCGAGGCATCTCTGTGCGGTGGGCGGTGGTCCAGATGCACAGAACGGAGGTGATTTGGGGCGAAGGTGAGCTCCCTGCTTCTGTGTACAGGCCTGGCCTTCCTTGTGTGGGGCTGACTCAGGAGGTGCTTGCCAGAGGACAAGGGTGTCACTGAATGTCCCTCTTTCAGCTCAGAGGCTTGCCAATCTGCAACAGGGAAATGACCCGCAGCCCCAACTGGCTGGACGGCGTGGGGCATTTGGGGCACCCCACCAACTATAACGGCAGTGATTTCAGTCTCTCTACTACCCCGCATCCCAGCCCCGCGGCCACGAGGGAGATGCCCCAGGGATAGGTCCCCTGCCTGCTGGGGTTCAGGGGAGGGCACTGACATGAGCATGCTTGATTATAGACTGTGAAGGGCTGCCTGAGATAATTGCCAAAAAGCAGACATTTGGAAACCAAATGTCCACTGGGTCCTGGAAAGAAACGTAAATGAAGGAAAGCATCCGATGGAGGACAACAGTCCCTAAGGGCCAGGGAGCCCATACCCAGGGATGGCAGGGAACACAGGACTGTTTGCCCGTACCCCTGCTTATCCACAGCCCAGCCGGGTGACCTTGGACACTCTCCCTAATCCCTCAGTGCCTCAACTTCCTTTTCTGTAAAACAGTGATGACACCAGGAATCACCTGAAGACGTCTATTGAGGTGAAACGCGTTAATACACATAAATCACTCGGAAGAGGACTTGGCGCATATTAAGTGCTCAGTAAAAAGTGCTCTGGTTACAGCTGTCATTACGATGATTAATTTGGCTCAGCCAGTCATTCTCAGATGGAGTATACCCATATGGCCGGTTCTTCTAGCTTCCCAAACAAAAAAACGAATAATCTCTTGATTTTTAAATATCGGGGATCATTATTAAAAAAAAAAAAACTTGTGGACATTTTAATAAAGTCTGGGGTTGAGTTAAAAGTGAAATGACAATACTGGTTTCTCAGTTGGGCAGCTATGTCACCCCCTCCCCGTAAGAATTTAGCAATAGGAGAAGCTGGGTATATAGAAACTGAAACTTTATAATTTTTCTGTAATTCTAAAACTACTAAAAAAAAAAGTTGATTCAAAGCCCGCAGGAAATAACACACACGCATGCGCACTGATGGGCCAGGCTTTGCTCGGGACGAGCAGAGAGCGAGCTCTGATAGAAGGGCCATTCTCTGGGTGCGCTGATGGGACTGGGAAATACGAGAGCGAGCCACCGCTTCCGCTCGGCTGGTAACCGAGGGGAAACGCATTCGCTGGGGAACAGACAACTGGTCGCATAAATGCCTCTTGCTAAGTAGCGGTCCACTCGTCTATGCAGAAAACCGGGTCTTGAACAAAATTCTCAAAAGTAGCAAATAGATGATGAACTAATTCCTAGGACAAAAAGATGAGAAACCCAAGAACCCGGAGAAATAAGCAAACCTAAAAGCTGCTTTTTACGCTGGGGATGTGTGATAGTCTCACAAAACTGAAACCTTCATTTTGACAGCTGTGCCCAGCCCTCAAGGGACAGAGATGCCGGAGCTGTCATCTGGGGTACTCGTGGGCACTTACGTACACGTCTTTCTCTGACAGAGGGCTGGATATTGTCCATTAGATGTTCTCTGGGGTCCTTGACCACCCCCACCCCAAACACAAATGGTTAAGGGAAGTGAATTACAAAGATTTGGTTTGGGCAGACACCTACTGCTCAAACGTTCCCCCTGCCTTGTCACTAATGCCTGGCACTCAGCCACCAGAGACTCAGGACCCAGCACCGTGGGGGCTTCAGCCTTTTCTACTGTGTGGCACATGGTCCGATCTTCTCCAGGTCACAGCCCATGACAGGAGAAGGCAGAGAATCCTGGAAGAGTGCAGGGGGCTCAGGCAGGGAAAGGGAAAGGCAGACCCTCCTGGTAAAGGACAAAATTCAGTAAACTGTGACCAGGGCTGGATGCAGGTACTTTTTTTTCTTAAGAAATCCAGATATCTTGGTCCTTGTGTAGCTTGGTTCCTGCAGAATTTACCTTCTGTCTCCCTCATCCCTCCAGCAACGGGAACCTGCCGCAGGTGGAGCGGTCAGGGAGGTCATCTATGAAGCTGAAGGCCGGTGGACACCTACAGGATGAAGAGTGAGGCTGAAAACATGCCAGGCAAAGGAAACAACAGCAAGTGTAAAGGCCCTGGGGCAGGACAGAGCTTATTTGAGGACCTACAGGGAAATGATAAATAACAATAAAAAAAGACATATGAAACTATTTGGTACAAAACAAGTCTAATTTCAGAAGCGTCTATGCATGAAATTTAGAGATTCATGAAATCAAATTCAATGGCTATTATATATAGACTCGGATGCCAGGTGCTGTACTAGAGACTGGGTATGGCTGAGAGGAAGAGCTCACACAAGAACCTACATGCTCCCCTTCATCTCCCAGCTCCCCTTGCAATCAGGTGAGGGTTACATTTGGGATGGGAGCCAATGGACAGAGAACAGAGTGAAATGTGTGGCTTCCAAGCCAGTGCCATTGAGAACCAGGGTGTCATCTCCAATTCTTTCCTTCCCTGATCTTTGAAAGCCATGTGTTTCAGAGGCCATGGCTACGACCTGAAGAAGAACCCACTCCTGCCATTGTGCTAAGCCCCCGGGATTTGGAGGTTGTTGTCACAGCTGCTGATCTCGGCTGGAGACTCCGCGTAGAATAATCAGACACGGTCCTTGCTCTCATGGAAATAACAGTCTGGTGAGAAAGATGCTCTAGGTGTTTGCAGCTGTCTTCAAAGTTCAGATCTTAGATTTTGCCAGAATTATTAAACTCTGTTTCAGGGGAGAGGGTGGTACTGAAAACAAATTATGTGTGATTTCATTCCACTCATATGGTCATGCAATAAATTTTTTTTTAATTTTTTTATAAACATATAATGTATTATTTACCCCAGGGTACATGTCTGTGCTATGCAGCCATCAAGAGAAATGAAATCTTGCCATTTGCAACGACGTGGATGGAACTAGAGGGTATTATGCTAAGCGAAATAAGTCAGTCAGAGAAAGACAATTATCACATGATCGCTCTGATATGAAGAATTTGAGAGGCAGGTCAGGGGGTTATGGGGTGGCCGGGGAAGAGAAATAAATATTTTTTGAGCTCCTACTGTATACCTATTACTGTTCCAGGACCTGGGGGTACAAAACAATGGACAAAACAATGTTTGTGCCCACATAGTCTAGTGGGAGAGACAGACATAAACAAATTAGCAAATAGGTAAATGGTAATATATAATGTAAATATAGATATACAACATAATGCTGGGTGGTGACAAGTGCCATGAAGAAAAACAAAGCAGATCAAGGAGATTGTGTCACGGTGTAGGGGGACAAATGTTTCAGATGAGGTGACCAATAGTACATTCTCGGGGAAGGCCCCTTTGAGGCATGAGCTGAATGCTGTGCAGGACCATTCGTGAGAAGACCCCAAAAGGGGTAAATATTCTGGGCAAAGGGGCCAACAAGGGCAAGCACCAGAGCTGTTGCGGTAGGCAGGGCTCTGTGCCCAAACTCTGAGAAATGGCTCCATCCACCAGTAGTAAGGGAAGCTTGTGGTCAGGCTGAGGTGAGCCCTGACCAACTCACGTTTCTGGAAAATGATTTAGGCTCTCAAATCTATATTACTGGGGCGCCTGAGTGGCTCAGTGGGTTAAAGCCTCTGCCTTTGGGTCAGGTCATGATCTCAGGGTCTTGAGATCAAGCCCGCATCGGGCTCTCTGCTCAGCAGGGAGCCTGCTTCCCCCGTACCCCCGCCTGCCTCTCTGCCTGCTTGTGATCCCTGTCAAATAAAAAAAAAAAAAATCTTAAAAAAAAATCTATATTACCATTGATTTGACCAACCTTGCACTTTGGGCTTTAAGCTGTATCCTTGCATCATGGAACAAAGAGAGCTGATTAAACTCACATTTTGTATCGTTCATGTTCACATCCATATGGATTTCCAGTGATGTTCACCCGCTCTGTGATGCCATGGACTTCTGCAAACTTACATGGCTTCCCTGCCTAATCCAGGGCTGCCTGGATGGATCCAATGGATCTATTAGAGTACCGGAGGAAATATGGTAAGATTCATTTTATTTGTCTCCTTTTGAAAAATATTTATTTTTCTTTGTCTTATTAAGGCCAAAAAAATGCATCGAGGCAGTTGCACGTGTATATAATTTATAAATAACATATTTGGAGCTACCGTTTTGTAAAGTTTCCTAAGGTAGATGCATCGGGCCAGTAGGGCGACTAAAGCCTTGGGTTGTTGTGAGTTGCAGCCGCCCCTGGTTCCAGAGAACAGCGCCAGCCTGCCCTGGTTGACCAGATGGCCAGCCCACAATTAAGTATTATGACGAAAGAGCTGAACATGCAGCCTGCTGGGTGACGACTTGGCATCTGGAAAATGTCCTTTAGATGCCAGAACAGTTGGATTTTTGAGAGTTTTTCCTTGTTAATGAGGCTAACGGGAAAATCTTAAAATCTAGCCATGGAGATTCCTGTCCCCAGGGAGGCCTCCAATCTCCAATTGGAGAGTACGCACACAGCACAAACCGAACGAGGACACATGTGTGACAAACACAGACCTCAAGACCTTTCCAGGCACCAGAGTCGAAGCCCAAATAGGACGCGACCATAAGGGACGGAATGTTCATGTTGTACTAGGGAAGATTCCTGTTGCACAGGAATAAACACTACTGGCTTTCCAGGGCCAAGCTGGGCAAGGCACTTAAATTCTCTTGAGTTTTGGTTGTTCGACTGCAGACAAGGTGATAGCGGCGGTGACTATTGTCCAGACTCGCCGTGGGGTTGCCATCGAGAGGCCATCTCCATGAAGACACCGATCTAACACATTGCTCAGGAGGAAAACCGCCATTCCATTCCTTAAGAGGCTTCTATATGCGCGGACCATAGACAGTCATCCCATTCAGCCTTCCCCCAAACACCGTAAGGTAGATACGATCTGGATTTTATTGCTGGGCTCATAGAGAGATGAAGTCATCTTCCCAAGGTCCCACAGCTAGTAAACAACTAAGATCTGAGCCTTGCGCTGTCTGACTTCACGGTGGAATATTTTCCACTCCATCGGCTGACGTCCAGGGGCAAGGGCATTGGAAGGAAAGCCAAAGAGGGAAAGAGAAATCCAGGAGAAGTTACCTTTAAAAAAAAGGGCGCCTGGGTGGCTCAGTTGGTTGAGCGACTGCCTTCGGATCAGGTAATGATCCCTGAGTTCCGGGATCGAGTCCCACATCGGGCTCCCAGCTCTATAGGGAGTCTGCTTCTTCCTCTAACCTTCTCTCATGCTCTCTCTCACTTTCTCTGTCTCTCAAATAAATAAACAAAATCTTAAAAAAAAATCATTAAAAAAAAAGACCCTCTGAGAAACTGTCATATATATAAATATAACACCTTTCCGTGTGGTCATAAAGTTAAAAGGAATTAAAGATCTTCTTTTCCATAAAGACAACTCATTCTTGTTGTGAAAACATAAGCACACAAGAATATACAGAAGGAAGTAAAGTCACTCCAGCTGGGAAGAGTTTGTTCCAGAACGATCACTGGTTTCGTGTCTTTCCAGAAGCTTCTAGACCTTGAAACCAGAATCTCTACTTACAGATAAGGTCAGTGAAGCTGTGAGAGGTGAAGTAACTTGTCCACAGTGAATCAAGGCTGGTTCTGATTTGAATCCCAATTTAGAAATCCCAAATCCCATGGGATTTCTGCCGAAGTCCATACTGTCCCAGACCCTATCAGGGCGGTCATCTTTTCCAGGGGTCTGCATACAAGAAAGGGGAGCCCCAGAGTCTGCTGGGGTGGCGATAACATATGCGTGTCTGTCTGCGTGTGCATGTGCGTGCAAAAACACTTGCTTTCAACCCCCTGAGTGAGCCCACCCTCCCTTAACCCCCTCCCCACGCCCTCCAACACCTGAGCTAAGTCACTCAGCAGAGCCTTCCCTACCTGCTTCCCTTTTAGTCCGATGGAGGCCAGCAATAGAGGAAAGCTGGGGGGGGGGGGCAGAAAACATACAGTTCCCATTGTTTGCTCTGCATAAAACTTCTTCACAGAAGGCAGTGGTGACCAAGCTTTGTTTATCTAAATTGCCCAATGCTCTGCAAAGTGGAAAGTCGAATACGAGGCCCTGAGAACTTGTTTAAGTGGAATGGAAATCATTGATTTCTCACTACATTTCTGGAGCAAGCTTGTTTTTTGTTCCCGGCCATTTCATTGAATTACTTCATTTCTATCGGCTTGCCGTTAAAACAGGCCTCACACCACCACGAGCTGAGTGATATTTACTGATCCCGAGCTCCCATGATCGGTGTCTCCTGAAATCCTCGCTGGAGCTCTGAGAGGTCAAGATTACCATCCCCATTCCACATGGTAGGTGAAGCGACCAGCCCCCGGTTCTCGGCCTGGAGGGCAGAGCTGGGATCTAGGCCACTGCTTCCCTGTGATTCTAGAAGCCCTCCCAGGACATCAGGAGGGGAAGGTGGAGAGGAGGAAGCCATTCCTTGTGAAGGAACATCTGCTAAACATCTACTACCCTCTAACTAGCTAGTCTACCCAAGAGGAATGAAAACATGTTCACACAAACCCGTGTGCATGAGTGCTTACAGATGCTTTATTCATCACAACCGAAGCTGGAGACGCCCAGACCTCTGTCAACAGAAACTAATTGTGGTACACCCCTACAATGGAATTGTACTCGGCCAGAGACAGGATGAATTTCACAAACATGATGCGGAACAAAAGAAGCCAGGCGCGAAAAAAGTACACGGTGTACGCCCCCAGTCTCCCCACGTCCTTCTAGAAGAGGCAAAACTGACCTATGGAGACAGAAGTCTGAGGAGAACTGACTTTCAGTGGGACATCAGAGGACGGACAGATCGGGGAGTTTCCGGGGTTGATGGGTTTGTTCTCTGTATTGGGGTCGGAGCGTCAGTTACGCAGATCTACACGAATGTAAACACGCATGGAGCCACACACTTGGGATTTGTGGTTTTACTGCATGTAAATAACACCTCGGCTAAAGTAAATAGATGAAAAGGAAAACAGGGAGGGAGTGATCCCCCGTGTCAGGTGATAGCAGGTGGAGGGGGGAGGGAAGGGAGGGTTTTGGGGAGCTTTTGTGGAGTCATCCTGTTTACCCTCTCTGAGCCTCACCTGCAGAGTGGCTAGAATAAAACCCTCTTTGCGGAGCTACTGGAAAGAAGACAGTTTGTGTACACAGGGCCTGGCACCCGGAGCCAGGCAGAGAATGAGCCGCTTTTGCCAGGATTCAGCTGTGGGCATTTGGGGATGGGAGGTGGCAGGGACCCAGGAGCCACCCCTGTACCTGCCAGGCTGAGTCAGCCACAGGAGAAGGGAAGGAGGCACAGAGGACATGAGGACATGATGCAATCCCCCTCCCTCGGTGCTATTTCACCATCCCAAGGCGGCCCTCGCTCTGTTGTCTCCCCGTGAGCCCTTCCCCTTTCCCAGTGGGGCAAGTAGAGGTGGCAGATGGGAGCAGCAGCTTTGGGGGGAGGGGGGCAGGCTTGGCCGAGGGAACAGTGTCCCTCTAGGTCCTGGCTGCGAGCCCGCTGCCCTTCTCCCTCCGCCTCCCCATGGTGGGGGCCGCCCTTCCCCACAGGATGGCTTCCAACTCAAACAGACAACTTGTTTTCACTCTAGGACGTGCCCCATGCCCATTTATAGCATCTTTAAAATTTTAAATTCAATTTAAGGAACATACGCTGTATTACTGGTTTCAGAGGCGGAGGTCAGTGATTCACCAGTTGCATGCAACACTCCGTGCTCATTGCATCACGTGCCCTCCTTCACGCCCGTTGCCCCGTGACCCCAGCCCCCCACCGCCCTCTCCTCCAGCAGCTCTCAGTTTGTTTCCTAGAGTTAAGAAACATTCCACGGATTTTCACACTCTCACCTTGGCAAGACATCTTAACCATCTGATAGAAGAAACACTTGTTTCTTTTGTTTGTTTGTTTTTTGAAGATTGTACTTATTTATTTGAGACAGAGAAAGAATGAACAGTGGGGAGGGGCAGAGGGAAAGAGAGAGACAGAGAGAGAGAGAGAGAGAAGCAGACTCCCTACTGAACAGGGAGCCCGATGCGGGACTCGATCCCAGAACCCTGGGATCATGAGCTGAACCAAAGGCAGACGATTAACCGACTGAGCCACCCAGGCGTCCCAAAACATTCCATTTCTGCTTCTTCATTCGTTTGACCTCAGTTCATCCAGCAGCCTTGAGCTCCCACTTTGCCGTCAGCAGAGTCAGAGTCGGAAAACAGGCCGCCCCGCCCTCAGGTAACCGCCTCCCGTGTCCGAGCTGGTTCCAATCTCCCCTCCGCCACTCGCCAGCTCCGGAACCTAGGGCTGGCCGGCTTGGCTTCTAGGAGCCTCAGTTTTCTCGTCTGTAAAATGGGGATAACAGAAGCACCCACATCACAGGCCTATCATGAGGATGAGCAAAATTAATCTCTCTGAAATGCTTACAACAGAGTCTGCAATGTTCTAGGTGCTTAATGATGGTCAGCTCTCATGATTCGTGCTACCATGTTTGCTCAGGAATCAGCAGGAAGGAGGCGTCCCTCTGCACGGCCAGTTGGGGGGAGGGGGGAAGGAAGGCTCCTCAGGGACTTCGTCCTGGCCCCAGATGTGGAGGGACACACTGAGTCGGCCACACTTTCTTCAAAAGCCGGCAGCCCCAGAGGCACGGCTGTGAGGGACCAGGGGAGCGGGCGTGGTCTGTGGTATCGGGTCGGGATCAACAAATTTGTTCTGGAAAAGACAGATAGTCTGTAGGCCTACTTTTAGGCTTTGCAGGCCACAAAGTTTCTGTCGTCACGATCCGATGCGGCCACCGCCCCAGGAAAGCGGCCGTGGAGGGTGAACCCAGAGCGCGATTGTGTTCTGATTAAGCGAAATCTGAATTTCACATACTTTTCCTGCAACCCCTTCCTCATGCCGCCCCGACCTCTGTTTCTGCGGCCACATCCCCATCGCCAACTCTGACCCACCTGCCCCTTTTTTGTAAGGACCCTCGTAATTACACTAGGCCACACCTGGAAAATCCAGGATCATGTCCCGTCTCAAGGTCATGACCTTCATCGTACCTGTAACGTCCCTTTCACAAGGGACGCACTCACAGGTCCTGGGGGTCAGGATGTGGGCGTCTCTGGAGACCTCGTTCCCTCTACTGCAGAGGTGGTGCCGGGAGAGTGGCTGACGCGACGTCCCCCTGAGGTTTAAGCTGGTCCCACCTCACTATCTCCGTGTGTCTACACCCGTGTCTACACCCGTGTCTACACCCGCAGGCCCATGAGGGCTGAGGATAGGTGCAGGGGGGAGGGGGAGCTGGAGACAAAGAATTGACCAGATGTCTCAGACCCGACAGCAAGTCCAAGGGACGGCCGTGCGTCATGTGAGGGTCGGGAGGGGTGGAAGGGAAGGCTGCGGGGGTGAGATGGACAGGAAGCGAGGGGCTGGGGCTCGGGAAGCCGTCCACAGCCACGCAGAGTGATTCCGAATGGACCAGGCGGGCCCCTGTTGCCCAGCCGCCGGGGTGCAGGATGTGGGCCACGGGCCTGCGGATGTCAGGGATGAGGCCGGGGGAAGGTGGGCCCGTCCAGGGAGGGTAACCCCCTGATTGCCGGACGAGGAGAGGCTCGCACACAGCTGTGGGCTGGGGGACTTGGACCCTCTCCTGAGCCCCGGGACAGGGATGCTGACGAATAAACACCCTCCACCGGAGAGGACTTCAGGGGAAGCCAGGTGTCTGGGGACCCCCAGGACTAGCGTCCAGGCAAGGGAGGGGCTGCTGGGAAGGTGATGGGGAACTCAGCCCCAGGGCTGAAATGGGGTGCGGGGAGAGACAGCTCTGAAAGCTGCTGTAAAGTGTCGTGTCCCAGGGTCCCGCCAGCTGGCCGTGGACCTGCCCTTGGAGTCTTTGTTCCTTCCTGTCACTGGGGGACGGGGAGACTATGTCTAGGGAGTGGAGACATTGCCAGAAAGAGAACTGAAGGGAAGGTCTGGAGATGTGGACCCCAGCAGAGCTGCCGGAGGCCCTGGGTCGGCCCCGGTGCCTTCCTGGCGCTCACCCGCCATGCCAGCGCTCATCTGTGGCTCCTGCCTCCTGCTTATCTCCTGAACGCATCCCTCCCCGCCTGTGCCTATTCTCCCTCACAGGGACATCCGAGAGGGGCTCTGTGGTCCCCAGGCTCGACTCCTACCAGGGCACAAGTTTCTGGACAGTGGGAAAAGCACACCTTCTATCTTCTCAAACTCTGAGCCAGGAGGTGATGGATGCA
Organism: Nasua narica; assembly: GCA_028533885.1. Classification (NCBI taxonomy): domain Eukaryota; kingdom Metazoa; phylum Chordata; class Mammalia; order Carnivora; family Procyonidae; genus Nasua; species Nasua narica. Next base: position 117,967,212 of record CM052797.1, on the reverse strand, counting down.
GGACGTCTAGCGAATGAACCAACAGATGATATGGCCATTAGCAGGTGGGGGGAATTAAGGAAGATGACCCCATATGATGATTACAGATAGAGCAAGGAGGGAGGGACGGGGCAGGGAGAAGGAGGCAGACCGGCTACGCCGTCGGCCTCAGGGGAAATCTCCGTGCCTCCGTTTCCCTATCTGTACTAAGGGGATATTAATCCTACCCCCTCCAATGGGATTCAGACAGGGCCCAGGAGACAGGAAGCCCTTGAGAAGCGCCGGCCACCATGCACGCGGTGACAGGCCCCCTGCTGGAGTCGGTTTGGGGGTTTGTATCCCCAAACGAGGGCAGCAAAAGACTCGTTAAGACCGAGCAAACAGAAAGGCTGAAAGTCAACAGGAAAAGAGACAACAAGGTGAATCGAACCATTTCAACCCAAGGCCGGAGTTGGGCAAGTTCAAAGATCCCTAACGCTCTTCTTATCTGAGCCACCCACGCAGGGCTCGCATTTCTGAGAAACAAGTTCCAAAGTCCTTCAGGGTCTCCCTCAGCCCCGTGCAGGGGTGAGTCCCGCATAGCCGGTGCTCGCCGGGGTCCCTGGGAGGACCCCTGCTGCACCTGCTCCCTTCCTCTCCCAGGGAGGCTGAGAAGATGAGGATAGGGCTGGAGCAGGGGGTCCTTGCTCCAATGCAAGTGCGTGCTTGCCGAAGCTTGGCTCGCATCGCCAAAAGGAGAAAAGACGTGACCTTGAGAGGCTCCTATTAGCTAGAAGGTGGTGACTAGACCGCCCTAAAGGAAATACCACCCTGGTTAAACAGGACAAGCAGAGTCTCCTAAAAGCCGAAGGGCCATCACGACCATAAAGGCCCATACATTCAATAAAGCTAAAATAAAGTGTAGAAAAGGTTAGCTATATTATGGATACTGGTTTTACTGATCCTAACATGTAGGGGATAAAGCTCTAGGCACGTGCTTTAGTCCCTCTATCAACTCCATTGTCACTCACAACGCATAGATCTGCCTTCTTGTCCTCCGAGTAAGGAGGGGGAGTGAAAACGAGAAGCCGTGAGAGTAAGCCAAACACTTCCAGAAAAAGTAAGACCCGAACCACACACAGGAAGCTGGCCCGGGGGTCACGTACGGGAGGGAAGAGAGTCCGGTAGGGTGTTGCAAGACGGGTGATTTGCAAGATGCCAACAGGAGGCCAACTCATGGGGCAAATGTAATTCACGCCCTGGGAGGGACAGCGGGAGCATCCGACTAACCTCCGGACGTGGACCGGCTCTGACAAGGCGGACGCAGGCGTCGGTCACGGTCATGCCCACGGAGCAGGCCTGGGGTGGAAGACCCCGCAAGCATCCCCTCGTTTGAGCCTCACGGCAACTACATGAGAAAAAGACTCTTATTATCCCCATTTCCCAGATGAGGAAACCAAGGCTCTGAGATCAGCCCCCCGAGTCAGCGGGGCTCCCATCACCCCACACCCAACTTGGTCCTCTGCTCCCGACCCTTTGCCTCCAGGAATGAGCGCAGAGCCCAGGAGAGGAGATTGGGGCCTTTGGGGATCAGCAGAAGCTGGAATGCAAAGAGGCGTGCCTGGACAAGGAGCACCGTGCCCCACGTCTTTCTCCTTCTCAGACCCTGGGGATGCGTCTGAATGGGCTCCCGGGCCCGGGACCCATCCACAAAGACCCCGTGGTAGCAGGCATCGACCTAGGGCCCACCTGGACCGAGGCTGCCCTCAGTCTTACATGAAATCATCTCATGCGCTCTCCACGATCCTGGTACAAGCAACAGATCTTATCTTGCCTCTTACAGATGAGGGAATGGAGGCACAAGGAGGGTCATTGGCGAAGCGCTCTCGAAGGACGGAGTGGAGTTCAGACTTGAACCAGATGTTTGGCTCCTGAGCCCAGGCCTTAACCACTGCTCCGCAAAAGGAAGGGAGCCAGTGCCTGGAGGGGAGGGACCCCATAGTGAGTACGGGGGGACCCGAGTGGGAGCGCGCCGTGAGAGACTGGTGCGCCTGTGTGGCCTGGGACAGCGCTGGTCCCCGCACTCACCAGGGAGCTCTGCCGGTGGCCACAAGGAAAGTGTATCTCCAGTCTCCTGACCCGCCTCATCTCCTGGACCCAGGGCCCCTCGCACGCCCTCCCTCTCACTCCCTTACCACCGCAGACCCCGAGGCTCAGCTCTCAGGCTTCTCTCCATCCCACTCCCAGCCCTAGGCAGGGCCCGAGGACAGGGAGGGTGCCCCAGAAGCTTCTTACTTAAACCAGCCCACAGGATCTTCCTGGGACGTGCTCACTCCCAGGGAGTCAAGCTACCAACGACAGTTCCAGAAGTAACCAAGTGGGCAAGATGTTCCCCACCGTGGCTCTTGGTTCATGGAACACTGTTGCCGAGAATGGTTACGGGGCACCGTCCCCCACTCCCAACCGGATTCCATCCTTGCTCCGTTTCCCGGGTCATCCCACCCCTTCTTCCCAGATAGTTTGTCCCAAGGAGCTCTCCGCGGCAGGAAATCCCAGGGAATTGGGCCCCCCCGAGCACAAGGATGGGGAGATGAGGAAGGGCTGAGCATGGAAACTCAGACTCAGATGGGACAGGGCCGGAGCCCCTCACGTGCTCCCCTTCAAGTGTCCCAGTCCCTGCTGGGACATCACGCAGCCCTTCAGTACCCAGCCCAAAGTCCGTGACGCACACCTCTCCCCCACACGCAGACCCTTCCCAGCTTCCGCGGGGCTCCCACTGGGCATTGCGCAGGTGGCTCAGTCCTTCCCTCTGTGGCTGGCCCTGGAAAGCTACCAAGATGCCGGTGCCGGGCCCTAGGCTAGGACGGTGACACCTGCTCTCTCCACAAACCCCCTGAGCCCAGTGCGACCCTCCCTCCTACGGAAGCTCAGAGGGACAGGGTGACTCGTCGGGGTGATTTGTCGCCGAGAACAGCAGGTGACAAGCAGGACCGTCTGGGTCAGGGAGGGCCAGCGGCACCCTCCGGCTACCCACGGCTTTGTGCAAGGCGACTTCCTCCCCCGGTTCCCCGCCCTCCCGATCTGCTGCCTCTGACACCCTGAGCCTCCTTCCAAGGCTGGCAGAGACGGTGCTGTGCTCAGGGTGCGAACAGAGCCTCAGAGAAGGAGGAGAAGGCGGAGGCTGCCACAGGAGGCGGGGAGGCCACCACAGCTCAAGGATTGCAGGTAGAGGGGGTGTAGGGCAGAGCCCTCCCACCCGCCCCAAGGCCACCAGGCTGAGGGAGCCAGCTGGAAGGTGGGGCACTTGGCATGGCCCATCCCCCGCGGGAGGTGGGAGAGGCAGCTGCATGTGGAGGGAGGCCACTGTACAGATGGAGAAACTGAGGCATAGGGTGAGGAAGAGATGCCCCGGAGGTATGGAGGTCAGGCCTCACCCCAGTCAACCAGCTCTCTGAGCTGTGAGGGGATGGAGGGCCCCAGTGGGGAGAAGCCCATCCAGCTAGCTACGGGGAAAGAGCCTGGGGGGTCTTTGGAAGATCCCCCCACCCCGAAGTGACACCAGGGAGACCCGCCAGCACAGGTAGGACCACATCATAAAGGCTCTGAGCTAACCCGGAACAGCAGCCTGACGGGGTGGGTACCGTCGCGATCCTCGTTTTACAGGTAGGGAAACTGAGGCACAGGCAGGTGAAACAGCTGGTCTGAAATCTCCCAGCGAATAGGGGAGCTGGCCTCTCACGTCCGAACCTTTGTAGAGAGGGAGCTGCAGGCCGTTCACTGGGCACAGTCCCACGTTTGGGACCAGGGAAATGAGAGAAGGAACACGAATGTGCTCAGCCTCTCCAGCAAATGTCCATAGAACTCCTACCTGTGCCGGGCAGCCTTCAGAGCGCACCGAGAGGGATGTGGTCTGCCTTAGGCTTTTAAAGAGACTGCAGTCAAGGGAGGCCCCGTCCCTCTCAACCCTGTACCAGCCCCTTCCCCACCGCCAGCACCCTGGGGGCTGGCAGAGTGCCCCAGCACAGCATCACATTCCCAGGAAAATTCAAGCTCTGTGTGGTTCACATTCCTCCACCGGGAGCCACACCCAGGGGAAACAGTAACAGGCTGAGAGGCTGGCGAAGAATTCAGCCTCGTCCTGCCCGGAGAAGCCCGGAAAGCCGGGCTGAGCAGACCCGAATAAAGAGCGCACTGTGTGCGGGGCCCTTTACAGCAGTTATTGTGCACATCCCTGACCACCGTGCCAGCCCAAGGCGGCGGTGTCAGCATCGGTCATGGCCCCTGTTCGTCCTCGGGAAAATCGACAGAGTTCACATCTGGGGCTAGCTGGGCCTCTCCACTCTGGACCTGTTTCCTTCTCTGCCAAAAGCAGCGCTTTTCACTTCCCCGCCCCCTCCCAAGGCCACAGAGCGTCTCCCATGGGGGGCATCTCAGGGTGGCTGGGTGAATAGGAGCTCGTGCTGGGCCAGCCACTGAGAACTCCCCGGTGGGAGGGGAGGCCACCGGAGGAATGCTGTCCCCAAGAGTGCCTGAGTCATATCACCTCTCCGTGGTTGCAGGACGCCACGGTTTATGGGCTGGACACAATGAGTCCCTTTGGGAGATGGGACGGAGGGCCCTGGGCTGCCCGGGCAGGGGTGCAGACAGGTGGTGTGGGTGGACAGCTCAGAGGTGGCCTCTGGACTTAGTCCCTGTTTGCTCCTCCGATAACTGGGGTGACCTTAGTTAATATTCACCAGCAACCTCCCCCATCATCTCTGCGGCTGCGGCTTAAATAGGAACCAGAGACAAGGCTCTGTCTCCTCAGCCTTGGTCACGGGCCGCGGCCTGGGACAGTAACTGTAAGTATGCCTTCCCACTGGGGAGACTCTCCCGGGAGGCCTCGGGGGTGGGGGGGGGGTGCTGTCGGGCAGGTCCTGGGGACGCAGGGAGGATGGAACAAGCTGGGGCTCGACCCCTTGTCGTCATGGCAACAGCAGCCCGGAGGTCCCTTTCTGCTCCCAAGCCTGCCCTGAGGCTTCCCCAGTACCTACTGGGGAATCCAATGGCCCTCCGAGAGCAGTGGGGAAGTGGAGACCCCAGGAAGGAGCACGTTTCCCTCCTATTGGTCGTCTCCTGCTGGCCTCACCACCTTCTCTGTGCTTCCCTTTCCACGGGTGAGAAAGGTAAGGCCCAGGGAGGGACAGTGGGGAGCCCAGGCTCCCATAGGGACCTTCTGGAGAAGCCAAGTGGGACCAGAGCCCAGAGTTCCAGCCACTCATCGGGTCTCCGTCCTCTGCGGTAGTAGAAGAGAGCCATGCTGCCCACCCCTCCAAGCTCGGTGGGTCTGAGCGCCCTTGTGCGCCGTGGAAGATGGGAGGCCCTGGAGGGGGCCCCCAGCTCCGGCTTTCAGCTGTGCTCCTACGCCCTTGCTCTAGGCAGCTGGCTGCGGCCAGCCATTTGAGCCTTAGAGCAACCTTCTGAGGTGGTCGCTGAGATTATGCCCATTTTACAGATAAGGAAATTAGGAACAGAGAAGCTCATAACTTGCTCTAAATTACACACTATCCAGCATTCCAACTGGGGTCACTTGGTTCCAGATCTCACCCTCCCTAACTTCTTCCTCCCACCAACATAATTCTCTTGAGCCAGCTGGGGAATGGGAGAAACCCAGCTGGGCTGACCTTCAGGCTTCTTTGACCTTGGACTACTATTCAACCTCTCTGTCCTCTTGGGCAAAGTGTAGACAACCTTTGCCCTCTTTCCTCTCATCCCACCCTGGCCCCCAGCCTTGATCTCTGGAGCATGGGAAGAATATAATTTTTCTGTCATCGGTCCTTGGAAATGGGGGCTACAAAGATGACCAAGGCCAAGGCCACCAGGCTCCCATGTGGCACTCGGAAAGATCTATATATCCTTAGCAGCTAAGGCTCTTTGACAGCTGGCTGTGTGTCAAGCATTTCTTGGCACTGTGCAAGTATTTAATTTGCACAATAACTCTGTGAATAAGTGCATCCTTGTCCTTTCCAGGAAATGGAGGTTCAGAGCGGTTAAGTAACCTGTCTGAGGTCACACAGCTGCTATGGAATTGAACTCAGGCATTCTGGCCTCAGTGTCGCTGGCCTGAGCCACACACGACCCTGCCCCTCTTCACCTAGCCCGACCACTTCCACGCGTTATCTACTTCAAGGTCTCTGGCTTCAGCTCTGTAAACAGAGAACAATGGAATGCCGAGTCCTAGAATCCAAACTGCCCGGCATTAAATCCCAGATTCGGAAGCATCCAGGTCTGTGGTTTTCAGTAAGTTGCTCAACCTCCAGAGGCCTCGATTTCTCCATTTATAAAATGGGTCTGAAAATCATTCCTGCTCCGCAGGGTAAGTGTTGGAGGGGAAGACCGGGAGAGCGATGCCAGTGCTGGTGTTCGCTCGGCACCGGGTTCCGCAGCCGCTAAGAGGCAACACATAAATACTCGGAGAATTGAATTGAAAATTCTCCAGACTCTCTGGTCCTGGCCAATGTGGCAGCCAGCCAGGAAGAAATCTGCTGGTTTTTACATGAGCACCCTACCTGTGTGTAGGTACAGGGGGAGCTTCCACACCCGGCAGGTGCCCTCCCCCGCCCCGCCCACCGCCTTGTTCCTCCCTCACATCTGCCCGGCGAGGGATTCTTTTCTCCAAGACAAGAAGCCAAGGCTCAGAGGAGTGAAGTCACCTCCCTGAGGCTGCAGGCCTGGGTCACGCGTGGGCTTTTTCGGGGCCGGGGTTTAGCAGGTCGCTGATGCCCCCGTGGCTTTCCCAGACCCTGCTGGGTCACCTCTGATCATTCATTTTATGCTCGTGGGTGGAGCTAGAATTCGACCAGGGAAGGGGATGGCTCGCTTCCTGTGCGCCCACCCGGTGTGAGGGTCCGTCGGGGTCCAGTTCGGGCATTCACAGAGTCTGAGACCAGAGGACACAGCTGTCTCAGTCTGCAGGTCAACTGGCGGGAAAACCAAGACTCCTTCCAGCTTGGTCCCTGATTTGCTGTGTGACCTTGGCAAGGCCCTGACCCTCTCTGGGCCTCAGACCTTTTACTGTAAAAAGAAGGAGCCAGAATCAGTGGTGTTACCCCCACCAGATGGATGGGCTCGCCGTGGCTGTGAGCCCTTCCCAGCTCAGCCTGGACCAGGAGCCCTTAGAGGGAGAGGGCACCCCACACACCCCCTACCCCACCGTGGGAGGTCTCGGTCCATTTTGTTCCTCCAAACCCAAATAGCTTCTAACTGAGAATCCAACGTTAGTCCAGGGGAAACCCATTTAGGTCTTCCCCCACCTCGACTTCCACAGCTGGGGACTTGATTGCCCAAGGCCAAGGGGAGGCTAGAGGTCTCATCAGGGCTGGAAGCCACAGCCCCTGAGGCCTCTTGGCATATTCAGTGTCCACACCCTGCAGAGGCCCAAATCCCTCATGATCTCTGAGCCCCGCAAAGACGAGGGGTTTCTGCAAACTGTGAAGGTCCGCACCATACCCGGGCGGGGAGGCCAAGAGGAGCTGAGGGCAGTGAATTCTGCAGAGTCGGGGCGAACGTCAGCAGCTCTGTGACCACCGCAGTTTAAGAAGAATACAAACACGGTCACATAATGTGCGGTCCACCAGGTCTGGGTGATTTAGAGGCACGACGGCCAGAAAAAGGGTGGCAAAGAGAAACCAGTGTTGGGCTTCGTTTTATTGTTTGATTCAAAGGAAACTCTTTGGGGGTGCAGGGTGTGGCCTTTGATAGGACATGGAGAAAGCAGAAGTTTGGGGGTCCTGAAGTTGGAAGGAGTAGTGAGGCCCCTACACCCCACCCACACACAAGCACACAACCCCCAATTCACTGGAGAAATCCCTCTCTACTGCCCCCATCATGGCTGAGCCTAGAGCTGGGACACGGGTGGTGACAGGGACGAGCGGGTAAGCTGACTGCAGGGACTACAGTGCATTCGTGCGGTTGAGGCCACAGACACGTGTACGGCTACCCTTCAGCTCAGGCAGAAGCGCTGGGGGCTGAGTGGGGACAGCCCTGCAGCTCCGTGGGTTCTGGCTGTGTGTCACCGGGCAGGATATTACCCTTTCTGGGCAGCAGCTTCATGTCCATTACATAAAGAAACTCAGTGCAAATGTTCCCATTCTACATCCAGTCGTACGTGAACTTGATCTGGCCCGATTCCTAGGCAGTTGTGCATAAGTCTCTTATGTTCATCGTGCCTCAGTTTCCCCTTATGTAAAACAGGGGCTGTGACACCTGCACACAGGGCCACTACAGGGGGTAGGGCAGCCATCGAAAGCATGGACTCCCACCCAGATGGCCTGGGTCTGTGATTCCGATCCTGCTATTTTCTTGCTCTGTGGCCTTGGGCCGGCGACTTCAACCTCTCTGGCCTTCGGTCTCCTCCTCTATGAATGGACAACGGTCCTGTGCCCTAGGTCACAAGTCATTACAGAGGGCAATGAGATGAGACAGCAAAGTACGTAGAATGGGGCTCGGCACGTCGTAAGCCCTGCAAAGTCTTGGCTGCCGTTTTGTCCTTCTGTGATGAGGACATAGGAGTGCTCGGCACGGGGCCGGCGCATAGTAGAGGTTTAGTAAACTCTGGGAGTTCTACCTGGGGCCAGTCAGCGGCCAGGGGACTCGCCGTGCGGCCTGACCTGGGCGTGGGGCCCCTCCCCGCTCTCTTGCAGGACTATGGCATCCTCCACCACCTGGGGCCTCCTGCTGCTGGCGGGGCTGTGCTGCCTGGCCCCCCGCCCCCTGGCCCAGTGTCTCCAGGGAGACGCTGTCCAGGACACAGGCACCCCCCACCACGATCATGAGCACCCCGAGGATCCAGCCTGCCACAAGATTGCCCCGAACCTGGCCGACTTCGCCTTCAGCATGTACCGCCAGGTGTCCCACGCGTCCAACACCACCAACATCTTCTTCTCTCCTGTGAGCATCGCGACCGCCTTTGCGTTGCTCTCTCTGGGGGCCAAGGGTGACACTAAATCCCAGATCATGGAGGGCCTCAGGTTCAACCTGACTGAGAGAGCAGAGGGTGAGATCCACCAAGGCTTCCGGCATCTCCTCCACACCCTCAACCATCCCGACAACCAGCTGCAGCTGACCACTGGCAACGGTCTCTTCATCGCCGAGGGCCTGAAGCTACTGAATTCGTTTTTGGAGAATTCCAAGGAAATGTACCACTCAGAAGCCTTCGTCACCAACTTCAGCGACACCAAAGCAGCCAAGAAACAGATCAACGATTATGTCGAGAAGGGAACCCAAGGGAAAATTGTGGATTTGGTCCAAGACCTTGACGAAGACACAGTTTTCGTTCTGGTGAATTACATTTTCTTTAAAGGTAAGCTCGTCAACACCAGCCTGAGCTGGTTCCCACAAAAACATCCAAAAATATTCTCAAACACACAGTTGCTAAACTTTCCGTAGCAATCCAGGATGACTAGGGCAGTGTGTCCCCGCATGTGTTATTTGGTTTCCCGCACACAACCACCGTCATACTTTCCATGATCAAGTAAGGCCAGGCAATGACGGGTGGGACGGTCAAATCATCATCTTCTCTGCAGGACTTCTCAGAGCCTTTGATGTCCTAGTGTGCCTTGTTGATCCCTACCAAGGCAAGAGGTAAAATAGGCTGTTTTAGCAGAGTGTATGAAGGGAATGGGGTTTCTTGGAACACAGCTTCTGACAACTCCAGTGCAGTGGAAGGGGAGACAGCTTTGGAGTCAGAAATACCAGGGTTGGAATCTTTCCCCTACCGATGATTAGCTCTTTGACTGGGGGCAAGCCATCGTACCACTTTGAGGTTTCCCCTCTGTCACGGGCACATGATAAGACCTTTATTGTCAGGTTTCTGTGAGGACGGAACAAGTTACAAAGAACATGGGGCCACACACTCACACAGCAGGTGCTCGACTGAACTTGAATTTCAGCCGGGCCTCCTCTCTAAGGGATGGCAGTGTAGGGGGCCTGTGGGCCGCAGAGGGCACTCGAAGGTAGCGGAACAGCCCACGGAGATGGCCCGTAGGTGGGGGGCAGGTAAGAGTGAGGCCAGAGAAGCTTCCTTCACTGTGCCGGCTCCTCGTCTGGAGGCAACAGTGCAATGGAGAGCCTGGGGCCAGAGTCAGCACATCTCGGGTCCCAGCTCCGCTGTGGGCTTCTGGCAGGTCTGGCCCTTCTCCAGCCTCAGTCTCCATCTCTGTCCAATGGGACAGTTGGGCACAGGGGTCTTCGGGACCCCCTCCCACTCTGACGTGCCCGGGTGGGGCCGCTCTCTCGGTGTGGGGGTGGGGGGGGGTGTCCCCAGACACCTGCATTCCGCACAGTGGTCCAGAGACAGCCTTGGAGTGGGGGGCGGGAGAGATTCCCTGAACGACAAGGACCGTCCGCTAACAAGGGGCAGGGAGACTCGGACAGGGAGGTGTCAAGTCAGGCTGATGTTAGTCATTCTCATTTAAAACCTCCCTAGCCCCTCAAATAACTGAGCATGAAATGCAGTAAAAATGCTCACTCTGCACACGCAGTTTGGCATCACTTTGCCTCCATAAGATAGACGTTCTGTATCCTCCTCGGGTCTCTCATTGTTCTTCCCAAAGTCCTTTCAGCAGACTTCACCGCAGCTCCATTCTACGATGGTGAAATCAAAGATCCTTCAAAGAGCAGGATCCCAGCAAGACGGCTCGGGGCTGGTTTATCACCCCATATTGTCCCAACCTCCTCCCCCTCCGGCTGATGCCCCTTGCCCTTGTCTCCAGGCAAATGGGAGAAGCCCTTCAAGGAGGAGCACACCACGGTGGAGGACTTCCACGTGGACGAGCACACCACCGTCAAGGTGCCCATGATGAGTCGTCTGGGCTTGTTCGACATCCACCACTGCGACAAGCTGTTGAGCTGGGTGCTGCTCATGGACTACGTGGGCAACGCCACCGCCATCTTCCTCCTCCCCGACCCAGGCAAGATGCGCCACCTGGAGGACACGCTGACCAAGGAAATCCTGGCCAAGTTCCTGGAGAACAGACACACCAGGTGATCCCCAAACCGAGAACGACCCGGGTGCCGCCACATGGGGCCGGCCACAGGGCGGGAGGGTGGACCCTCCGAGGTCCGAGGACCGCACAGCTGCGCGTGACCCGCTGATCCGGACACGGGCTCGCGACACACACGCCACACTGGCCAGGCTCCGTGAGAGGGTCAGCGCCCACGGGGAGGGGCCAAAGTTCTGTGTCCTTGGGGACTCCCTTCCCCCACCACAGACACTGCCCCTTCCCTGTGCCAGCACCCAGAACGGGGAAAACAACGCCAGCACGCAGCCTGGCAAGGGGCCAGTGGGTGCAGCGTCAGAGGGGGGACAGTCCGGGCTAGATGCAGAGAGCTCGTTTGATGAGGTCTCCACGGGGAGGTGATGGTGAACCCACACCCCAGATTCGTGCATCCCTTGGAGTCATACGATGCCCGAGCCCTCGGGAACTTGTTTATCAGGTCCGCTCCGAAATACATGTACCCGTATACCTGTATGCAATAGGAATATAAAAAAACAAATACGTTAAAATTAGAATTAAGAAAGAAAATTAATATCCAGAAGAAGACGTAATAAACCTATACACATGTAAGTGAACATGAAAATGCAAAAGAGCATAAGTTTAAAGTTAAAATAGCAGTTTTAAGACCTCTCCTTCCCCGCCACCTCGCCCCTGTGTTCTCTGCACCAGAGGCTGAGGAAGGAAAACGGCAGGGTGTGGGGTGCAGAACCCAGAGTCGCTCACAGGGAGCCCCAGTGCCCGTGAGCTCACACCGGCAGACCCTTGACTCAGGCCTGGAGAAGTCCCCATCTGGGGGGACCCACTCCTGCAGGGAGGGCCGTGTGCTAAGAGCTCCCCAGGGGAGTTCCCGGAGGGCTGCTCAGAGGAGGCAGGGAGCAGGCCCTCAGACTTGGCAAGACAAGCCCGTCCCTGGGACTCTACATTCTCGGGCCCCAGGGGCTGGAGGAACAAGAAATAGAATAAAGCCACGCACACCTCCAGTCCTCAGGAGAGAGGCGGCCCGCTGGGCAGGAGAAACAACCAGAAACACTCCATATGCGAAACCCCTTTGTTTCCATCATGGCAGGTCTGCCAATTTACGTTTGCCCAAACTGACTATTTCTGGAACCTACGATCTGAAAACCGTCCTGAGCAAAATGGGCATCACCAAGGTCTTCAGCAATGAGGCTGACCTCTCGGGGATCACGGAGAAAGGGCCCGTGAAGCTGTCCAAGGTCAGCTGTCTCTGACCTTGTCTGTCTGTCTCTCTGGTGTCTGTGGGTCTGACAGTGTCACAGTGTGTCCGGGGCTGCAGCTCAGAGGACGTCTGGGGGACGGACGAAGGGACACAGAGACGCCTGCAGACGGAGGTCCCTGAGGAGTGTCCCTGGATGCCCTGGGACTGGAATGTGGGCAGGCGACAGTGGAGGAGGGGGCCTCACGGGCTTCTGCCAGGCTAGGGACCTCCTCTGGCTGGTGCCACTGACCCTCTGGGTCATCCGGGGCCAGGGCCTTCCCTTCTGTGAGCCTCGATGGACCCTTATTTATCAAGACAGGCTTGGGCTCAGGGATTCAAAGGACGTTTGTCCCCAGCGTCTGTGACCCAGGAACTATTGGCCGATCACTGAGTCTGACTGAATGAGTGATTTTGCCTGAAGATGCCATTTATTCAGGAGAGCTAAAGGTGACCAAAGACCCAGCCGCAGCTCAACGGCTGTCTGGGAACCGAGGGCCTGGTGTGGACTAGGCATAGGGAAGGCCCCCATCAAAGTCCTGGGCCCCAGGGCACCTGACGTCTGATGCGGGAAACAAGGCAGGCGCCAAGGAAGATGAACGGCGGGGGAGTCTCCCCGCTGGCATTGTGGGCTGCTGCCCGGGGAGCCTGAGCAGGCTGGTGAGGATGGAGAAGTAGGGCCCACCAGTGTGGTCAGGCAAGGCCTGGAGAAGGTGGGGAAGGCCTGTGTGTCGCTTGCAGGGAGGGAGGCTGGGGGCAGGGAAGGACAGGACGGGCGGAGGAAGCCTGAGTGAGCCCCACCCTGGGCAGCACCCCCTTCCTCAGGCCTGACTCCCAGGCAGGGGGAGGGGATGCCCTCCCCACCCTCCACCCCCCCATCCCCCAGCTCAGAACAGAGTTCTCTCTCCTCGCAGGGGCTGCATAAGGCCGTGCTGACCATCGATGAGAAAGGGACAGAAGCTGCTGGGACCACAGCTGTGGAAGCCATCCCCATGTCGATGCCCCCAAATGTTGACTTCAGCAGGCCCTTCCTCGTCATCATCTACAATATAAACACCAAGAGCCCCCTCTTCGTGGGAAAGGTGGTGGACCCCACCCCGAAGTAACTCCCCTTTGGGCCCAGCTCCCTCCCCAGATGACATTAAAGAGTGACCCATCCCGGAGTGTGACGTGTGACTCCTTCAACCCGAGAGCAGGTCTCCCTCCCTGTCCCTTGGAAGCTGGTGGGACGGCGGTCACAGCGTCTCTCCCGTGGGCCCTGCATTACCCTGTAATGGGCTTTCACGCTCTCCAGGAGCTGCGCGAGGCCAGCAGCAAACGTCGTCGCCTGCGACGCTCAGTTGGGCGGATCTTCCCCGGGTCACTATGGAAAAGCTCTAGGTTCTAGCTGGGAATCCCCAAAGGGGGATCACAAGGGCACAGAGACCAGCCTGCGGCCCCCACCTGTCGCTAAGCCCCCCAGCCCTGCCAGTGCTCGCGGGGGGCCCCCATGAGGGCCCCACCCCCGGCAGGGCTGCCAGCACGAGCCACGAGGCTGACCCCACCCCCCGTGGCTCCCAGAGCCTTCAGCCCCCACTGGGGCTTGGAGCCACCACATCTCCAACCAGAAAGACAGACTGCTTGGTCCCCTTTCCATCGCACCTTGTCACCTGGGCCAGGCTTGGGCTCCTACCACTCAAAGGTCTTTCCTGCAAAGAGCTACAGTTGATTTTGCCTCGAGACTTTTTTGATGGGGCTAGGCTAGGGACACATACTTCTGTCCTTGTCCTTCCGCCTCTGCCCCAGGGCCCCCAAACCCGTCACCCCCAGAAGCAGGCGGGTCTTCCACGTCCTTGTCTCTCCAGGCGGGTCTCCAGGTCTTGGTCCCTGTCACCTGCTCTGATTCATCCCAGCTTGCCAGAAACCCTCCTCCAAGACACTTACCCTGCGTCCTCTTCTACCCAGTCATGGGGCCAAGCTGTGGCTCCGGAAAGTCATTTGGATAATTCCTTGGTCACAGGAGAGGAAGTAGGCCACCAACCCCACTAGCCCTCCCTGCCCTCCCTTGGCTAAGCTCTGACAGGGGACACTTTCCATCTGGCCTTGTCCCTGCCCCACGGCCCTCCCGGTGGTCTTCAGAGGGAACCACAACTGCCGTACCACAGCTGTGGCCATCCCTGAGCAGCCCTTTGACTAGGGGTTGTGGGGCTCTTTCTCCAGAGCCCCACGGAAGGACGATGGCGCTCAGGAAGTCCTGCTGGACCCCCAGCCTGAGAGAGCCAGTTCCTGGGACTCACGGGAATGTGCTTGTCTGTGGGAAAGACGGCCCCATCCCTGCAAGAACCTAGTAACGCCCGCCTAAGGCACTCACGGCGGCTGAGCGTCCGTCTCCACAACTGGGTTGAGTCATATGAAATTTACACCTTTTAAGTCTTAATGGCCACATGTGTGCAATGCTATGTAATTCAATAGAATGGGTAAAAATTCAGCTGTCTCCCAGATAAGTCTGATATCGTCCCGATTTCTCTCTGCCTGGACACTTCCAATCTCCACAGATTCCATTAATGTACAACCAGTGTCGAACACTCGGGACGATGCGACAGTGAGAGCAAGTACAGACTTTGCAGCGTCCCAGCTGTGTGACTTTGGTAAAGTCACCAAACCTCTCTGGGCCTCGGCATCCTCATCACGGTTATAACACCGATTTTGAGTTGGTGCACGCTTCAAAGCAGGTACTCAAAAGAGCTTTTGAAGGAGAGCAGGGCCGGGTGCCAATGTAAGGGACAATGTAAGGGACATTTGTGACCTTCACAAGCTCCTCCGTATGCCATGGGGCCATGCCGGCACTGTTCCGTTTACTCCCCATAGCCACGCGGCAGGGCGGGGAACAGGGCTGCTCTGGGCTCATGCGCCCAATCTCCAGATGAAGAAACAGAGGCTCAGAAAGGCTGCTGGTCTTGCTCAAGATCACGGAGCTAATGAGGGGCAGAGCTGGCTCCAGAAGCCCTATTTGTTGCTGCGAACCTCAGCACACCACCCGTGCTCGCCCCCAGCCCCCCACAAGCCCGATTCCTGCCGGAAATATGAGCGGTGCTGGGCGCGCAGCCACAGCCGAGGACGTCTGTGCTAGAAAACACCCTCCGCCCCAGACGGCAAGCAGCCGGTTCGCGGGAGCCCGTCCCACCCAAGGCTGGAGAGCTCACAGCCTTCAGCAAGCAACCCGCACCACACTGCACACCCCCCGGTACTGGGGAGGAAGGGGCACGTGCAAAGGCCAGCTGGGACCCCTGGAGCCCAGGGAAAGACCGAGGAGCTGGAGAGCTAAGGGCACTCACCTAAGAAACCGTCATTCCACTGCCAAGAATGGCCTGCCGTTACATTTGTCTGGGCTCTGGTGGCAGAAACCCAATTCGAATGAGCTGGAAGTCCCCAGTGGGGAATTCACAGGCCCCTGAGAACCCACACGGTCCAAGCAACCTCGTGGTGAGGACAGGACTGCAGCACCAATCAGCCTGTTCAGCCAAAAGCCTCCGCTTTGCCTGTTCTTTCGATTGTATTCACTGCCTAGTCTGACCCTCGAGACCAGTCCCTGATATAAGCTGCGATTCCTTATCCCTCACTGACCCACGGCGGTGAGAAGACCGGCCCAGCACGGGCCTAGAAACCAGGTGCCGCACTCAGGCCCGGCTGCCCTGAGAGCATGGGGTGTCCCATCCATGTCAGACCTCACGGGCGAGTCCAACCTCCCAGTCCACGCGGGAGCCCCCTGTCTGGGCTCACGCCAGCTGCAGCACCACCGCTAAGGGCTCAGGGCTGGGGAGAACGCTCCAGCAACTCTGGGGGAGGCAGGGCTGAGTCACAGGGCGAGGAGAGCGGCGGGACAGTCCCGCAGAGAAGGGCCTGGCCCAGGTGGGGCTGGAGGCTGATTACCAGGGACATTTGTTCTCAGAGGTCAAAGCTGCCTTTTGGAGACCCAGTGCCCACTCGGTAGGCTGAAAGTCACTGCCAAGCCCTATGACTCAGGATGTATTTCAAGACTGGTGATCACGGCAGAGTAAGGAAATCGCTTTCTTTATTCTCGTTTCCAGCGTCTGCTGTCCCGTCGGCCGTGCTCTCCGTGAAAAGCACAGCGCGGCATTGAACTACTTCTGGCCCCGGTCCGTCCCCCTTCCTTCTGCCACCATGGTCAACCCCGGTGCGCCGGCACCCCCCACCCCTGCCTTCCTGCTTCTGGAAATCGTGGGGCATGTTTTGAAAGTAAGTTGGACCGACGGTGCCATGGTGGATTCGGGCCCCTCCTCCAGGCAGCTGACAGCGAGGCGGCATCTTTCAGCACCAGGGCTCTAGCCGAAACATCTGGAGATGTCACCGGAGCCAGCTGGGAGAGGACGGGCAGGGAGAGAGGTGCCGAGCATCTGCACGGCACGCGGGCCCCACTGTGAGGCTGCCCCCCAGAGCGCTGCCCCCTGCCCTCGGCTGCATATCTGGGGGGCCCCACATCTGTGCCCTGCTGGCCGAGCGAGCGCTGGGCCGCGTGCTGCTCAGGGATCCGAGCTGCAGAACCACCTGTGGAATGCTGAGGTCTGTGGGCTGCCGGGCAGCTGACTTCGGGCCACTTCCCGTGGGACCCAGGCCCAGAGGACAGCGAGTCTCCAGCCCATCTGGTCGCAGATGCCACTGAACGTGGAAAAGTGTTTCTTGTTCCTGCGGTCACGATAAAAAGACCAGCCAACTGCAGCACCAAGACCAAACCAAACTTAAACTGGGTTCAGACTTTGGTTAATAGCATTGATATTGAGTCCTCGATTGTCACAAGTGTCCCACGGCCGAGAGAAATGTCACTATCGGGGGAACTGGTGGGGGGAAGGGAGAGAAGGGACATGGGAACTCTCTGTACTTCCTAAGCAATTGTTCTCTAACCCGAAAACTGCTCTAAAGAATAAAGTCTTTTTTCTTTCTTTATTTTTAAATACTTTATTTATTGATTTGAGGGAGACAGAGATAGTGAGAGAGAGAGCGCAAGCGGGAAGGAGGGAGAGAGGCAGGTGCCCCGCTGAGCAGTAAGTTTGATGTGGGGCTCAGTCCCAGGATTCTGGGATCACCACCTGACCCAAAGGCAGACGCTTAACCGACCGAGCCACCCAGGCACCCAAATAAAATCTTTTTTTAAAAAAGAAAACAAAAATGTTACGGTGGAAATGCCCAAGGCAGTGGGACAAAGCACACGAATTCAGGAATCCCAGGTCGGCCTTCGGATGAGCGCGGCACCAGAACAGGGCACTGGACCGCACTTGTATCTGAGCCGGCCTCGGCTGCCATCACTGCAAAATGGGGACAGTGAGACAGAGCTCGTTCAAAGTCTCCTCTATGGCTGACGGTGCACGGCGTCTTTTTCCAGCACTGGTTCTTACCGAATATTAAACATCAGACTGCAGATTCTGCAAGTAGCGGTTTGGGGGCGGGGGAGGGGGCTGGCTTTCCCTGCCTCTTGATTTGCTGGCAGAAAATTAACAGCGGGGTGAATTACAGATATTTGCACATTTCATTCCTGAAAACCTGGGCTGGGAGTCAGACAGTCTGGGGTCTTTTCAAGGCCCCACCACAAACGAACGTGCCTTGGGCATTGGGGATGTCACCACCCCTCTGTGAGCCTCACTTTTCTCTCCAGTAAAATGGGAGCACTACGGTCCCTGGGTCTTGATGTTCTGCAAGATACTAATCGCCTCGGGGCAGCCCAATGCTCTTCTTTCCCATGATTCCCCAGAGCTCGGCACCTAGCAGGTGCCCGTTACCGCCTATCCGTGCCTAGACCAATGGACTTTGGAGCCCAAAGGACACAGACGCCAGCTCCCAGTGTGAAGATCCCAAGGGCTGGGACCTTGGCAGTCACAAGTCGGGTGACATCAGGCGGCTGACGTTTCTCGGAGGTCAACTGTGTATCAGACGCAATTCCCGGCTCCAGTGGTGTTATAATTCCGTTTCTCCTCCCAACAGCTCTGTGAGGACGGTATCAAGGCAAAATAAACTCTGGGTCTTGCGGGACCATGGGGCCCCCAGCACCCCACCCTTCAGATAGCCCCTGAGCCCATTGGTTCCGCTGGACTAGGGCCATTTCCATAAACAACACCAAGGCACCCTGAAGGCCCCCCAGGCTGATTTCCTGCAGCGGGGGTGGCTGTGGGCCCACAGGACGTGTGTCCCAGCCTCCTGAGACGGCCCTACAAGTCGGGGAAGTCCAGGGAGCCTGTGCGGGACACCTGCCGTGTGCGTGCAGCCCGTCCAGCCTGTCTGGGGAATCGGTACGTTCTGGTCAGTGAGTCACTTCCCATCAGGTTCGGATTTTCCGGGGTCACGATTGGCAGGCAGGCTACTCTGTTCCGAGCTGCCAGTGGGGAGGGGGATGGCGCCCCCGGCGCAGAGTAGGTCCGCTATCGTGATGCATGCTGGCGGGTGGGGCAGCGGGAGGGTTACTTTCCCCTTCTCCCACCCGCTCCAGGCTGGGAAAGGACCCTGTGGCCTGGGTGGTCTTCACCTGTGTCTCTCCCACCTGCAGGTGGCAGGGACAAGTCTTCTTGGAGGGCCCCTTCCATGTTCCCAACACGCTTCTCCAACACAGCTCTGGCTCCTTCTCTCTTACCTGGTTTCTGTCCAACTCCAGCCAGAGCCAGAGCCCTTGCCCTTGTCCTTGCCCTTGCCCTGTAGCTTCCATGCCCCTCACTTAACTATCTTAATGGAGAAAGCACATGCCCCTTGAGCTTTCCCCCATAGTAGCCCGCTCCCCAGATTTCCATGGTCCCCCTGACTCCCTGGCCCCACCCTCCTGCTCAGCGGACCCCGGCCTTGGTCTTGTCATTGGAATTCCTCCTCTGAAAGGTTGAGATGTACTCATTAACTCTTCAGATAACCTTGCTATCTCTTCTGTCACCTCCTCCCCTTTCTTATCTGGGTTCGTGGCCCCGTCTCCCACTCGTTGGCCCCTTACTGGTTGTAAAGCTTTCGTTTGTGAAACCCCCTACCCTCCTCCCCGAAAGAGTCGATCTCTCAGTCCCTTTGGCCGTGGGTTTGACGGCTAACCCAGCTTCCCTCACGTCTCCAACAATCTCACTTTAAAGAGGAAGCTCGGAGAGACGGGGCGTTTTTGTCCTGGGCTCGCACCTAGTGAGCGAAGCGGGTTAGAACCCAGGTCTGTCTGAAGCTAAAAAGCGTGCTTTTTTCACTAGCTCCTTCCCACCATGTCAGCCCCTCTGTCCCCGGAGGGACCAGCGGCTCCGAGGCCCCTGCCATCGAGCACAGGGCGGGGCCTCGGGTGCCGTCCAGGGAGCAGACTGAGGGGCCCACAGACGATGTGGGCACTGGGATCGGGGACTCATCGTGGGGCCGGCTCAAGAAAGGCTTCTCGGAGCTGCAGCTGGGCACGCGTGTTTAGTGGGAACAGCCCTCACTGACAAAAGAACTTGTCATTAAGTTCCCAGTGGCTAAAGGACCACAGGGGCCTCTCAGTTCCCAAGGTGACAGGTGAGGAGATTTTCCTCCTCTAACGCCACACCCAGTGCCCCCGGGCACCGCCACACGGGACCAGCCACCGGGAGGGAGGGTGGACCCACAGCCCACGGACCGAACAGCTGCCATGACCTGCTCAGACACGGGCTCGAGACACTCCCGCCACATTGACAGGGCTCCATGAGAGGGACAGTGACCATGGGGACAGGCCAAAGTCCTGTGTCCTTGGGGACTCCCCTCCCCTACCATGGACACTGCCCCTTCCCTGTGCCAGCACATGGAGGGGGGGGAAGCAACGCCAGCACGCACTCTGGACAACCCAGAGGGGAGACCGGGCCTTCTGGCAAGGGGGACAGTGGGTGCAGCATTAGAGGGGGACAGTCCGGGGCTAGAGGGGAGAGCCCGCCTGGACACCAGATGAGCAAAGGCCCAGGAGGGTTTGGGTTCCTCTGTCACTAGACCAGTGCAGTTTGATGAGGTCCCCACGGGGAGGTGATGGTGAACCCCCACCCCAGATTCGTGCATCCCTCGGGAGTCACAATGCCCGAGCCCTCGGGAACTTGTTTATCTGGTACATTCTGAAATACACATACCCGTGTACATGTATGCAATAGGAATACAGAAAAACAATCAAATACGTTAAAATTAGAATTAAGAAATAAAATTAATATCCAGGGGCGCCTGGCTGGCTAGGTGGGTTAAAGCCTCTGTCTTCGGCTCAGGTCATGATCTCAGGGTCCTGGGATCGAGCCCCGCATTGGGCTCTCTGCTCAGCAGGGAGCCTGTTTCCCCCTCTCTCTCTGCCTACTTGTAATCTTTCTCTCTCTGTCAAATAAATAAAATCTTTAAAAAAATAATAAAAAATAAATAAAATTAATATCCAGAAGAAGACTTAATAAACATATACATACATACGTGGATATGAAAATACAAAAGAGCATAAGTTTAAAGTTAAAATAGCAGTTTTAAGA
This sequence comes from Nasua narica, assembly GCA_028533885.1. Taxonomy (NCBI): domain Eukaryota; kingdom Metazoa; phylum Chordata; class Mammalia; order Carnivora; family Procyonidae; genus Nasua; species Nasua narica. The sequence continues at coordinate 117,946,555 of CM052797.1, read as the reverse complement.
CCTCTCCTTCCCCGCCACCTCACCCCTGTGTTCTCTGCACCAGAGGCTGAGGAAGGAGAACAGGGGTGGCGGGGGGGCAGAACCCAGAGCCACTCACAGGGAGCCCCAGTGCCCGTGAGCTCACACTGGCAGACCCTTGACTCAGGTCTGGAGAAGTAGGGCCTGGGGGGACCTACTCCCCAGTCCTGGGAGACTGGGATCGAGCCCCGCATCTGGCTCCCTGCTCAGCGGTAAACCTGCTTCTCCCTCTCCCACTCCCCCTGCTTGTGTTCCGTCTCTCTCTGTCAAATAAATAAAATCTTTTATTAAAAAAAATTAAAGGGGACGCCTGGGTGGCTCAGTTGGTTAGGCAGCTGCCTTCGGCTCAGGTCATGATCCTGGGATCGAGTCCCACATCGGGCTCCTTGCTCGGCGGGGAGACTGCTCCTCTCTCTACCTCTGCCTGCCTTTCTGCCTACTTGTGTTCTCTCTCTGTTAAATAAATAAATAAAATCTTTTAAAAAAATAAAAATTAAATTAAAAAAATTAAAAATTAAAAAAAATTAAAGTTAAAAAATTAAAAGATAAAAAAAGAAATGTCCTAATTAATTGTTCAGATTTTGGTAGAAGTGTGACAGGCAAAGAGGGAAAGAGGCAAAGCCTAGTCAGGCAGATCACCCAACAGGGAGAAAGTTTTGGGGTCTGTACTCAGGCAAAGGATCACAAGAGTGTCACCAATCAGAGTGTTAAAACCTCACACCCACATTAAACACTGGTGTTTGGGCCTCTGGTTAGATCACACAGTAAAACATAAAGAAATCAATGTCTTTGAGGAAAGCATTGGCTAAAGCCTCTCTTGATACCAAAGTGGGTAAGGCGTCTCGAAACAAGATGAAAACTCATATGTCATAAAAATAAGGCTTGACATATTTGACTTTATAAAATGCAAACTGTATGGCAACAAAAAATGGCATTCACTTCACCAAGAAGATATAATGATTATAAATATTTATGCAGCCAACATCAGAACTCTTAAATATGCGAAGCCATCATTGACAGACATGAAGGAAGAAATAACAGCAAAATGATAGGAGAAGCAATACTCCATTCTCAATAATCAATAGGAAATCAGACAGAAGATCAGTAAGAAGAAGGATTTGAACCACACTACAGACCAGCCGGGTTAATTGACATACACAGAACACTCCATCCAACAACAGCACAATAGACATTTTTCTCAACTGCCCATGGAGCATTCCCAGGATAGACCATATGTGAGGCCACAAAGCAAGTTTTAACAAATTTTTAAAGACCAGAATCATAAAAAGTACTTTTCCAACCACAAAACTAAAAAATTAGTAGCAAAAAAAACCCTGGAAATTCCAGAAATAAATGGAAATTAACAATTCTTAAATAACCAATCGGTCAAAGGAGATGTCGCAGGAGAAATTAGAAAATATTTAAGACAAGTGAAAGTGAAAATAAAATAAGCCCAGACTTGCAAGATGCAGCAAAAGCAGTACTAAGAGGCAACTTTGTAGCTATAAGTGTTTATATCACAAAGAAGAAAAATCAGATCAACAACCTAACTTCACACTTGAAAGAACTAGGAAAAAAAAAGGAGGGGGAAGACAAACTAACCCAAAGCTAGAAGAGAAGAAAAATAATAATAAAGATTGAAGCAAAGATAAACAAAATAAGGAATTTTTTAAAAGCAGCAATAGTGAAAATCAACAAAGCCAGGAGTTAGTTCGTTGAAAAAATCAACAACATGGACAACCCTTTAGCTAGACTGGCTAAGAAAAAAAAAGAGAGAAGAATCAAGCAATGAACACTGGGTGTTATATGCAAATAATGAATCATGGAACACTACATCAAAAACTAATGTTGGGGTGCCTGGGTAGCTCAGTGGTTTAAGCTCTGTCTTCAGCTCAGTCATGATCTTGGGGTCCTGGGATCGAGCCCCACATCAGGTTCTCTGCTCAGCAAGGACCCTACTTCCCTTTCTTTCTGCCTGCCTCTCTGCCTACTTGTGATCTCTCTATTTCTGTCAAATAAATAAATAAAATCTTAAAAAAAAACTAATGAAGTACTATATGATGACTATCATAAATAAATAAGCAATAAATAAATCGGAAATGAAAGAGGGGACATTCTTTTACATAAGTAAAAAGGATTTTAGGCAAATACTGTGAAAAAACTGAATGCCAACAAATCTGGATACAGTAGAGAAATTCCTAGATACACACAACCTACCAAGAATGAATCATAAAGAGACAGAAGATTGACACATGATAGAAGATTGATACATTAGGTATTACTAGGAAGGTGATTGAATCAATAATCAAAATCTCCCAACGGGAAAGCATAGGACTCTATGGCATCGCTACTGAATTCTCCCAGACATTTAAAGAAAAATTCACACAAACTGGACCATCATCTTATGTCATACACAAAAATAAACTCAAAATGGATTAAAGATCTAAATATGAGACCTGAAACTGTAAGACTCCTAAAAGAAAACATGGGCAGTAATTTCTTGGACATCACCCTTAGGAACATAGTTCTCCCCAGGAGAGGAAAACAAAAGCATAAATAAACCATTTGGACCACACTAAAATAAAAAACTTCTGTACAGCAAAGGAAACCATTGACAAAACAAAAAGGCAGCCTCCTGAATGGGAGAAGATATTTGCAAATGCCATATCCGATAAGGGGTTAATATCAAAAATGTATAAAGAACTTACACAATTCAATACCAAAAAACAATGTACTAAACTTTAAAATGCCCAGCGGACCTGAGTAGACATTTTTCCAAAGAAGACATCCAGATGGCCAACAGACACATGAAAAGATGCTCAACGCCACTCATTACCAGGGAAATGCAAATCAAAACTACAATGAGATATCACCTCACACATGTCAGCACGGTTAAAATCAAAACCACAAGAAACAACAAGTGTTGATGAGGATGTGGAGAAAAGGGAACCCTCATGCACTGTGGGTGGGAATGCAAACTGGTGAAGCCACTGTGGAAAAACAGTATGGAGAGTCCTCAAAAAATTAAAAATAGAGATATCATATGATCCAGTAATTCCACTATTGGATATTAACCTAAAGAAAATGAAAACCCTAGTTGGAAAAGATATGTACACTCCTACGTCTAGTGAAGCCATCCAAGTGTCCACCAATAGCTGAGTGGATAAAGAAGATATGGTATATATACCCAGTAGAATATTAGTCATAAAAAGGAATGATATGGTGTCATTTGTGATGAAATGCATGGACCTAGAGGTTATTATGCTGAGTGAAATAATAAGTCAAACAGCGAACAACAAATATATATGATTTCACTTATACGTGGGACCTAAAAACAAAACAAATGAACAAACAAACAACAACAAAAAAACACCAACAGTCTCTTAAACACAGAGAACAAACTGGTTGGTGCCAGACTGGAGGGGGATAATATTTCATCTATGAAATAGATGAAGGGGACGAACAGGTATGAAGTTCCAGTTATAAAATAGATAAATCAGGAGATGAAAATACAGCATAGGGAATGCAGTCAATAATACTGTGATAATATTGTGTGGTGACAGGTGGTGACCACGTGTATCATGATGAGTGCTGAGTCATGGATAAAATTGTTCATCGCTATATTGAAACAAAAAAGAACTCACACAAATCCTCCTGTAAACTCTTCCCAAAAAAATGGAAGAGGAGGAGGGAACACTTCCTAACTCATTTTATGAGGCCAGCATCACTCTGATACCAAAGCCAGACAAAGACACTATAAGAAAAGAAAACCACGGACCAATATCTCTGATGAATATGGATGCAAAACTCAACAGAACGCTGGCAAAGACAATTCGACAGCCAATACTAGGATCATACACCAGGACCAAGCAGGATACATCCATAGAATGCAAGCCGAGGGTAACATATGGAAATCGATCAATACAATACATCACATCCACCAAATGAAGAGAAAAAATATGATTGTTGTGGTTGATGCAGAGAAAATATTTGACAACATGTCACTTTCATGATAAAAACACTCAAAAAAACAATAGAAAGAAACTACCCTCAACATCATAAAGGCCATGCATAAGAAGCCCACCCCTAACATCAGACTCAGTGGGGAAAGACTGAACATTTTCTTCAGGAACAAGATCAGGAACAAGCCCTGAATGCCTGCTTTGGCCTCTTCTACTTAACATAGTTGAGGAAGTGAAATAAACCAATCGTGGGAAGACACGTACTGCATGAGCCCACTTCTGTGAGCTACCTAGAGTATCGAAATCACAGAGACGGAAAGCAGAATGGTGGGGGCCGTGGGTGAGGGGAGGAGGAGATGGGAAGGCAGTGTTTACTGGGGACAGAGTTTCAGTTTGGCAAGATGGGGAGAGCTCTGGGGTTGGACGGCCGTGATGCTTGCACAACAATGTCACTGTCCTTAGTACCTCTGAACTGGACACTTAAAAAGGGTAAGATGGCAAATTTTATACGTGTCTTACCACAGTGAAAGACAACGTGATACAAAGTAGTTTCAAATTTAATAGTAATGACAACGTATGACCAACATTTTCTAAATAAGCCAGTGAAATTCCTGACACGTTAAGCTGTTACTCTCAATTCTATGATTTTGATGATAATTTCACATCAATTCATTTGACAATACTCTGCTGATTTCCATGTGGAAAAAACAGATCTCACGCAACAGATGCAGGAGTGGAAATGAGTGCAATCTTGTGGGAAGATAGTTTTGTGATATCTATTAGAGCTAAAAGTAGAAAAAAACCAAACCAATTTTTTGATTCAGGAATATCACTGCTAGGAATTTACCCCACGAAAATATTTATAGGGGCTACTGGGGGGCTCACTTGGATAAGCATCTGCCTTAGGCTCGAGTCATGATCCCAGAGTCGTGGGACTGAGACCATATCAGGCTCTCTGCGTAGCCGGGAGTCTGCTTCTCCCTCTCCCACTGTGCTCTCTCTCTCTTTCTCTCTCTCAAATAAATAAATAAAATCCTTTTTTAAAAAATAAAAATATTTACAAACCACAAATGTAGGGGGGAAAAGTTCTTTTTAATTACAGCATTGTTTAAATGAGAAAGAAAAAAAAAAACCCTACATGTCCACAAATAGGGGATTGGTTACATAAAATTAGATACATCTCTATAATGGAATGTCATGCAGCCTTTCAAAATCATAAGGCTAATTCTATATGGGCTGATAGGGAAAGATCTCTAAAAGAAAAAATAAGGTAAAAAGCAAAATACAGAACAATGTACAAAGTATGATTTCTCCTGTGAACACACACATTCATTTACCTAACAATTACTTATGGAGTATCTACTATGCTTTTTGTTCACAGAGCAGTGCAGCTGTGAACAAAACAGACAAAATCCCTAGCCACAGGAGCTCGGTGAGGGATAGGCGATAATCCTAAATCAAAACTAAGTCAAAACCACGCACACAATAGGGGAAGGTGATGAGTCTTGCAGCAAAAAATAATGCAGGGACAGGGGATGGGAAGTGCTGAGATGTGAGATGCTCAGACAGAGTGGTCAGGGAAGGCCTCACTGAGAAACCCAAGGCAGGTGAGAAAGTAAGCCACATGGGTATCTGGAAGAAGAGCAGCTAGACATAGTGAATAAGGTGATGCAAAGGCCCTGGGGTAGGGGTGTCTGACATGGTCAAAGGAAGCAAGGAGGCAGTGTGCCTACAACAGGGGAAGGTATGACAGAGAGAGAGAAGCAGAAGAGGACAAAGATGCTACCTGCAGTTCCTGAGCTGGGGTATGGGGGGTTCACACACTGTACACCTTGTATATCGTTGTAAGGACTGGCTTCTGTTCTAAGTGACCGAGAGCCCCAACAGGGAATCCAGCAGAGGCACAAAGTGATTTACATTTCAACAGAATTATATAAAGATGTGGGTGAGAGAGTCATAGACCATTTGTTTTCTTCTTTATGGTTTTCTATATTTAAAAAGTATTAAATATTAATTTAAGAATCAAATGGAAGGGGATGCTAGATTAGAAGGACAGGTGGGCAAGGAGAAGCTCACGGAGGCAGTTCTATCTTGGGCAAACAAGCAGGGAGCCTGTCCTGAAGGAGGACATTCCCCCCAAGACATTTCCCTGTGGTGTTAGTTTGTGTTATGGGGGGACAGGTTCCTTGGTGAAATGGGTCTGGAAAACTCTGGACAAGTGTGACCTTTTAGCATCTTTCAAATATTACCATCCAAGTGCAAGGGAGGAGATGCAGGGCTTCCCAAGCTTATTGGACCACGAAGCCCCCCCCATTTTTTTCCTTTAATGAATCATCTCTAGGATTCCATGGAATACACTTTGCTAAAGGCTGCTGGGGGTGAGAAGGGTCGTAAGCGAGGTTGTGGCAAGGGCACACCTGCATTTAGTTAGCTCGCTCGGGCAGTGGTCAGGGGAATCCGCTGGTTTGACAAGCTGAGGGTAAGGAGGTCTGAGAGCTTACTGCCCTGTCACATACACAGGTTGCACTTCTGGGCTAACATGCCCTTCTGCTCAAAGACAGTGATTTGAAAACCAGATGCCCCTGCACCCGCAGACCCAGTGGCCTCCACTGGAAGGAAGCGTGCTGATGCAGTAGAGTGACAGTTGACATTCTTGGTGCAGAGTGACAGCACCATCTGCTGTTACCCAGAGACCCGGCCTACCAACCACCTCCCTGGGCATTAACTGGAGGGCAGCTGCAAGCGACAGAGTGGATAAACAGGACTGTCAGGTGGGGAGAAGGTGGCCGGGCCGAGGATTACACAAGCCCACATCACCTTGGACCTGTTAATATTAACTTGATCTCCAGCCTGGGGAAGCACCAGCAATCTCCAAAGTCACTGCCCTGATAAATATTGTTTTGCTCATCTTACTGGCTGGGTCTTTAGTGATCCCCTCTTGGCCTTAGACTGTGATCCTGCGGAGTCCTCCATAAGGATGAAGCTTTAATCCCTTATGTTGACATGTTAGGGAACATTCCTCCCATGGGACAGAGCGGTATCCGGGGATGGACCAAATGGGAGCAGAAACTCAGCCGAAGCAACGTGAATGGCTAACCAAAGGGCTTCAGGATAATCGTTATCTTGAGCTATTTCAATAATTGTGCCATCAAAGCCACTTCTAGAAATAGATTTCTTCCTGGTGGGCACCCTGTCTTGGTTTCTGGAAACTTTTTTTTGACTCCTAGTCACTGATCACAGAAACTAAACTTAACAAAAAAGTAGATTAGGTCAACCAATCATTCTTTCACTCAACCATCTTATCCTAAGTTAATCATTTATCCAACCATCCTGTACTAAATGCGAACCCCATGCCAGGCCAGGGCCCCACATTGTGCTATGTGTAAATCCCATGTAAAGTCAATTAATAACTTTTAATTACAAACTTCTTTGTAAAGAAGCAAGAGCTTTATAGATTTTCTATTGTACTTTTGCCTATCTGGAGGATTGTCTTCTGGGTCAAAAAAGACAGTGGGACGGATTGCACTGCACATGGATGATGGAGGGAATTGTGGACCTGAAATCCAGGCCATGCTACACTTGCCAAGAGGAGACATCCATCTGGTCTAAGAGGCGTCCTTTTTAATTTACACGAAGATGCTACTACTTCAGAGAACGTATGATAAAATGAGCATAGTAAAATATTTTTGATTGAACCTAGGTGGTCGATTTAAAGTGTATGCTGTAAAAATCTTTCTACTCGACTCGATATTTTAAAAACTATCATAACAAAATGTTGAGGTGGGGAAAAGTGGAATGGCATTCTTAGCCAGTTATGCATGGGCCAGAGAGATGCTGATATGGGTTAAATTATGCCCCCCTCAAAGATGTATATGTTGAAGATCTGACCCCCAGGACCTCAGAATGTGACCTCATTTGGAGATAGAGTCTTCATAGAGGTGATCAACTTAAAATGAGATCATTAGCGTGGGCCCTAATCTAATATGATGGGTATCTTTTTAAAAAGGGGAAATTTGGTCACTGGGACATGAGCATAGAGGGAAGACGATATGAAGATACAGCAAGAATACCATGTGAGCGAGAAGACGGTCAATCCATAAGCCCAGGAGAGAAGATTAGAACAGATCCTTCCCTCACAACCCTCAGAAGAAACCAACTTTGCCGACAGCTTGATTTCAGACTTCTGGCTTCCAGAACTGTGAGATAATAAACTTCAGTTGTTTTAGGAGCCCAGTTTGTGGTACTTAGTTATGAAAGCCCTAGCAGACTAATGCAGGTGTGCTTTCCTAGTCTGCATTGAGAGAAGCACCCCCGAAGGCTAGCAGAGATTTGATCTTCACCTTGAACGCCTAGAGGGGACACAAATGTGAGGAGAGCTTGGGGTAGTGGGGAGACGTCCTACAAGGGGGTTTGGGTTGTTGGGAACTGACCACAAGCTAATGTTTGCCTTAAAAAGGAGTGATGATGGTGGGAAGTCATTGCCCATTGGTATCTAAAGACCAGCTAATTTCCAATAATGGGGCTATAAGCAAAGAGTTTTGCCACTTTGGGCTTATGATATCCCACACTATTCCACAAATAAAGACACAAGACAGCGTTCTTTAAAAAAAGAAGAAGAACAAAGCCCACAGGAACCCAAGCAATCAGGCATGGCAACCAGGAAACAGAGTTGTTAGAGCCTGGGTCTGTTCCTGGGTGTGCCATCTTGGGTAAGGCCACTTGAACTCAATTTTCTCATTCACAAAGACCCAGATTTTGGGGAAGATGAAGGTGTTACCTGTAAAGCTTTAAGCACATAGTAAGTGCTCAAGAAATGGGGGCAAAAAGTCAGAGACAAGATTGAGATAAGCCCCATGAGGACTAACAAACAGGCTCAAAGGCTTGTTTGTACAACAAACAAATGGCTGCAGGCGAAGGTCAGCAAGACTGTGGATGACAAAATCAATATTCGGCTGATATCAGGTGGTTTTTTTTTTAAGATTTTATTTATTTGACAGCGAGAGAGATCACAAGTAGGCAGAGAGGCAGGCAGGGAGAGAGGGGGAAGCAGGCTCCCTGCTGAGCAGGGAGCCCGATGCGGGGCTCGATCTCAGGACCCTGAGATCATGACCTGAGCCAAAGGCAGAGGCTTTAACCCACTGAGCCACCCAGGTGCCCCTCAGGTGTTTTTCCATATTAGACACTGTGAGAATTGACTATAGTTTATTGTCAATCCTGACAGAATGTGTGCTGGAGTAGAAGGAATACTTGCTCATGAGACAAGAGAAGGGATTCTGATTCTCACTTTGCTCTGGACTGTGTAACCCTTAGTAAATCTTTGTTACCTCTCCCAACCTCTACTTCCCCAGCTATGAAATGAGAGCGTTGGCCTAGACTGAAAGTGACAAACATGCACAATTTCTTCTGCTTTCACATCTATGCAGACATCATCAGTCAACCGCGGCCCTATTTTCATCTTCATTCAGACACAGCCTCAGAATCCCTCTCAAGATAAGATTCTGGGAATTGCTATGATCGATCCAAGATGGCAGCTTGGATGGAAACCATTCACTGTCCTATCCAATGATCTCTAAAATGCCTTCTAGTTCCTCCATTTGCCCAGCCTGATTCCTTTCTAAGAACAGAAATGACTTCATCTTGCATCTTTTAAGACTTTCATGTGGTAATTATTGGGGACCTTTCACTGTCTGGCATCTTACGTTTTGACTTGTCCATCTGCTTCAGTTCTTTTTCTCTGAGACCCAATGTCCAACATCCTCACCGGGGTCCTAGATTTGGGGGTCTCCATTATTCTAAGTCACCTGGCTTCTTTTGCCCATGCCCAAGATAGTCCTGGTTAATGGATAAAGGCACTCTCATCCAGAAATAGGAAGTTTCAAATGCCTTCTGAATTCAGTCTCTCTGGCAGTGCCTACCAATTACTTAAAATTCATGTGTCAACCATAAGAGATTCCTAAACTCACGAAACAAACTAAGGGTTGCTGGGAGGTAGGGGGGTAGGGATATGGACATTGGGGAGGGTATGTGCTATGTGAAATGTGTAAGCCTGATGATTCACAGACATGTACCCTGGGGTAAATAATACATTATATGTTAATAAAAAAATTTTAAAAAAATCATGTGTCATCTCATCGCAGGAAAATATGTCCAAAGATACTCTAGAAGAAATGACTAAACCAAGACTAGCTCTGTGGGGGGGGGGGGGAACAGGTACCAGCTCCATATGAATAGCTCTCTTTCCAATCTCTAATTAAGCCTTCTAACCACCTTTCCAATTCTTGTCTAACCTCAGCAGCCACCTCAGGATGTGCCTGTTCTCGGGAAGCCGTCTCTTACAGTAGAACGCTGATCAGAGTGTCACATAGTTTTCCATGCCAAGCCTGCCTCAGTCTCAGCAAGCACCTTGCTTTTGAATGAGCTTCTCGATCTTTCCTGAACTCATCTGCAAAACAGGACCCATCTTGGGTCACTTTAGTGTACAGCACATAACCTAGAAGACATTAAACAAATCAATAGGGTGGACACCTCCCCTTGTGTGTGTTGCTATCAATAGTGAGCTGTTGGACCCTGGGCTTCTGCTTGGGAATTAAGACACTGCACATGCCCTGGCAAAGTGCGAAAGGAAGCAAAGGCACATGAAAAACTGGAGGAACGCAGTGTGATTGCAGCAGAAACTGAGCCCACCCAGGGCACCACTCAGAGTTTGCTTAGCCAGCATCTCCTCTGCTTCGTGTGTGGTTCTGCCCACATTCTGCCCATCCTTTGGGGTGCAGGTCAGGTTTACACCCTTCCAAGAGCTTCCACGAGTACTTAAGTCTCTATTCTGTCTGGTGGAAGAAGCTTAATCTTAGTCAACTCTAGTTAAATTCTGTTAGTTTAGTATAAACTTTGTCAACTCAGTATTCTTTCTTCAATTCAGAGTTTCCCCAGTCCGGGGTTGCATGTGCCCCGATACCCATCCCTGAGGTCTTTGAGTATGGAGGCAGTGGGCATCCATGGTCTCAAGGGGGGCAATCCTCTTGAAGGCAGCAATAAGATTACTCTGTTTCCCCTCTTGGTGCCCACCCAGGGTTAAGCATGGTGCCTTAGAAGCAGGTGTACGGATGGATGGGAAGATGGAAAAACACTTTCCTTGCAGAATGTGGCTTCCATCCTTTCCCCTTAGCCTCTCTGACAGGATAGCAAAGCCGACCTCCATGACCAAGTCAGGTCAGAATTTCCCGCTTCTCTAGTTTCGCACAGACCAGTGAGCACCGCACATTGTGCACCCAAAAGATACAGGTGGGGCTAAGAGCTGGAACATTTGCCTAAGGAGGGCACAACCTGCCCTTTCTGTGTGTTTCTGCCTCCCTGACCACCCGAATCAGCCAGGGATGTTAGCTATCCTCTCTTCTCCGCAGCTGAGGACAGCCGTCCGTCCGCACAGGCCCACCTGGAAGGTTGTGGATACATCGGACTCCTAGCACCTGGCCTGTAAGTAAAAATCTCCTTCCCCTAGCCTCACGTCTGGCCCCCAAGGCTCCCAGTTAGCTCCCGAGGCACAGCTGTCTCCGCACAGTTAGGGCTGTGGTCTGGGGTGGGGTATGGGGAGGGGACAGAGCAGCGCCACAGGACATGGGGCTTATCTGCAGGTGAGTCTTATAGAGAGTCACTTTGCAGAGCTAGGGAGCCGGTGAAGGACAAAATCAAGGCTCTGGGGGCAGCACAGCTAGACCGAATGTGCTGGCTCAGTCGCTGGCTCAGTCACTGGCTAACCGTAGACCTTGAACAAGCCACTCCACCTCCCCGGGACTCAAAATTTTGCAGGGGTTGCTTGCAAAAACTAAATAGCGCATCACTCAGAGTATTAGTTCAAAGGATGAGACTTCAACGAAGACACTGCATAGAAAGGCATGGGAACATTGGAGGGGAAAACAGCAGCGTCTCTGATGAGACACCCAGAGGTTAGCAAAGCCAGGGAGCTCTTGCCTGCCCAGAGCTGAGAGAGTGAAGGGCAGAAATGGTGAGAGCAGGAGCCATGGAGGACGTGCCATCTGGAAGGACCCAAGATGGCAGAAGGACACAGCTGCTCCGAGGGCTTGGAGCTGAAGCAGGGAACCTCTTTCACTTCCTGCCCAGAAATCCCACCAACTACCAAGCACAAGAAGTCAGGGGCCAGGAGAGCCTGGCAATGCAGTCCATCAGTCTCTCGGGGCACAAAATATGACAGAAAAAGGCAGACCATGCATCTGTGCAGAAGGCCAACAAGAAGCAGCCCACGGAAAAGACAACCCTAACAGAAGTAGGAAGAGCCAACTTTCGCTGAGCGCTTACTACGTGCCCTGAGCACATACGCTATTTTGTTGAACTTTTACGCACAGAAAATTTAGTCTGAGCATAGAGGCACTCCCTACAATGGAACATGTATTATTGGCTTCATGGAGTTTCCCACTGATCTAGAAGGCAAATTCAGATTCCAGACATTTTTAAGAAATGGGGGATCAGAGATCTCCCCACCCCTCCCCCTAACTCCAAGTTTTCCTTAGCAACTTTTTAGAATGAAGGTGTGTATTTTACCAAATCATAAAGCACAGGGGTTCCAAAGATGGGGAGACCTGATGACAGCAGAGGACAGTGGGGGTGATGGGCTGGCGTCCACCCATGCCCAGCCTGACAGGGTGACACGGCACCCTGATCCCCACGGTAGGACCTAGATTGCATGGGAAATCCAGGAGTTCCCTTTCTCTCCCTCTCTCAGGGAGCCCTCAGTCCCAAGTACAGATTCTGAAGGAAGAGTCTGGCCGTCCCGAATCAGGTGCCCATTCCCAATCAATCAGCATGGCCAGAGGTGGGAAGGTCACGGTCAGGAGCAAATTTGCAATGGCAACAGCAAATAAATACACTTTACACTATGGAATGTAAGTGTAACAGGAAAGGGGAACGACCTGCATGGGGAAAAAAATGAATTTCAAAAGGTCTCAATGGTTAGAGAGCTGTATTGCCTCCTGGTTTAAAAGATTCACTTTTAGAAAGAGAGACATTTGCCCTCAAATTGATAGTTCTTATGGAAATTCCATCTGGATTTTTTTCAATTTGTAAATAGTTCCTAAAGTTCATCTGGGCAAATAAATCCACGAAAACAGCTGATAACTTTTGAAAAAGAAAACAAAGTGATTTGCCTTGCACGATATCTAATGCATTTTTTAAACTGCAATAATTAAAACAGTACGGTACTGGCAGAAAAACAGGCAAGTATCTGCAAAGAACAATATAAAACGTGCAGAAAAATCTGTGATAAACGGACTTATATGGAGATGGCTCTTCAAATCCATGGGGAAACTTTAGCTTGATCTGTAAATGCTATCAGATCACAGCCTGTTTGGGGAAAAGGACGTTTGTATCCTCATGCCACATGCAAATTTAATTCCAAATAGATTACAGAGCTAAACATACAATTATAAAAGACAAAAACAAAACAAAACCAAAAACTCAAAGAAATGGGTGCGTGTGGTTTTTTACCATCTTAGGATGGGAAAGGTTTTCAACAGCCTCCCAGTGTGGGCAGATCAGAGCACATAAAATATTAAAACTTCTTGAAGGTGGTGCATCTGCCTTCGGCTTGGATCATGATCCCAGGTCCTGGGATTGAGCCCCACATTGGGGGGGGGGGTCCCAGCTCGGCAGGGAGCCTATCTCTCTGTCTCTGCCCCTCCCTCCACTCATGCTCTCTCTCTCTCTCTCTCTCTCCCAAATAAATAAATAAAATCTTAAAAAAAAAAAAGAGGAAATTTTGCAGCATCTATGACCTGCAAAGGCTCACTATTTGTTAGATACTTAAGAATTTCCTGCAACCCGCGGTGCCTGGGTGGCTCAGTCATTAAGCATCTGCCTTCGGCTCAGGTCCTGGTCCCAGGGTCCTGGCATCAAGCCCCTCACTGGGATCCTTGCTCAGCGGGAAGCCTGCGTCTCCTTCTCCTGATCCTCCTGCTTGCGTTCCCCCTCTCGCTGTCTCTCTATCAAATAAATAAATAAAATCTTAAAAAAAAAAAGAATTTCCTGCCACCTAAACAAGCGGAAAAAAGACAATTGGACAACAACAACAAAATACAACAAAAGCTGACACCCTGTTTCCATCTATTAAATAGTTAAAAATAAAGGGATGCCAATATTCAACCAGAAGGAGCACAGTAGACAATTTGACCCAGAGTTTGCGGGAACATTATGGGCTCTGATCTTTTGGATGGCACATTGGTAGGATCTAGAACAATTTCAAATATGCATGCTCAATTCATAAACGAACTCTCCAAAATCACTCACGTTTGGATATATAGACAAAGATGTTCATGCAGCATTTTTGAAACAGCAGGAAAAAAATCGACAGCTATCGACAGAGGCTGATTTAATAACTCACAGTAAGTGAATCCTTCCTACGCAATATATATAACCGTTAAAATAACGGAACGAGGTGCGCCTACTGACGAATTAGTTAAAGAGATCTATCATATAGCAAATTAAAAAGCAAGGGATGGAACAACTTGCAAAATATAATTCCACTTCATTTTGAAGAACGCATCTATAATTATTCATACATAGAGCTACGTTCTGTGTGTAAATATTACATATTCGATTCATATACAGACCCAAACAAAGAAAAACTTCTGGAACAACATACAACGAATTCTTAAAAACTGGCTACCTCCGGGCAGTGGGATTGGTGGAGCGGGTGGGGAGCTGAATCTTTATATTGTGAATATTATATTTGAAGTAGAGTTTATTATTATAACTAAAATCTAAGGCATCCTAAAGGGTACAGCTCGGATTTCTTTCCCTAATATCTGTAGTTTTACCAAACACGTGCTGTGTTTCACCCACCGTGTCAGGCATCACGTGCTTCCAGAGTCAGGATTCGAACCCAGGTCCACCCGATTCCAAAGCCTGAGTGTTACCCCAGGACTCTCAGTGGAGCAGGGGTGCCACGCGCCCTGCTGGACCGGGTGACCGTGCTCTGTGTCTCTGTTTCTCCAGGATGGTGCAACCCTCTCTGTTCTTCTGGCGACTGGTGGCCACGCTGGGTCCTCATGCCAGTGGCGAAGGGGCTCCTGATCGGGAAAATCACCCAACCTCAGCGAAACTGCTAGCCTCCCCAGCCTCCCTGAACAATTCCCACTTCGCCTTCAGCCTGTACAGGCGGATGGTGGCTGCGAACCCAGGCAGGAACATCGTCTTCTCCCCACTGAGCTGCTCCATCCCCCTCACCCTGCTGGCTCTCCAGGCCGGGCCAGCAGCGCGCACCCAGGTCCTGGAGGCGCTGGGCTTTCCCCTCGCCCAGGTCCCGGGCGACGGGGTCCATACGCACTACAGTCAGCGACTGCTCGCCTCCCTGCGGCCCTTGCGGAGTGCCGGCCACACGCGGGCAGCATCGTGTTTGTGGACCAGAGGCGGCACCTGGCACAAAGGTTTGTCGACATCGCGCAGAACCTGTACCACGCAGAGGTCTTCCTCATCCCCTTCGGGAACAAGCATGTAGCCAGGGAGCAGATGGACCACTTCGCCAGTAAGATGACCCACGACAAGATCAGGAAGCTGGCCCAGGAGTTGACCCCGGACACTGTCTTGATACTGGCCAATTATATTTTCTTTAAAGGTAAGAAATTCTCCAATGATTATTTGATCCCTCTGCAGTTGGCTGCGAAGGTCATCTGTCTTTTGTCCAAGACGAGTATTTCTGTTTCCCTCCCACTGTCTTCCTGCCTCTCCGAGAATACTACCGCTTAGTTCCTCTCTCCCCTGTCCCTGCAGACCCTGCCTCTTCTGGTATCTTCTCCTGAACGTTCCAGGTCCCTCTCAGGCCGGAGCCCGACTACCACCAAAATTAAGGTCATGGTGCCCCCGCAGAGCAGCTGCACAATTTGTGTGTTTCTCAGTGAATGCACATGTGGGACCTTGTTCAAAAATCGCTTTTCGAGTTGGCGACTGCAGAGCACGAAGCTACGTTCGGGACCCTGGTGACAGCCGGGTCACACGTCCCTGAAGCCAGCCCTGCCCACGCGGGCTCTCCTGTGCCACCAAACCCAAGTCCTGCCTCTGGGCCCCGGGCTCATCCCAAAGTGTTTTGCAAGCTGCTTCCCATCCTTCCTCAAAAAGAAACTCCTAGTTGAGCCGGGGGTCCCGTCCCTCTGTGTCCACCCGGCATTGCCACGTTCCACTGTTTTGTGGACTCTTCTTCCTGACACTCTCCTCTTGTGGGCTTGGCATGGCTTTCATGGTTCTTCTACCTCTTCCATTTTTGTATCTCCCTCTCACGTAGAGCCTGTTAAAGATGGCATTCCATAGAGTTCTCCCTTGGTCATCTTCCTTGGGCAAGCATGACTCTCCAATGGGGCCGACCCCTCCCGCACTCTGGACATTTGCACATGAAGAAATTAATGGTCTTTATTCCCTTTCTGGTCTCGCTCCTAACACCCTCTCCCTCCTCCTTCTGCTCCACAGGCTTCCTCGTGTCCCTGGAACATGCCAGACCCATTCCTGCCACTGGGCCTTTGCACATACCATCCCCTCTCTCTGGGATAGTCTCCCTGCCATGCCGTGACTCCCTCACCCTGCCAGGTCTTTCCTCCACGCCACCTTCTCAGGGAGGCTCTCCCCTCCCCTGGCATTTCCTGTCTCCCCCTCCCTTTATTTCTCTCCTCAGCACTACCACCGCTGAACACATTTTTCCTGATTTTTCTCGTCCCTTATTCTTCCTGGTACGGAAGCTCCCCTCCAACAACAGTCCCTTGTGCACGACTGCAGTGCCCCCACCAAGAACTGCACCTGGCACACAGCAACCCCCCAAACTACCTCCGGACACCAGTGCCCTCTGCCCTGAATGCTGGTGGCACCCTCTCTCTTTCCAGGGACGTGGACGATCCTCTTTGACCCGAAGCTCACTGAGATCAGACCCTTCTCAGTGAGTGAGGGGGTCAAAGTCCTGGTGCCCATGAAGCAGCGGACGGGCTGGTACCAGCCCCAGCGTTTCTACCACCTGCACGGCTACGTCCTCGGCCTGCCGTGCCCCTGCCGCACCACTGCTGTCTTCGTTCTGCCGGACGCAGGCCAGGCCAGGGACACGGAAGAGGCTCTGATGAGAGAGCTTTGACGCACTGTCCCGGCCCTTCCCGCTAAGGTAAAGCCCCAGCCGGCTCTGCTCCCGATCGCAGTGAGTCCACCTCAACCACCCCCTCTCCCTCGGCGACTGGGGGCTGGGACCCTTCTGGTCTTGGGGCCCATGACGGGAGGGAGTGGGGAGCATTCTCACCCTACTCACCAGGCAGGATTCAGCCAAACGCTCCTGAGAGCGTTGGAAACCGGCGCGCCGTCACAGCAAAGCGCCAACTCTTCCTCTAAGAGGCTGACAGTTCATGCTAGGGTTTGAAGGTGCTGAGCTATTGCAAAGGACCGAGCAATACCTCACTCAGCTTTACCCAGCAGTTCCCAAACCGGCTCCAAGCAAGCCGTGCATTTTCACATAAGACCTAGAAACAAACTACAGTACCATGGAAGCCGAGGCTGGAGAGCTGCCTCCCAGCCTCATTGATATATTCGCCGTGGCCCGTGAGTGACCCGAGGGAGCCAGGACCAGGCCTCTCTACACTGGGTCATGGCTTCCCAGCTACCCACACTTCCCTTCCCTCCTCTTTGCCGTGCTCTCGCAAGGTACTCGAGGTCTCTGCTGCTCCAAGCGTGGCCTGTGAACCAGCCTCCGTGGCTTCGTTCGGGAGTTTGTCAGAAATTGAGGATCTCAGGCCCCATCCCACACCTCCTGACTCAGAGTCTTTAGTTTAAGACTCACGTCTTTAAGATTCACGTGCGCACTGAAGACCGGGGATCCCTGCTCTGGGCTCCAGGCAAGTCCTGCGGTGTCCGGGTCCATCTTCAAGTCCCCAGCCGTTACAGATCACCAAGAGCTGTCCTGCAATGTGTCTTCTCGACAGCCATCATTCCGTCTCAGCACCTTATGGGCCAGACCGCTCTTCACCATAGCAGGGGAGAGAGCGGGGGAGGGGGGCGGCAAGGGGGAGGGGAGGGGCTCTGAGGAGCCTTCTGGCTCCCCTGACCCTGGAGACAGGGAGGCCAAGGGCCGACGCCAGTCTTGGCGTTCAGTCTCCCTGCAGCCGTGACCGCAGACAGCCACGATCGGGCCCCCCGGCAGGCAGAGCCCCTGTGGGCCTCTCAGGTGCAGACACGGAAAGGTGAGCCGGGAGGAAAACAGGAAATTCTGGCTCCCAGCCCTGCCTCGGGGCCACCCTCCGGCAGGGACACGGGGCAAGGCTGTGTGCGGGGCCCAAGACAGACCAACGGACAGACAGACAGCCCCCCCGCCGCGATGGCGGGGCCCCGTGGCAGGCCAGTCTGACAGGCAGCGGCCCAGCCCGAGGGCGAGCTTCAGCTGGGGTCCAGACCTTGCTCTCAGATCCCAATGACCGAATGAAATCGCCTTACAAGGTGCCGGCCCAGGTCTGCTCATTCAAGGCTCCCAGGAGACGCATCTGATACGGGTTTCATTCTACGAACCTATAAGCAGTGAGCTTGCTGGCCAGGGCCATTCCTTAAGTCATAGGATTTCAGCTCTGTTCTCGCCTCTCATTGCCCCGAGTAGCAGGAGGAGGCTGTATTTTCCAAAATTCACTTTATCTGGGACCAGCCAGCCGGAGCAATTCCTGCCGTCCATGGGCATGCCGGATATATTCAGTTACCGCGCGGGAATCATGGGCATTTCTCTGCAAACCACCCCCATGAAGATCTCCAGGGTAAGTTAGACGCCCCAGGTGCCTGAGCCGTTTATAACGCACCTCTCTTCCTCCTTCATTCAGCTCGCACCCAGGGGGCCCCGGCACTGCCATGTCTGTGCCGTGCCCTGGGGTACACGGGGCTCCCCAGCTGGTGGGGAAGTCAAAACGTGGAAACAGTGAGTTACAACCCCCCATGGTGTCCCAACGCCAGCTCTCGGAGGAGAGGGCTGAGCCTCATTTGGGAGCGAGGGGTAGTGCCCTCTTTCCCAAGCTCGCCACGAAAGCCAGCACCCCTGCTCTGGGAGCCTGGAGGGGCCATGGAAAGCACGAGGCCGAGTGGGTTTCTGCAATCCTGACCCCTTCCGGGAGGACTGGGGACTCCCCTTGTGGTTCCGTAAGAATCAGAGGCGAGGCCCCCTGGACTGAGTCCTGAAGTCCTAACACCACTGTGGGGTCTCTGGGGGAAGAAAAAGGGGCATTGCGTGGAGATGTAAACCAACTTCAGGAGAAGGTTAATAGTGGCGGGGGGAGTGAGAGTGGGGGCGGGCAGGATGGGGAATGGGTCCACGGTGAGCCGAATCTGGCTCCAGAGGGGTCCTGCCAGCCAGGTAAGATGCTGCAACAGTCGCACTGTGAACTGTGGGACAAGGGCCGCCAGGCGGCTCTAAGCAAGGACGGGATTGCATCTGAGCTTTAAGGAGCTCTGGCCCATGTCCTAAGGAAGGGGATTGCCTGAGGGTCCGAGGACGGCAGGGAGATGAGCTAGGCAGTGACGACGCAGGCAGGTCTCAGGGAGAGGCAAGGTGGACAGCGAGAAGGGATGAGCAGAAGCGGCATTTGGAGGTGGAAATGCCAGGACTCGCTGGCTTGGGGGTGAGGAGTCAATAAAAAGGACACGGGCTCTGCGAGAGGCAAGGGGGAAGCAAAGTGAGGCAAGAGCACCTCGTGAGCACACGCAGCGGCAGAGGGACAGAGGGGACCCTGCCATAGAGGAGGGACTGCACAGAGCAGGACAGAGAACCCTCCATCCCACGGTGCCGAGCCCGATGGAGAGAGACAGCATCCCTGATCCCTCTGGTTGAGGACACGGTCTTCACCGGGCACAGGACCTGCCGGGTCACGCATCTCGTCTCGAGGGAACCAGGAGTCGATCACAGGTCTCCCGCCACAGCCTCTCCACCTGACCTTCCTCCCGGCAGACAGAGGGCCTGGGCTCAGGCTGAGGAGCGCTGTGGCCACCCCTGGAGGACGGGCAGCTCCCGCTCGGCTCAGCGTGCTGAACCTCGGTCCCCGCAGGCGGTGCACAGAGCGGAGCTGACCATGGATGAGATGGGAGCAGAAGATACCTCGGCCTTCCGGCTCCTCCTCAGATCCCATCTTCCCCCCTTTCACTTCAACCGACCTTTCCTGCTATTAATGTTTGAAGAAGGCAGCGGCAACCTTCTCTTCATGGGGAAGGTGATGAATCCCATAGCAAAGTCATAGTCAGATGACCAGAGGAGCCGCCTCCCTCCCCCTGCACCACCCTGGGCTCCCGAAGAGAAAGGAAAACCAAGAGTGACGTTTACTAACCACGCAGCTCCTGGGTCTCTCTTCTGGTCTTTGCACAAATCCCCTCCGAGCCATATTCCCCATTGCCAAGGTCCAGAACAGGGGCGCCATCACGAGCCACACTCACTACCCCAACACCAACATTCCTGGAAGGGTCTGCAGACTCAGATCGCTCTCATGACCTCTGGCAGCTTCGCATCCCTCGCTGGTTCTGGAGCTCTTCCTCTGCCTGCCGTCCTCTCGTGCCCTTGCTGCCCGGACCGTGGCAGACCTGTGTTCCTTTGGAGAATCGGCTCAATAAAGCAGCAAATGACGGCCTTGTGCGAGAGTGTTTTGGTGCCACTGGGCCAGCACGCCTCCCGCCCCTGCATGACTTGGGGAACCCGCTGTGAGTAGCCTGGGCACTATTTGTGTGATGTAGAGGGTAGGACTGTCTTATCTCCATCACGAGGGGCCACTGGGTTCCAGGTCCCTCCACAAGTCATTGCACAGATACTGTCACTGTCCCGCTACCTCGCCACAATCTCAAGTGTCCTCTCTCTGACACCTGCCTCTTTTCTCTCCAGCTCATCTCTTTTGGCACCCAACCCCAACAATCCTTCAACCCACGACCCGTGGAGCCTACCAGTTTCCACCGCCCTCTCTTCCTCCAGCCATTGCTTCCTCCTTGCCCTGCTTAAATTCCAAGACCGCTGTACCCTCAGCTCCCTTGCCTTCTCTGTCTTTATCATGCCTGCCTGGCAAAAACCCTCCAATTCTCCCCCTGCTCCAAGCCTACACGCGAACGGCTGAATATAGCTAGAAAAAAACATACAACACACTAATGAGTCTCATTTTAAATTCATGATCCCTAAACCTCAAAAGTGGCCTTGATCCTGGGAGCAATCACTCTCTACTTGAGCCCTTTTACGCTCCCACTGCCTTAAGGAAATGCTCCATAACTTGGCTTTCCTCTTCACCTCTGAGCTTCCTGCCCTGATGCACTCTCCGCTGATGACCTCACTTCCTTTTTCACGAGCAAAATATAGGCAATAACCACGTGTCCACCACCTGCAGCTCTGCTCATACCCCCACCTCCCTTCCTGTAACAATGGAGGGCCTAGTCATGCTCCTGGCTGAGGCCCCCCTCCACCTATGCCACTGGTCCTATTGTACCTCACCCCCTCAAGGATACCACACCAGCAATCGTGCTCCCTACCCCCTCAATCACAGATCTGCCCTATCTACTACCCTTGTTCTATCAGGATGCAAATCTGCTTCTCTTTCTTCCATAAGATGGATGGACGGATGGACGGACAGACGGATGGATGGATGGATGGATGGATGGATGGATGGATGGTTGGATGGATGGATGGTTGGTTGGATGGATGGATGGATGGATGGTTGGATGGATGGATGGATGGATGGATGGTTGGATGGATGGATGGTTGGTTGGGTGGATGGATGGACGGATGGATGGATGCATAGACTGGGTATAGGTATATAGACACCCATAATGCTGATAGATACAGACACAGACATAGATAAAGGTAGAAACAGACATAAATATAATATTTCCTCCTCCATAGACACACCACTGCTGTCCATCAACATAGCAGAATACCAACAAAAAAGAATATCTATTGATACACACAACAATGTGGATATATGTCAAAAACAATATGTTAAGTGAAAGAAGCTAGACCAAAAAGACCATAGGTTTTGTGACTCCATTTATACAAATCGTCCAGAAAAGGAAAAAGCATGGAGCCATAAAGCAGATCAATGATTGCCAACAGTTAGATATATGAGTAGGAATTGATAGCAAAAGGTTTCATGGAATTTATGTGTGTGTGTATGTGTGTGTGTGGCAATGGAAATGTTCCAAAATTGATGACATTGCTCTAACTCTAAATTTACTAAAAATCATTTAATCGTACACTGTCCGTGGGTGAGTTTTATGGTATAGAAATTATATCTCAATAAAGCTGTTTAAAACAACCCTTTACAGATACATCAAACACTGCATTGAGGAGGAAATTTTAAATGCATATGTTAGCATATATGCTAAAATAATGATGAGTCACCATCATCTGAAGACATTTAAAAAAGAGCCACAAATCAAATGAAACAATGTAGAAGAAAGGAGATAATAAACACAATGTAAGTTAATAAAATAAAAAGCAACATAAAATAAGACAGATTAAGAAACTCAAAAGTCGGTTCTTTGGATATACAATGGATATTGGGGAGACTGATCGAGAAAAACAGAAAAGAAGCAGAAATAACCAAGGTCAGAATTGAAAAATGGACCATTCCTGTTCATCAGGAACATGCTAAAAAGAGAGAGAGAGTATGAGTATGTTATAAAAACTGTATATACATAAATTTTTAAAGCTAGAGTAAATGGACAATTTTTTAAGATCTTGCTTGAATAAATAGGAAATCTGAATAGTTCTCCAACTGAAAGGAATTAAGTCCATGTGTAAAACTTTTCTCACAAAGAAACCACTAAGCCCAAATGATTTCTCTGGCAGATTCTGCCGAACATTTAAGGAAACAACAACATCAAATTTACACACTTTTTGTCCAGATTTCAGAGAGACAGAGCTCATTTCCCAAATTGTCCCATGACACTGGCGTGCCACGGACCCCCTGATGTGGCCAGCACAGTGGTCTGGGAGCGCCTTGCGACTACCTTATGCGACACGTTGCATTGATTACTTCCACTCATCAACACGATAACCCTCTTGGGCGGGCACAGTTCTTTACCTCACTTAACGGACCAGAAAATTGAGGTCTGCAGGCGGTGAGGGATTTGCCAAAGTCACATAATGCTGAATATGTGAATAATTCACATAATTTTGAATAATTGCTGGAGCGACACTGGAGACAGGTCTGACGGATTCCAAAGGTCCTGGCAGTTTCTCTTACTGTTTCTATTCTAATCTCCTCTCTCCTCTGACCTCAGGGAAGGTGGGAGGTTAGGAAACAGCCTCAGAGAAGTAGGGCGACTGGTCCAAGGTGACAGAACAAGTTGATGACCGAGCAAGGGGCAGGCTGGGACTGTCCCCCAGACACCTACAAGGGACCTGTGGAACCAGCCCTCAGCATCCCCTGCTCCTGGGACTTTCTCAAGCTACTGCCAAGGAGGCCACACGTGAACCGATAGGGGGCGTTCCCATCACCACTCCACACCCAGCCAACCTCCTGGGCCCAGGAGTCTGTGGGATCAAGACTGGAGTGACCACAACTGTCTACTGTGGGACCAGGCAGGGAAGGGACGCATGCAGCCGGAAGCAGCTGAACTCGGTGGTGAGGACTTTGGCTAAGGCACCTGGGTCCAAATTCCAACTCCTGCACGTGCTGATGTGACTGCCGGTGCGCCCTCCAGCCTCTCTGCCAGTAGCCTGAGCTGGCAAATGGGAATATCACTAATCATTAGTATTCCTATGCCTTGGAATACATCTGACACTGCTCTGTGCTCTCTCTACATACCATTCTTTACAACAACCTAGCCAATTTTAAACACCAGGATCTCTGTCCCTGGGCTCAGGTAGAGAGGGCTTACGTCAGGTGCCCGACATCACACCGCTAGGGTCTGGATTCGAACACAGATCTGTGCTCTTGCCTGGCTGCCGTCCTCGCTGGGCGCCAGACCCCATGTTCGGTGCCTTACCCTCAGCGGTGAAACCAAGGCGGAGCAGGAATTGGCAGGTAGGAAATAAAGGGAATGAAAGGGAGCCAGCCGATGCAGAAGCGTACCAATGAATGAATGGCTCCCCCTCTGGGCTGACCTCCTGCCTATCCAGGAGAAGGAGGCCCCAGAGGGGGTGAGAGTCCTGCTTGGTCCAGGAAAAGCCTGACGGCTGAGCATACAGGTGGAACAGGTGGGCCAGCGGGGCTGTAAGACAGGGAGTCAGGCAGTTAGCCCTGAACTACCGCAGTCAAAAGGCAGGCTCTGGGGCCAGCGAAGGTACCTCAGGTTAGCCTGCGGAGCCCACGGCTTGGCCCACACCGCCCCCACACTGGCCATCAGTACCGGTTCGCGTCCTGCTTTGCCAACACAGCTCATGATTCCTCGGGTAAACAACCAGCCAGCGCTCAGCAAAGGCCAGCCAACACTCCTGCCCAGTGATTCTGATCACCACAGGTCCCTGGCTTGACATGGCCTGTCGCACACCAGGCTGAGGTCCTGTGTACCTGGAGATGGCATTCCAGGCAGAGCTGCCTTATCCACAAAGCTACGGAAGTTAGAAGGCCCTGAGCCATCCTGCCAGTCCCAGCTTCTGTGATTGGCAGTGTTGGACAAGAGGAACCCAAGCTTCGCGTCTGCGATTGGGTGATTTCAGTAGGGGGACATGCTCATTCTTAGAGGACTCCAGCCAGAAGATCCTCCTAGGACTTGGGGTGAACCCTGGGAGACCAGCAGATCTTTCCCAAATGAGACCCAGATGCATCAATGCTGAACAGGGCCTCCTGGTGAGCAGGGATCCGGTCTCACCCACCTGAAGGCCACCAGCCAGGGTCCGGTGCACATAGATGAGCGATTCAGGGAACACGTGACTAGCAAATGGACATCTGACTCAAAAGTGCCTAAGAGAAATGTTTGTTTGGAAAATCCGTTTTCATCATTAAGGGGCTCAGGTTTATGGCTAAAGACAAGGTCTTCTTGTCAGGCATTAATAGTCGCCAGGACTTGGTAGGCGCCAATCACTAA
Source organism: Nasua narica (assembly GCA_028533885.1). Classification (NCBI taxonomy): domain Eukaryota; kingdom Metazoa; phylum Chordata; class Mammalia; order Carnivora; family Procyonidae; genus Nasua; species Nasua narica. Next base: position 117,921,575 of record CM052797.1, on the reverse strand, counting down.
GGAGATAAAATAACAATTTCAACTCTGGGTCTCCTGATGGAGGCCTGACCACGTGCTTGGGGCTGTGCGAGGCTCACGGAGGCATCCAGCCTTTGCCGCGTATGATATATATGTATCTCCAGAATGCTTTCAGGGTCAATTTTACACACTATGACCCTTTACTCGTAAATACTTCCATGCATATTTTCTAAGAGTTGAGGGTCCTATTTTTTAGTAAATCTCTCAACTTCAGGAAAGTCACCACTGGTACACTTTTCCTCTGAAGTACCGTTCATATTCTAATCTTGTCGATCGTGTCAGTAACGTCCTTCGTAGCGCACATTTCCGCAGTTAAGGGGGATGCATTGAGGAGACCATCAGGGATGACCCGCTGGTCTTTCTGGGGTCACCCCAAACACGGGGAGGAGCTTCTTGATGAAGCCATCCCAGAATCACCACCTCTGCCTCTGGAATCACACCATTACAAGTGCCATGCCTCTTCGATCTCCTCCAAGACGTAACACATCTCGTCTTTTACGAGACTGACACTTTTAAAGAACATATTCCTTCTTGTCACTAAATGGCACAGACTATATGGGAAAAGATGAAGTCGACCCCCACTTTATACCCTACACGCAAATCAGATCTAGATAGACAATAGGTCTAAATGTGAAAAATAAAGCAATCAAAGCTCCTAAAAAGAAAGTATAAGAAGATAGGTTTCACAACATCAGGGGAGGCAAAGATCTCTGAAACAGGACAGCAACAGCATTGACTGTAGAATAAATAGAAGGATTGGGCTCCACTGGAACTCTGCACTATGTTTGCCAAAAAATTCCATACTGATAGCAAAAAGTCAGGGCACAAACTTAGAGAAGCTTTTTCGCAATTTATTTACCTCTCTTCCCAGCACTCCTACCAATCAATAAGAAAAAGACAATCTGACAGAAACAGTCACTTCTCTTCCATCTTATTTAAACAAGGTACTTCTCAAAAGACAATATCCTTAGCTAAGAGGGAGAAACTATGTTATCTTTTTAACCCAGAAAGTTCTAGCTCTTTTGTATTTAACAAAAATGTTTAACCTTATCTGGCACCTCCCACATTTTACTCTAAGTAGTGAGAATAAGCCAGACCACGTTTCCCCCAGTCCACCTGGAAATCTCATCAGCTACCAGCTCATTTGTAACATTTTCCACACTCGTGTTACCGCAGGGGACAGCACTGCGAAACTTTCTGCCTCTACAAGGTGGGAGTCCTCTTCCTCCTTCCCATAGCCCGGTCCCCACTTTCCATGAAGCTCTTAATGACAACCTCCTCAAGGGTCACAGGTGTCCACTAACTATTATTATAAAACCATTCCAACTCCCGTTTATCAGCTGACCACAGAACTGTTGCTCGTTCCGTCTTCGTTATGCAGCACTCCACCCACTCCCAGGAACCTGAATCTGTTCTAGCTACTATGACCTAATAATAAAGCATTTAAAATTTTAATAGCTGGAGGGGCGCTTGGGTGGCTCAGTGGGTTAAAGCCTCTGCCTTCGGCTCAGGTCATGATCTCAGGGTCCTGGGATCGAGCCCCGCATCGGGCTCTCTGCTCAGCGGGGAGCCTGCTTCCCCCTCTCTCTCTGCCCGCCTCTCTGCCTACTTGTGATCTCTCTCTCTCTGTCAGATAAATAAATAAAATCTTTACAAAAAAATAAAAAATAAAATTTAATTAGCTGGAAACAACCATTTAGTATGCTCTTGTATTCTGAGGACAGGAATTCAGACAAGGCATGATGGGAGTGGCTTATCTCCGTCCCCATGATGGCTAGGACCTCCGCTGAAGGGTTTTCAGTAGAGGGCAACCACCATAATACCAAAAATAGAATAAATGCTGTTTGAACCAAAAAGAGAAAATTCAATCTTTCAATGCAAATAAATAAAAGACACAAAAAGGAAAAAAAATAGTCAATGGGCTATATGAAATAAAACGGTATGTCAGTCCTAATACAACAATCATTAAAAATAAATGTAAATAGGTTAATTTTGTCAATTAAAAGACAGAGAATGTCATTTTGGGATAATAAAAATAAATTCAACTAAATGTTGTAGACGTGAGACACTTTTAAGATAAGAAAGCATAGTTTGGAAATGAGAGGATGGACTAGCTCAGGCAAGTGCGAACCAAAACAAAGTTAGGAAAGCAATCTTCTGAAAGTAGAATGTAAGGCAAAATGTGTCATATGAAACAGATAAAAGCAAAATAAGCAATAGAGAAAGAGGATATAATTATCAAAAGTACATCTGCTTTAACAGCCTCAAAGTACATCAATCAACAACTGATAGAGATAAATGGATGGACAATCGTGATTGGAGATTGTAACATTCCCCTCTGAGAGACAGAAAGGTCAAGTGAATAGAGAATCAGCATAGATTCTGAACAAAAGAATAAGCTCAAGCAATTATGCATATACACATATGTACACACATTTATGAATCTTTATGAACAGACACTACCCATTATCTTTTAAGAAAACATGGAACATTTATAAAAATAAAGCACATATGATTATTAAAAAATCCTCAATAAGTTCTGCATGTTCGATATCATATACGGGCATACCTTGTTTTGCTGTGCTTCACTTTATCCTGCTTCGTAGATATTGTATTTTTTCAAACTAAAGGTTTCTGGCAATCCTGCATCAAGCAAGTACTGACAGTATTTGCACATTTCATGTCTCGGTATCACATTTTGGTAATTCTCGCTATATTTCAAACTTGTTCATTATTATTATATTTGTTACGGTCATCTCTGATCAGTGATTATGACCTGCAGAAAGCTCAGATGATGTTTAGCATTTTTTAGCAATAAAGCATTTTTTAATTAACGTATATACCTTTTATTTAAACATAATGCTATTGGACGCTTAATAAATGGCCGTGTAGTATAAACATAACTTTTATATACATGGGGAAGCCAAAAACTTCATTTGACTCACCTTATTGTGAAATGTCTTTTGTTGTGGTGGCCTGAAGCCAAACCAACAGTAACTATTGGATATGCCTGGTAGATAATACTTATTGACCAAAATATTGAAATAAAAGTAAATAACATAAGGGGCACCTAGGTGTCTCAGATGGTTAAGTGTCTCCCTTTGTCTTAGGTCATGATATTGAGGTCCTGGGATCGAGTCCCGTGTTGGGTTCCCTCCTCAGCTGGGTGTCTATTTCTCCTTCTCCCTCTGCCTCTCCCCCTGCTCGTGCTCTCTCTCTCTCTCTCAATCCCTGTCTCTCATTCTCTCTCTCTCTCTCAATTAAATAAATAATCTTTTTTTTAAAAAAGTAAATAACAAAAGAAGAGCCTGAGGTTCTAAATACACTAAATGACATATTACTGAAAGCCTTAAGGTTAAAAATAAAACCATCAAGGGGATTAGAAACACATCAAAACATGACTATGATAAGAGTCAATATCAAAAATGGGGGGGCATGGATCAGTGAGAAGTTAGATGAAAAGTTTTAGCTTTAAATACATTTATATGGAGACTCGAAATGTTAAAAAGTAGGAAAGCTAGCTAGCATTTAACTCAAGAAAATAGAAAAAGAACAATAGATGGAAAAAACAAGGAATTTGAAAGGATGGTAAAGAGTAAAAATAAAGGAAGAAATCAATAAAAAAACATTTTAAAAACTGGTAAGGACTAAGTATATGTGCTGCTGAAGTGAGCACAAAAAACTGGTAAGGACTAAGAAAACTAAAAACTAAAAGCTTATCCTTTGAAAAGATTAATTAACTAAACAGATTTCCCTAACAAGACTTAGCAAGGGGAAAAGAGAGGAAATATGTAAATAAAATTGAGAAACAAAAAAATTACTGATATGACTGAGATTTAAAAATAATAAATTCCTAGGGGCACCTGGGTGGCTCAGTTGGTTGAGCAACTGCCTTCGGCTCAGGTCATGATTCTTGAGTTCCGGGGATCGAGTCCCACATCGGGCTCCCAGCTCCACGGGGAGTCTGCTTCTTCCTCTAACCTTCTCTCCGCTCATGCTCTCTCTCACTTTCTCTGTTTCTCAAATGGATAAATAAAATCTTTAAAAAATAATAATAATAATAATAATAAATTCCTAGATATAAATTCCAAAATTGGCTTAATACATTAAAAAAAATTTTAAAGGCTAATAAGTACTAATAAAACTGAAATGCCCCCAAAATTCTAGAACCGGCCCTGGGGGCAACTTTCCCTCTTGAATCCTGGAAACTGTTCCACTTATCCTGGAGAGTAGTAATAATGTTATCAACCAGCAGAGGGCGCAGGACCCTGGCTAGGCTTTCGTAGGCCATATTCTGTGCCTTGTGATCAGGCCAATGGTGAGTCATCATGCCCTGAGTCCTTCCGCAGACTAATGTGAACAGGTAGAAAAAGTGGGTCTCTCTCTTTTTGATAAGAAATAACCAGTTGGGAAAGAGACAAACCATAAGAGACTCCTAAACTCACGAAACAAACTAAGGGTTGCTGGGAGGTGGGGGGTAGGGATATGGACATTGGGGAGGGTATGTGCTATGGCAAATGCTGTGAAATGTGTAAGCCTGATGATTCACAGACATGTACCCTGGGGCAAATAATACATTATATGTTAATAAAAAATTAAAATAAAATAAAATAAAAAAGAAATAACCAGTTGGTAACAAATAACTTAGAGCTGCAGTGGCCACCTCTGTCCTCACCATACAGGGTAAAGCATGAAAGCTGAATAAAGAAGAGCTCGGAAAGAATTTAAAAAAAGGGAGAGAGACAGAGAGATATGATACCCAAATTGGAATCCCTGGATCCAGCCAAGCCTGAAGCCCTCCCCCACCTTTCAGAACTCTCATTCATGAGATCCAATTTATATTCTTTCCTTTTTTTTTTTTTTTGCTTTAAAGAACTTTGTTGTCTGTCACTTCCAACAAAAAGAGAACTATAGGGGCGCCTGGGTGGCTCAGTGGGTTGAAGCCTCTGCCTTCGGCTCGGGTCATGGACTCTGGGTCCTGGGATCGAGACCTGCATCAGGCTCTCTGCTCAGCAGGGAACCTGCTTCCCCCACCCCTGCTCTCTGCCTGCCTGCCTACTTGTGGTCTCTCTCTCTCTGTCAAATAAATAAAATAAAAATCTTTAAAAAAAGAAAAAGAGAACTAATAAATAAAAATGCAAAAAGACAGAAGGTACTAGACTTTCGAGCCGAATGGTCTTGGATTTGAATCTCAAGGGGATCTCTGCCTAAGCTCCATGGGCCTGTTTTCTTATCTAAACAAAAGTGATAATAACAGTCTCTAATTCATAATGCCTTCGGAAGACACATGAGATAATCCGTGGGAAGCACTTGGCTGCTTTCCTTCCATTTCTCTTCCCTGCCAGGCGGAGGTCCCGTTGAAGGCGGGACCTCATTAGATTCATGCCCAGCCCAAGCTTAGCACCTGATTCTTCACAGGTGTCCGCACCATTGGGCTAATTCAGGGCACCTCTGGCTTCCGTGCCAGGGGCCACCTGGCAACCACAGGTGGTGACGCAACTCCAGCCTTATTTTGATATTAAAAAGAAAACGTCAGGGAACTGAACGCAGAGGAAAGCTAACTTGCAGCATTGCTGTGTTTGCTCAAACATCCTGGAAAAAACCCATTGGTTAATGTCCGGGGGGAGGGGACCACCGAACGGCGAAGGCCACCGGACCCCCTCTAACCATTAACCAGCAGGGAAGCTGGCAAACAAGATTTAGCCGGGGTGCCCCGCAGCTTACTGTACACACACTGGGGCCCAGGACAGCCGGGCCGGCCAGCAGTTGCAGCCTGAGCCCTCAGCAGACCGTGAGTAGCACCTGAACCCGGCCCATCCCTCCTGCTCCCGGGCAGCCGCCGGAATGAAGCCGTGCGCCTCTTGCTTGTTTAATTTTTGTAATGGGCTTGGAGCATTGGGGCAGCCAGCAGTGATCTGAGGCCGGATGTATGAGCCGAGATATGGGGAGGGTTGGGCAGTCGGTGGGCCACCCATGGGGGTGTGACTTGCCCCAGCCTCCAGCCTTCAGGGGTTGACACTGAGCCAAGAGCCATTCCCATCTGTCATTCCACTGATGTCCCCAAGCCCAGCCAAGTAACACAAGGGAGTCGTACAGCTGGGCTGGACGGGCGCGAGGTAGCGCCCCTGCTGGGGGGTGCAGGCAGGGACAGCGGCGCCCATGGGCAGAGCAGACTGTGCATGCCCCCGGGTCACACACACCTACCTCCTCACTTGGCCACCTGGGGCCGGGACAGGGCAGGTGGAGTCCTTAATGACACCAAGGCTTGAATTCGGAGGGCCTGAGACGCTACCTGGCCCATAGGGGCTTTGGTGAAAATAATGAATGCAGTGGGTACTTACTTTGAGCCTTCATTCAAAAATGAGAGATGAGGACATACATGAGATGAAATTCATGAAGAATATCGACACTCTGCCTTGTAACGTTATGGGGTACTTTGTGGACCTCATCGCTTTGCTTTCTAGAGAGAAAGGCAGAATGGCACGGCACTGGCTCTGAGGCCGGGCTGCAGGGCTTAGAATCTCGGCTCTGAACAGGTTACTCTGCCTCCCTGGGCCTCAGTTTTCTCATCTGTAAAGTGGGCGCAGGATCACCTGCTGCGTGAGGCCTCATGGGAAAGCATTCATAACTGCTGTGACTGATGTTCGTGACAATCTCGGGAGGTAGAGAGAGGGTTCATCCTTACCTTGGGAGCTTAACACAGAAAGGGTTGAGGCATGAAATCCCAGAGACAACAGGAAGAGGAGAGGAAGCCAGAAGAACTGCAAAAGCCCACCCCGCTATGGGCAGCACCGGGCACCGGCCCTTGCCCACGGGAGGTGTGGAGGGGACGGGGATAGCAGGGATTTCTCTTCAATGGGACTGGGTGGTGACAGGGAAGCACAGAGAACAGGCCTCCTGGAGGAGAGCGGGGATCCGGGTGTCCTAGGACAGAAGGACATGAGCCAGGCAAGGTAGGGAAGGGCTGGGACTGCAGAGTGGAGCCACTGGGGGCAGGACTGGGGCAGGTCCGTCTTTGTCCCCAGCTCCCAGGTCAAGCCAGGCTCCCCAAACAATGGGGAACTGAGATGACCCGCCCTGCCGTGACCCTGGCAGCGGGATGAAAGTCTGGTGTGTGCTGGAGGCACCCGGGCACACCTAGCAGTGCGGTGGCTCAGACTTCCAGGGGTCAAATTTGAGGCGCGGGCAGGGCGGTCACCAGGCATGGAGTCATAAGTGAAGACCAACCCCTCCTGGAAAGAATGGGAGCCACGGAAAGCTTTTCAGTGGTGGGAGAATGGCCAATCAGCTTACATCTTTATAAAAGATGCCTCTGGCCACAGAGGGCAGGAAGGGTGGAAGGGAGCTGAGCAGGAACAAGAGACCAGGGAGGGATGACCGCTGATGCTAGAAGAGGTGACGGGCCCCGAACTTGGGCCGTGGACTAAGACAGGAACATCAGAAAATCAGAAGGGCGGATGGGCAAGGCCAGCGGTGGGTATTATTACCAACTCTGTATTGTACTAAGGAAACGGAGCTCCTAAAACCCTTCTAACTTCCTAAGAGATAAGAGCACTAGAAGCATCTCTTGTTTTTAACATTTGGTCTTTGCTCCTGATTCCTGACGCAGAGTTCCTAAATCCCTGGGAATCTCCCAGGTGACCACGGTGTCGTTTGCTCTGATGAGGTGAATTGTGATAGGTGCCTAGAGATCTTCAGAATGGGGCTGGTCCCAGAAAGGCCAAGTCTTTCTGGGAGGGGGCTGGAGTTAATCATCCATCCTGCCTACATGATGAAGCTTCCATCAAAATCCCAAAATATAGGGTTTAGAGAGCTTCTGGGTCAGTGACCCCATCTGTATGCTGAGAGGGTGGTACACGCCAGCTCCTGCGTTCAGAACCCTTCTGGACCTCCCCCTCTAAACCTCTATATTGGGCTATTCATGCATATTCTGTATTACATTCCTTGTAACAAACCAGTAAACATAAGTGTTTCCCTGAGCTCCGTAAGCCAGTCTAGCAAATAATCAAACCCAATGATAAGGTCTCGGGAACCCTGATTTATAGCCAGTCAAAAGGACAGGGGGACAATCTGGGACTTACGATCAGCATCTGAAGTCGGGGGGTGGGCAATCTTGTGGGAACTGAGCCCTCAACCTGGTGGGGGAGGTCTGACACTACCTCTAGATGGTTAGTGTCAGAATTGAGTTACAGTGTAGGATTGTAGTTACCTTGCAGAATTGAGTTACATTCTGCATAAGCTGAATGCATCAGTAAATTGATTACTGTCTGGGAAACCCACATCTCCGGCGTCAGAGAGAAGCGTGGCAGTCGTGTGCAAGGAAAAGAGAAACATGGGCATGTTTTCCTTATACGACCACCTTTTTATTTATTCATCCATCCATTGATGGACATTTTGGGTTCTTCCGGTTTTTTGGCTATTGTGAACAATGCCACCATGAACATTGGAGTGTACAAATATCTGCTCGAGTCCCTGTTTCCACTTCCTCTGTGTATCTACTCAGAAGAGGAATTGCTGGGTCATATGGTAATCCTATATTTAATTTTTTGAGGATCTGTCATTCCCTTTATTTCTGGGTAGCTATACCACTTGCCTTTCCCACCAGCAAGATACAAAGTATCCAGCTCCTGCACATCTGGGCCAACACCTGTTTTCCGTTTTGCTGTTTCTGGTTGGACTTGGTTTGGTTTTTGACACAGCCACATGAATGGGTATGAATTATATCTCATTGTGGTTTCGATTTACATTTCCCTGATGACTCTAATGTGAGCATCTTTTCATGTGCCTGCTGGCCATCCCCATATCTTCTTTGGAAGAAATGTCTACTCAGCATCTTTGTCCATTCTTTGCATTGGATTTTTTATTTATTTATTTATTTTTACTTGAGTCTTATGTAATCTGGATGTTAATCCTTTATCAGATATGGGATATGTAAATAGTATCTCCCATTTTGTGGGTTGCCTCTCTACTCTATTGATAGTGTCCTTTAGTGATCAAGAGTTTTTAATTTAGAGAATCCAATGTCTAATTTTCCTTTTGTTGCTTGTGCCTTTTATGTCATATCTAGGAAATCATTCTTTTTTGGTGCTATTATAAGTAGCACAATTGTTACTTTCCTTTTGAATTTGTTCATTGTTAGTATATGGAAATGGAACTGATGTGGTGTGTGTGTGTGTGTGTGTGTGTGTGTGTGTGTGTGTGTGTGCTGGTTTTGTAGCCTAATACTTTGCTGAATTCATTTCTTAGTTCCAGCAGGGTTTTTATGGAATCTTTAAGGTTTCCTACATGCGGCTATGATGTTGATCAGGTTGCCTACAGACAGAGATAATTTTACTCCTTCCTTTTGAACTTGGATGCCTTGGAAAAGGCATGCCAAACTTGGAAAAATTTCTTTTTCTTGCCTAATTTCTCTGGCTAGGACTTCCAGTGCTGTATTAAATAGAAAAGGCGAAAGTAAGCATCCTGCCTTGCTCCGTATCTTAGATGAAAAGCTTTCAATCTTTAAAAAAAAAAAAAAAAAAAAGCTTCCAATCTTTCACCATTACCCTACCTGTGGGCTTTTCACATTTTTTTAACATATATATTGAAGTAGTTTCCTTTTAGTCTTAGTTTGTTAGGTGTTTTTATCTTGAAAGGGCACTGTTGAATTAATGCCAAAAGCCTTTTCCTTTTAGTCTTATTTGTTGAGTGCTTTTATCTTGAAAGTGTGTGTTGAATTATGCCAAATGCTTTTTCTGCATCAAGTGAGATAACCATGGTCTTTTTTTTCTTCATTCTGTTATAGCACGTTGGTTGAGTTTTGTATGTAGAACCATCCTTGCATTCCAGAAATAAACCCCACTTATTCATGCTGTGTAATCATGCTTTTAATATGCTGCTGAATTCTATTTGCTAGTATTTTGTTGAGGATTTTGGCATCAATGTTCATGAGCAATATTCATCTTTACTTTTCTGTCCTTACAATATCTTTGTCTGGCTTTGGTATCAGAGCAATGAATGAGTTAGGAAGTGTTCCCTCCACTTTGGTTTTTTTGGAAGGAGGATTCATGTGAATTCTTTAATGTTTGGTAGAGTTCAATGGTGAAGCCATTTGGCCCAGGGCTTTCTTTGTTGGGTTTTTGATTCTGATTCAATTTTCTTCCTATGTACAGGTTTATTCAGATTTTCCAGTTCTTGTGATCCAGTCTTGGTAAGGTTTGCATTTCCAGAATTTTTTTTCATTTTATCTAGGCTATCCAATTTGTTGGTGTGTAATTTTTTGGTGACATTTTCTTATAATTCTTTTTAAAAATTTATTTTTATTTTAGAGAGAGAGAGAGAGAGTGGGGGGCAGGAGGGAAACAGAGAGAGAGAAACTCAAGCAGACTCACCACTGAGCATAGAGCCTGATGCAGGGCTTAATCCCAGGGCCCTGAGGCCAAAACCTGAATCAAAATCAAGAGTCAGACACTTAACTAACTGAGCCACCGAGGGGCCTCTCTTGCAAGTCTTTTTATTTCTGTAGAATTGGCAGTAAAGTTCCCATTTTCATTTCTGATTTTAGTAATTTGAGACTTCTCTTTTTTTCTTATGCAGTTTAGCTAAAGTTTTGTCAATTTTGTTCACCTTTTGAAGTCCATATTATATTAATTCTATATCATCATAGTATATTATATGGTATCAGTTAGATATATCTTGGTTTCATTGATTTTTCTCTAGTTTTTCTATTCTCTATTTTATCTATCTGTGCTCTAATCTTTATTATTTCCTTCCTTCTGCTACCCCAATCTCTTTTGGTGACTTTTTTTTTCTTTTGGTGACTATTTATGTATAATATCTTTTTCCATCCTTCCACTTTCATATGGATGTCTTTGGATCTAAAATGTGTCTCTTGTAGTCAGTGCATAGTTGGATCATTTTTTAAATCCATTCTGCCAATCTCTGTCTTTTGGTTGGGGAATTTTACCCATTTACATTTAAAGTAATTGCTAATAAAGAAGGAATTCTGCAGTTTCCTATTTGCTTTCTATATGCCTTATGGGTTTTTTTTGTTCCTCATTTCCTACATTACTATCTGCTTTTACGTTTAGTTGATTTTTTTGTAGTGAAACATTTTAATTCCCTTCTCAAGTCCTTTTGTGCATACTCTGTTGCTATTTTCTTTCTGGTTCCCATGGAAATTATACTTAACATCCTAAAGTTGTAACACTCACATTTGAATTTACACCAGCTTCACTTCCATAGCATATGAAAGCCCTGCACCTATGTAGCTCCATCCCCACATTCTTTCAGTTCTTTAAGTCGCAAATTACATCTTTATTCATTATGTATCCAAAAACATAGACTAATAATTGCTTTTTGTGGATTAGTCTTTTAAGTCATATCAAAAATAAAAAGTGGAGTTACCAAGCAAGATTACAATAATGCAAGTTTTTTTAGTGGCTCACATATTCACCTTTATCAGAGATTTTTATTTCTTCCTACAGATTGTATTTACTCTCTAGTGTCCTCTCATTTCAGCCAGAAGGACTCCCTTTAGCATCTCCTGCAGCAGAGGCCTAGTGGTAATAAACTCCCTCAGCTTTTGCTTATCTGGGAATGTCTAGATTTCTCCCTCATTTTTAGACAATGGTTTTGCCAGACCCACGATGCTTGGTTGATAGTTTTTTCCTTTCAGTTCTTTAAATATACCAGTTGGTTGGATATTTAACCTCTCTGGGCCTCCATTTCTGCTTATCTCAAATTGTAACAATAATACCTATTTTATTAGTTTGTTGGTGAGGGTTAGTTGAGAAAATACAGGCAAAACACATAGGTCAGTGTTGGGCATCTGGTAGGCACTTGATAAATCATAGCAGGTATCATCATACTTTCGGATGAGGAATTTGAGTGCCAGAGTCCTAAGCTGTCCCAGGTCACACAGCCAATGTGGAGGAAGGAACTGAGGTTTGACTGGGGTATTCCACGGGGTCGTCTGCCTACTGTTTCACCATGCTGCACTGCCTTCGAGGCCCTACATTATCTAATGAGAATTCCGGATTTTGCAGGGCCTGACCATCCTGGACAATGCTGCTTGCCCTGTGCATCTATTTCCTCTGGCTGTCCACCTGTGACCTCTGCACTGTCCAGGCTAAGGACCCAGATACTGACGTGAGCACAAGGAGCCCTCACCGGGACTTGGCTCCAAACAATGTTGACTTTGCCTTTATCCTGTATAGGCATCTAGTGGCTTCAGCTCCGGGAAAGAATGTCTTCATCTCCCCTGTGAGCATCTCCATGGCCTTAGCCATGCTCTCTCTGGGTGCCGGTGGCTACACACGGGTCCAGCTCCTCCAAGGCCTGGGCTTCAACCTCACCAAGATATCTGAAGCTGAGATCCACCAGGGCTTTCAGCACCTCCGCCACCTCTTCGAGAAGAAGCCAGACACCATGTCGGAGATGGCTATGGGTAACGCCTTGTTCCTTGACCACAGCCTGGAGCTTCTGGAGTCATTCTCAGCAGACGCCAAGCACTACTATGAGTTGGAGGCCTTGGCTACAGATTTCAAGGATGGGGCTGGAGCCAGTAGACAAATCAATGAGTATATCAAAAATAAGACACAAGGGAGAATTGTGGACTTGACATCAAAGCTGGAGAGTTCAACCATGCTCATCCTGGCCAACTACATCTTCTTCAAAGGTACCCCCCTCCCCACCCCATTGCCAAGAACAGTAAGAGCCATCAAAACCCAGGGTGCATTCTTGGGCAAAGCCTTTGATCTTACAAAGCACATTTTCATCTGTGACTCTCCATCTTCACCATAATCCTATTAGGAAGGTAGCATATATCACCTTACAAGAGATCAAAACGACACCCAAAAGAATTGAGCAACTTTCCCAAGCTCTTGTAAGTTCTTTCGAGGCCAAACATGTAATCAGGAGCAGACTGGCTAACTCGTGGTCTACAAATATTGGCTGAGTGCTGGCTGTGCATCAGGCCCTGGGCCAGGGGCTGGAAACACAGCCTAGGACCAGACAGACACGGTCCCTGTGCCCCCAGGCTCTCCCCCCAGATGGCCCCTATGCCACGCGCTTCCCCAGCACCCACAGCCAGCTCTGACCGACTCCCATCTTAGCCAAACTTCAGCCTGTCCTCGTCAATTTGAAGCAGGGTTTTCCAAAGTTCTCGTGCGTAAAAATCACCATGGCAACTTGTTAAAATTATAGATTCCAGAGCCCATGCCAGACCTACTGAAGCAAAGCTTCTGCAAGAAAGTCCTAGAATTTGTATTTTTAACAAGCCCCCCCCAATCATTTTTATGAACAATTTGGGGATACATTGTCTTTTAGGAGAAAATCTACACTCCTTAGTTCATAGCACTGGTTCTCAACCCGGGGTGCTCTTCACCCCCTTCAGGGACACTTGGCCATGTCTAGAGATATTTTGGGTTGTCACAGTTGAGGGTGGGGTGGGGTGTGTTCCTGAGTAGAGGCCAGGGGCTGCTGCGAGACAAGACAGCCCCCACAATGATATCTGCTCCAGAATGGCTCAGAAACCCTGGCCTAGAGTCGCCTACTTCTCTGTCCTTTCTAGTCTCATGTCTCAACATTTTCCCTCTGCCAAGTTCCCAACACACGGCACACTCGTGCACGCGAACACACACACACACATACACGCGCGCACGCAAGTGTCCAACCACAAGAAATTCCCTCCAGGTCCTTGAGCATGACTATCCTCATGGAAGCTTGAATTAGTCCCCTATGGCTACTGACACAAATTCCCACAAACATTATGGTTTAAAACAATTCAGATTTATTATCTTACAATCGTGGAGTTGGAAGCCCAAAATGGGTCACACTCGGTTCAAGTCAATGTGTTGGCAGGGTGTGTTCCTTCTGGAATCTCTACGAGAGAACGCGTTCCTTGACTTTTCCAGCTTCTAGAAGCCACCTGTGTTCCGTGGCTTGTGGCCCCTTCCCTCTTAAAGCCAATAATCGCATCCCCATGACCTCCCCTCTGACTGCCCCTCCTGCTTTCCTCTTCTTCTTTTAAGTAAACCCTTGTGATGATACTGGATGCACCTGGGTAAACCAAAATAATCTCATCTCCAGGTCACTTGATTAGCAGCCTGAATGTCCTCTTGCCATGTGACATCACATATTCACTGGTTCTGTGAATTGGGAAATGGACCTTTTTGGGGGGTCATTCTGCCTGCCACAAAACCTGTATTCTTCCCATTCCCGGAGCCTCCCTCAACTAGTCTGTGCCTAAAACTTCTCCCTACTCTTCAAATTTTGGCTTTAAAATTACCTCCTCCATGAAGCCTCCCCGGATTCCCTCAGGCAAATCCTTGTTTCTTATATGTACCTACTACAGTCTTCCCACACCTCGTTTTAACAACTGTGTAACCGCAGACCAAAGTGGTTCAGTTTCAGTTAAAGAATCATATTCAAAGATGTGCAAGTGAAAGAGAAAAGAACAAGTCATGACATTTAACATGCATCTCTCAGCAACATTAAAACTCATCCAGATCATAATCTCTGAAAGAATCCGGAGATTATGGAAGCTTCTCCCCAGCTTCTACTCAGGGTCTCCCATTAGCCAACTGCACCCCCCCAGATCTTTGTTACCTGGACAGACTTACCACCTTGGGGAGCTCCCCTCCTGCCATCCTCCATCCGCTGCACAATTCTGGGAACCACCTGGCAGAGCCCCCCTCCTTGGAGAATGGGAGGCTGACCAGGCAAAGGCAGAATTTTTTTCCTGCACCTTCACTGAGACATAATTGACTTATAACACGGCATAAGCTCAAGATGTACAATTTGATGATTTGCAATATATGTATATTGCAAAATGATTACCAAAATAAGGGGAGTTAGCATATCTACACCCTCACTTAGTTACCTTTGTGTGTGTGTGATGAGAATTCATCAGCTGTGCTCTCTTTGCAACTTTCAAAGATAGCACACAGTGTTGCTAACTGAAGTTACTGGTGCAGTACATTAGCTCTCCAGAACTAATTCCTTTTACAACCAGAAGTTTGTAACTTTTGACCACTTAAGCCCATTTCTCCCAACCCCCCTGCCCCTGACAAACCATCATTCTACTCTCTGTTTTTATGAGTTCTAGATTTTAGATTCCACATATCAGTGAGATCACACAGCATTTGTCTTTCTCTGTCTGACTCATTTCGCGCAGGATAATGCCTTCAAGATTCATCCATATTGTCACAGATGGCAGGTTCTCTTTCTTGTTTATGGCTGAGTAATATTGCATTGTGTGTGCATATGTGCGTGTGTGCACATGTGCACACACACTTGCACACTCACACACTCGCACACCACGTTTTCTTTACCCATCCATCCATCAATGGACATTCAAGTTGCTTCCACATCTCGGTTATTATTAATAATGCTGTGACGGACATAGGAATACAGTTAGCTCTTTGAGACTGTGAGTGCACTTCTGGTAGAGTCCCAGGAGTGGAACTGTTGGATCATATGGAATTTCTATTTTGAATTTTTTGAGGATTTTCCACATAAAGTTGACTATACCAATTTACATTCCCAGCAACAGTGCCGAAGGATTCCCTTCTCTCTACATCCTTGCCAACACTTGTTATTTCTTGTCCTTTTGATACTAGTCATCCTCATGGGAGGAGATGATAAATGACTGATTTCCCTGATGACTATTGATGTCGAGAACTTTTTCATGCACCTGTTGGCCATTTGTATGTCTTCTTTGAAAAAAAAAATATCTCTTCAAATTCTCAACCCATTTTTAATTGAATTACTCGGTGGTTTTTTGTTTTTTGTTTTTTTTTTGCCATTGAGTTATAGGAACTCCTTATATATTTTGGATATTAACCCAATATACAGTCTGCAAATATCTTTATTCTGTAGGTTGCCTTTCATTTTGTTGCTGGTGCCTTTTCCTGTGCAGAGGCTTTTGAGTTTGGTGTGGCCCTCTTGTTTATTTCTCCTTTTGTTGGTTTCGCTTTTGAAATCACATCCAAAAAATCATCACCGAAACCAATGTCAAGGAGACTCTTTTTCCCTATGTTTTCCTCTAGGGGCTTTATGGTTTCGGATATTGTGTTTAAGTCTTTAATCCACTTTGAGTTAACTTTTGCAAGTGGCATAAGATAGGGGTCAAATTCCATTCTTTTGCACGAATAGCCTAACACTGTTTGTTGTAGAGAGTATCTTTTTCCGTTGGGGACGCTTGCCTTCCTTGTCTGATATTAGTTGACCATATGTGCAAGTCTCATTTCTCGGCTTTCAATGCTGCTTCCCTTGTATCTGTGTCTGTTTTTATGCCATACTCGTCTGATTACTACAGTTCTATAATATAGTTTGAAATCAGGAATCACGATACCTCTAGCTTTGTTCTTTCTCAAGATTGTTTTGGCTACATTTGCTCCATACAAAAAGCAACATTCTTTACACTTGACCACCACGGGAAGGTCAAGGAGTTTGGGAATGTTTGTCCAGAAATGTTTCTGGGTGACAGGGTTGTGTGTTGCCTTGTTGTATGTAGTTTTTCTGAGACACAGAAAAAACGAATTGGCAAGTCCCTCTTTAAGCTGGGGACACTCTGCCATGTTTCCAGCAAGTCCGCATAATAAATAGCAGTGAAGAGTGACATAGCTGTCATCTTACCATCACTAAGCTTAGGACAGAAAGCGTCCCTGGAAAGTTCCTTCCTTACTTAGTGAACTATCTTGACAGTCTTTTTTTTTTTTCTGGAAAGATTTCCCACAGGAATCATCCTTGCTCTCTCCAATGTGCCCCCATTAATTCTTAAGTTAAGGGTCTGCCTGGAGCCCTGTGCTGGGCACCCCCAGGCAGCCTCCTCTGGGAAACAGAGACCTCAGGAGGACTCCCGGGCTTGAGGTCAAAACAGCCAAGACACCCAGGATCCCCTGGACACAGGGTCCTCAGTCGCCTCCAGACCTGGGAAGTTAACCTGAAGTATTGGAGGCCCTGCTGAGGTCAACCCATGTCTTTAAACATCCATAATTCTGTCACTGTGAGAAGATTTGCAGTTGCTTGGAATAAGCCCAGAAGGACCAAAGAGGCCCAGCAAATGGGCCTCACAATCAGGCAGGCTTTGGCTCTAAGGACCAATCTGCCTTCCCTAAGAGCCAACCAGTAATGAAAGTCCAGTCTGTGAAGGTAGTGAGTTCCCCATCCCCAGGCAAGCAAAAAGGCTGTGTGGTGCCATTGTGGAGAATGGGGGAAAGATTCAAGTCCAAATGTGGGTGTCCGAATTTGCAGCCCAAGTTCCATCTGGCACCATTTCCAGAACCCTCCTGTCCAGGATCCATGCCAGGCTGGGGGGGGGGGGCGGGTGAGGGCGGGCAAAGTCTGGCTTATTGAATTCTACCCCCAAATCCAAGGGCATTCTCCTTTGTCTCCCTCCTTCCATTCTTAGAGGCTCAGAAACAGAGTTAATAATCCTCAATCCAGTTTGAGAAGAGGAGGACAGAACGGGCTTTAAATTGGGGGGCATTTCACAACTTACCCGAAAATTCTAGCCACTCTGGTGGGGACCTCCAAGGGAGCGGCCGCCATGACACCTGCTTAGCATTCTGCTGCCACCCAAACTGTGTTTTTCCTCCAGCTCTCACAGGCCTGTCTCTCGCCTCCCCCCTCCCTCCCTTCCCAGGCACGTGGGAACGGCCCTTCAACCCGGAGAGCACCAGAGAAGACAACTTCTACGTGAACGAGACCACCGTGGTGAGAGTGCCCATGATGTTCCAGTTGGGCGCCATCAAGTACTTCCAAGACCGGGTGCTCCCCTGCCAGCTGGTGCAGCTGGAGTACATGGGAAACGAGACTGTCTTCTTCATCCTCCCAGAAGAGGGCAAGATGGACACAGTCATCACAGCGCTGAGCAGGGACACCATTCAGAGGTGGTCTGATTCTCTGACCACCGGGTAAGCCCTTGTCCTTCTCCCCCAGACTCACCCTGTAGGGCTCATTGTTTTCTTCTGCCGGGTCCCCAAAGGCCTGCGGCTCTGTGACCGAGAGGTCAGCCCTGTTTATCTGTCTGCCCGCTGACACTGAGAGGCCCTGGGGCATTCCATAAAGCGAGGTCCCCCTTCCCCGGGAGGCTAAGAGCCACCTTCTATGTTATCATGTTTTTGCAGCATTGGCATAAACGGAGTCTACCAACCCCCCAGCCCCTCGCTAATCCATTTTTTATATTATCTTGCTTCCCTGAAATCAAGCACGGTCAAGCCTGCTGGCAGGGCCCATGGAAAATGTAACAAAATGGTGGTCATCTCCATGCGGGAACCCGCACAAAACCTACGAATGGCTCTGAAGTCACTCAGGGATGTAGCTCTTCTTCAGTCAATCGGTCTATCAGTAAATAAGTCGGAAAGGAAAGGCATAAGTAGGTAATAAGTGAGGTAGGGCTGGCGGTGGGGAGGAGAACGAGCCCATGAATCACGAACGCCCAACCTCAGGCCCACGCGGGGCGGGCTCCGGGCGCATGCGCAGGGACGACCGGCTGAGCAGGCGGGCTCGGCGTGCGTGATGACTGAATGAATGATGGAACTCATTGTATCCAGACATCCCTGAGCTAGGCAACAATCACGATTACGGGCAAGCATATGCGCAGCCCCAGCCTGCACCTTGGAGCAGGGGGCGGATGTTCATGAACGTGACCCTCACTCTCAGGGTGGGACCTGGTGGTGGGCCAGAGGGTGCAGACCCAAAGGGCAGAGGGGACACAGGAGGAGAAGTGGGTGCTTGGCTCTGGAGTAGCTCAGAAAGGTTTCCAGAGCAGGTGCCATTTTTTCCCCTCCTTCCCTCCCTCCTTCCGTCCTTCCTTCCCCCCTTCCTTCCTTCCCTCATACACAAATGGAACCATCTGCTGTATACCACGCACTAGGCCAACCAGAAAGGATAGAAGGTGGATAGGACCAAATACAGACTTCGAAGACATGCACTCTAGAGCAGAGAAGGCTTCTGGTGGAATCCATAGTGTACAACGACATCAGTTTTATCATAGCAGGAGAGGAAGGGAGATACCCGTGATGCTGGGGGAAGGGGCGGATGCCTGGCTGCCCCAGGGGACCGGGGGAGGAGCTACGGAGCAGATTACTTTCCATTCGGACTGTGCCTTCAGCCTGACTGGAAGTTCGGCCAGGGGAAGGGGCTCCAGGAGCGGAGCGGGCATGGAGGGGGAAAGGGCATAAGCCAAACCCAGGGAGCCGTGCCCAGGGCACCAGCAGGGCTGGACAGCAGCTGCAGAGAGGGAGACAAGTTCTGCTTGAATGAGATATGTAATCCAAGAGCTTTGCAGGCAGAAAATCTGGAAAGAAGCCCTCTACTTTAATACATCTGTCGGGTTTTGTGTTTTATGGTTTTGAGTTATTTTTATTTTGAGTTGTAGCCTCAGAGCACTGCTCAGACCTGGACCTTCTGGAAAGGTTAGTCCAGTTCCCTGAGTAGATGTGGAAGCGTCTGGGAGCTTGACCTCCTGCGGGGAAGAGCTGCAGGGTCTGCTCCGTATTTCCAAGAAACCCCCTATAGCGACAGGGGGGACCCAGAGGTGTTCTCAGAGTCCTGGACCCATCGCACCTGACCTTGAGCGTGGGGGTGGGGGGGAGGTGGGTAGACGTGCATGTGAGCCTGTGTTCGGACGACCTCAGGGGTCCCCTGGCTGGGTCCTCACTATTTCACTTGCCCCCACCCCTTCTGAGGGGACCCGTAGTTCACGAACCGCATCGCCAGCTGGTGATTCCAGACCCGGGCTCAGGCCAATTCTGGCTCCCAGTCGGTGGAAAATGAGAAGATAATCTTTCTTTTTACACCAAAAATAATCTCTTCACTAAAACACTTTAGCTTAAAAAATATCAATAACACGTGCCATTTTCTTCTAGATTTTTTATAATAAGTTTTTAAAAGTTTTTATTGATTTGACACAGAGATAGAGAGCATAAGCAGGCAGAGAGTCAGGCAGAGGGAGAGGGAGAAGCAGACTCCCCGCTGAGCAGAGAGCCTGATGCGGGGCTCGATCCCAGGACCCTGGGATCATGACCTGAGCTGAAGGCAGCAGCTTAACCAACTGAGCCACCCAGGCGCCTCTCCTCTAGATTTTTTAAAAAATAAACCTCCAAGGCAGACTCTTGCACATTTCGGGGACCTATGGGACTGGGCATGAATTCTCTACTCCATCCCAGTGATGCCCCCCCAGCCCTAGAAGGCAGACCCTACGGTTCCTCGCCTCCAGGCTTGTGTCACCCCTTCTCCTACCTCACCCCTCCCGGGATCACCTCCCCCCCTCGCTGGAGTGCCATCCCTCAGGGTCGGCTACTGCCCGCCTCCTATCCTATGGAAGCTTCCTTGCCTCACACAGAGCTTATGGGCGCCCTTTCTC
Organism: Nasua narica; assembly: GCA_028533885.1. Lineage (NCBI taxonomy): Eukaryota > Metazoa > Chordata > Mammalia > Carnivora > Procyonidae > Nasua > Nasua narica. Next base: position 117,901,204 of record CM052797.1, on the reverse strand, counting down.
CCTCTCTGCTCCTACCATCCCTCTCCCTCTACCCTTCTCTCCCATTCTCCCTCCTCCCTACTTCTTTCCCTCCCTCCTCCCTCCTTCCCTCTCCCTCCTCCTCCCTTCCCTCTGTCTCCTCCCTCTCTCCTTCTCCTTCCCTCCTTCTCCCTCCTCCCTTCTCCCTCCCTCTCCTTCCTCCCTCCTTCCCTCTCCCTCCTCCTATGAAGCAAGGAGGCTTTGAAGCAACTAGTCATGGCCTCTCCACAATCCTGCTGCTTCCCAGAGGTCGACTTGGAGGAAATTCCTCAGCTCCTCTTGAGTTCGGTTCTCTCCACGTGGACGCTGAAGGCGTTGGGTCCGCCTTCCTGAGGTTGCGTGCGCATGCGTGCATTAGATGCGCTACGGAAGCTAAAGGACGCCCACCGGGGGGTTGGTAGAGGCCAGCTCTCCTGACTGCCAGTTGCTCGGCCCCATCCAGCGCCCTTGTTGCCCTGCACTGTCTTGCTGTGTCAATGAGGACAAGCACAGAGAGGGACAGGACTTAGTTAAAGCCACACAGCGCTAGTGGCAGGGCTGGGGCCAGGATGCTGCTCCCAGCCTGGCACTCCCTCCACTCCTCTGCTTCTGCCTGGGGGGTGCTTGGGGGACCACAGGGACTTGCTCAGGGACCCTCTTCTTCAGTGTCCAATGGCCCAGCTATACCACAGGTGGAATCGGCTCAGAGAAAGAGCTGAGAAAGAAAGACTGAGCAATCCAGAGACCCAGAGAGGAAGCTGCCTGTGTGTTGGAGGCAGAGGCAAATCCTTCCTCTTGTTCTGTCCTTACCCTTTTTCCACAAAGATTGGGCCCGGCTGAGAGGCAGAGTCCGGAGGGACCACAGGGGAAACAGAAGTCGGCTGGCCTGGCCCAGCCCCAGGAAAGTCTAACCCCATCTGCTTATCCCCGAGCAGCCAGGTCAACCTGTCCATCCCAAAGGTGGCCATCTCTGGAGCCTACGACCTCAGGGCCGTCCTGGGGGACATGGGCATTGCAGACTTCGTCGGCAAGGAGGCGGATTTCTCCGGCATCACCCGAGAGGCTCAGCTGAAGTTATCAGAGGCAAGTATCCCTAGGGCCCATCTTTTTTCCCCCACAAATTCACCCTCTGTGTGAATTTGGGCCCCTTCATGAATAGGTCTCTAAGCCCCAGACTGAGATCCCGGGGTCTTCTCCAAAGCCCTATTCTTATGACAAGGTAAATGGAGGCTCTGCGGGAAAACGTGACATCCCCAACGTGACACGGGAGCTAGTGACAAGGGCACCCCCCCCAAAAGGATCCAGGAAAATGGGCAACGTCTGAATGCAGTCCCATCAGATGGTCTCCCCACCACATTCTTTCCCTTCATGCTTCAGCTTTATGCTCCGTGGGTCCCTCAGTCATTCAGGAAACATTTATTGGACGCCCACTGCATGCCCCGAAGTGCTGGGTATGGGGTATGTCTCCATCACTGAGATGGGGCCCCACCCTCACAGGATCATACGGTCGTATGGGTGGCCAAACAAGAGGGGGGACAGGAGACAACTGAGGACGCAGCCGCCCCTCCCTCCAGCACACAGATTTGGACCCTCGTGACGCCTGGCACAGAGTCTGCGCCCCATAAAATGCCCGGGGTGCGAAGGATTGAGTCAAGCAGCCCCTCCTTGTCGGGGGAGCCCCTTCTTGTCAAGGGGGAGCCGCTGGCTCGGGAAAGGTAGTTCACCCACCAGGGCCGCGGAGCTGGTAAATGACAGCCTGACGATTGGCCTGGGGTCCCATTCGACTCAAAACCTCATTTCCCAAGACACACTGCGGGGCTTCCGACCCGCACTCGGCTTCTTCCTGCACCTATTGACAGAGCTTCTCAGAGCCTCGGGCTCCTCACTGTCCGCTCAAGGGGAGCCCCTGCCCCCAGAGGATGTTAATAACGGGCCAGTTCTGAACCGCGGAAGGTGTTTGATACAAGCTACACAAGCGTTTTGTTGATTTCAGAATCCCTCCTCATTTGGGGCACAGCAGGAGACTGTTCAACAGCCCCTTTCCATTGTGAGTGGGCACGAGCATTTTGCAGAGATGGGCCTCTAGGGTTTGGCTAGCAAGGTGCGAAGGAAGCGAGGTCAGCCTCGCCCAGGACCCAGTAAGCAGTGCCCGAGGTGGACACGGAAGTCCAGTGAGTCCCGTGAGCCCCCGATCTCCCTGTGGCAAGCCCCCCGACCCGCAGCAGGTGCGCGACCCCCACCTTCGCCTCGTCCCCAACAGGTGGTCCATAAAGCTGTGCTGCAACTCGATGAAAAGGGCTTGGAAGCCGCCGACTCCCCCCAGGTCATGCCACACATGGCGTCGGAGCCTCTCACCTTCCACTTCAACCGGCCCTTCGTTGTCATGATCTTCGACCACTTCACGTGGAGCAGCCTCTTCCTGGGCAAGGTTGTGAATCCGACCTAAGGGCACCCCCTGACCCCCCCCCCCAACGGAGCCACAGCGCCCCTGACCCTGCACCACCAGGGAGCCCACAGAAACGCCCTGGGGGGGTTGGGTGGGAGGTCTTCTCCAGGTTCTTCTGTCCAAATAAATCACCATCACTGCAACTGCCGGCAGGTGTGGTTGAAGGGGTGCAGTGGGACGGGTAACAAACTCAGAACGATGGCGTGCCATCTGGCGCCCCTGTAATTCCCTGGTGTTGACCGTCATGCTGTGGTTACGTGACACGTGGAAGCCGGGGGAAGGGTATATGGGAACGCTATTCTTTTTGTAAATTTTTGTTAGTTTGAAATTATTTCTAAAAGAGAGAATCATGCAAGCCCAAACGTGACAGTAAGATGTCTTTGGAGTGCTAGGGGGGTGTGGTGACAGCTTCCAAAAAGAAAAAGAAAGAAACAAAACAGTCCTTCAGAAATAAAGGCAAAATGAAGGTTCTTCTCCAGACAAACAAAAGTGGAGAAAGTTTGTCACCTTCGCTAAAGAAAATTTTTAAGTAGCTCTTCAGGCTGAAACAAGATGATTCTAAAGGGAAATTTGGACCTACGCAAAACAATAGAGTCCTGGGAAGGGTATATATGCGAACAAAGAGAAAATGTTGTTTAACGTATCTTGAAAATATAATTAACTGTCTAAAGCAAAAATAGTGATGGATTTGTTGCTTCAAGCTCCAGAGCTTCCTTTATCCCTGCTCCGCAAAAACTCAGTCTGGACGTGAGGTTAAGCTTTGCCAGTAGAGGGCGCTAGAGAAACGTTGCCGGAGGACGAGGCTTACCCTCCTTGTTGGGGCAAAAAGCATTGATTGAATGAGATAAAGAATTGGATGGATGGATGGATGGATGGATGGATGGATGGATGGATATAGATCGATCCTTATATATGGAAAGTATAAATAGACCTGAATCCTAAAGTTATGGTCTTGCTTAATAAGAAAACACTAAATCCATTCCCACTAAGGTCAAGAGTAAGACAGGGCTGCATTATATTTATCATTTCACATTGTCCTGGGGGTAACTGGCCATGGAGTTAGACAAGAGAAAGCAGAGGGATGGAATGGGAAAAAATGAAATACAACACTTCTTGCAGACGGCCTATAATACACCTGCAGAACGCTAGAAAATTAGTGATAAAACAAACTCATGTAACAAAAGAATTCAGCAAGCCATCAGGCTATAGCATCAACATGCAAAAACATGAGCCTGCATATACACAAATCATGACCAGTCAAATAATGGAGGAGAAAATCCAGTCAAATAATGGAGGAGAAAATAGCAACCCCCTCCTCCTAAAATACAACACTTAGAAATAAACAAGAAATATGCAATTTCTACATTGAGAAAATTATGACGCGACTCCTTAAAGATGCGAAATTAGACTTGCACAAATGGAAAGATACTCCTTCTTACATAAGACGTCTCAGTATCACCTGGATATCTGTCTTCTCCGGGTTCATTTAACATTTCGATGGTATTCCAATAAAAATACTAGCAGATATTTTTTTCCTCTGGAGACAGACAAAATGATCCTGAAGTCCATATAGAAAGATAAAGATAAAGAGCCAGAAAAACACTGACAAGGAGAAGATATGGGTGGGGATGGGAAGGAGAGGGGACCAGCCTGAGCAGATATTAAAGCAAACCACACAGATCCTCTAATTAATTCTGTGGCGCTGAAACATAAATCCACGGGAGGTCCAGGGACACAGGTTAGGGAGACTGGAAATAGACAGCAGTCCACGTGGAAATTTAATATTCAAAAAAGAAAGACTTTTAAATAAATGTATTGGGACAACCGGATAGTCATTAGGGAGGAGGAGATACAAGTAGACCCATTCTTCACATCATACATAAGAATAAACTAAGAATCAGAGATTTACGTGAGAAAAAAAAAGAAGCTATAAGAGCACCAGAAGAGGGGCTTCTGGGTGGCTCACTCGTTAAGCGTCTGCCCTTGACTCAGGTCATGATCCCAGGGTCCTGGGATCAAACCCCACACTGGGCTCCCTGCTCCATGGAAAGCCTGCTTCTCCCTCTCCCTCTGCCCCTGCTTGTGTTCCCTCTCTTGCTGTCTCTCTGTATAATAAATAAATAAAATATTTTTTTAAAAAAAGGAGTACAAGAAGAGAGCACCGGTCAATTCCTCTACAATGTAGGAGTAGCAGGTTTTTTGCCCATGACTCACAGTTCAGATGAAATTAAAGAAAAGATTGGCCAATTTGACTACATAAGTATTTTTATTAATTGTCTGCTCAAAAACTCAGACGCAAAGTCAACAGAAATGAAAACTGGAGAGAATATATGCAAGGTCCAGCACTGACGAAGAGCACCTCTTTCTCATCTGTGCGGCTGGGATCTATGAAAACACATTCAGCTTCATTTCTAATGGGTGTGCGCATGTGCACATGTGTGTGCACATGTGTGTGCGCGTGTGCATGTGCAGTAGGGGTGGAGAGGGGCGGGATGCGTGGTGAGCACCCCGGAAGCGTCCTACTTTCAGGCAGTAGAGCTCCCGATGGACCTAAAGGCTCTTTCCTCCCCCGGCCCAGGGTCCAGCCTGCGCCCCTGTGTCCTGGGCGCTGAAGGTTGGCCTGGAAGCCACGTGGTGGGATGGGGACCCTCCTGCCGCCCTGGGAAGGCGGCCCGTGAGGTCGCGAGGCTGCATCTCAGCTCGGTGAGCTCCCTCAAGATCTTTTGGTGACCAGGCAACCTTTCCTTCCCATCACCGCTCGCGCCCAGACCCTTGCCCGTAGTCCTTGGCCCCTGGACAGGCTGCCCGTCCATCCCCCCGCCTCAGGGGCGGCCGGGAGTCCTGCTGACCGCAGCCCCCATAGGTCACGCCGGGCCCTGGCCTGAGTGCCGGGCACAGAGTCCCCGTTACCCGCAGAGCTGGGCAGCGCGGGCCCCCAGCGTCTGCCTGCCTGCCCGGCCCAGGAGAGAGGGGCCCGGGGCACAGGCGGGGGCCAAGGGTGGGAAGGCTTGTCCTCTCTACGTCGTGCCACCCACCCACCCGAGCTCTGCTCTTGGACCCATGCACGAAGAGCAAACTCACGGCCGTCTCTCCCACTTCCTCCTCCCTGACGTCCACATCTGCGGGCCGCGTTACCTCTGACGTCACTTCTGGCCCCAGTGTCACACGACAACGAGTGTTCACTAGCGCGTCCGGCCAGACCCCAGGCTGGTTGCCTGCCCTGCCCCGTGCACGGCAGGGATGCAGTACCAACAGCTCGGCCCTGGAGCCCACATTATAGATGGGAAAACCGAGGCAGAGTGAGGTTGGGGAGCTAGTTCGGGGTGCACAGCTGCGAAGGAGCCCAAGGACAGCGGTGACACAGAGTGTGACCTACTGGGGGTGGCGCAGGACTCATGTCCTGGCCAAAGGCACAGAGCTTCTGAGCCACGCTTCCTGGGGGCCAGCTCCTTGCTGGTTCTGGGGCTGCTGAGATATTCATAGACCAGAGGCTCCCTTCTCGCCCATTCTATGGCGATGGGGTGGGGGAGCGAGCATGGGGAGGCTGAGCCGTATCCCCGGGAATATAGCGGGGAGGCCAGGCGTGGCTGACGGAGGCCCTCCCATGCTTTCCAGTGCATTCCGCTGCCTTCCCTTGGAAAGAGCCATTCTGAAATCCTGGCAGGCGTTGTAAGAGCCTCGCAGAAGGTCAAGGGCAACATGGTGACTTCTATGGAGCTCTGAAGCCCTCCACGAACACCATGCTCCAGCATTCAGCCTGCTGGTTCCTTTCAGACACTTGGCAAAGCTGAACCCCCCACCCCAAGTCTGCAGGAAGGAGCCCCTCCTCCATCGGCTGCAGGACAAAGCAGACGGGAAGGCCAAGGCTGGCTCCTGCACTGAGCCTAGAAGCCCCGTGCAGCCCTCACCTTGACCTCATCGGGTGGTACTTCTCCACTGAGCAGGTGCTGCTCCAAAGGAACACTCTGGAAACATGTTGGGGCACCTGGGTTTTCACAGAGGTTTGAGGAGATGCAGTTGGCATTCAGTACAAGACGGTCAGATGCGGTGACATAGGGCAGCACACAGGACTGTCCCTCACAAAGAAGCGACCCAGGTCCCACGTGACAGCTGTCCCACCACAAGTCCAGACGGGGGACGAACCCGTCCAAAAGTCATCGGAGGCCAGTCCCACGGATGTTTGACTTCACCTGAAAACACCAGTTTCCCCCAAGGTTTTCATTCCCACTGACTTTCCTGTGAAGACAACTACGATGTAAATCAGAGGAAGCTTTGTATCTTGTTTCTGGGAACTTTACCAAGTGTGACTCACTTTGCAGGAAACCTTATGGCTGAGATTGGTGCGGGGGTGGGGGGGGTGTTCGTCCTCTCTGCCCCCGCCCCCCACAGAGTGCCCAGTCCTGGGTCGGGGGTCCAGGGGGAGGGGGGGGCTCCATGGGATCCACCATCGCCTTCCTTCACACCAGGTGCTCAGTCCCTGGAGCAAGTCTGTCCCATGAGGCGCTGGATCCTTCCAGAACCACAGCTGGGGTTGAGAAGCCGAAGCCCTCAGGGTGGAATCCCAGTCCCGTTCCAGGGTGGAGAAGCAGCTGGGAACACGGGAAGCCTGTCTCTCTGTCTTTGCTTTTGCAGAAACACCACCTCCAAGCGGGATGGGAATCAGGAACAGTCCTTTGGGGAGCATCCTTTGGAGTAGCAAATATTTGTCGCAAACCCTAACCTTTCCTATCTTTTCTCTGAGTGACAGACCTTCCCAGGCGGCAGAGGGCCACTCGCTGGTAAAAGCCAGGGGATTAAAGGAGACCTTCAGAGGGTCTGACCAGCGCGGTATGGGGCAGAGACGTTCTTGTGGGCTCTGGGTGGGCTCCAAGGTGAGGGAGTGGGCGTCAGGGCAGGGCCGAGCCCTCAGCCCCAGACTGGATGGGACAGGAGTGGCTTCGAGGCGTGTTCTAGACCCAGGGCCCTTCCCTTGCAGGATGGTGGCCAGAGGAAGAGGCTGTCAAGGCTTCAGACTTCGTGCCCACAACACTCACCGTGCAAACCACACTCGCGTCCCTGGCTTCCTTCCCTGGGACCCCGCTGCCCCGCGGGAAAGGGGGGGCGGCGGGAGGGAGGGGGGGAGGGAGGAGAGGCCGAGCCTGCCCCTCCCAGGACTGGGGGTGGGGCTTCCAGACACTGGCAGGGCTGGGAGCGGTTGATCTCTTCTCTCTCGGATTCTATTTAGGCTGATGCATCCTTGGGGGCTTGAGGGCCCCCCACAGCCCTGTGCTCAGAGTGGGGAGGACCCCTGCAGACATTCCGCTCTGTTCAGCAGATGGACACAGGCTGTTGGGGTTGAGTGGGAATGTCCCGTAAGCAGCATGCAGGGACGCCCGCAAGTCCCGGGGCGGCCGCTCCAGGCTGGAGGAGGAGCGTCGAGGTAAGACTTAGGGGGTGGACAGACAGGCGACATCAGCTGGGTGTGACGGGATCATTTCCTGACGACTGTCACCAAGAGGAGTGACTCGGAATTCAGGAGCAGCCTGCCCTGGGGTGATGTCTTCGTTTACAAAGCAATGCCAGGTACCGTCATATCCCGAAGACGCGAGCCTGGCGTGGGTCTGGTATTCTGCGGTCCTCGCCCGGCGCTTACGACACGGGAGCGACACGCCGAACACAGGCTGCCGTTTAGATCGCACAGGCTTCCCCAAACACAGAACTTTAGGAAGCACGGCAGAAGTATTTCACCCAGTAAGGGGGTGATCCTCAGGCTGCGGGAGGAGTGGGGCCCTGAGTCCCAGAGGTAC
>CM052797.1:117840263-117885421 GCA_028533885.1 Nasua narica | reverse complement strand
AAGGAATTCAAGTACAGTCAGACATACTGAATGTGAAAGATGGTAACTTAAGAGAAGGCTAATGATAGCTTTTTTCTTTTAAAATCCATTTTATTAAGGTACAGTTTCTGTACAATAAACTGCACAAATTTAAAGTCTGACACATGTAAACCCACGAACCCGTTGCCACCATCAAGAGTGAACACACCCACCCCTGCCCCACACTCCAGGCAATCTACCTCCGGTCACCGAAAATTAATTCACATTTTCTACAACGTTATGTAAATGGAATCAGACGCTCTGTCTGTCTTCTTTTACTCAGCATAATTATTTTGAGATGCATCCTCGTTGTGTATATCAACACTTTATTCCCCTTCATTGCTGACAGCTATGCCATTGTATAGATATGCCAAAATTCGTTTATACATCCTCCTGTTGATAGACTTTGCGATTGTTTCCAGTTCTTGACTATTACAAAGAAAGCTGCTATGAGCAATTGTGAACAAGTCTGTGTATGTTTTAATTTCTTGTAAATAAGAGCCTAGGAGTGAAATTGCTGGATCACACAGGAGTATATTTAACTTCATAAGAAACTGCCAAATTGTTGTCCAAAGTGGTTGTGCCATTTTGCATTTCCACGAGCAATGAATAAGCATTCTGGAGAGTTGCTCTGTATCTTTACATACACTTGACAGTGTTGACGAATTAGTTCTAAAGATTTTTTTGGTATATCTTGAATATAAGTCCTTTGTCAGCTATATGTAATATGATTATTTTCTTACAATCTGTGTCCTGCCTCTTATTTTTTTCATGCTCTATTTCAAAGAACAGTTCTAAATTTTGATAAAATCTAGTATGTCAACTTTTTCTTTTATGGTTTAGAGAAATCTTTGTCTATTCCAAAATCACAAAGACATCCTTCTGTAATATTTTCTTCAAAAATGTCATATAGTTTTAGCTTTTATGCTTAGGTTTATCAAGTATTTTGAGATAATTTTGTGTGTAGTGTGAAATAAGGATTGAGGTTAATTTGGTTTGTTTTTTTAAAATATAGATATCCAAAGGACACAAACTTAGTGATTTGAGGGGCACCTGCGCCCCAATGTTTATAGCAGCCATGTCCACAGTAGCCAAAATATGGAAAGAGCCCAGATGCCCATCAACAGATGAATGGGTAAAGAAGATGTGGTAAATCTCTACAATGGAATATTACTCAGCCATCAAAAACAATGAAAGCTTGCCATTTGCAGTGATATGAATGGAACTCGAGGGTGTTACGCTAAGCAAAATAAGTCCGTCAGAGAAAGACAAATACCATATAATTTCACTCACGTGGAATTTAACAAACAAAACAAATGAACAAAGGGGAAGGGAAGGAAAAATAAAATAAAATGAAAATTGAGAGGGAGGCAAACCCCAAGAAACACTGCAGTCTAGGAAACAAACCAAGGGTTGCTGGAGGGGAGATTGGTGGGGAGAAGGGATAATTGGGTGATGGGCATTAAGGAGGACACTTGACGTCATGAGGACTGGGTATTATATGCAACTGATGAATCACTAAATTCTACCTCTGAAACTAATTTTAAAAATATAGATATCCAACCGTTCCAGCATCATTTTTTTTAAATACTATCCAATTACCATTGTAAGTTGGAGCCTTTGTGGAAACTCAACTGCCTATGTATGTCAGTGTAGACAGTCCATCTTGATTACTGGAGCTTTCTAGCAAGTGTTGATATCAGGCAGTTTAAGCTCCATACATTTGGTATTCTTTTTCAAAATGGTTTTAGCTATCCGCAGTTCTGTGAATTTCAACTTAGATTTTAGGATCAGCTTTACATTTCTACAGAAAGACTACTTTGATGAGTATTAAATCTCTAGATCAATTTAAAAGGAATCGACATCATAACAATGTTAAGTTTTTCCATTCACAAACACAGTATCTCTCTCCACTTATTTAGGTCTTCTTTAATGTCATTTACCAATGTTTTGAATTTTTTAGCAAACACAGAATATACATTTTGTTAAGTTTATCCCTGAAGACTTAATGTTTTTGAAGTTACTATAAAAGTTATTTTTGAAAATAAACTTAATTTTGTAAAAGTTTAGATTTACAGAAAAATTGAGAAGATAACACAGAGAATTTTCATCTACCTCTTTAACTCAGCTTCCCCTCCTAACACTTCACTCTACTATGCTACACTTGTTACAGCGAATGAGCCAGTAATGAGATGCTATCATTATTATTAACTAAACTCCATAGTACGTTCAGATTTCCTTAGTTTTTGCCTACTGTTTGCTTCTATCTCGGGATCCCATCCAGCATACAATATTACCTTCTATTGTCGGCCCTCCTGAGCCTTCCTTGTTTTTGGTGACCTCACCAGCTTTGAGAGGTACTGGCCAAATGTTTTGCAGGATGCCCCTCAATGAGAATTTAGTGGATGCTCTTCTTAGTAGTAGACTAAGGTTGTAGATTTGAAGAAGGATGACAGCGGTAAAGTGCCATTTTTATCACATCATACCAAGGGTTCAAACTATGTTATATTTTATCATGTTTTATGTATTTTATCTTACTGTTCCATGACAAGTCACTAGAAATGGGATTGCTTGAGTCAAAGAGTACTTTTTAAAACTAGGATTCTTGAAGAACTTTACCAAACTTTTCCAAAGGGTTCCATGGATTTTCATACCCACTAACAATGGATACATTGCAGTTTGTTTCCCTGAATCCTTACTAGCATTCTCTTTGTATTTCCCCCACATAGCCCTGGATGAATGTTGGAATCAATGACAGGCAAAAGTCACCAAACGATTAATGATGGGGTCATGTTGAGTAAAAAGTACTCAATCTGACCTTTCAGGTGATAACTCTGACCTTTCCTTTCAGCTTTCTTTACCCCACTCTTTCACACTCAACTCCGTGCTCCAGCCAGACTGGCCTCCTGCAGCTGCCTCAAGACATTGACCTTCTTTATGACCCGTGCTCGGAATAGGATATTATTGCATACTCTTCTCTGCCCATCAGAAATCCCAGCATACCTTAGGCTTCACCCCAAGTGACATCAACATCTTGGAGCCTGCCTTAAGTCCCAAAGTAAGTACAATCTCTCTTCTATGCGAACATCTTATACTCTTGTTAAGAGACATTTTGCTCCCTTTTTCTCTTTGTAGATCAGATGTGTAACTGTGTAGTGACTTTGCCCTCAGTCTGTACTTCATTAACCAATATGTAATAAACTAGAAGAGGTTTCAATCAGCCAGTACTCTCTCTCCTCAAAAATAATATTGAACCCTTAAGACAGAATATTTTATGAATATTTTAATAAAAGATTTACCCTTATAAAATACATAATTTTATTTGGGACTCCGGATGTTAAGTTTTAGGATCAGTAGATCATATACACACTCTTGATTCTCATGGTGACTTGCTTAAGAACTAGCAAAGTAAAAACTGAAGAAATCAGTGCACATAACTGAAACTTGTAAAAAACTATTCTGATTCAATATTCTTAATGATTTAAGCAAAGAAATTCCTTGGCAAGAACTGTTACAAATTCATGAATAAATATGCTCATTTGAATTCACTCAGCTTGGATCTTGCAAGTCTGAAGAATTACTTATGGATATCAATAATCATCTGCCCCATTTAGCTCCAAGCTGAGTGAATTCAAACCGATCTTCCATATGTAAACTTATAATTCTTAAAGATACTCTGTATTATAAGGTTCACAAACCCTGAATGTTCCCTTAGTATCTCCTAAAGAATTCACTGATTTACTATGATGAAAGTAATAAATAGTTTTATTTTTTATAGCCCTCACTTCAAGAATTATTGATAACTTTAGTTCAAAAACTTCCTGTTATTAAATTCTTTCAGGTTTCTTATGCTATTCATAGTCTATCTTGTAGAACCACTCCATATACAGCATGTGGATGTCAACGCTTTAATATCAGAAAGATTTTTCCAACCTGGCAAATGGAAACATACTGCTTACAAAACAGCCAGTGAGTGTATCTATTCTTCATGAGAGTAAGAGCACAATAAGAGGTAAGAGGAAGACAGAATACTCAAAACATAAGGAAAATGAAAAGGAAATGTGACCAAGCTTTAAAAAATTTCAGACCTTTGAGTAGATTTGCGGTTCTTTACACTAAAAAACGGACCATAGATCAATATTCTGTTTTTTAGCCAATATTCTAAGACAAAAACTTAAAAATATACTTAGAGCCACTAGCAACTTTTAGCAATATATTTTCCCTTATTCATAGTATAATTCTGTGTCCTATTATATAAGCCAGAGGGTGGCAGACTATTAGTCTGTGAGCCAAATCTTGCCTGCTGCCTGTTTTTGTAAATGAAATTTTACTGGGACGTAACTATACCTATTCATTACGTACTATCTATGGGCGCTTTTTGCTCAAGAGCAGAGTTGAATAATTGTGACAGAAACCAATCTGATCCAAAAAGCTGAAAATATTTACTCTCTGGCCCTTTACAGGAAAAGCTTGCTGACCCCTGGTATAACCATTCAAATATATAATATCGTAAATGTTTAGCTGTGTCTGATTCACATGAAGTCCTACTGTTTTTAACTTCTTTAAAAAATCACTGCAAAAACTTTTCATCTGTGCCCCAGGAAGCCCTCGGACTACGGAAAAATCTACCCTGTTTTTGTCCTTTCTCTTTTTAAAAAGCACTGAATGGTGAGTCTTGGACCATGAAAATAATATGGCATAGTCAAGTATTTTCTCAGTTGCTAGGGAAAAGTTTAATTATTTGGGCATTTGATAAAGATGGAAGGTTAGGGAAAACTCTGTAGAAATAAGAAGTAGGTCACTTTAAGAAAATAACATTTCATTATATTTAGCAATTTTTGGAAGAGCTCAGATTTCTACTTACCAGTCAGTGAAATCACAGAAGTCTTTCCTAACCCTGAGACAGAAGGTGTATATCCTGCTGTAGAACTTTTACTAGAAAAGAACGTGATTTAGTTTAAAATACAAGTACATGCTTCTTGCACTCCAGTCATTAGGCACATGCTCTTTTCCAATCTTTTTAATGTTTTCCGCTACCTCTGATGAAGCATATTTGCTACGTTTACTTCTCATTTATTGTTTACATTTCAGGCCTCCCACAATTCCTTTGAATTAAGGAATTAACTTAAAAGCATTTCCTTAAAGTTTTTCTCTTGTTGCTCAGCTAAGACAGAGAATATGGATAAAGTTTCCCTGGAAATAACTTATCTCCTGTTCTAATCTCTTTGTCCACCCCAAGATACCCTGCTGACTAGGAACTCCAGATAGGTCTATTGAGAATGTCCAAAAATACAGCTAAAAATCTAGAGTAAGCTATTTTTACCAAAAGAAAAAAGTATTTTTCCAATACCGTGTTATTTTTCTCAATAAATACTTTTAAAGACAACTGTGTTTACTTAAAGTTAATTTTGTTGATTGGTATGCAGCTACTATATACTATATATGTACAACATTTATAGCAAATTGTGGTCATTGACTTTATGCTGATTCTCTCCTAACCTTAACTGTTTATAATTCAGTCTGTGGGGCCAAAGGGGATACCAGACATTCCTCTATTGTAAGAAGAATTGTTGTGATCACTTTACCATAGAAACATGCCAGTCAGTGGCTTCTCTACATAGGAAGAAACAGTATCAACAGCATGTGGGGGTCCCCATCCACTGAGCAAATGGGACAAACCTGTAAGTCCATACCCACTTAGAGGTTGAGTGGCACGTCTGATAGAGCACAACCCCCTCATAAAACAGTACACGGATCCTGTGATGTCATCATAGCACCATGGTGGTAGTTTTTCTAGAATGCCACAATACCTATTCTTACACAAATTGGCAGACTACAGTTTTTTTCATACAGAATCTTACAGAGGAAAACTTACAATTTATTGACCTATACAAATCCCAAAATTAACCGATTTTATACAATGTAAATATTTCACATAAAGATGTGTAACTGTAAAAATTGAGTTAAAACATGAAAAGCTGATAGATCATACCTAGGACACTTGTCTAAGTTGCCATATTTTGCATGAAAAGCTTGATTATTAAAAGACTGGCTTCGAATCAGTTTGGATTTCTTGACTTCTTTGCCTGGAGTAATAAGCAGAAAGAAAATGCAGCTGTTCAGTGCATCTTTAGCCGTACCAACTCCATCCCCTTGCCAGCCCCCAGCCTCACTTTCATTAGGCTCAGATGTGTCCAGCCTCCTTTCCTTTCCTGAGCTAATCGGAGTATCTCTCGTACCCCTATTGGCCATCAAGAATTCCCAAAATAATGAATGATAAGAGGTAAAAGGCATTTTAGAATTTCATCTCATGGAGTGACTTTCCTTGTAATTAATTTTTAGAAAAGGGAGAAAGGAGACATAAAAAGAAGTTGCTTCTTACTTATTGATGGGGTGCTTGTCCCAGAAGGTCCAGGAACAGAAATAGGGATGTTCTTGGACAGAGCTGTTGGTGTCTTAGCGTCTCTACCTAAAACAAACTCTGTTTTAAATTCTGTCATTGCCTCTGAGCTCCTAGTCTCCATAAACACACAAGACAACACGGACAACATGAGTTGTCCCTAGCTAAGCAGCGTGCTCTTTCCCAAACTGTCTTACTTTATATATTTACATAGTTCAAACTTAGCTACTCAGTGACCAATCTCACGGTCTTATTGCTGTTATCAGACTTTTTTCCTTTGAAGAATCCGAACCTCCACACCGATTTGCACCGTTTATTCATGTATTCCTACATCGGTATGAAACAGCCAATTTTTGAAAACAACTTTTAGAAAATGGAAGAAAGGAAAGCAATTTCCCATTTCAAATCTGAAAATCAGCATGGGCTTTCAGAATGCCAGGCCGCAACATTAATCGTATGACTTAGAGGTGAAGACACGGGAAAACCACTTACGTTTCTTTTCAAAGGTTTTATCACTCATGGGCCTCCCATCATTCTGTTGCTTCTCTTTCTCTAATTGTTCCTATTATGAAAACAGTATGTTAGCATTAGTGGTAAGCATAAGTAGATGCAGAAAACTCTTCTAATGAGAAATTATTCTACGCTTTACAGATACAAATACAGTTCACAAAAATGCCTTGGAAAATAATTATTTTTTTCCAAATTACTGTCAAAAGAAGTCACGGTTCTTTCAGATTTGTGTTCTTTTACTAGCTACAGAATTGTGCCCTTGGGCATTTGTCAAGCTCAAACAACGGGTGTAAAAAAATAAAAAATAAAAAAATAAAACAACGGGTGTAGTGTCATTGTTGTCATGAGTCTTTATATTCTAGAAGACAGCTGCCAATTCTCATCGGCAAAACATTAGTCATTTACGTAATATTTTTCTTTAAAAGGACTGAGAGAAAAAGAAACGGTCTTTTGGGTATTTTTTAATGATTCACTGAAGTATAACATACATAAGGTACATAAATTATAAGTGCATAGCTCAATGAATTTTCCCAAAATGAACACACCTATATAACCAGCTTCCAGAGGCAGAAACAAAATGTTACCAAAACTCAAAGGAGTCCTTTATCCCAACAAACAGAACAAGTAGGCAAGAAAATCAATAAACATCCCGAGTTCTGAGCAAACTTAGCATAACTGACTCATATAAAACACCACACTCAGGGCACCTGGCCGGCTTAGTCGGCAGAGTATACAACTCTTGATCATGAGTCTGGGCCCCACATTGGTCGCAGAGCCTACTTAAAATTTAAGAACAAACAAAAAAACCACTACAGTTGACAACTGGAGAACACACGTTTTTTTTAGTTGTACATGTAAACAAAAACAGGGAGAAAATAGACAACAGATTAAAAAAATTTCCATATAGAATTGGTCTGCATAAAAAAAGAACCAAATGGAATCTCTAACACTGAAAATAAAACATGTAAAACTGAAAAATAAAATGTCATTAAGTAGGCTCACAAGTAGTTTTATCTATTTCGCCCACTTTTTCCTCTATTTTTTTGATCGTGTTGTCTTAACGTCCTTGTCTGCTAACTCTAATACCAGTCTCAGCTGTGGGTCCTTCTATTACCTGATTTTTGTCTTGGGTTTAGGTCATTGAATCCTAAACATTTTTAGAGCCTGCTTATGCTCAATAAACTCTATCCTGAACTTTGATCTTTGTCTCAGAAGGCTGCTAACATAGTGTGATTGCTTTTCAAAAGATTTCCACTTAAGTATTTAATCGCACAGTATAATTCTCCACAAAGAGACAGAACACATAAAGAAGAAATAAATAGGAATTTGAGAACCGAAAAATACACACTAGGAATAAAAACACTGGATAAACTCAGAAGCTGAAATGGGGAGGACAAGAAAGAATCAGTGACATTGAGGACAGATCAACAGAAATTCTTCACTCTGAGGAACAAAGTTTAAGGAAAAAAAAAAAAAGAACAAAACCTCACACCTATGGGGCAATATCAAAAGATTTTACATTTTGTAATCAAAGACCCAGAAGTAGAAGAGTGAACACATACTTATTTTTTAAAAGATTTATTTACTTATTTTAGAGAGAGAGTGTGTGCACACATGCGTGTTCAAGTGGGAGGAGGGGCAAAAGGAGAGAATCTTCAAGCAGACTCCCATCTGCACCTGGAGCCTGATGCAGGGCTCGGTCTCACAACGCTGAAGTCATGACCTGAGCTGAAATCAAGAGCTGGATGCTCCATTCAACGGAGCCACCCAAGCACCCTGAAGAGTGAACACAAATTTAAATAAATAATGACTCAAACCTTCCCAATTTTGGGAAATAATATACGTTTACAGATTCAGGAAGCTAAGAAAATCCAGAAACAGATAAATTTGAAGTCAATTATGCCTAAACACATCAAAAGCAAACTGCTAAAAACAAGGATAAAAGAAAGAAATTTTCAAAATAGCCAGAGAAAAGCAACATTATACACAGAACGGTAAGCTGAATGAGAGTTAATATTTTATCAGATGCTCTGGAGACCAGAACACAAACTACAAAGTACAGAAAAAAAGGCTGTCAACCCAGAATTCTCTTATGTAGTCAAAATATCCTTCAGGGACAAAGGCAGATAACACTATATTTCAGATAAGGGAAAACTAAGAAAATATGTCACAAAATACTACACCCCAAGAACAACTAAAGACAGTTTTTCAGGCTGAAAGGAAAGAAAATAACAGGGAAGTTTGGCTCCCGAGCAATGAATGAGAGTACTAGAAATGGTAAAAATAAGAAAGTGAACACAGAAGTTCACTCTCTTAAATTCTTCAAAGGTACACATCTTAACTTAGAGCAAAGTTTCAAATCAGTTGTCATGAGACAGCTGACTGGTGGGGTTTTCAATACACATATAACTCACAAACTTTTAACATAAAGGGTAGAAAGATCTGCATCATTATTAAATGAAGTGGTACAACACTAATAATAGGTAGACTTTGAAAGGTTAAGTATATTGTAACCTCTAGAGAAACCCCCAAAACAATCCTGAAACAGAGTGAGACAGAAAGAGAGAGAGAGAAAAAGGGGAAAGAGAAAGAACACCAGCCACTAAGATAAGAATGAAACAGGGGTTATTACCATGGATCTGCTATACATCAGAAGAATGTAAGAGTATAAACAACTTTATAGTAACAAATTTGACAGCTTAGATGACATAGCGAATTTTGGGATTCTTTGTGGGAAGCAACTTATCAAATTTACAGAAGAAGAAATAGAAAATCTCAACAGTTTCATATCTATTAAAGTAGTTGAATCAATTATCAAAATCCTTTCTAAAATGAACACTTTGGGCCTTGACTGTTTTGCTAGAGAAATCTATCAAATGGTCAAGGAAGAAACAAGACCAGTATCACACAAACTCCATCAGAAAACAGAGGGAGTGGTAATACTGCACATTTCATTTTATAAAGCCAGAGTAACTCTAGTACCAAATTTAAAAGACTCCAAAATGACAAAAAAGGAAATTATAGGCCAGTTTCACAATGAATATAGATGAATATAGATGAATGTTAATATATTAATATATAAGCTATATATAAACTATATATTAATATATAAATATTAAATTTATATTTAATATCAAAATATCAATTAATATTTAAAATTCATTACAAAATATAAAAATTCACTATATTAAAAATTCACTGTATGGAAATATAGACGAATATTAAAAATTCAATATAGATGAATATTAAAAATTAGCCAAAAATCCAGCAAAAGAGAAAAGGATAAAATATCACCAGGTAGAGTTTATCCCTAAAATATAAGATTGATTTGAGCATTGAGAAAAATCAACATAATTCAATGTTTTAAGTAGAAAAAATAAGTATCATTTCTAAATATGCAGAAAGAGCATTTGACAAAATTCATGAATAATCATTCATAAAAACTCTCAGCAGACTAAAAATAGGAGGGAATTTCCACAATTTGATAAAGGGCACCCACATAAAAACTCTTTGTAATATCATATTTAATGGTGAAAGATTAGATCCCCTAAAATCAGTAAACTGACAAGGGATGATGCTTCCATCACTTTTACTGAACTGGAAGATTTTTGTTATATTGGAAGTCCTAGACCTTGCAACTAGACATAAGAAATAAAAGGCATAGGGGCGCCTGGATGGCTCAGTTGGTTAAGTAACTGACTTTGGCTCAGGTCGTGATCCCAGAGTCCTGGGATCGAGTCCCACATCGTGCTCCCAACTCCATGGGGAGTCTGCTTCTCCCTCTGACCTTCTCCCCTCTCGTGCTCTCTCTCACTGTCTCTGTCTCAAATAAATAAATAAAAAATCTTAGAAAAAAAAAGAAATAAAAGGCATAAATATTGAATAGGAAGAAGTAGTCTTGCTATACTTAGAGAGGATGTAATGGCTCACATAGAAAATCATTAAATCTAAGAAACAACTCTAGAACAAATACAAGACTAATATACAAAATTCAACAGTATTTGACAGCAACAAAATTCTAGAAAGTGAAATTAAAAATTATAATTCCATTTATAATAATTCCCAAAACCATAATATACCTAGAAATAAATCTAACAAAATACTTCCGTCACTCTACACTTAACACTACCAAAATTATGTAGAAAAAAGTAAAGAAGATTAAATAATTGGAGTGGTAGACAATGTTCATGGACTAGAAAATTCACTGTTAAGATGGCAATTATCTAAATTGACCTGTAGATAAATCCTAATTAACACACAACCTAACAAAAATTCCAGCAGATTTTTTATGTAAATGGACAACTGATTCTAAACTTTATATCAAAATGAAAAGGGCCTAGACTGGTCAAAGTAATTTAAAAAAGAACGAAGTTGAAAAACTTAACTGACATGATTTCAAGAATTACTGTAATATGTTATAGTGATAAAAGACAGTTTGGAATTGCCAAAAAGATAAACATACAAATCAGTGGGACAGAATAGGAAGTCAAAAAATAAACACATACATATACAGAAAATTGGGGTTTTTTTAAAGGTGCTAAGACAACAATGAAATTTAAAAAAAATAAATAAAGGTGCTAAAGCAATTCAATAAGAGAAGTTTTCAACAAACGATGCAAGAATAATTGAATATTTAGATAGAAAAAGATATATATAACTAATGGAAATGGATCACAGACCTAACTGTAAAACCTAAAACTAAAATTTCTAGAAGAAAACATAGGAAAGAGTCTTTGTAATTTTGGGATAGACAAAGGATTCTTGTAACAAACAAGCATAAACAGTAAAAGAAAATACTGATGAGTCGGACTTCATCAAAATTAAAAACTGGTCTTCAAGACACCATTAAGTGAAAGATAAACACTAACTCCAAGAAAATTCTCATACAGTGTATTTCTGACAAAGAAGTATTATTCAGCGTATATAAAAACCCTTACATATCAATAATTGGAGAAAAAAACAACCCATTTAATAATCTGAAAAGAGAGGCGCTGGGTGGCTCAGTCAGTTAAACATCCTGCCTTGGGCTCAGGTCATGATCCCAGTTCAGGCTACCTGCTCAGTGGAGAGCCTGCTTCTCCCTCTCCCCCCTGCTCATGTTCTCTCTCTCTCTCTCTAACTCACTCTCTCTCTAATAAATAAAACCTTTTCACAATAAAAAAATTAATAAAAATCTGAAAACAGAAGTCATCAAACAAGAGATAAGGATGAAAAAGATGTTCAATACCATTAGGCATCAGGGATATGCAATTCGAAAGCCCAATGAGACACGACTGCACACCCACCCTAGCAGATGAGAGGCTATGGGGTAACTGACGCCCTCCACCACAGCCAGCGGGCATGTAAAATGGCAGAGGTTTTGTTTGTTTTTAAGTCAAGCATGCCCCACCCATGATCCAGCCATTCCATTCCGAGGTATTTCCCCAAAAGAAATGAAAATATATGTCTATCCAAAGACTTCTTTATAAATGGTCATAGCAGCTTTATTTCTAACATCCCCAAACTAGCCGTTACCCAAGTGCTTGTTAAGGGGGGGTAAACAAACTATGCTATGTCTGTAATATGGGACACTACTCAGAAATAAAAAGAAATGACCTATCGATACATATAACAGCATGGATGAATGTCCACTATGATGGTGGAAAGAAGCATCAAGAGAAAATATTACATATGAACAAATTTATATAAATTCTAGTTGCAAGATAATTTATAGTGACAAACTAGATTAGTAGTCTTTGGGGAGTGGAGTAGAAGATATAGATTACAAAGGGGGACAAGGAAACTTCTGAGGGAATGGAAATGTTTGGCATTTTGATTGTGGCAATGGGTTCATGGATTATCCATATGTCCAAATTCCATAAATCCAAAATTCATCAAATTGAACACTCTAAATACATGCAGTTAATTGTATGCCAATTATATACTTCAAGAAAGTAGTCGTTTTTTAAAGCCTCTCAAATGTAGTCTTCCTTCTAGTTCATAAGAGATTTCAAAGGATCAGGACTCTTCTTTAGTCATTTAGGAAGAAAAACAGCAGTGTGAAATTGAAGGAAATTACTAATAAGTAACTCATAGCCCAGCTAATACTGGTCAGGAATAAGTATGTGTGTGCACATGTGCAAACAACGTACCATTTCCATAAGAAGTAGTTCTTCTCTTTCTTTCTCTTGATCCAACAAATCTTTTTCATAAAACTTTTTCTGAAACTAAGTTTAAAGTTTAAAATGAAATTATGAGAAATTACGTGAGTTTCTGTCGATTTTAAAATATTCTTTCAGCATAAGGTAAGGTGTGTGCTTACCGCATCCATGGACATTTCCATTCTGTCCAGCTCTAACACGGTCTGTAAGCAAAGTGGTGAAATTATTCAGCAGGAATTTAATTAAACCAGCCAATCATTTCTCAAAAAGATTCCTCTTCCAGAGGGAGGTTCAAAGAGGAGACTTCTCTACTCTGTGGGAGGCTTAATTAGAAAATCTCTGAAATTCTTTCCAATTCTACACTGTACTTTTACCCAGCCTCCGAAGGCCAGGATCCGTTTAGACTGGAAGACTCTGACCTTAAGAAGAGCAAGTCTCCAGGGACACTGTGAACACACTAAACACACGCAAATTAACAACCTTCTAATAACTCCCAGGGCCAGTTTTCTCTGAATTTTCAGAAATACAAGATAACTTTTGAATTTTCAAAAAAAAGTTTTAACTAACTATATATGAAGCAAACTCTCATTTGGCTTTAAATCCTTAGTTCCTTTCCTCAGAAACTTTTGACCATTATGACATTCTAACCATTAAGAAAGACTTTGCCCTGAAAGTATTTCTTGATTTAGTATTTTTCCTTCGGAACAAACTGTTTCAATCAAACAATGATCCATCTAATTGAGGATTCTGACTCTGATAGAGGCGCAGCACTTCTCTCCAGGGGTAACTGTGATGATTCAAATAAAGTACATTTATATACTATTGTGCCCAAAGCTAGCCATTGCAAATGTAATATTTATCTGAAGCATTATTTTTATGCTGAAATTTGTGAAAATATTACAATTTATGCCATGAAATGTCCCTTTTAAATACAATTACTTTTCATCTTAAAAAACTGACTAGCATAAAGCCATGCCATTTTTATCCTGAAGCTTTGTATGGCTTCCTCAGAGGTTCCCGTGACAAGATTTCAGTTTGATAAATATTATTCTATAGAATTTTCATAGGATTGATTGACTTCCTCATGTGACATAGACCTAAAGAGCTCTAGTCCAGAATAACCCACTGTAGATTAATAATCCACTAATTACATCATTTCGTGCCTACTTACAGGGTTAGTTTATATTATCTTTTGAGTTAATGAATTCTTTCAAAAAGTAACTCACCTTCTTATGTTTATTATTTTGAAAGTTAACTCTATTGCCTAAAGTTTTGTTATTAAAAGCAGTTTTGTTATTAAATGGTTATTAACTGGTATTAAATGGTTATTAAATGGTAATAACAGAATTATCTGATATAAACAAATACATGTAATACGTTTTATTTACACATACATATAAACATTTGTCAGACTCTGGGTATTTCTGGTTAGTTTAGTTGGTAAAAGAGGAATTCACATTTCAGTAAAACAGAGTAAATTAATACTAAGTCATCATATCACTTTAATAAAAAGTTCCTCGTGTGACTTCTGGCAATGATCTCTAGAAACGAAAGAAAAAAAATCAAAGGATCCTTTTTTTCTCATCATCGATGCTAAGTTAAAGACATTAATAAATTCCTCTCAGTACAAATCAGAAAGCTGAAGTTCATGTTCAGATTCATAAAAGTAACGAATACAATTTGACTTAATCTTAGAAAAATATTAATTACACATTCAGCAAAAAGTTTTTGAAGACTGTAAAATATTTTCAGGTTTGACTTCACCAACCCAAATTTTTACTGTTTTAGTTTTGAACATCCCCCAAGCAATTCATTTGAGATCCCATGCTAAAGCAAAACAAACAAAAAACCCGTAAGACACAATGTTTCATTACTGAAAAACGAACGCACTCAGGGTAAGAGGTCAACGTTGTGGGCCCAGCTCTGCCACTTGCTGATATAATCTCAAGCAGACATTTACTATCTCTGGACCTAGGGCTTTTGCAAATCAAACAGATCATGAAGGCCCTTCCAGGGCTAAATTTCTATGAAGTGTGAATTTCCCAATTTTACCAACAAAATTTTCCTGGATTATAATCCCTTATAAATCAAGTCTGGTGGATGAAGCATTTGGTTGACTGGTACTTATTAAGAACATTAAGTATCCCAAGCTCTCTTTCCAGGCTCATGTCTTACTAGTAATAGAAATTGAAATGTCTGAGTGCCCTTTGGAAGGATCTTTACCTGTCAAGGTAAAACAGGAAGCTAAGATTGACACTCTTCATGCAAGACATGCAGACATGGTGGGAAGAGGGATACTTACTCTTTTTACAATAGCCAGAACATCCTTATCTTTTTCTTGACAGAGGAGCTTCCGCACACACATTTCTAACTGCTGAAGTAGATGCTTATCTGCAGGGATCTTCAGGGTAGATTTCACTTTGGGCAACAAGCAGCAAAGTTTCATTCTATAATAAATTAAATAGTATTGCTTTTGAGTGCAACTAATAACTAAGGATAACAGTAACATGAAATTGAAAGGAAAGTCAAGCTCCGGTTTCTCACGTAGCACAAGTTTAACGGAGAGCCTGGGGTGAGCCAAGCAGGCGTTATTCTGGGTGCAGAGCTACAACAGTGAAGAAAACCAACAAATCCTCTGCTCTCATGGAGCTTCCACGATAGTACGGGGTGGGGAAGAAAGAATAAGGAATTAAGTAAAATGTCCATCGGACAGTGCTAAGTGCCGTGGAGAAAAAGAAAGCAGGGAAAGATGAGGGAGTACCAGAGAAGGGGCGTTACGATTCTAAAACACGTGGTCATAGAGGGTTTCAGTGAAAGTTTCACTGAAAAGATATTGTTTAAGCAAAGACGTTAAGTAAATGAGGGAATGAGTAATGTGAACATCCGGAGAAGAGCATTACAGGCAGGGGCCTGCAGTTCGTACAAATGCCCGAGAGGGGGCGCTTGCCTTGAGTGTCACCCCAAATTGGCCCAAACCGGCAATGGGAGGCTGGCTCGTCCAGGGCCCTGTATGGAGCCTGGAGCCTGGCTTTTCCTTCCAGCACCACAAGAAGCCACAGAGAATCTTGCACAGAGGAGCAAAGTGATCTGACTTAACGTGTTAGAAAGATCAGCTGTGTGTTGGGGAGACGGTAGGTGGCCGGCGACAGAGGGAAACCACGGGAAGGCTCTAGCGGGAACTCGGGCAGGGGATGGTGGCCACCTGAACTGGCCGGGTAGCAGTCAGGCGGCGAGAAGTGGCTGGACCCAGTGTATCTGCAAGCGGCAGTATGTGCCAAGGGACTGCAGGTGGGGTGGCAGAGAGGGGGTAAGGCTTTGACCTGAGCCGGTAGCAATTCGCAGTGGTCATTTGCTCAGATGGAGACCACTGCAGAAGGGGCAAGGGTGGGTGTGGGTGCGGGAGACGGGGATTTACTTCTGGACACACTGAGTCTGAGGTGCTTGTGGGGCACACCACGGAAATGCTCAGTGGGCAGCTAGCTCAACGTGGCTCCCGCCCAGGATGGACGTCCATGCTGGAGACGTATCGTCAGGAATCTTCAGCACACAGACGAGAGGCAAGCCACGAGACTCGACAGATCACCGAGGCCGTATGTGCAGTTTGAGAAGACAAGATAAAAGGACAGAGTCTAGGTACCATCCCAGTCTACATGCATAAGGAAGCAACACGCAGACTGAAGAAAGCCAGAGGGGAGAGGCGATCCAGGGAAGGACAGAAGAGGCAGTGCAGAAAATGCTCCACTCCGCTAAGCTACTGCTCCACCGCTCTGCCAGGGCTGGTTTCAGAGAGCGATGCTGGGCGGTTATCCGTGTTTTGGCTGCTGTAGTTGTCAATTCATCTGAGTGCTCTCCAGATATTTATTTACTCCCATGCCAAGCCCGAGACAACCAAGTCCCATTCCTGCAGTCTCCAGGACGCTTTGTCAGCTAAGCTTACGGTGGAGGGAGGATTCTTCATATACAATAAGATTTGCTTTTTATTCAAGCAAAAAGGTGAAAGAAGCTCTTCCTCCAGAATTTTCAGCTCCGTCCAGAACAATGATGGTCTCCAACTCACTCAGAGCTCACCACGGATCCTGGTGATGCTTTCTCTAAATTAAGAGGCCCCAGTTGCCCCAGAAAATTTTTTTTTTTTTTTGCATTTCTGGCAAAGAGGAAGACTCCTTTGAATACCAGTAGTCTTTCCAGCCTCCAGACTGTCTAGACTCAGTGAATTCAAATTTTAAACATTAAGTTAAGGAAAAACAAAAACAACAGACTATGCATACTTCATTCTTCATAACTCAAGGCAGGTCTAGAAAACCTATATTCAACAGCAGGTACAAGAGCCATAGTGGTGATTTATCTCTGTGAGAATCCTGGGCCCATGAGATTATAAAGATTTTAAGATTAGGTATCACACCTTTCCGGTAATCTTAATTCTTTATGTACATTAGCTCAGGTATTTATCCACCAGAACACTCTATGAATTGGGTAACTAAGGAAATTAGCGCACAGAGAGATTCTGTAACTTGCCCAGAGACACACAACCAGTATAGAGCTGGAAATCAGCTCAGGTGGGGTGGCTTCCAGAAGCCCTCCTCCTAACTGCATGATCCCACGGCTCTTGCCTGTGGCGGCTTCTATCTACACATCTCTATAGAGTTGGACAAATGCTTCTGTATCCCAAAGCCAGTTAGTAAATGGTGTTGCTGGGCCCATTTGTTGGGCTGGCAGCTGCTTAGGCAGAAGAGTAGAACCCGACAAACTGCTATGCAATGATCTCTTACCCCCCCAAACAATATTCATGGAGCCATGTCCAATTAATCTCCATTCGGTTTTTGAATTGGCAGGTTGCTTTCTCTTAGGGTCAATGCTATGCTTTTAAGTCATATTGACCTGGGTAGAGATGATGTCATTTCCTTTCAAATAATTTTTGTCATCTGCTTGGTAAGTGATAATTCATTACCCTGGGGGCTGTTTTTCTAGAGTCCTGACTTGACTTTGCAAAATGTTACCAATGTAGTTGGATTCATTAGAGATTTAGCACAGATAAGATGCACAAAATACTGAAGCCAATGCAGTGGCATTTTCTGTCTCTTCTTACACTAAAAATATAAAATAAAAACTGTCTCTTGATTGCCCCTAAAAATGGACACAACTTCTCCAGGCCAACTTTGAGTTGTTTTTTCTTTAGTCTTAGAAGATCCATAAATTAAGAATATCTACTCAACCTTCTCCTGATGCCAATATGTGTATCCAGGTGGCAGGAGAAGCCTGCCAGTCTGGCTTTGACTACTGCCCTCTCAACCCAATGAACAGAAGACCTGTGAAAAAAAGATTATGCTTCCTAGTCCTACTAAGGCTCATCAATTAGGACTACTAGGAATTTCAAAGTCAGTATAAATTATTCACTTGTTTTTTTTTAAATAGACTATGAAAAAGAATTTGCATGTTCATAATAGTAGATAAGTAGATATATTACAGTAGATAAATTTAAAAGTACAATTTTTTCAAGTATTTCCTTGGATTGGTACCATACCTCACATTTGCCACAGGATCATGTGTCAGTTCAATAGCGGGTAGAAAGAAATATTTACAGAAAAATGATTTGGAGAAGATTTCTATAATAAATTCACAGGTATCCAAAAATCGAAGTCTGTTCCAGTAACTTTTGCCTTGGCCCAGTTCTAGAAACAACAATAACAAAAAAGAGAAGTTTAGTTTTTCCCACACGAAATCATATGTGACAAAATCAAACACACATCCATGTGTCATGTCATGGACAAACCCATGACAAGTTTCTTGGTATCCACAATTTGTTTAGCAAATACAAGAGGTAAGAGAAAAAAATCATATTATACACTCCAGATTTGTAGACTCCCAAAATCATGACATCTTAACCAGAAAAAAGGTAATTTTTAAGTATTGAATATATACTATTTTTGATCACCCTAATGTGCTGAATACTTTACATGTATTATCACATTTAATCCTGAAAAGCAATCCAATGGGATAAGCATAGATTTATCCTCCTGAGGAGATTCAGAGGTTAAAGTCACAGAGCTGGTAGGTGCAGAGTTGGAATTCAAATGCAAGTTGGTATAATTTCAAACTCTGAAGTTATATTTGATCAATCAAATCAACTCTTTTCTTCATCTCATTTCCAGAAGAATGCTATGAAGTAGTTAAAGTCATATGTAAACACAGTATTACTGATAATAATTCAGGTTAACACTTAAAGGATTATTTTCTCCCTTATTATACAAATGTTCAAAAGCAAAATTCTTAAGACTTAAAATCAAACAGAATCCTTACAAAATAAAACTGATTCTAATTGTGAGGTCCTACTATTGAAAAATGAAAATCAAATTAAAACAGAGTAAAAATGAGAAAGATTAAAGTATACTGAGCATAATTTTTCTTAAATGGAATTTTATATACTCTAATTTTTGAAAAGTGATGATCCATACTTAAAATGGTAAACTCCAATAACCAGAAAACCCCATTACCTACCCATGCTGGATAACAGAGTTTAATAAAAGCATTAAGACATTATGGTCAAAGCAAGTATAAAAGAATTAGAAAGGATATATGTGTGTGTGCCACTATTTCTAAAATTAACCCTTCAACTAGAGGTTTTTATCTTGATTTTAGCCCTTAGTAAATTAAAATAAATTTGCATTTGTTAATTGACTTAATCTTTGAAGACATTATGAACCACCACCTAAGCTTACCAGATTCATATTTATGGGTATTGTCAACTCTGCTCAAAGAAACAAACGAAAAACCCCTTCATTCTATTAATATTTAAAATAAAAACATAAAATAAATTACTACATTCATGGATATTCTACTTATATTTTAGTTCCAAATGCTATTTCATCAGGGGAGAAACTAGACTTTCAACACAAATATACATTATTGTAACTTCTTAAGTGTAGAAACTCACCAAAGTAGACCCAGACTAATTATTACTTCCATTCATTCGGTGTGTGGACTGATCCTGTCATACAGATCTCTAAAACCAAAAAAAATTAACCTACAAAACTCAAACACAAACACACTCTAGATATTTACCAATATCAGCCTCACTATTCATGGCAAAATGATAAAACCAGACAGAGCTAACTAAGGCCAGTTTACTTCCTGTTTTTCAAAATGACAGGCAATGATTACTTACGTTCAATTAATTTTTGGATGACCTCATGTCTCTGTTCTTGTTTACGATTATAGCGTAGAAAAATGCATAGAGTTCGTGAAGCGGCCTTTTGGACAGGTAAGACATTCTTAAAGAAACAGGTAAGAAAGACAATTAAACCAATTGAACAGCGTAATTTTGCTTCACAAATCAATTTTCAGTTTGGGCTAAAAGCAAGAGCAGTGTTATCTGCCTCTCAAATCACTGTGGAAGTTTCTTCACAATTTCATGCTAGTATCACTCGGGCAAATCAACTAAAGTATCACATTACAAAGTTAATGCAGTGCAGCAGGGTCATTTCCAAATTCTCCAGATCTGATTTATATTTGACTCTCTTTCTCTGCTGCTTCAGCTTACATAACATTCTCCCCAAATACCACTCAGCCACCCATTCTCTTAGCCATTCCCTGGCCTTGTCATTCATTTTCAACAAATATTTGCAAGAACATGCCCTGTGTCAGATCACCAAAAATGTGCCACTTCTAAAGCAGAAATCTAGAGAGCCCGTTATCAGCTGTACTTTTCAGTCCTTCCGGCTTGCGTCTGCCTCTTCAGCCTGTGTCATTCACTGAGATCCCTGGTCCGTGCCACAGATAAAACTTAGAATGCAAGGGATATCATGTCAGTAACTCTTACTAGTGTTCTGTACTCCTTCGTCTTTTGAATTTCTGTCACACCACTGGGCACAATTCATTAATTTTAAATGAATTCAATCATCTGTCTTTACTGGATTTGGGTTCAAATTATGTATTAGAGAAAAAAATCTCTCAAGCACATATATTGTGTCCAGTATAAAATTCATGTTCACCATCTTGGCTTACATAGAAATACTATAATATTTAATTCTTAAAGATGTGAGTATAGTTATAATGGGGATCCTTGGAATTCAAGTAAAATAAAACTTTACATTGCCAGGAGTGTGTTGCCTGCTACCTCCTCTCGTGTTTTATACAAGCTATTTCTTTCTATGTGTGGTGTTTTTAATGTGTTAAATGTAAAAGGAGAATATTTACTATGAATAAGAACAGAAAGTTTAAGAAATGTACATAAACAGAAGCATCACTGGAATTTTAAAAAATGAATTTTAGGTAAATGAATTAAATAAAAACATGTCATTCTTTTCTTTCATTTTGTGTATACCAACAGAATTTTGAATCCATAAATACTTTAGTCATAGGAAAATATGTATATTTTGTACCTCACAGTATAACACAAGTTATCTTTTGGGCCAGAAATCAAAGATAAATGTTATCAAAAACACCTAAGAGGCTGCCTGAGTAAGTTGTGACAATTGCAGCACACTAATAACGACTACAGTTGATTAAAACTATATTTGCTATTAAAGAATGGGCCTGAAAGAGAGAATAAAACCAAAACAAAACTCAGCAGTCTCCACTGGAAGTGCCTCCTGCACCAACTCCTAGCTCTGAAAATTGATCATAGGAGGAAAAAACTACGGATTACACGAGGAAATATATTTCAGCGTAATCAAATTACCCACGTGGATAAGGTAAAGCATCTCCTCATAGAAGAACGCCATGAAAAATGCAGAAGGGACAGAATTTTTAAAAATCACTCGTCTGCAAGTTCTAATGAAAACAGATTCAGGAAGGGTCATCAGCGGATGCCAACCCTAATGGCTGTAAGGTTGATGAAAAACTGGCGTCCAGAGTGTTCCAAGGGACAGCTTGCAATTACAGTGCCCCTGGCAGGGGAGAAAACGTAATTCTGCAGGGGGCTAAGGGAGCTGCCACCACCCGGACAAGTGCTCCGAGCTCACTTACAGAGGAACACGTGTCCGGGGATGATGTGATATAAAGTACAAAGCAGCATTTATGAAGTGTGCTTGCCAAAAATGTTTAAACCTAAAACTCAGCAAGCCCTTAGATCTAATTTTCTGTTTACAAGGAATATTGAGGATAGGTGAATGAGCTGACGCCATGAAGCGGGGACCTGACGAACACAGAATGGGGATATTCTACAGGATGATGAAGTCTCTGCCACAATTCAATGTCATGAACAAGTGGGGAAAGGGAGAAAAGGGAGTCTGTTCTGAATTAAAAGACGATTAAGAGTTGTAACAGCCAAAGGCAACGTAAAGATCTTAACTGGATCCTATATGGAATATAGGAACATATAAAACATGGTCGGGGAACAATGTGAACTACGTGGATATGAACTTATATTGAAGAGTAACTGTCCATTTTGTAAAATATAATGATTATATTGTGATTATACAGGACGATGTCCTTTCTTAGAGATGAACATTGAAATGTTTAGAGTTAAAATATAATGATATCTGTAATATAAAATTCCTCAGCACAATGAAATAGAAAACACCGAAATGGCAGAAGGCTAACAATTGTTCAATCTAGCTGGGTTCTACAGGAGGGTTCATCATAGTATTTTCTCTGCCTGTCTGTATCTTTAAATTGTTTTCACAACAAACGCAGAAAAAAGAAGTTGATGTCATTCCTCAAAGACTTCCAAAGATCCTCCTTGTTTCAGAGACTGCAAGCTAGATTCCACATCACGGTCCCCAGAGTGTGCGTGCTGAGGGCCCAGGCGCCCCGCTACCTCATCTCCCCACCAGCGGCCCCCCTAGCTTCCTGGCCCCTCACGCAACCACACCATTCCCTTTGCCCGACCCCTCGTCCTTCATCCACATGGTAACTCCTTTGCTTTGTTCAAGCCTCTGCATGAAGCACACTTGATCAGAGAGGGCTTTCCCCTGACCACTGTCTCCACAATAGCGCCCCACTACCCTATGTCGCGCTCCTCATCCTCTACCCTGCTTTGCTGTTCTTCACTGTAATTTCCATCCCTGACGTACTACACACGTATGTTGCTTTACAACAGCCGGTCTCCAATAGCATTGCAGGTTGCGTGATAATACGTCCTTTGTCTCTTTTGTTCACTGTTGTACCCCGGTACCCAGAATCCAGTGCTTGGCACATAGTAAGCACTCAATAAATTTTGCTGAATGAATGAATGAGTATTATGATCATTAGGTATGGAATAAAAAATATAAGTTTTTTCTCCAGAGAATATTGAAACAGAATAATGTATCCTCTTTGATCATGGAAAATGTGCTATAAGAATCATGTATCTCCTTTTAACTGTGGAATTCCTGTCTTGTGAAAGAAAATAGTAAAACAAATCTCTTAGGCTTACAGGTACTTTGTTCACACTCTATGTTATTAATCGTTTCTCTTTCTTGATAAATGAAGTTAAAAATACGGAATAATTATGTGTTCTTAGCTTTGTAAGCACAGCATGTCTACTAAATCATCAGGCAAAGATAAACAATTACGATCAAACGTCACAGCACCTACCGGCATCTGTGAATATATTCACTCATCCTGCTGTATTACGTACCCTGCCACCACCCTTTAGAACACAGGCTCCGTTAAGAGCAGGAGTCCGTCTGTATTATCCACTCCTAGATCCCTAACTCCTGACAGTGCCTGACACACAGTAGGCACTCAAGCAGATAATTCCTGAATAAAATAAGTCATCAATTTTGCTCAATTTTATGTGAAATTTCCTATGTGGCACACTCACGGACTATCCTCTGATATGGAGTCACTGATGTCAAAATCATTTC
The DNA here is from genome assembly GCA_028533885.1 of Nasua narica. Lineage (NCBI taxonomy): Eukaryota > Metazoa > Chordata > Mammalia > Carnivora > Procyonidae > Nasua > Nasua narica. Next base: position 117,861,566 of record CM052797.1, on the reverse strand, counting down.
TTAAGACTATTACAGCTATAATGTGACCTTCGTGCTCGAGGCTGTGCTTTGATGAGTGAAATTAACTTGTAGAAGTGTTAGTTCATGAAATGTATGCTCGTCTTTTTACTTAAGTTATAAATGACACCAATAACGTTATTTTTTTTCCTTTTAATCTTTGAAGCTAAACCTGACTTTGGCTTTCTGAAATGGCTATTAGATTTCATTATTTCCCTTTTATTGAGAACCATGAGAATATAAAGTCAACAGTTTCTAAAATATACATATTATATGGAACTTTTCATACCTCAGAATTGGGAGGAAGACATCATATTAAATGTACAGTGAACTGTGAGCTAAATAAACCTCTGAAATTGTTGTGAAAAAGGCGGACAACTTACTCTTGGAGGATTTGAGTACAAACCTTTTCCTTTTTTTTTTTTCCCCTCTGCTTTGACTTTAATTTTAGGGATATCCACAGTAGGCTATCATGTTTTTAATACAAGCTTAATCTGTTATGCAGCCACTTTTTAGAGATCCTTTAAAAGAAAAACCAGCTCCACTAAGATTTAGGGACTCACGGGATGTCTTGGCAACATGGGCCTAGTTGAGGTAGGTATGATCTGAGGCCATGACACATAGAGGTGGATGTGAGAGCACAAGGGACTCAGAGGTCGAGATGAGACTCCTGCCAACCTGCCTTCTGACAAGAACTATATCAAGTTTGAAATGAGTCTATTTACTCTCCTTGGCAACATACGGAAAAGGCTAAGTAAAGGTACCTCCTGTGCCTTCTTCAATCCAGCTACGTAGGCAATGTTCAAAAACAAGCATTAGTGAAGAAGCACAGGGAAATGTGAGTTTCCCCTCGGGGACCTGGGACTATAACATCCTTCTGGGGCCAAATGGAACCAACAGAGTTTGTTGTACTGTTCTGAGAATGGGAAGAATCGGGTAATTCCAAAATCAGGTATGAGTTCAAAAGAATTAGATAAAAGGCAGTGGGCTCACATTTGTCATCATGATTGTGAACATTCTTTGTAAGAAACGATAATAAATCTGATCACTTGATATGATGTGTGGCAGACAGGCATATTTCTGTAGTAGCTTCTCGTGAGTTCTCCATTTCAAGGAGGCTGCCGCTCGCTGCTCAGCGGCTGTGAGGGCTGGGATCAAGTCAGGCAGAGAGGACAACTGAAAAAAAAGCACATCAGAAGATTGATGATAATAAATCAATTGCAGGATTCAGTCGAACCACTCAGTCTTATAATACATTGAGGAGAAGAATATTCTCACTTCAGAACCTAGGAGGATCTTAGGTGTCACAGGGAGATAATTATCTGGCAAAATCAAGTATGTTTTAAAAAATCCATAAGTAAAATTTATGGTTACTGAAAACAAAATTTTGAAATAGAGAATGGGACTCAATCCTTCTAACTAAAGCACAATTTGTTTTATTTCACTGTTGGAAAATTTTGACCTTCTACATTCCTACTCTTCTGTCCTCACCAGATGCTATTCTTGGAATAATAATTAATGCTAATAAAAACTAAAAATATGAATGTAAACTCCAAGGACAATAATAAGAATCATGGTAATGGAAGAATTGTAGGGGAAATTCAGGCCGTTGAAGCTTCAACATTTACTAAGCACTGCTATTATGGGGCAAGCACTACTTTAAATGCTTTCCACACAGTCTCTCACTGATTCCCCACATCTCTGTAGAGTAAGATCATATTTAAAACATTCAGGAACTTCTTTGATACATGGGATTTACCTTATTTTCTTGAACAGTGCTTTCTCCACCAGTAGACATAAGTTCAAGGATTTCTGGAAGGTGATCTATAAGAGCATCTAGTACCTTTTAATAGAGATATCAATTACTGTTATGGCAACTACTATTTTTCTAATCTTGTATTAGCCTCATATGTCAATTTCTGTGCAGAAATATTTAGGGTGTTTCTATTTTCCTATATTGCCATCATCTTGCTGGAACGTCTTAGAAACATAATCAACTGCCTTGATCAAAACTACCTTTGAAAAGAGATTAGTATATCTGCCCCTTGATCTAGCCCCTTGATCTGACTGAAATTGCTTTTTAAAAGTTGACATCTAAGGCAGCTACTTCTATACAACCAATATGCTGAAAAACTGCCTCTCAACTTTTAAAAAGCAATTTAAGTCAGATAACACCCTCAGCAACGTGTAAATATTGATGAGTTGAGCTTTGGCAAGCTAGTAGGCATTTGGGTGAATAGGATATACTAAGTGCATCATCAAAACAAAGCATTTCAGTTTCCCCAAGTACACTCCCCAAATAATGCTGAGAGAAAAAAAAGATATAAAATGTGATATAAAATAGGACTGCAATTATGTAAAACAAAAACATAGCAAAAAAAACTTAAAAATATAACAAAACAGAAAGAGTGATTAGAACTAAAGGTATCCTTCTGTCTGCCTACTTTCTGGTATGACCTGAATTTTTCTTAATAAGCAACTATACACATATATTTTAAAAACTAGTATTTTTCTTTAAAGATCTCAACTTCCAGTCTATGATACAATGGCACATTGTCTTGACACTTTCAGGGCTAGTCAAGTGAAAGAATTCATGCAATTCCAAAGAAGTGTGTGTGGGGGAGAAGGGCATTGATAATATTCAGACTTAACATAAAAGAGTAAAAACCAAAGAGTAAGAAGATATTACCTCCAGTGATTCATCTTGTAATAACGTTATTAGTTCTTTATGTATTAAATATACTCCAGAATTCAGAAGTTTAGATACCTGAAATGGAGCAATAAAGTCTGTCAGATTTAAAACTATTAGACATCTAAAGGATATAATAATAATTTTATAAAATGCATCCCTGTTAGATACTTCTAAAATGAAACTAGGTTACAATATAAATGTAAAAATTGGATTTCTAGAAAAATTAATTGCATAGAAAACCAGCTTTTTAGTCTGCTTTATAACACTCTGGAGTGTGGAGACACAAGGGTGGGAAAGTCAGTGCCCACCAGGGTGTAGAAAGTACAAGACAAAATCATCAGAGTCATAATTTTCATATCATACGCGATAAGTCCATAGACACCTCTAGCTCGTATTTTAAAGTCCTAACAGCAGCCAACAGGGTCTGACAGGACATTGTGGGCATATGAGCATTGATCCTGGTTTAGTGCCTCCCAAAGAAGGCAAGCACTGCAGAAGGTCGGTGTGACACAGGGAGGGAGGGGACTCCTAAGCAGGCAAAACACCGAAGATTTTTCCCATCAAAGACTTTAATCAGCACAAGAGGAGTTGGAAGGGCCTAATCCAGCTTCCCTGTGAACAAATCTGTTTTTCTTCCTCCAGGAAAACTCAGACCCATTTACAATGGTAAATTTACCAGTTTCTACTTCATCTTTTTTTTTTCCTTTTCTTTTTTGGGTTTGGTGTTTTGTTGGTTTATTTTTACATATTGGGCTTCTGGGTAAGATTTTTATTGTGAAGGGAAGGTTCTTGGATAAAGAAAATGTTTTTAAAAATCTTGCTCTACGGTGTTGTTTCTGACTTGTTCAAAATACTCTCAAAATAATGTATTCCTGAAAAACAAGAATAAAGTTAGGATATGGTAAAATAACTACCAGAATTTAACAGTAACACTGTGAGAAAAATTTAAATCCGCCAGTGGATTCTCACTACTCAAAAGGATAAACCTAGACTTACCACCTACTTTATAGAGTACCCATAATAGTCTACCTACAAAGTATGACTGAGAGAACACGGCAACTCGCCATCCATCAAAGAGCTAGATCAATGATCCAAACTCCTGCCAGTGAAGTATTTTTATGGACACATTTCAAGATGTTTATTTATAGGGTGTTAACATATTATGTCCACTATAAAACCAAAAAAGTGAAATATTAAAGGGATGAGATAAAAATAAACTTAAGTAAAATCTCTAATATTCTATAAACACTGCTTTCTCAGATACTAACCTCATGAAACCATCTCTAGAGACCATTTAGCTACCAAGTACAAGCATGCGCAGTAACCGCGACTACGTGTCCACTCAGTGCATAGTGGAGACTGATGGTTTGAGTGAGCTAGGCCAGCCAGCGCCCTCTGTTCTTTCCCCTCCTCCAAAAGCGTACTTCTATTGCTCTATTTACGAAGAAGACTTCATTGTGCAACACCAGAATTATTTTAATTAATTATTCCATTGAAAGGAAATATTTCCTAGATTTTGTACAGTGATCATTTCATTCATACCAGAAAAACTGTTACTCTAAAGCAGCAAAGACTATCAGCCAGCAGCCAAGAGTCAAGCAATGTAATAGTGATGCCGTAGACATCTCACACACTTTCAGCTAATCTAAGAATGCTCCTCTTGCTATAGGAACACAGAACAAGGAAAGGGTTGAAATCTTCTCATTGAGACTAAGATTATTTAGGTGCCTCTTATAAAGAAGGGAAATATTTTATTATGCCACTTATAAAGAGGTATATATGTTTTGAAGTTTCTAAGTTATAGTTTATACATCTTTACTGCAACCACAGCATACATGTGCTTACTGGGATCTTCTAAGACACGAAGCCAAATTTCAACCTCAAGCATTAAACACTTAACGACATTCATGATAAAAGTGTAAATTCACTTTTGTTCTTACATTACAGAGAGTTGTTGGACTAGCTGAACCTAATAGCAAAGTTCATGAAACATAATTCATATGCAGTAGAAACAATAAATTTAGGGCACCTGGATGGCTCAGTCAGCTAAGCATCTGCCTTCAGCTCAGGTCATGATCCCAAGGTCCTGGGATTGAGTCCCCCGCTCAGCAGGGAGTCTGCTTCTCCCTCTCCTTCTGCCCCTCCTCCTGCTCATGCTCTCTCACACTCCCTCTCTCAAATATATAAATAAAATCTTAAAAGAAACCAATAAATTTAAATAATCTTTCTCTCTTCCATTTATTCTCAAGTTCTTGAATTTAGATGCAAAGTTAAATATAAATACTGCAAAGCATATAAGCACTGGTTTTATTTCCAAAGTTGCAATACCCATATTCACACCACAATGTCTGGTTTAAAGTAAGCATTTAGTATATAAATGCATTAATAAATGATAAATGATTATAATGTGCTTATGTAAATGAATTCTATAAACATACTAAGAATTATGGGAATTTTAACATAACATTTAGGATCACAATATGAAAGACATATGGAGTCTATATCTTGTAATAAACCTTTATAAATAGAAGTGTACACAATATCAAAAAATCATCTAGCATCCATAGGTGGAATTAACAACAAACATAAAGTCATATTACTTCTTCAGACTTACTTCGTAAAAGCAAATAGCAATAGTGTATCTGACTGGTACTTCAGGGTCATGACAAAGGCAGAAGAATGTAGAATAGAGTTCCATGTGGAAGTTTTTAGGATCAACAAAAACAATCATGGCCTGGTGAAGGTGGAAGGGAGAAGATGAGTGGGAAGGAGACAAAAACATGCGTCAATACCTAATACTACAATCGTTTGTACTGAAATCATGTCCACTGAATAATAATATAGATAGAGATCACAATTTGGAAGATCCAAATGCATGCATACAGTTCTAATTTATATATGAAGGTAAATATAAATAACACCAACATTACATAGTACCTACTGTATATACCAGACATAAGGCTAAGTAGTAGGTATCAAATATGGCCATATTTTTTAATGTTATATATTCATTTATTTTAAAGTAATAATCAAAATGTTTAGTCCATACAAATACATAATTTATTACCGGAAAGTTATAAGCACAGTTCTTCCGGACTGAAATATATTTCTTCTCCTGCTCTAGGATTTGGGGCGGAATCTGATTTTCATTGTGTCCATTTTCTTGTTGCAAACCCAATGTACAGAGTTTCTTATAAAACTCCAAAAATCTCAAGTGCTGATCGGGAGTAAAAATTCCTAAAACAAATGTAAAAACTCTGTTCAACATTTTAATTGAAAGCAAAAATAAAGAGAGAAAAGCAAAGTACAATACATACATAACTGGAACCAAATAGTCAAGCAAATAGCTAAATATCATAAATAAAAGCAATAGTATGGAAAGAGTACCTATCATGAAGAAACCCCAACAGATCATTTGTTTCACCTTTTGTCAATGTTAACAATATTTTAATTTTAATTTTGATAGTATAACCTACACAATGCAGGAACTACAACTGCATTAATTTCTGCCACATATAGCATACCACAGACCACTAACAAGTTACTATTATAATAATACATCAAGGCCATTACTGCTGTCTATTGTAAATATTCTAAAACTATCTGCAGAAAAGACATGTATATGTTTCTGTAGAGAAGATGCTTAAAAACTCAATCTAAAAGAGGCAAAGTAAACTCAAAGTATTTTTTATCAATGTACTGGTTCCATATTCATAAACTATGTTAGGGAGCTAGGAACTCTTCATATACTGTAGTATAAGAATTATTTTCAACAGCCTGTTAAAAGTCTATAATATACATTTTTAAAAATGTTTTACTATGCCAGATGGTTCTAACTTAATTTATGCTTACGTTATTATAGTTAGCTAAGAACTGAGTAATATGTTCACAATGCCAAGTTGTATTATGCTGATTCTAAGCTGAAACACTCACATGATATATTAATTATTCAGCAAATAGTTAATAAAGGTATATGTACTATGTACCAATAGTTAATATAAATGAGCTTCTATTATCATATGCCAACTGATACATATTCAGAGATTAAAAGGGCCATGCCTACTTCATTCTGTCACTGTTCTTTCAAATAGCTTCTATTGGAAGAAAAGCCATTTTTCAAGGTGTTCTAAATTATGCTATCAAAAATCTAAGGCCTCTTAAGATTTTACACACTTAGAGGATAGGTTTTACAACTGGAGAGCTGAAGCTTAGTGGCTGATGTAAAAGAAAAAGGAAGAAATTCTCTACAATCTTGAAATTCTTAAGCTATATCATACCATATAGTCCATGGCATAGTTTTCCTAAATGGAAAGATAAGGAAATAAGAATTGATTCATCTGCTTTGAAAGATTTTTCACAAAATGATTTCACTAAGGGAAGTATAGTTTGACTTCTGTCATCTGAAAAACAAAACAAAACATATTTTAGATCTAGTCACCCACCCTGCACGTGTAGAAATTAGTACATACACACAGATCCCAGAAAGAAAAATTACTATGTTAGCCACATAGTAACCGAAAATTTCTGCCAGCAATGGTGGTGGGTGTTGGTCACAGAAGAAGTGAGAGGAGAGTTAAGATCATCAAAAACTTCAATGCCAGGTGGAGGAATGCAGACTTTCCGTACGCATGTTTACTCAATTTCTTCACTTTTACCTCTTAGAAGATGCTCCCTTCAGAAGCTAATCGATTTTTTTTTTAAGTAGGCTCCTCGCCCAGCATGCAGCCCAACGCAGGGCTTGAACTTAAAACCCTGCGATCAAGACCTGAGCAGAAATCAGGAGTTGGGATACCCAACTGACTGAGCCACCCAGGCGCCTCAGAAGTTAAGTTAATATTTTTAAATTCGTCTGCTGGCTATAAATTTCTGATATATTAGCAATATATACATCTTAACTCTAAATACTCTGCATTTTCCATCGTTCTCTTAAACTTTCAGAAAGGCGCCACTACTTTATTAAAGGTCTGACAGGACCCAGTAAAATGGAGCGACAATTATTCCCGTTACTACCCCCACAGTCCAGTATAAGCACTGCCCCCTAATTAGGACACGGAGATTCATTCATTCACCTCTCTTCATGTATTATAGTTTTTCCTCCCCTGGCCCATCAGATGGCCTCAATGATTATTCTGTAGCAATCATACATAATTACTGTCCACACTGCAAAAATCATTAACAGGCTCTCCTAGTTCAGGTAAAATGCTGTTAATCCAAGTAAATGAAATCCTATAATTACACAATAGAGTTTTGCACTGAAGTACTTGATATTTACTCCCCCAAATTTCACCTTATCAACATGGTTGATGTTTACTGACAAACTGATGTCCGGCATTAGCCAAAGGTCTAGTCCGACACTCACAGAGGAGCTGTCTTTGTGATTTGATCGACACGACACTAAGAAACACTTCCTCACCCCTTCCCACCCAAGTACCTCATCCCAAATTTCTCCTCCTACGGCCATGAGACTTTTAGTATTAAAACATTAAGGAGGGGAAACTAATTTAGACATTGCTCTAGTCAGCATCTTTCCTAGGGCCAGTTAGTTGAGTAAGTTGGAGGCTAATTACCAAGCCAAATTCTTAGGGAGGCTTAACGTTCATCGCAAAACCTAATAATGTAAGAGATTCTGTCCTTTATCTTCCTTTACTCCCTATCAGTATACAAAACAGGGAAAAACACGGCTTTCTGAAGCAAAGTTGTGTGCACATGAAGACTTACCTGTATCAAATACATCAAGCAGATTAACCAAAGTTTCAAAAGCTGCAAGACGCACACTGCTGCCTTCATCCCTGGAGAGTTCTATTAGTTCAGGGAGCACCACGCTTTTTGTAAGTTCTGTCCTGCACAATAAGCAACAGAAGAAAATAAATCAATTCAATAAACTGTAGCAAGAACTTACTAAGGAGAAGTCCTGGCGCCAGGTGCTGCAGAAAACAGGAAAAATCACAAGGGCGGGGCTCCTGCTCGGCAGACGCTTGCAATCTGGCTGGAAAGTGGGATATAAACATAAGAAACATTCATAGGAATTGTATAATTACTTAAATCAATTCTAGTTCCACCAGGATAATATTACTGCCTACAGAGATCCTAATGACTAGAATTTATATTAAACTTTATAAATTTTAAAGTAGTTTTCCATTTTAAGAAACAAGCCAATGATTTGGACTAATCAGAAAAACGTAACAGTGGTGATTATAGAAACTTTAGCAAAATCTTTTTCTCTAGATTTCAAAGGATAAATTACTTTTTCATTCACATGAAAACATAACATAACATTACAGGAACTAATTTCTATACAGAAGAATGATATACAATACTAAATGTTCCCTCTAAAAGAATGAAACACAATATACATGCTTTCAGGACATACACAACATTTATAATAAAATCACAAATGGTTCGTATTCAAGACTTTAAGTTTCTGCTTATTCACCACGAGATGTTATTACAGTGCCACACACCGATAAAGTGGAGGCATATAATGAGGCCAGCTTTCCTGGACACATGATAGAAGATGGTATGAATTATAATTTGATAGAATACAAGAAAGTCGACAAGAGCTGCAGAAAACCTTAAAAAATTCAGGGCAGGACACAAAGACTCTAAGACATCACTGTCAAGCAGAAGATGTTGCTATGATAGAAATGTCTAAAATCTGTAGAGTAGTCACATGTGGCTACTGAACATTTAAAATAAGGTCAGTATAACTGAGGAACTGAAGTTTTAATTGTATTTTACTTAATTTAAATAGCCAAACATGGCTACTGGCTACCATACTGAACAGCACAGCTCAAAGGACTTGAGTGATCGGAGGGCCAAAAACCATCTTTAAGAAATTAATCTATGAAAAGGGGGGAAGGTGGTCAAAAGGTGCAAACTTCCAGTTATAAAATAAATAAGTCACAGGAATGAAATGCACAGCATAGTGACTATGGTTAACAATATTCTGCATATTTGAACGTTGCTAAGAGAGTAAATCTTAAAAGTCCTCATCATAAGAAAAAAAATATTCTGTGACTATGTAAGGTGACACGTGGTAACTAGACTTACTATGATAATCATTTGCAATGTATACAAATATCAAATCATTATGTTGTACACACGAAACTAATATGTCAATTATATCTCAATAAAATTCTTTTTCTAAATAGTACTTACTCTTAGTATCTAAAATACTCATGTGAGATTCTGAGTAAATTGCCAAGAAAATAAACAATACCCATTGCTTTAGCATAAAGCTAAGAGAAAGAAAAAAAAAGGAAATGAATCTGGATCACAGGTGTCGAGGTGAGCATTACCAGTAGTTCACAAACATGCCTCAAACATAGGGAGTAGACAGGGTAGGCAAAGGAGGAAACATTCTGGCCCAAAGGTCGTAAAAATTTATTTCATACAAATCTTCCTCAGAACGTATTTGTATACCACTAAAAATTTTCAATTTATTAAGAATGAAAAATAATAGTTTAAGATAAAGATTTCATCCCTATTAAAAAAAAAAAGATTTCATCCCTATTTACAGTCAAAAGTTATTTCCATTCAGGGTGCCTGAGTGGTTCAGTGGGTTAAAGCCTCTGCCTTTGGCTCAGGTCATGATCTCAGGGTCCTGGGATGGAGCTCTGCATCGGGCTCTCTGCTCAGCAGGGAGCCTAGCCTGCTTCCCCCTCCCCTCTGCCTGCCTCTCTGCCTACTTGTGATCTCTTTCTGTCTGACAAATAAATAAATAAAATCTTTAAAAAAAAGTTATTTTCATTCAATCTTTTGCCTTTTCTTTTCTCCCCCAAAGTAGTACACTGATGCAATCCCAACTTAATTAACTGGGTGTTAAAAATAAAGATAATCAGAAGCAAGAGGTCTTTAATAGCTGTACAATTTCTTAATGTTGAAAAGGCAAAGAGAATAAATAAAATCTGTATTTCATTAGCGGTTCACAGGGACATTTGAATTTCAACGTACCAAAACAGATGGGGACTTCTCATCTCCAACTAGGTTAAAGCCACAAAAAACTACTGCACTGCATATTAAAATAGCATTTTTATATGTTCATTATCAAAGTTCTTAAAATATAGGATGTATTAAAATAAATTAAAATAACCTATAACCCTCTATTTAGAGAAACTTTGAAAGTTTCTGATAATGTATAGCCTTCCAGACTTCTATCCTATTCATAGTATATAATAACCTCTTTGGGCTTCAGCTTCCCCGTCTGTAAAAAAGGAACGATACTATCCATCCAAGAGATGTTTGTGAAGATATTAAGTTCATATATGTGAAGTTCTTAGAACAATACGTCACATATAGTAAATATTATCTATGTGTATGCTTCTATTATTCATCAATTTTAATATAAACTAGTTCCTTAGACTCATCTCTCAAAATCCAATAATATAGGTAAAAGATAAGCAAAATTTTTTCCTATATTCTAGAACTCAAAAGGACTCTAAGTTTATGCTTCTCCCAGTAGGACATGAAGATGTTCCCTGTGCCTTTGCTAACATTAAAGATTTATCGTTAACTTTCCCAGTTTCATTGGCAAAGTAGCATTTCACTATTGTTTTTGTAAATATCACGTACTATTCAATAACTGTCTGTCTACTTGACTACATCTGTTATCAAATTCTAAGCACCTGGAGACAGGACTCTATCTTTTTCATTATTACATCCCCCATACGTAACCCAGGGCTTATGGCAGATGCTCAATATGTATTCATTAAATGAACACATCTCTCTTCAACCAATGAGTTTGAACAATGAGGTTGAATCTGTTCATGATACACTTGTATTTCTTCTTTAGGAAGTATATATTTGTTTTCTTTGCCCATTTGTCACATTATAAGAGTTAAGTGGGAATAATGCATCATGCAGACCCACACTAAGATGCAAACGTTCCCTCTCATTAGTTCTTCTAAACAAACTGGATGATAGCTGGGTAACTTTTTCAAGAAGTAGATGTAGGTTTTATACCACCTAGTATATTTTATACCACCATGCTAGTATATTTATGAGAATATCTTTTTCTTGATTTTAAATGTAAACTCCACCCCAGCTAGGGCAGAATTCTAGGTCATTATCCTTTCTACTAAAAACTCTCCTGGCATTTAAGTAGTTGGAACAAAAATCTAGGGACAGCCTGATCCTATTATCTGGGTAGGAGTCTAGTTTTATCAGCCGAGATACTAGCAGTTACAATCTAGCCCTCCCATGACGTCAGAGGGGAGGTGCACAAAATACAGGGCGAGGGATAACAAGATGAATGAAACAAGCAAGCTTGCCCAGACAGCCAACCCAGAACTCTGGGGTCTGGCTGTGTGATACAAATCGACCCACGTGCTGGCCATGATTCAGTGTCGTCTGATGGTAGCGTGTCTGCTCGAGCGAAATCCTGATGAAGATGATCCTAGTTCCATGGTGGGCCGGGACAGCAACAGCAATTCAAGGAAACTCCTCATTTGTTTGTGCCTTTTCCATGGGCCTGTTTAAAGAAGCCTAGGCTTAAAAAATACTGGGAACCCAGTCACCTCCATCTCTTTGTTAAGAAGATGGAAGGTGCTTCTAGTGTTCTTGCTTAGCCCTCCCCCTACAAGGCTCCCCCTCATCAGTGACCTTGCAATCTGACAAAAGAGAAAAATCATAGGCAGAGGACAAGAACCAATCATCAACCCCATTATATCCAAATTCTACAATCTACCTGACAAAGGTGATCATGGATCTGCTTTATGTCACTACAGTCTGTAATTTACATTATAGTGTGTACTCTTTTGCATCGGGTTTATTTCCCTTATCATACTGATTGTGAGATGTACCCATGATGTCATATTGCATGCATCAGCTCTACGTTCCTTTTTCTTGCTAAATGGTATTTCACTGTAATGACATACCACATTTTATTTTTCCCTTCACCAGGTAGACATTTGGATTGTTCCAGTTTAGGTTATTACAAATAAACCTTCTATAAACATGCGTATATAATATAGTTCTTGTTGTGGACATAAATTCTTACTTGTCTTGGATAAATACTTCGAAGTAGAATGGCTAAGTCATGTAGATAATGTTTACCTTTTAAGTAGATGTCAAACCATCAATATTATATCATGTCAGATTGGAAGGCTGTTGATTTGATTATATTCAGGAATGTGATAAATTTCAAATTAGTAGTTATGTAGGGTATGAGGTGAGAATCAATGTTTACTATTTTCTCTCATGAATATCCAGTTATCCCAGTACTGTATTTTGAAAAGATTTTTCGGGGAGCCTGGGTGGCTCAATGGTTGTAAAGCCTCTGCCTTCAGCTCAGGTCATGATCTCAGGGTCGTGGGATCGAGCCCTGCATCGGGCTCTCTGCTCAGCAGGGAGCCTGTTTCCCCCTCTCCCTCTGCCTGCCTTTCTGCCTACTTGTGATCTCTTTCTCTCTGTCAAATAAATAAATAAAATATTTTTTTAAAAAAGAAAGAAAGAAAAGAAAAGATTTTCTTCCTTGAACTGCTTTGGCACTCTGTTGAAGGTCAACAGGCCACATATATGTGGGACTATTTCTGGGCTCTTTTCTGTTCCATTGATCTCTTTTTTTGTAAGTATCCTGCAATATCCTTAAATCCATTTGTTAGTTCTAGTAATTGTTGTGTAAATGGTGATATCATCTACAAGTAGAAATCATTTTACTTGTCCCTTTCAGATCTTTAGACCTTTTAGGGTTTTGTTTTCTTGCCTTATTTCAATAGCTACACTTCCAGTACAGTGTGAGACAGAAGTGGTAAAAACTATCCTTGACTAGTTCTTGCCTTAAGGGAAAAGCATTCAATACCTACCATTAACTATGATGTTAGCTGTAGGTTTTTCATACGTGCTCTGTATCAGATTAGGGAGGTGCACTTCACCCCTAGCTTCCTGAAACTTTTTATCATGAATGGATGTTAAATTTTGTCAAATGTTCCTAAGCGGCATTTCCAAGTTGTCTCATTTGCCATATCACCAGAATTAGAAATTTCATCAAGTTCTTCAAAAGTACGTTCTTACGTTCCAGTCTGCGTGCTGTGTATGCTCTTCCCCTCTAACGCTGAAGGATCTGTTTGGAGGTCTCACATTCATTTCTTTTTTTTTCTCTTTAGTCATCCCTGTACAAAGAAAGGCCTATTCCATATAGTTGTTTTCCTACAAACAAATGTGCATGACCTCTTCATTATACTATTCACTATTCATCTGATTATTCTAAGAACTGTCCTCTTTGATCCTAAGCTGGTGCACAATCCACAGCTAGCTTTCTAGTGCCGTGTAGTCTTTATTTCATATGGACGTGCTAGCTTGACAAGAATCTCTTAATTTTGCTTCCTGATTATTTTATTAATGGATAACAATTCCTGGTGCTCATTTCCGATTAAACTAAAGTGGTCAGTAACTGTTCTCTTGCCAGGCACAGCAAATACAAAGTTACAAACCCAAGTCTGTACTGTGTTTGGGCTTCCTCCCAGCACTTCTCATTTCCAAATGTCATAGAACACAACACCCAGTGCAGTAGTGGGCAGCCTCTCTCTTAAATCAGTAGCAGTCTCTGAAATATCTGTTGCCACCTCCTTTCACCCGTCTCAGGGATTCTTCTAGCCTTGAGTGTAGGAATTTCCTATTGGTGGTTATCAGATCTTATCAATAGTCCTGATTTCCAACGCCCAAAGAAAAAAACAGTGTACCTCTCTTTTTTATGTTATTTATCAAAGGGAGAATAAAGAATATGAATCAGATCTTAGTAGTGTCCAGCCATCATACCATGGAAGTCCTATGATTATGTTTTAATAGTGAGAATTCAAATTTAAATTTAAATGAATATGCATTGAATCAAGCAAATTAGTTTATTACATGAATTCTACTTTAACAAGCTAGGTAGATTCTAGTTTTGCTTTTGTAAATTAATCCTTAAGCAATAATCCTATATTAATTTTCAGAAGACTAACTGGAACATACTTGACCAGGATGGGTTTTTTTTTGGCTTTCTGTTCTTAAAGATCTTATTTATTTATTTTAGAGAGAGAGAGCTGGAGGAGGTGCAGAGGGGGAGAAAGAACCCCAAGCAGTCTCTCCACTGAGCATGGAGCCCAATGCAGGGCTCAATCTCAGCGCTCTGAGGTTGTGACCTAAGGCAAAATCAAGAGTCGGACACTTAACTAAGTCACCCAGGCACCAAGCTGACCAGGGTGTTTTTAACAGTGTCAAAATGTCAGATGACAAAAAAATGGAATACAAAAAGACAACGGTATATTCTCCTGATAGGTTCTGATCCTGGTTAAGGAACACAGAACTGGGCAAGACTGAATTATTTATGGTGCACAATGATCCAGAGTCAGCTTAGCCTTAGGAGATCAATTAGAAAGAAGCTGGTTCTGAAATCAAAATTAGAGAAATGATTCCTCTGTTGTAATGTTAAGCTCCCAACACAGCATTTAAACCCAATTTAACAAGATGGACTGGACAGAGGACCTGAATCTGTGTGATATTCTGAAGGCATCTCGAAGCCTTAAATACTGGTCCCCAATTTTTTTATTAACAGTTGTGCAAATGGCAACAACCAGATGGTCCCTGCTTGTGAAACAAAGAACCAGATGAAAATAGTGCAACTTCTACTAAAAATGAGAGGTCCCGATGTTTTTTGTATCAATTTAGGGTCTTAAAAAAAAAAACCTATTTCCCAAGATGATTCTTAGATAAAACTTCCTTTAATACATCTTGACATGAAATTAGTTTTTACGGAAGAGACTACCTGCCTTATGTGTCTCCTTCCTGAGCTTCACATATCCAAAACGTAAAAAGAGCAGTAAAGCAGACAGTGGAAGTGCAGAGTGTACAGGAAACAAAGACTTTAACTGAGTAATCCCATTGGAGATAACCCAATAATAAGCTGCTAACCCAAAGCAATGCTACTGCAATAGACCAAGCATGATTTACATCGGGACATTTTCCCTTCCTGAATCTGGGAAGCTAACAAGCAATTGAAGGTAAGAAAGAAATTAACACGAAATGAATGCTAAGCATCTTCACTTTAATCTCTCTTAATCCAGACACATCAGGAGGTACTTGTTTACAATCGTTTTTAAAGATCATATACATCTTAGCCTTTCAACACCATGCTTTCATGGAATACAGGAACAGGATATGAATATCTGACAATCCAGAAGTAAGAATATGACATAAGGAATTAAAAGTATACTTACCCAATGCCCTGAGCTATGTTTTCTAATTGCCGACACATACAAGACCGAACTTCATATTCTACATCTTGACAGAGTGATTTTACCAGAGGAAGTATTTCTCTTTTAATGCTTAGAAGGGAAGGAAAAAAAACATGCAAAAGGGTGTTTTAGAATAATTAAAATTTTCAAACAATTATCAAAATCTTAGCTTAATAACAACAAATATGCTTTAATAGAAAGCTTTATAGTTTACATGGTATTTTCACATATGTCATTACATTTGGATGCTATCTTTTGTTACTTGTAAATTATATATATGCCTGGATCTTTCTAAAGTAATGCTTAATTTTGGATTGACAGTTAAACATCTTAGCTAAGATGAAAGGCTACAGGCAAATGGAATGTCTAACAACCATCGACCAAAATATTCTTCAACTTTGTATTTTACTCTTGTGTCATAATTATACAAAATTTCATTCTTTCCACTTGGTATTTATCATCTGGGCAGGGAGTAACATATAAATTATAAACATTCTCCATAAAATCTCAAATTTTTCAAATTCAAAATAATGAATTCATAACAATAATGGAAGAAATCAGAAAGTCTATGTTTAGGTCAATTTTGAGAATTTTTAAAGTCTATAGAATAATACCATTTTATGCTCAAAATTACACTAGGTGTGTGAAAGAGAAGATTAAGATGAAAAATAGGAAGAGATTATGCGGAGTGAAATAAGTCAAGCAGAGAAAGTCAATTATCTTACGGTCTCACTTACGTGTGGAGCATAAGGAAAAACATGGAGGATATTATGAGAAGGAAAAGAAGGGTGAATTGGGGGAAATTGGAGGGGGAGATGAACCATGAGAGACTGTGGACTCTGAGCAACAAACTGAGGGTTTTGGAGGGGAGGGGGTGGGAGGTGGGTGAGCCTGGTGGTGGGTACTAAGGAGGGCACGTATTGCATGGAGCACTGGGTGTGGTGCATGAACAATGAATCTTGGAAAACTGAAAAAATAAAATAAAAGTATTTGGAAAAAATATATAAGTAAATAAACTATTTGCTTTTAACAATAAAAAAAAGAAAAAAGTTGACCAAGAAATAGAAAAAAAGTTAACCCTATTGATTTTGAAATGTCATGAGATCAGAAGAAATGCATCTGAATACGTAGACTTTCAAGAATTCTATAAAGTTAAAACAGCTAAGCTTATATGCAGTATGGAATGATATGTCTAATATAATTGTTAATCATACGACCATCATACATTTTAAATCAATTTAATTGAATAAAGTAGACAAAAATTATATACAAATACTCACGTATGGGCATCAAATTTGTTGGTCAATTTTCCTAAAATTTTACAACTAACTAAACGAGATTGGATTGTTTGGGAAAGCTGTGCCTTGGAAACAAGCGGGTTCAAAATCTAAAGAGAAAAGATTTAGAGAACAAATTCACAAAGTTTTATATATTCTTGCCACTAATGTCAGCTATTTTCCTCAAGAAATATTTTAGGGTCTCAAGTATTTTTAAGGAACCTGAGTTATAATGTGAGGTGCTCATAACCTGAATCATCTTGTTTGCCTTCCGGCTTACTAAGGTAAAGGTGACAAAATATTACATCACTAAAAACCAATCAGGCACATAAAAACTGAATTAAAGCTTATGGTGAATTCTGCAGAGATCCTTATGCACATAAAGTATCATTGTGAAATGTACATTTTCAAAAGAAAAGAAAGAATTACCATATATCTGAAATTTATTTTTATTCCATATAAAATTTTTATATTTATCCTAAAGGGATACAAAACAATGTTGCTTCAAATAGATTCTATTAAGTAGTTCTGTCATTTGAATGCAATTCTGATATTGTATTATGGACATGCTGGGCATTCAACAACACAATGGCATGAAAGACTATAAAGAACTATGAAGATCAGATCCTGATTTCTGAACCCCCACTCCCGGCTCTTTAATTTGTCCAAGTAATCCTCTTACCCTCACCCCCCCTTGCTTGTACTCTCACTCTCTCTCAAATGAATAAATTAAAAAATCCTTATAAATAAATAAATAAAATTGAAGCGCTATTTCTGAGTAAAGTCCAGGGACACAGCCATTTCCACATTTGCAAGTAAGAGTCATAGGACTGTGAATGCCCTCTGACCTCCTAATTCCACTTTTTTGGAAGGTATAGTTAAGAAAATTATCTAAAAAACTTAAAAAGCTCTGCATAGATCCTCGTTGATGCCTTATTTCAATAATAAAATACTGAAAGCAGGTTTAAATGTTTAACAAGTAAAATATTTTGTATCTGCTACCAGTGAGTTTAAAATAACATAGGAAAATAGTGCTAAGTGAAAAATAACCATATATAAATTCGCCATGATTATTAATATGGCCAACAAAAAACATGTACAGGGAAAAAAATCCGAAATGATTTTTCAGATTTTGGTTCAGTCCAGAACCATGATTTTTCTTCCTCCTGTTTTCTATATTACTCATATTTTCTTTATTTTTCTTAAGATTTTATTTTATTTATTTGACAGAGAGAGAGATCACAAGTAGGCAGAGAGGCAGGCAGAGAGGGGGAAGCAGGCTCCCCGCTGAACAGAGAGCCCGATGCTGCTTGATCCCAGGACCCTGAGATCACGACCCAAGCCCCAAGCCGAAGGCAGAGGCTTTAACCCACTGAGCCACCCAGGGTGCCCCATGTATTACTCATATTTTCCATAATGAACAACTGTTGCTTTCGGAGTGGGAAATAACCTTATTTTTCTTTTTAAATGCCACTTTTTATCAAAAACAAAAAACCTCAGAGTGACTTAATAGTATTTACAAAAGAAAAAAAGAAAGAAAGAAAGAAAGAAAGAAAGAAAGAAAGAAAGAAAGAAAGAAAGAAAGAAAGAAAGAAAGAAAGAAAGAAAGGAAGAAAGGAAGGAAGGAAGAAAGAAAGAGAGAAAAGATTACCTCATGTCTTAGGGTTTCTTTGGGTAAGACTTCTATCACAGACAGAAGAGTCTCCAGCCATGCATTGCTGACACCTGATTGACACAGAAAAAACATGCCCAATTAAATGTCTCACAAATTTAGTTTCAACTCAGCCATTAAGTTACCATAATATTTAGTGACAAAATGGGAAGATTATTTTTATTACTATTTGAAAAAGTTCCTCTATTTTTTTTGTCTTAGCCAACATCTAGAAAACATTTATATCTTTAAAAATAATATGGAGGGCATGATATCTTTCAGCCAAAACGTGTATTTTTTTTTTTTTTGGTGTCCAATAATCCTATACATATAAAAATTGTAAAATTCAAAAAGTCTAAGAAAGGATAGGTCATAAGATGAATTAATGAGTCTCCAGCTTTTAAGGACACTGGCTTTTGTGTGCTTTAGAAGGAAAGAGCCATGGCTGGTTTTAGTCACACTAGTGACCAGCATGGCCTCATTCAGTCCTTCTCATTGGGCTAACAAGATTCCCGAACCATCATGGCGGCATCCAAGACACAACAAACAGGTACAGAATGAACCAGGCCAGGCTGCTGACCTGCATCCCTGTGCTCCAGGTGTAGCAGAATGACTTGGAGGAAGGCGTGGGCATACGTATGAATCGACACCGATTCTTCTTGTAGAATGGTCAGGAACGACACTGCAGCTGTTAACTGCATTTCCACTCCCGCAACATGCAGGACTTCCTGCGGAATCAGAAAGAGTTTGCTATTACAGAGATGAGAGATCAAAAACTCAAAGTTTTAAAGATCCAAGGTCAGAGGAACTAAACATAGTCACATTCCACAAAATAACTGTATATGACCTGTAGGGTATGTACTTCCTCTTATTACTTTAAGAAAACTCTATTAATATGCTCCTTATTGTTTAACTCTTTACACCACAAAAAACTTTAAATGTCTTAGGCATTTACAAAATAAGATAAGATTCCATTGTCTTTTTAAATGAAAATTATAAACATAGATAAACCTCTAAATAATAGACTAGGTATTTTTGATAGCTCTCAATTTCTAATTTTGCTATTTGTATTGTAGCTTGCCATCATAGTTTGTAGTATGCCAAACTACATAGATGTATGTCAGTATAGTACATATGTAGATGTAGTACATACATCTATCCACATACATCTATGTAGTTTGCCATCATACCTAAAACAATAATGTCAAAGGTCAGACAATCACATGTGTTTTCATTACTTGTATTTCTGCTTCTAAAAATAAACATTATGCATTTTACTATAAAAAAGGAATACATTTAAGATTGCACATATTTTCCCCTTGAAACCACTGACAAGTACTTAAATGACCATGCAGTAAACTGTTTTTAAAAGGAATTTAAATATAAAAATGCTTCTAAAAATTAACTGTATTCATAGCCATCTTCATTCACCATTTTAAAAAAATTTAACAAACTACATGAGATATCAGTTTTCAATACATCAAAAAGTAAAAAAAAAATCTTTCATATAAACCTCATCAAAGATATTACTTCTTTAAGAAGAGAAAGTATGTGTGTGTGTATGTGTAAAACGTAAAGGTAGTTAAAAGTCTCACTTTGCTTAATCAGTTATGTCAATTATGGGAATTGCCCTTGAATGCCTATTTTATAACTAACATAATAAAGTTGGTAGAACAATGTGGAACTTGCAGTCATAAAACAAAGTTTCATATCTACAACCTTAAGAAAATCTCTGTATTATTTTCTAATCTATAAAATGTAAATTTATAGTACCATCTTCTCAGAGATTTTAATCATTCAA
Source organism: Nasua narica (assembly GCA_028533885.1). Classification (NCBI taxonomy): domain Eukaryota; kingdom Metazoa; phylum Chordata; class Mammalia; order Carnivora; family Procyonidae; genus Nasua; species Nasua narica. Next base: position 117,840,937 of record CM052797.1, on the reverse strand, counting down.
GCAGAGTTTTTATGACTTAGCAACTTGTGTATACTGGGCATTTACATAATGACCACTGGCCATCCACCGGTCTCCTCTACACGAGGCTATCTAATAGGAATCTCATCTTGTCCACACCTGAACTTAACTCTCCCCAAAACCTGCTCCTCCTCCAATCTTGACCTTGGTCAATAGTGAATGACAGCCCTGCCCTTCTGGTCGCCAATCCAAAAACTCTGAGGCCAGTCCTTAGTTCCTTTCGGTCCCTCACTCAGCAAAGATGGCCGACCAATCCTGATGAAGAATCTGACCACTTGCTACCCCCTCCACTATCACCCTGATCCAAGCCACCATCACCTCCAGCCTCAATTATCCCAGGAACCTGTTAACTAGTCCCTGCTGCCATCGTTGCCCCTCTAACGTCTAGTCCATACAGTAGCCAGAGAGTCTTATAAAAAATAAGTTAGATCATGGCACTTTTCAGCTCAACACTCTCCAGGGACTTTCCGTCACACTCAGAAAAGTCAGTCTTTGCAATGACCTTCCAGATGTTCCCACTTCCCACTTTTCCCAGATTTCCACGATTGGCTCCCTGATCTCTCCCAAGCCTCTAGTCAAGTATCACCTTTCCAAGGAGCTCCCTCCCCCACGGCCCGATTCATACTAAAAGCCACTCCGCCACTCGATCTCTCACC
>CM052797.1:117746041-117839763 GCA_028533885.1 Nasua narica | reverse complement strand
AGTGTCATATATAAGAAACCTCTGACTGACCCAAGGTCACAAAGATTGTTTTCTTCTAGAAGTTTTTGCAATTTTAGAGTTTAAGAGTTAGGTTTACAATCTACTTCGAGTTAAATTTTTGTACATGGTGTGAGGTATGGACTTTTTCTCCAATTAATCCAATGCCATTTGTTGAAAAGACTATACTCTCTACACTGAACTGCCTTTGCACCTGTACTGAAATCTACTGGCAATGTATACGTGGGATTTATTTTTTTCTCTGTATGTATCCCACTGATTTATCTTTATATAATTATCACACAGTCTTAATTGCTGTAGATGTATATTATGTCTCAAAATCAGGCAGCATAAGTCCTCCAACTTTGGCTGTCTTTTTCAAAGTTGTTTTGGCTATTTTTGGTCCTGTGTATTTTCATATGCATCTTAGTATTAGCTTGTCATTTTCTACCCAAAACAAATATATAAAAACAAAAACCTAACCTGCTGGCATTTTTATTATTTTACCTTAAATAAAGAGATTAATATGGGAAGAACTGACGTCTTAACAATATAGAGTCTTCTGATCCATGAACATAGTATTTCCATTCACTTAGTTCTTATATTATTTCTCTCAGCAATGTTCTACAGTTTTCAGTATACAGGTTTTACATATCATTTATCAGATTGGTCCCCAGGTATTATATACTTTAATACTATTGTGATAGTTTAAGAAAAACTTCAATGTCCAGTTGTTTGCTTCTAGTGTAGAAATACAATTGATTTGTATATTGATCTTGTATCCTCCAACCTTTCTATACTTATTTAGTTCTACTGTTTTTCTTTTGTAGATTCCATCATAAGTAATGTTATTATTTTTTAAAAGACCATAATTACTTTTTTTCTCTACAATGTGAGTACCTTTTATTAATTTTGTTGCCATACTACATATGTCCAGTATAATATTGAACAAGGTGGTGAGAGTGGACTCTCTTGGCTTATTCCTGATCTTAGGGGAAAGAATTCAGTCTTTTGACTTTAAGTATAATGTTACCTATACATTTTTCAGAGGAAGAGCCTCTCTATCCCTAGTATGCTGAGTTTTGTTTTGTTTTGTTTCTCAGGAATGACAGATTTTTATCAAAGGCTTTTCTTAAATCTACTGACATGATTGAATGGTGGTGTATTTTTTTCTTTTTCTTTTTCTTTTTTTTAGTTTGTTGATATGATAACTCACGTTGATTCATTTTTGAATTTTGAACCAACTCTAAATTCCTGAGATAAACCCCAACTGGTCATGATGTAGTATCCTTTTTTTATGTTGTTGAATGATTTGCTGTTTTTCAGATGTTTGCATGTAAACTCATGAGGGATATGCATCTATATATAGATTTTTGGTTTTGTGATGTCTATTTCTCATTTGGGTATCAGGGTAATGTCAGCCTCATAAGATGACTTGCTCTTATTTCCTCTATTTTCTGAAGAATTTGTGTAGAATTGTTACTTCATTTACATTTACCCAAATTTTTACCATTTCTGGTGTTCTTTATTTATTCAGGTAAATTCAACGTCCATCTCTTATCACATTATTTCTGCCTTAAAAAAACTCCCTTAGCATTTCTTATAGAATAAGCCTGATACAAAGAACCCTTTCAATTTCTGTTTGTCTAAAGAAAATAACATTTGCTTTCATCCTTGAAAGATATTTCCACTGGGTGCAGATTTCTTGCTGACATTTTTTACTTGCTTTTAGTACTTCCAACATTCCACTTTCCTCTAATCTGCATTATTTCTGAACAGAAGTCTGCTTTACTCTCACATTTATTCCTCTTTTTATAATGTTTCTTTCATCTCTGGCGCTTCTCTCTTTTTTTTTATATATTCGGCAGTTTGATCATGATGTACCTAGGGGTATGGTGTGTGTGTGTGTGTGTGTGTGTGTGTGTGTGTGTGTGTGTGTACCAGCTTCCTCTGGGCTTTTGGATCTTTGGGTTGTTATTGTTCATTAACTTCTGAGAAGTCTTGGCCATTATTTCTTCAAATAGTTGTTCTCTGTTCTCTCTTTTCTCATTCTGAGACTCCAATTGCACATATATTAGATCACTTGACATTGTCTCAAAGCCATTTGATGCTTTTTCCTATTTTTTCATTGTTATTAGGACAGGAGTAATGTTTTCTTGCACATTTCCACACCGTAAGTAGAAGTAGAACTGATTGCTTTGTTTTTGAGCCCTCAATAGTCCTTCCATCCTTACAAGCTTAACTAAACATTTAAAAGAATGCTTGCTATATTTTATCGAGAGCTCCTAGACATTCTAATTTGAAAAATTTCTAGAATATTTAGTTCACCACTGCCAAAAGATTAGTTAATTCATAAAGTTTTAATCAAACATTACAGATCTGTATCACAGTATAGCATGTAAATATTTTCTAGGTTTTATACTTTTGCAAGGATTGTAAATAAAAATATGTATAAATGATCCTAAATATCACTCAAATGCCTTAAATCAGAAACAATATTCAAGCAGTAATAGTGGCCCCACTATCACAAAAATAAAGGATTTCCTAATTAAGAATTTCAAAAGCTTTAATTCATTTTTATGGTAAGCAAGGTAAAAATAACAAATGAATGACTAAGAAAGTTATTTGAGAACACTGGTCTCCAACAGAATTTACTGAAAGGCAATATTTTAGGTTTATTAGGAATATTAGCTAATATAACATTTTATATATGCCCAGAAAAACTGTATACTCAGTAAATGTTTCCACTGAATTTAATTACTGTAAAATAATTAAGGATGTTAATCTATTTTATCCTTAAGCACAAACAGATAAGAAGACACAACACAAATGTTATTTTCAAAATGAGTGTGGGGGTCAATGTACTTTTAATTTTGAACTATAAACTCCAGAAGAAAGAGTTAATTTGTATCGCCAGTTCATATTCCTAATTCCTTTGGTTAATACCGGCTCTCTCTTTTTTTTTCTTTCTTTTTTTTAAGTGAACTAGAAAAAATGTTATATAATTTTATGCTTCCTAGCCCATAAAACCTCCTAGTAAGGTCAATTCTAACCCTGATGGTTGTTTTCCGTTAGCTTACACTAGAGGCATTATTTCATTTTCTTCCATTACATTAGAGTGTCCCTAAATGTTTAGCCTGTCAAGACACTACTACACTGTGCACTTTTTGGGACCTGTAGGGTGTCTAGAACACCACGTTCTGTTTACTATGTATAAATGTGTTGCTTCCACAAAATCCTTTTGCTTTTCTCAGGATGTAGCTTTTAACTTATCTCAGAAAACATCACCTTTGGTGAGGAAGACAAGAACTTTTACTTTTAAGCTGCAAATCAAAGAAAAAAGCAATTTGTATCATCTGTTTATGCTCTTTAATACCTTCAGTTAAGACTATTTCTCTTTTTCTTGGTGAACTGTACAAGTAAGTTATGTAATTTCCTGCTTCCTAGAAAACTCCCAACAAAATATTCATGGTCAAACATTGAATTTTTTAAGCCTAGATCTTATCAACTGTGAAATAAGAATAAATACATCAAGGAGAGTTGTGATGAGATGTTTAAAAGGGCGTGATAAAGCAGTAAGCACAGTACCTGGCTCACAGAACGTGTTCCTTATGTTATTATTGGTTATCCACACCTCTGTGCCACTTGAAATAAGACTTTAAAAGTAAGTAAAGCTAAGTTTTTTATTCACATATATCTTTATTTACACAGTAAAGGTTTTCCTCAAAAATCTGAAAATGAAATCTTTTCCAAAAAAAAAAATCTACCTATATTTAGTAGATACAAAATAATAAATAATCACATTGGCAGAAACTTATATTTTTCTATTATTTCCATGAATGAAAATAATGCCATGTAAAATTAATAAAAGTAAAATTAATGAGTCTTTTCCAAATCAGATTGGTAGACCACATCTGCTAACCTCAAATGACTAAATTTCATGTTGATTATGTCTCTTTCACTCTTTCCTTATTATGCATCTTTCTCCCACTCCCCAAAAAAGGTCTCTCTAGGCCCATAAATCAGCATCCTATCACTCCACTGATACGTGTCTTTACTTCTCATCCAAGAATGCCATCGGTGGATCTGGCCAATGTGTCATTGGTCTTTCAGGCAGACACTTACTGTCTTAGAATATGAAGTTCAATCAGTGCTCATTTTAAAATGATTCTTGAGTGCTTATTATTTTCCAAGCACTGTTTTAGGTTCTGGGGATACTGTGATAAATCAGACCATCAAAGATATGACTGTTAAGGAAGAAAGAGAAAAGAATGGTAGGGGATGAGTTCAGAAAGCTAGACAAGGTCCTTTAAGGACATGATAAGGAGTTTTATTCTATCTGAAATGGGAAGTTACATTTATTAGTTTCTTGTGGCTGCTATAATAAATTACAATAAACTGAGCGGCCCAAAATAAAAGAAATGTATTTTTTCACAGTTCTGAAGGCCATAAGTCCTAAGTGAGTATTTTTTTAGCCAAAAGCAAAATGCAAAATGTTGGCAAAGCCATGTTCCTTCAGGAGGCACTAGGGTAGAATCCATTCCTTGCCTCTTCCAGCTTCTAGTGGTTGCGGGCATTCTTTGGCTTGTGGCCACATCACTCCAGTCTCTGCCTCCTTCTTCATGTGGCCTTCTCCTCCTCTGTGCCTGGGTCAAATCTACCTCTGCTTTCCTCTTGTAAGGATACATGTAACATTTAAGACCTACCCAGACAATCCAGGATAATCTCCCTGTCTCCAGATGCTTCACTACATCTGCAAAAATTCTTTTTCTAAATAAGGGAATATTTATAGGCCTCCGATCTCTTTGGGAGGCTGTATTCTGCTTGCCACACCACTTAATTTTTATGTGAGAAGATATTATCGATGATTTTAAAAGATCTCTCCGAAGAAAAAAAAGATAACTATGTGAGATGTTGGATCTATTAACTAACTTGATTATAGTAATCATTTCACAATGTATAAATACATTAAATCATTATGTTGTACACTCTATACGCAATTTTATTTGTCAAAAAAAATTGTAGATTGTTCCTACACAAATAAATAAAAATCTCGCTGGCTGAGTGGGGTCTAGAGGGCAAAGTAGAAACGAAGACAGGTCCAGCAAGGAGGCTGTTGAAGAGGTTAACCTCCAGCTAATGAGATTGCGTAAGAGTTAAGAGGGAAGACACGGGAGCCAGACTTCCTGTTCAAACCCGATTAATGCCAACTGCTAGCTCTGTGACCTCTGGCAAGTTATTCAACTAAGTTTTTTCTTCCTCTATCGACTGACCCTTATAGAACTGCTGTGCGTATTCAAAAAAAAAAAAATGCACAAAGTGTTTCACCCTCAGTTCCTGACACACAGTAAGACCTCAACAAATGTTAGCTATATTTTTTTTTTATTTGAAAGAGAGTTACAAGTATGCAGAGAGGCAGGCAGAGAGAGGGGGGGAAGCAGGCTCCCCACCCAGCAGAGAGCCCTATGCGGGGCTCGATCCCAGGACCCTGAGATCATGACCTGAGCCGAAGGCAGAGACTTTAACCCACTGAGCCCCAGCTGTATTTATTTTCATCTGTTCCTGACATGGCACATTTTCTAATATATAATTTTATGCCATAGATTTGGGGTTCCCAAAATAAATGGAAAAACAATTAAAAGAATTCAATAACTCAACAGGCAGAGACATTTTTCACAATTCATTATAAAACAAGTCACTAGGGGCGCCTGGGTGGCTCAGTCCTTTAGTGTCTGCATTCGCTCAGGTCATGATCCCAGGGTCCTGAGATCGAGCCCCGTATTGGGCTCCCTGTTCAGCCGGAAGCCTGTTTCTCCCTCTCCCACTCCCCCTACTTGTATTCCCTCTCTTGCTGTCTTTCTGTCAAATAGATAAACAAAATCTTTAAAAAAAAAAAAGGAGTCATTGATGTTACATGGTGTAATTATATCACTACCACTTCAAATTTTATAAAAGACCATAGTATTTAAAAAAAAAAAAAAAAAGACCATAGTACTTTAGAAATTTATCTTGACAGTCAAATTCTTTCACTTCCATTAGGGAGGGTATGTGCTATGTGGTAAGTGCTGTGAAATGTGTAGGCCTGACGAATCACAGACATGTACCCTGGGGCAAATAATACATTATATGTATAAATAAAATAAAAATAAATAAAATAAAATAAAATATTTGGGGGCCCACTCTAAAAAAAAATTCTTTCACTTCTAAATAACCAGAAGTTCAAGTCAAATATTGAAATTTAACGTCTAAAATCCCAATTTATTATACTGTGGAAAAGAATTTAGACTTAATCAATAAAGACCACAGGAAAAAAATTATTTCTTTTTCAAAAGCTACCCTATGATTAAATTGTAGAACATGAATACATTATAACGACTATATTTAAAAGTATCTCCAATCTAGGAAATTTAAGTTGGAGGTCAAATATTTGCTTACTGGATTCTTATTTAAACTTAACCTTGAGATGAGTGACCTGATAGCATTATCATTCATTGTACAATTCGGTAAATCGTAGAAATACTACGGATTAGCTCAATCCTAATCCTGACTCTGTTTCTGCCATTTTTAATCTTAAATTCCTTCACCTCTAAAACAGTGAAAATAGCAACCCATTTTAAAAACCATATATATTAATTAATATATTATTGTAAGGATGAAATGCAAATGCGATTACAACAACATAAAATAAAAATATCACTGGTGAAATTTTATACTACGTAAGGCCAGAAAGAGCTGCCTCATCACTGTGTCTGATGCTCTTTAAGGTGAAGATAAGCTAAAGGTGAGCTCTAAAAGCTGCTTATCCTCCTCTTGTGAATGTGCCAACAATCTCAGGAATGATTAGTTTCTTACAAACAGAATATTTATCGTTCATATCTTTAAATTTTCTAAAAGTAAATCATTCACAGAAGATGAGTAAGTATGCAAACCACTGTTCCCTGTGGATTTAATAAACAACCAATCAAGACGCTCAAAACCAGCAGAAGCATACAGATGCTCAAGCCAGCAATCTGGAAGGCATCTCTCCCTTCCCACATCCAATTCATAAGAAATTGTGTTCATCTCGCCTCAGTAACTGTATCTCTAATACAGCCACTACTCCCCTCTGTCCCAGCCAGCTGGCCTACTCCTCCAAGCCACCTTCACATATCACAAGGATGAGCTCAGTACCTTCCTAATTCTCCCGCTCCAACCCACTCACAACTATCACAATGATCAGCATCGTAAAATGTAAATGGGAGAAGCCAAAGCTCTCTCAGGTGCTCTGTCACTGACCACCCCTCTAACCTCTTTTGAAGTCACACCCCACCCCTACCCGCTGCATTCCAAGCACACATGCCTTTTCCACTTCCAGCCGGATCCTTCGTCTTGGGGCTCTCTGCTACTGCCTCTGCCTGGACCGCTCACTTCTGACTCTTCAAATGGCTGCTCCCTCCTATGCCTTTGGTTTTCAGCTCCTGCAAAAGGCTTTCCTTGACTTCCCTGTCCCTTCCTTTATGCTGTTCAAGTCACCAACTTGTTTCGTGTCTGTTTCCCCCACTCTGGACTGGACCCTCTTGGAGGGCGAGTTCTCCGTTTTGTTCACCTGCACCTTCTCACTGTTTACAACAGTGCCTGGCTCCGTCAATATTCACGAGCGAATGAGAATGCCATTATTACTAAACGCTCACTTTGGGATACAAGATTGCTTTTTTCTTTTATAAAATCAACTAAGGAATTATGGCCATGGCAAAAGGGAATAAAGTGGTTTTGTGTGATTTTTTTGCCACAGTTTTATCTCTTGAATGTAACCATTCACAGAAGCAATGCAGAACTGAAGAAGGTGCTAACTATGAGCACCAATAAATCTTAATATCTGAATATGATGATTTAGAAATGATTTACACAGGGGCGCCTGGGTGGCTCAGTTGTTAAGCGTCGTTGGTGTCCGTCATCTGAGGAGCCCTAAGCCCCACGTCGGGCTCCCTGCTTCGTGGGAAGCCCGCTTCTCCCTCTCCCACTCCCCTGCTTATAGTCCCTCTCTCGCTGTCTGTCAAATAGGTAAATAGAATCTTTGAAAAAAAATGATTTGTACATAATGAAGGTTTTAGAGTTTGAAATGGAGTTCCTTAAATGTTTAGCTGCCCCTAATATATATTAAGCCCTCTATAAAAGTCATTATTATTACTCTCATAAAGTCTTTCGAATATACTTAATTCTTCACTATTTTTACACAAAGTCAGATCACACAATTAAATATTCTCCTATGATTGTTCTTTGTTTTCCATAGTCTCTAAGCCGTCCTGACATAGACTCTAATCTGGGATGTTTTCTACACTTTTAGTATCTCTTTTAGGACAAAACAGGATAAATGAGAATCCTAAATAAATAAATGGCTGTTTGTTGATTGAAGAAATGAATGAAACCTGTCAGCACTAAATAAAGGCTTTCTTAGTACATATTCATTAATATACATTTTCTTTATATCCATTTATTCACTTAACCTTCTATATTATGGATTAACTTTAATTACCTTAAAAGATAATTAAAATTTTATCTTCTATAACTATTATACACCTTTTGATTCTTTGTATAAATATGCTACAAATATGAGTGTGTAATATTCTTTACACATTCTCATGAAAGTAAGATTTCTCAGGAGTTATTACTTGACTTTATTGTGAACTCATTAACAAAAGGATTTTTTCAAAATAATTTAAAGGCTAATTCTCACCTTCTTTTCTTGCTTTAAGAAACTGTGGATGCTCAGTAGGCTGTCCGAGAACAAGCTTGAGTCTGCTGCACACAGACTGTATAGCAGGCTCGGTATTTTTAGTTTTAAATCGAATTCACTTACCTACAAATAGTTCCTTAGTCATGGGGACCTAACCACTTATTCCCTTCTACTATCATTTAACTGGCACTTCCAGGTGTCATGCCAAGAAGCTTAGGTCAGTTACTATCACTGAAATTGAATGTTAAATTAAACCTGAATGGTGGAGACTTTATTCCATTGAAAATAACAGCATGATTCTGGAAAAAACAGCTATGAAACACTGATTCACTTTTGAATCACATGCAAAGCCAAAATAAACATTTTCTCAATTCACTATTGTAACCAGTAAAAAGAAATTTATAATGCCTGCATAGAAGTGTGGGCATCTTGTAAAAATAACATGTTATATCCCCGACCTAAATCATAGTGACCAGAACCATGATGTATGTGCCTAAAAATGAAACTCAAGAACACACTAATCATAGTATTTTAAACATATAAGTTAATAAAAAATTATGAACAAGCTATAACCAACCAGAAAGCCAATTCAAAGTATCCAAAACTCACTATCAGCAAACATAGTCCCCATTAGTTTATAACTTCCCTGACCCTAAATAGTGGGTAAGTTCCCTGAGGACATGTAGGCTGTTGTCCATTTTGCTCATTCAAGTTCTTACAAATAAGAACAACACTTAGTCACAAATAACAAATACTATGCATCAAATATTTAATATTATATATTAATAATCAATAAATATTAGATACCAGAGAAAAGAATATTCTAATAAATTAAAGATTTTTGTTTAAAGCAGGAAAGCTAATTCTGAGGGAATTGAGGAAGCAATAAGTAAATATAAAACTAAAACTGTGATGGCTGCAATTCCATCTTTATTCGGTGAGTCTTTAGAAGTCACCAGAGGGTGATTATTAGGAATATAAACTAAATTTCATTATCAGTGTTGTAGAAATACTATTAATATAAATTTAAGTCAACAAAATACCAAATAAGATAGTTATGATTTCATAAAACTAATGAAGATTTTTTTTTTTTAGCTACTGAAAAGCTAATTTTATTCAATAAAATGTCTTGGGGCACCTGCGTGGTGCAGTTGATGAAGTGTCCTTGGTTTAGGCTCAGGTTGTGATCTCAGGGTCATCTGATTGAGCCCCTCATCAGGCTCCACACTTGGCAAGGAGTCTGCTCAAGACTCTCTCCCTCTGCCCCTCCTCCTTCCCCCATGCACTCTCTCTCTAAAATAAATAAATATTTTTTAAAACTAAATAGAATAAAATGTCTCCACTGAGAAATTGACTAAAGAAACAATTACCAACTTAAGATGTGGATTTTCCCATTTTCATTAGCTATGACAATGTGCTACCGCAAAAATGGTAATTTCAAATCTTATTTCGCACCAACTTACTCTAACTTTCGGCAAGACTCTTCGAAGTGTCTCAGCAGGATTCTGTCGCATCAAAAATGGAAGATTTGCAATCACACTTGTTCCTTGGATATCCTGGCCAGCACTTACAAAGAAAACACAAATTTAAAATTTGTAATTACAAGCCAAGTGCCTAGTTTACAACTCTAAAAATCAGGGAATAATCTGCTTCTAAGTGATAAATGCTCAGACATCTGACAAAGTTTTAAACTTCAAATAAATCATTTAGATATAAAAATAAAGCCAGAAATTTCATTAAGTAAATCTTATAACAAATGCATGAAGATACTAATTATGCTTATGTTAAAACAAAATTCTCTACATACATGTCTTAATCTAAAAGTCTCAAAGGCAATTTTCAAATATTTCCTTTAAAACACTAACTCATTTTTTCCTGTGATCTGCCAGTTTACTGTACTTTATAAAAAAATATAGAGATGTTGTAAAATTTCACTATGGTAAAATATTAATAACCATAACAATATCAGGAACAGCAATAAAATCGACTACCACAGAATCACACAACTTTCTTCTGGTACACTGAAACCACTGTTGCACTAGCTGGACTCTAAAAGTTGCCAGAAACTTCTTAAAGATATATTCATTATCCTCAAAGGTCAGTGAGGTATATTTACATGGTACCTTTTGATGTAACATTATTTCATTAGGTCAGTAAGACTTTCCCAAAATAATCTCAGTGATACTCTAGGGGCCTAACTACCTTGGAAAGTTGTTCAAATTCTCCTGAAAAACTATTACCACACAGAAAAGTCTTCGAAAGCATTAGCTAAGTGACCTGAACACATACTTGAAACGTATATTAGAAAGATGCTCGTCAATGTGGCACCACTTCAGATGGAAATTCTACTTTTTCTTGACTGCGATACCAATTTAAATATTAATCCCGACACCATGATATTTATTTTAATTAAAATTATTTTTACTTGTCACTTCAAATATAACTTTTATGATTATCTGTATGTAAGACCCCAACATGTTTTCTTAAAGAATTTAAGGTATTAACATTTATTGACTTCAGAGTTTAGTAACTTCTGTTAATAAGAAGCATATCCTCATTCTAAATGGAGCTGCCCCATTGTGAAGAAAAGCTCTTCCCCTGTTGCAACATGGCAGGAAATATAGGTCAGTACAATCGTTTCACATCCTTGACACTCTCAAAGTGCATACTTGAAAAGACAAAACCAAAAAGGAAATGAGAAGAGAGTAAAAGAAGAGACCCATGCCACGATGGGAAGAAGATCAAAAAAGGGAATTAAAGTTGCATATACTACAGGTGACCCTTGAACAACATGGGGTTAGAGATGCTGTCCCCCCACACAGTCAAAAATCTGCAGGTAACTTTCAACTCCCCCAGAATGTAACTACTGCTGGTCCAAAGCGTAACTGATAACATTGATTAATACATATTTTGTATACATATCATATACTGTAATCTTACAAATAAAATAAGCTACAGAAAATAAAATGTTATGAATAAATCCATAAGAGAAAAATACATGTATGTACTGTATTTACTGAAAAAAATGCACATAAGCCAACCTGTTGTGCATATAAGCCATCAAACCCATGTTGTCCAAAGATCAACTACCCTTCTAGTGGGTCAAATGGTGGCCCCTCCATAAGATATGTCTGCATCCTAATCCTGGAACCTGGGAATGTTACATTAACTTGACAAAGGATGTTGAGACCAAGAGATCATCCTGGATTATCCAAGTAGGCTGTAAACCCAATAACAAGTGTCCTTAAAAGAGACACTCAGAGAAGCCAGACCAAACAGAAGAAGGGAATCTGATCACAGAGCAGAGATGGGACGACGCTGCCACTAGTCAGGGAATGCCAACCTCTACCAGAAGCTGGAAGACGCAAAGAACAGATTCCCCCTTAGAGTCCTGCTGACACCTTCGTTTCCACTTAGTGACACTAATTTCAGACTTCTGGCCTCCAAAACAATGAGAGAACAAATTTCTGTTGTTTTAGGCCATCCAGGTAGTGGTGATTTCCCACGGCAGCCAGAGGAAACTCACCACTAAAGAACTGGGATAGAAGAGAAATATCTGAGAAAGTAATGCTTCATAAGACAATTCCTGGCCCAGAGCACAGGTTCAGTGTCTCTTGAAAGGATGGATGAATGGATGACTCATTAGATGAACTGATACCAGAAATATTTAATATTGAACAGAACATTGGTGGGTTTTATCCGCTAATTTTGCAATTAGGCAAAAAACAATATGCTATTAGAAATCTAATAGACACGAAAACCAAACATTCTATTGAGGAAACATAAAAACAAACAGAAAACTAAAACTAAATGGTAGATTTAAGCCCAAAATATCAATAATTCCATAAAAATCTCAGTAGTCTAAATTCATCAATTAAAGGACAGGAATTGGCAGAGTGGACTTAAAAACATGATTCAACTAAATGCAGCCTACAAGAAGCTGATCTCGAGTAGAACAGTATTTTCAGCACGTTGAAAATAAAGGACAGAAACACGAATCAGAAGAAAGCAGGAGTATCTAGATTAGTACCAAATAAAGTAAACCTCAGAGGAAAGAAAATCACCAGAGATACCTCAAAATTACCTATAATTACCTCAAAATAAAAAGTTTAATTTTTTAAAAAATCAATATGACAGAATTCTTTAAAAATACATACGAGCATCTCAATAGGTATAGGAGTCTAACAAATCTAGCATTCATTCATGATTCAAAACTATCAGCAAACCAAAAATTCCTAGGTAAAGAATGCTCTTCAGATAAATGGCGTCTAGGAAAAACGTACAGCTTTCTTCATATTGAATAGTGAAGGAATGAATGCTTTCTCCCTAATCAGGAACAAGACAAAGATGTTCACTATTACCACTCTATACAACATTGTGTTGGAGGCTTGATTTGTGCCAGGGAAATAAGCAATAAAAAGAAATTAAAGGTTTATGGATTGCAAAGAAGAGAGTCAAATTGGCTTTAGTCACCGACAACATTACTGTCTACAGTAAAAATAAAATTTATATGGAAATTCAAAAGATCTAGAATAGCCAAAACAAATTTGAATACAAATAAGTTTATAGTAGAGCAAATATTATCTTATTTCACAACTTATTAAAAAGCTACAATAAAAAAACAGTATGGCATCAGCATAAAGACATGTAGATCAATGAAAAAGAATAGAGTGTCCAGGAAATAGACCCAAACATAAATACGTGATTGATTTTTGACAAAGGTGACAAGATAATTCCATGAGGAAATGATCATCTTTCCAACAAATGGTGCTGGAACAAATGGATAGCCATATGCAAAACATAATGAATCTTTCCCCAACCTGAAGCAATATACAAAAAATTAACTCAAAGTAGATTACAGGCTTGATTTGTAAGAGCCAATACTATAAAACTTCCAGAGCAAAACTTTGCAGAAAGTCTTAGTGACCTTGGGTTTGACAAATGTTTCTTAAATAGGACACAAAAGACATAAATTATGAAAGAAAAAATATAACAAAAAGAACTTCATCAAAATTAAAAATATTTGCTGGGTATTAAGGAGGGCACTTGTGATGAGCACTGGGTGTTATATATAAATGATGAATCACTACATGTTAACTAGACTTTATTTTTTTTTTTTTTAAATTTTATTTTTATTTATTTGAGATAGAGACAGTGAGAGAGAGCATGAGAGGAGAGAAGGTCAGAGGCAGAAGCAGACTCCCCGCAGAGCCGGGAGCTGGACGTGGGACTCGATCCCAGGACTCCAGGATCATGACCTGAGCTGAAGGCAGTCGCTCAACCAACTGAGCCACCCAGGCGCCCCTGTTAACTAGACTTTAAATAAAAATTCTTTCCTTTTAATTTTTTAAAAATTAAAAAGAAATTTAAAACATTTGCTTTCCAAAGGCACTGCTACAAAAACAAAAACGCAAGCCACAGACTGGCATAAAATATTTGCAAGATATATATTCAACAAACCACTTATAACTAGAATATATAAAGCACTCCAACTAAATAACAAGAAGAACATCCAACAAAAAATGGACAAAAGATTTCAAAGCTTCACCAAAGAAAATAAACAGTGCTCGCTTAGGCAGCACATATACCAAAGAAAATAAACAAATGGCAAACAAACACAAGAAAAAGATGCTCAACAAAATTAATCATTAGGTAAATTCAAATTATAACTGTAATAAGATACCACTACACGACCACTAGAATGACTAAATTTATAAAGACTGAACATACCAAATGATGACAAGGATGAAGAGGCACTCTCACATACTACTGATAGAAATGGAAAATGGTACAATACTTTGAAAAGTTTGACAATCTCTTAAAAACTGACACATACACCTACCAAACAACCTAGACATTCCACTCTTATTTACTCAAAAGAAACAAAAGCATATGTTCATAGAAACACCTGAACACAAATACTTATCACAGCTTTGTTTGTAATAGACAAAAACTGAAGCAACCCAAATGTTCACTAACAAGTGGGTAGAGAACCAAATTCTGATATATTTATAAAGTGGAATACTATTAGCAATAAAAAGGAATGAGCTATTGATACACACAATAACATGGGTGAATTTCAAAGTAATTATGCTGAATGAATGAAGCCAAACTACTGTATGATTCCACTCATCTAAAATTACAGGGAATGCACATTAAGCTATAGTGGCAGAAAGCAGATCAGCTGTTGCCTGGAGAATGCAAAAAATATGAACTTGAGATGGTGAAGGGGCATGAGAAAAGTTTCGGGGTGATTGAGAGGCTTATTATCTTTATCATGGAGAGGATTTCAGAGCCATATACATATGTCAAAACTCATGAGACTGCATTTTAAATATCTGCAGGTTCTTTGCATGCCAATAATACCTCAATAAATATGAACAAAATAAAGTATATAAATACAAAAAGACTAATAGAAGGTTATCTAGGGAGGTGGCAATAGTAGACACATAATTTTTGAAATTTCTTGAATTTCCCATAAAAACAGAGCAACCAGGAGAGTAAAATAAAAAACTCACACACGACGACAACATAACCAAGTGATAAGATTTCCCACATAAAATCATTGAACACTACATCGAAAATTTATGAGGTACTATATGTTGGCGAAATGAACATAATAAAAAAAAGATTTCCCATATAAACCCAAGTTCTTGCACGTATGGACAGCTGCTAAAACTATAAATGATTGTGTGCACCCCAATACCTGATGAGTTCGATGTGTCCGTAATAGTACCTCAAGGAGCTACACCAGTTTTATCCCTATGAATTCTCAAAACACCTAGAACAAAGGCCCAGTCTGAAGAAAAATTCTAGGAAATAGAATCTGAACTGAACAGGATAAAAACAAAAGACAACAAAGGGAAGACAAGGTCCAAACAAATGCAGAGAAATAGAGCCCAGAAACCTCAGAAAGTAAAGCATCCTATTTTGAACATGAGGTAAAAAAATAAGAAGATCTAGAATCCTGAAATTTGAAAAGCTACCCTGAACCACACTGCCTCCTAGGGCTTATGAAACTAGTTTCACATAAAAAGGAGAAACACAGAAGAATCATGACGTAATTCCATATACAGCTGTCAAAAGAATAAAGAGTGGACTAATGTCCCTAAAGACAATGAAAGACAGATGTGCCCATAAAACAGCTAACTATAACTACTATTCCTCCACCAGTGGAAGGAAGGAAGGAAGGAGGGAGGGAAGGAAGGAAGGAAGAAGAGAAGATATTAAATAAACCAAATCAATCATAATTATGAAGACTGAGAAATAAGGTGATAGAAATCAGGAAAGAAATGAAGATAATATTTCAAAAAACACAAACTAGAAAGAACACAAGGGTGAATGAATACAATAAATAATGCCTTAAGAAAAAAAAGGTGAAAAGAAAATTTTTAAATAAAAAAAAGTTTAAAAAGATTTGAGAGAAAGTAAAAAACATTTGTGATATAAAAGATAGGCAAAAAAGACCAGCTCCTACTTTTAATAGATGTCCTCAAAGAAAAAAATCCAAAACAAGGGAGGTGTTTAAAAAAGAAAGTTATAAAATAAAAACTTCTTTTAAATTAAAAAAAAAAAGGATTTAAAAGAGCACACCTATACCCGAGAGAAGCAATCTAGCATAACCAACACTGAGATATACTGGACTTTACAGAAAAAGACAATCCTTTGGCAAAATCAGCAATTACTGAGAAACAAAATCAGAATGCCATTAGACTTTGAAGGCAGTAAGATATTAGAAAACTAAGTAACAGTCTACAGGTAACACTGCTTACCATAAACAGGACATGAAGAAACAAAGAAAGTGCACCTAAATTATAATCACCATCTCTATCAAATATAAAATCTAAATTTAAGTTAATTTATGTCCAGCCCTTCTCCCACTCAGGGAGAAAAATGTATATATTATGTATATAAGGAATATTATTGCTTAAAAGGGAGAGCAACTGGGTTAACTAGTGGTTCTCAATCGGGAGTGATCCCCACCCGACCCACCGAGCACCAGTATGCATATGAGAAAGTCTGGAGACATTCGCGATCATCACAAGGTCACGATACTACTGTAATCCAGTGGGTGGGATCCAGGGACGCTGCTAAACCTTCTACAATGCACAGCACCGCTCTCCACAACTAAGAATATCAACAACTCAACAAAAAATGGCTAAGAATGTCTTGGTTGGTTTACACAAAGTAGCTATTAGCTGAACCCACACGAGATCACCAACATCAGATAACTATTGATCCACGAAAAAGGCCATTTCATATTTTCAACTTACAGACTGAGCTTAGCAGAAATACATTAAGTCAAAGACTGCAAGAAAGTGTACCGACTTCTACAGGTTGGTAACCACAATGTGCGAAGGCAAAGGTTCTCAAACTCTACCACGGACCAGAATCACCCTGGAGCACCTGTGAAAACTAGGCCCTACTTTGAGAGGTTCAGGTTCAGGAGATCTTGGTGAGACCTGAGAACCTCATTTCTAACAAGTTCCCAGATGACCCTAATGCTGTGGGCCTGGGGACAATACCATGATAGAGAAAGAATTAAAAAAAAAAGAGAGAGAGAGAGACCGCAAAATTCTTCACATTGTCAGAGGACTAATGAGTGAACGAGCCACGCGCACAGTAGCGGTTTGCCCAAATGAAGCCGAAGGTCCATCTGATGGTGAATGCGTCCGTTCACTACTGCTGTTCGTCCTGGCGACAGGGTTCCTCACGATAACAACGTTCAAAGTGATGTGGCAAAGAACAGTTAGCAGAAGTGGAATAGCATGTAATCTGCTCAAACGTGCATTAGAGCAAAGCGGGAGGAGGAGCGAGGGAAGGGGCTGTGCATCAGACAAAAGAGACACTGACAAGAGTAGTCGTGGCCAGACGTTAACGTGTGTGTGCCCGGAAATCTCCTGGGTGCTTTGGCCCTGCTGCTCTCCTGTCTGGTAAGTAACCCAAATACGCACGGATCTGGGCAAGCATCACTGATTGGAATGAACCCCAAAAACAATCAGCACAGGTTGAAATCGACAGTATAAAATTCACTTTATTGCTATTTGATACAATAAATGTAATTTTAAAATAAATGTTGAGTCAATGTCATACTTTTTTTTTTTTCTTACAAAGTAAGCTTCCTAGACTTTAAAACCTACAACTTTCAGATGAAAAGGCACAAGGAACCAATATCCTGGCTACAAAATGCGCTGTTCCTTTTTGCTCCACATGTGCTTTTCTTTGGGACATGTTCCCTTTCTAGGATACTCACTGAGAAAGAAAACGGACACAAGCCCACTCAGCAAACCATTCCTCTAAAACTAAAAAGAACTGGGTTAATCATCTAACATGTACACTAGCGGTTAAAAAGGAGACTAAGGGAAAAAAGGACCAGATAAATGAGTGGATTTAGGACAGCTATCTTCTAAATTCTAAATTAATGTTCCTAATTATTTTATTCCCATTGGGAGATGCACCTATTTTAAAGAGCTATTTATAGTAATATCATCAACCAATAAAAAACAAGTCAATCCACTCAAGCATTTTCAGTGTAATAAAGTTTCAGTCTTCCTTGTCACCTGAGCTCCTGCCATTGTCATGGGTCGCCTCAGCATTCAGGTGAACCCCAAATCGCTAGCTCTTGACCCCCGTAATCCAGTGATGCTTTGCCCAACTTTTACATTCCCCAATGCCTAGCACAATACCTCACATGCAAGAAAGGCTCCATAAATATTTGTTGATTTAAACTGAATTTGTCTCCAAATCAGCAACCACTGCCACAGCTGGATCTTATCCTTCTATGGAAATGCTCATGTCTGGAACCTCAAGCTCTGGGAACTCACTTGCTGGCCATGAACTCTTTCTTATCTTTCTATTTCTCTACCACTAAATCCATTTTCTTTTTTGCCCTCATCCCATTTCTGACCTATCGATTCCTTCTTAGTCTCCAGTTTCTAATATTCCTCCCGGTGCCTTTTTCTTTCTCAGCAGCCTGAATCTGCCTGGCTCTTCCTCCACCCACACTCTCACTAACCACCTCCTTCTTCAATTCTCCTCCTCCTCGACAACAACAACAAAAATACTTTCTAACACACTGCTTGCCAGGCATTATGCTCACTGAGCACTTCACTTATCATTTAATGCTCACAATCTTATGAGGTAGACACTTTTATTAGCTCCATTTTATAGATGAGGTTAACTAGGGCTTAGAAAGATTACAGCCCAGAGTTACCGAGACTTACAACTCCAAAAACCATGCGCAACACTGCTGCCCCTCTTCCAACCTGTGGGCCCAGCCAGTACTATACCCATCCACTCGTGCTTTCCTGCTCCTAAGCTGTGGAGAATTACAAGAGAAAGCTGTATAACTATGCTGTGTAATGCTTTCCAAAACATGATTTCAAAAAGAGCTGGTCCTCAATGAGGCTGAGGGGAAAGAAAATGATAATCAATTGGTGGTAAGTCAAGAAAAGAACCAGAAATTCTTAGTATATTGTATTGCCAAAGCACTTTTCAGAGACATCATCTTGAGCCTCCAAAAATAAGGCTACTTGTGCTAGTAGAGAAGAGAGCCGCATGTTAGAACAGATCTGGAGACGGGCAATACTACCTTTCTCTATCCTTGTACTTTTCTTCAACCTTCAAAGAGCTCAAACTCTAATGAGGAAGACAGATGCATACACTAAGAATTCTGGCTGTAGAGCAAAAAGTCCTATCTCTTTTCCTAGCTGGCCGTCCTCATTGTTTATTTAATCTTAAACCGCTGGGGAAAGGGAGAGGGGGAAGAAATAGATACTATCCAAAAATGATGACATAACATGGTCAGTCACTACCAGAGAAGTTAATCCGAGAACTCCAGCTCTGCTACTATTAAACTCCGTGTAGGATCTTAAATGATTTGTGTATACACAGTCTGTGATCCTAATCCTGGCAGCTCTCATTTCAAACTCAGAAATATAACACAGAAGCTGCTGATGCTGTGCTTGAATTTATAACAATGAAGCAGATGCCATACAGGCCTTGTTTTGAGTTCACAATGAAAAATAAACTTCACAAAGTTGACATTCAATTACTTCTTGACTCAAAGTAAATTATAAGACAGTTTATTTTAATGAATGGAGCAAAATAAATTAAATGATTAGCTCGGAGAATTAAACTTCCAAGAAAGACAAAACCTTCTTTTAAGACAACGATGACTCAGGAATCTAAAGTAGAAGACACAGGACACTAACCCACGACAGCAGTCATCTTTTAAATGTGGCATCTTTTCTTATGTTAGTACTATAAAATAGAATCCTGAATAATGTTAAGTCTTCCAAGTACCACCTTTTACATAGTTAGGGAACCGTTCGACCCTGCTTAATCACCATGCTTAGAATCATAGAGAAACGTATTACATTCTTTAATAGTACCGAAGGAAGGGTAAAAGAAAAAATTAACATTTAAGGATCTACAATGTGCCAAGCAAGATACTTCACATAATCACATTAATCTTCGCACTATATAAGCAATATATTTCTATCCTTACTTCACAATGGAGGAAACTGAGACCCAGAAAAATAAAAGGCAACTTACCCAAAGCCAACCAACTACTAAAGATTGGAGCCAGGCAGGATTCCAACTATGATTTCTAAGCCCATACCTAACCTAGGGCCACTATACCCAGGATAATGTCACATCCTAAGAAGGGGCTAAACTGTCAGCCTAAGAATGTCTCTAAGTTGATAATGCCGCAAGAGAAAAACTTCCACGTGATTTATTTAGTTGACATTCATATTACAACAAAGTAGCTGACAATTTCCACTCTACACTTTTTACTATTGCAGTGCCACATCAACATAGCACACACAAAGTGTGTGTTCATTGTGACGGAAAGACAAACTCCTCTCTGGATTGAACTCAGTTATACAGAGAGCATTCCCTCTTGAGTAGCTCTCCGACTTCATGCATCAACGAATGAGCTCCCTTCCCCTCCAGTCTACCAACAGAGGGACAAAAGCCCTCTGACTCTGAAGGTATTCATCTTAGAATGACTTTCACCTTCCCTTTCTCCCTCACGCCCCACAGCCAATCTCACGGCAGTTTACAAGATGAGCATTATTATCCTCACCTGTCCTGGTGTGGAATGAACTGATTATGGGGCAATTATTAACTATATCAAGCCTCTCTTTGAGGCTAACTTTGATATGGGTTTATTTTATTACACACAGAAGGGTAACTATTATTAAAATTTAGTTTCAGTTATATACATACATACATATATATTAGATACACACACACAGGCAAACTTGTGTGTCCATGCCAGCTCACAATTTATATTGTAGGTCATGGTAAAAAAAAAAAAAAACAGGAGAAAATCATTACTCCACAATATTTTCCAAAGAGTAAAAGGAAAGATTACCAAGGTTTGCCCTACGTAATAAATAAGCTACAGCAGAAATGTTGAAAGGTATGCAAAATATAAGTTCAGGAAAAACTGCAAACTTGGCAGATTTCTGGGAACGCCGGAATCTCTGATTATTTTTGTAATCCATCTTTCCATTTCTCCCTTAACACAGTAGTAAAAATCTTTTTAAAACTATTTTTAAAGACTATATAGACTATCAGGGCACAGCGGGGGAGAAGGGATAGCTAAGATTGGGTTTACATAGCTGCCAACCCAGTAAGAAAGGAACCCAGGAGGGAAAACAGAAGAGTTAAAAAAAAGAGAAAAAAAGCAGGCCATATCCCTCGTACCTACAGGAAGAAAAGAGAATAAATTGCCCTCATAGGAAGGGGAAGAGACCGGATTACTTAACGTCTAGAACACAGAAGGACTGATAGGTTCAATCAGTCAGGAAGTTCTTAATCAGGACCTGTTGGCGCCAAGCACTGGTTCTGGATTCTCCACCGCGATCTAATGATGCTTTAGGCCTAGCCCCAGACCTAGTCAGACAGCAAGGACTGACTCCGTGATTACAGACGGGGCAGTGACCTTGTGCCAGAGACTGGTCCAGCAGTGATGGCCCAGCAGACACGGTCCTTGCCTTATTAGAGCTTCACAGTCAGGAAGACAAGTATTAAATGACAATCAATTAAATCATCTCAAGTGTGCAAAGACCTATCAAGGAACAGTACATTTGAGAACATCGCTTAATTTAGAGGCCAAGGGAGGGCTTCGTTGAAGAGTTGAAACCTGAAAATGAGTAGGGATAGGTGGAGAGAATGAGTCGACAGAACAGTGTGTTCAAAGGTTCCACACCAGATGGGATTCAGGCAATCATTTTACAATGATGTACTGAACACTTATGATTTGCCAGTCCCTGAGCTCTGGCAGTAGAAGGAAAACAATAAAAACAAAGCATTCTCGTTCTGTGTGTCTGAAGTAGAGGGGAAAAAGAAGAAACGGCTTCGTGCAGAAATAAAATCAATAGGACTTGATATAAAACCAATTACTGAGCGAAAAAGGAAGAGTACAAAATCATTCCCAGATTTCCCTCCAGGATGACTTGTAAGGATGGCCAGGCTCCAACGACAAGTGAAGGCACATGTAGATAAAAAGTGATGAATTCAGTTTGGGGCGCACTAAGTTTGAAAAGCTAGCAAGGCATTCTGATAGATGTCTCTGGAAGAGACATCCCAGTTCACAAGAAAAACCCAAAGCTATAGCCACAGTACGAAAAGCATGTCCTAGAGATAATCACTGAAATCGAGGGGTGGATAATATGACCCAGAAAGAGAGTCCCAAACAACAGACAACGGTTCATGCCTGCTTGCCTGATATGACTGCAAATGAAGCACCAAATCAGAAGAAGTGGAACACAAATCAATCAGTCATAAAATGTAAAGGTCAACCCAGAATCAACATGCAAAATCTTCCTGAAATGGCTCCTTTCCTCCAATGCTAACGACAGAACGGAGTGCGTTGAAGAGAGTCTAAAGCAGTGATCACCTCCATGACATAATTTCCAAACCTGTGGAAACATAATTCACCTCCTCACATGGTGACAATGAAGAAACCAACATCTATAAAGACTATGTAAGTTGTTTGAGTCAACCAGGTAATTACTGTCAGGGTCAGGACAGTATGCCCATAAAGCAAAAATCTAATTTAAATAAAACAACAAAACTTTTGGTCCTAGAGTATTTATTATAAGTTCCTAAACAACTATTAAATTAATTTCAGGGAGGCCCGCCTGGCTCAGTCAGTGAAACATGTGACTCTTGATCCTGGGATTATAAATTCAAGTCCCATGTTGAGTATAGAGATTACTTAAAAATAAAATCTGTTTTAAAAATTGTAATTAATTGGGGCACCTGGGTGGCTCAGGATAAGTGTCTGACTTAGGTTCAGGTCATGATCTCCGAATCCTGAGATTGAGCCCTGCGTCAGGCTCTCTGCTCAGCAAGGAGTCTGCTTCTCCCTCTCCCTCTGCCCCTCTGCCCCAGTCATGCTTGTTCTCTCTCTCTCATTCTCAAATAAAGAAACAATAAATAAATAAATAATAAAATTTTAATTGATTAATTAACTTCATGCATATATTTTCTCCTTTAAGAAAAACAAAGTCACTTTTATCCCTGCTGTCCCTTAAAGAATTATTTTAGATATTCCTATCATTCCTTCTAGCAATATATGAATTACCAGTCCTCTAATTATTTTAAAAGAAAAATACTGGGGCACCTGGGTGGCTCAGTGGGGTAAAGCCTCTGCCTTCCGCCCAGGTCATGATCTCAGGGTTCTGGGATCGAACCCCGCATCAGCTTTCTGCTCAGCGGGGAGCCTGCTTCCCTCTCTCCCTCTGCCTGCCTCTCTGCCTACTTGTGATCTCTCTCTGTGTCAAATAAATAAATAAAATCTTAAAAAAAAAGAAAAATACTGTCTTAGGAAATATAATTGCTAAATATACCATATGTAATTCAATGAGTAAATATGGATACGTACTCATACATATGAGTAACCTAAATTATTTTAGGTTACTAAATAACCTAACCTATCCAAATAGGTTACTAAATAACCTAACCATATCTAATCTAAATTATTTTAATATGTTGTTCATAAGACACATAGGTCCATGTGCTACTTATGTGGAAATCATAAAGACACTAAGCAGTAAATGGATTTTTAAAATCATAATATGCAATGACTTTTACAACAAAATAAGGATTTGATGAAATAAGTCATTCTATTCTTATTTATGGCTCTTTACCTACACAAAAGGATTTAGAGAAGCATACATTTAAACATGCAAAATATTGAACACTTAATTTTTTTTTAGAAATACGAGTCAAAAGAATCAGAGTTGATTTGTAGACCCTGAGCTTTTTTTGTTATTTAAAGATTTAAAAGGGCAGGGGAGGTGCAGTTGTGCAGAGAGCAGAGGGAGAAGGACAAGCACTCAGTGCCAAGTGCCAAGTCTAATGCGGGGCTCGATCTGAGGACACTGAGATCACAACCTGAGCCAAAACCAAGAGTCCGACCCTTACCCGCCTGAGCCACCCAGGCACCCTGATCCTGAGCTTTTTTTAAACTACAAATAAGTAAATATTTTTGAAGGAATAGAGAAATAAAGGTAAGCTGACAACTGCAGTGAACACTGAATTAAGTATACAGTCACAGTGCAAGAAAGGGTCTTAAGAGCATGACTAAGCACATCTCCCTCACTTTACTAACAGAATAGAGATGCTAAATGATGTTCCCAAGGTCACACAGCTGGTTAGAGACAGATCTCTTAGCAACGGGGATTAAAAGAAAAACTCAAGTTTTATAGCTCTCACTGCTTAATAAAAAGAAACAAAATTAGCTGAGACTAATTTTATATATATATATATATGTAAATACATTTATTTACATATACATATATATGTATAATAAATAAGAAATTAGAGCCAAACTAATAAAATATACACTCTTTTGGAACATTAAGAAAATTTTTCCTGAAGGAAAAAAGAGGTCACATCTGTTTACCCACTAATGTACCAAAAGAAATGACCAAAACACTGGAATTCTGACCCTTCAACAGGATTCTACCAATCCAGTATTTAAAAACCATCTTGAATAAAGAAATATGGGCGTTCTTTTAATGCCTATATCAAAAAACTACAGAAACCTTGTGAATATTCCTATTTTGTAAAAGACAGATTTAATCTGCTTAAATATCAGAGATGAGGAACAGGAAAGATTGAGAATACTCATAGGTTTTTAACTTGTGACATGAAGCAGATGATGGTGCCATTTATCTGAGATAAACAAGCAACCCACATATGAGTAAAGATGTGAAGGAAATAACAGACCTAGCAATGCAGATATCTGAGGAAAACATATTACAAGCAGAAGGAACAGCAAGTGCAAAATCCGAAGTAGGTGCATATTGGGTATGTTTAATGAACAGCAAAGATGGCTGGAGTACACACCAAGCAAAGAAGGGAATAGTAAGAAATTAAATCAGAGCTGTTACAGGGAAGGAAGAGGTAGTCACAGAAATCAGGTGAAGAACATTCTCAAACTGTAATGGAACTAAACAAGAAATCAGTAACAAAAAGATACCTGGAAAATCCCCCCAATATTTGGAAATTAAACAATATACTTCTCCGTGACTCATGAGTCAAAGAAGTCTTGAAAGAAAGTTTGGTTGTTTTTTCTTTTTAAAGCTTTTATTTAAAGAGAGAGAGGGAGTGCACATGTGCCCACATGGGAACAAAGGGAGGGGCAGTAGGAAGGGGAGAATCGCGAGCGGACTTGGGGCTGGGCTCAGAGCCCAAGGCAGGGCTCATTCTCAGCACCCTGAATTCAAGACCCGAGCTGAAATCAAGAGTCGGACATGAAAGCTTAACCAACTGAGCCACCCACATGCCCCTGAAAAAAAATTTTTTTTATTTCAGCTAAATGACCATGAAGACACAGAACATCAAAATTTGTGGAATGCAGTTAAAGCAGTGCTTAGAGGGAAATACATAGCATTAAAATGCATGTACTAAAATAAAAGATCTAAAATCATTAAAGTAGGATTCCACCTTAAGATATGAAAGAAGAGAAAACTAAATGCAAAGTAAGCAGAATGAAGGAAATATTAAATACAGAACAAAAATCAATGCAATTGATACCGAAAACATTGCAATACAGATAAACATTACAGAAAAATGAAACCAAAAGCTGGGTCTTTTAAAAAACCAATAAAATTGATTAACTTCAAATGTAAACAAGAAAAAAATTTTAAAAAGTGAGAAAACACAAATTATCAGCATCAGCAATCAAAGAGGGGACATCAGTACAGATCCCACAAACATTAAAAGGGAATACTAGCATAGCCTTATTCAATAAATTCAATAACTTAGATGGAATACAGTTAAGTACTTGAAAGTCAAAAACTACCAAAACCCACTCAAGAAGAAATAGAAAACCCACATAGCCCTTTATCTATTAAATAATTGAAGTTTTAGCTAAAACCTTTCAAAAAACAAAATCTCAGGCCCAGATGGTTTCATTGGTGAATTCTACCCATATTTAATGAAGAAATACGGGGCACCTGGCTGGCTCAGCCCATGCAGCATGTGACTCTTGATCTCAGGGTTGTGAGTTCAAGCCCCATGTTGGGGTTAGAGATTACATAAAAAAAAATTTTCTTTAAACATTTAGGGGAGAAATGATACCAATTCTATACAACCTCTTCTAGAAAATAGGAAACTATCTGCCAAGTCATTTCATGAGCATCCTCCAAAAACCAAAACTGGGCAAAGATATTATAAGAAAAGAAAACTGTAGATCAATACCTTTCATTACATTACATGCAAAAATCCTCAAGAATATAACAGCAAATAGAACCCAGAAACATTGAAAAAAAGAATCCTTTTTTTTTTATTTCATTTATTTATTTGACACAGAGAGAGAGAGATCACAAGTAGGCAGAGGCAGGCAGAGAGAGGGAGAAGCAGACTCCCCGCTGAGCAGAGAGCCCAATGTGGGGCTTGATCCCAGCACTCTGAGATCATGACCTGAGCCAAAGGCACAGGCTTTAACCCACTGAGCCACCTAGGGCACCCCGAAAAAAAGATTCCTATATCATGACCAAGTAAATTTCATCCCAAGAATGCAAGGCTGGTTCATCATTTGAAAATCAATCAATGTAATTCAGCATATTAACAAAACTAAGTTAGAAAAGTCATACATCATATCAATAGATTCAGGAAAGTAAAGTTATAAGATTCACCATCCATTCGTAATAAAAACTGTCCACAAATTAGGAATACTTACATCTCTTAATGGAGAGAGACTGAATGCCTTCCCCCTAAGATCAGAAACAGGGAGGTCCTCTCTCACCACTCCTACAAGGAAAGAACCTGGCAGATACTACCTTAACCAAGTAATCAAGATTATCATAACCAGTGATAAATCATGTTACTAGCATGTATCCCCCTGAAATGAAGGGATGAGAAAACCATTTCATTTATATGGTATTCTTCCCAAAAACCCATAACCCCAATCTAATAATGAGAAAAACGTTAGGCAAATAGAACTTGAGAGACATTCTATAGAGTACCTGCTCAGCACTTGTCAAAGCTATCAAGATCTTGAAAAGCAGGGGAAGACTAAGAAGGCATCACAGCCAAGAGGCAACTAAGGAGATATGGCAACTATGTGCAATGTGG
Source organism: Nasua narica (assembly GCA_028533885.1). NCBI lineage: Eukaryota > Metazoa > Chordata > Mammalia > Carnivora > Procyonidae > Nasua > Nasua narica. Next base: position 117,812,450 of record CM052797.1, on the reverse strand, counting down.
TATCCTGGAGGAAAAGAACATTGGTGAAAAAACTGATAAAATCCAAATAGTCTAGTTTAGTTAATAGTGATTACCAATGTTAATTTCTTAGTTTTGACAAAAGTACCGAGGTTATGTAAGATATTAGCTTCAGAGAAAACTGGCGAAAGGTATATGGGAACTCTCTGAACTATTTTTGTGACTTTTCTGGAAACCTAAAATAATTCCCCCAAAATTATCTTTTTTAAAAAAGCAAAAGGTCAGGGGTGCCTGGGTGGCTCAGTCAGTTAAGTATCTGCCTTCGGGCTCTCTGCTCAGCGGGGAATCTGTTTCTCCCTCTCCTTTCAGCGCGAGCTCTCTCTCTCTCTCAAATAAATAAATAAAAATTTTTAAATTAAATTAAATTTTTTAAAAAAGCAAAAGATCAGAAAAAGACACACTGTGTAAACACTAACCAAAAGAAAGCTGGAGTGAGTACATTAATATCAGATAAAGTATACTTTAAAACAAAGAATATTTCTAGGGATAAAGACAAATATTATATAACTATAAGGGAGTTAAATCACCAAGAAAACATAACAATCCTAACTGCATATGTACCTAAATACAGAAATCAAAATACCTGAACTACTACTAAATCTGACAGATTTGAAAGGAGTAGACAAATGCGCATTTATAGAGACTTCAATACTCTGGTCTTTGTAATCAGTAGAATAAGTAGATAGAAAGCAACAGAAATATAGAACACCTGAAAAATACCATCAACCCACATGACCTAATTCACATTTATAGTACATTATACCCAACAACAGTAACACACGCTTTTCAAGTACACATGGAATATTCACCAAGATCAACCATGTTCTGGGCCATAAAACAAACCTCAGCAAATTTAAAAGAACTGAGGTCAAGTAGAGTAAAGTATGTTCTGTGACCATTACAGAATTCAGCTAGAAGCCAATAACAGAAAGCTATCTGGGAAAATCCCCAAATACCTGGAAAATTATGTATATTACATACACCATCCACATGTATAAACCATCCCCCTCCATTATCAGAGCTGCAGGGACAGTTGTCCTCTCCTGCACAGGCCCAGGCTGTACTTTTGTGAATCCTTTCCCTCTTCAAGACTACCGACTTTTCAAGCAAATATTTTTGGATTTTATCACCAAGAGAATTTCTAAGCAAATAGTTTATAAAACTTACTACCAAGAGAATTTATATGACAATTCTAAGCCAGTCAGACTTCTCTGTCTGATTTTTCATCCATGAACATCTAAATATTTTTATGCTAGCCATATAACTCTCATTCTGCCCAAAACATTTTCAAACGAAATCTACAATGTGCAGAACTCTTTAAAGAAAAAATACTTTATGATATTTTTTAGTTTAACAAAATGAACAGTGTTTTTTCTTTAATGATAATATTATTGCATGCAATCCTTAATGAAACACAGGCACTTTCTGAAGTATGACTATTTACCTTACAAATGACACTTTTTTAAAAAGCTGTGGAACTTCACCTCTCCAAGGACTTTCTGCCCTGCAGGGATAACCATTAGCACCACCTAGTGGATGAAATAATAAACTGGGATTCAATATCGTCTCTTTTTATCTTAGAATTGAGGATAACCTGCAGAAGTAACACAGAACCTTAAATTCTATCAGGCCCAACCCATGGTATTATACAGAGGGAAAAGGGGGGAATCATGGCTGAAGAACTTAAGTGACCTGAATGTGATCACAGACACAAATGCCACGTCCCCCAATTTTTACACTCGCAAACTAGCCTTTTCTTTTGCACGTTATGGCCATGTGCAAAAAAGTAACCTCAAACCTTACCTTCACCATATGCAAAATTTGCCCAGAAATGGATCAGAGACCTAAACTTAAGAGCTAATGTCTTAAAATTGCTAAAAGAAAACACAGGAAAAAAATCCTCATGACCTAGAAGTTGACAAAAATCTCTTAAATATAACACAAAAAGTACTAATTATAAAGGGGAAAAAAATCAATAAATTAGACCTCATCAAAATTAGACCACTACAAAGCAAATACCCTTTGCTCTCGAAAAAATACTTCTATGAAAATTAAAAAGCCACAGACTGGGAGAAAATATCTGCAAAACATATACCCAACCAAAGGGCAAAAGCTTTGAACAGATACTTCCCTAAACAAGATATATGTTTATATCTTTAGATATATGTTTAGATATATGTTAACTTCTGGCTTATAAACACATGTAAAGATGCTCAATGGCCATTGGTCATTCGAGAAATCCAAATTACAAATACAATGAAACGCCATTACACTAGTCCACAGAAACACCATTCAATGGCTTAAAACTAAAAAGACTGATCATACCTAATGTCAACGAGTATATGGAGCAAGCTTTCATACACAACCTGGAAATTATAAGCTTGCTTTGGAAACAGTTTAGAAGTTTCTTAAAAATATAGATATACATCTACTATGTGACCCATTGTGCTCCTAGCTGTATACCAGAGAAGGAAGAAAGCATGTGTCCACCAAAGATCTGTACATGAATATTTATAGCCACTTAAGTCTGTAGTAGTCAAAAACTGGAAATTACCCAAATGTCCATTAGCAAATGAATGGATAAGCAAAATGTTATAGCCTTAAAATGGAATAATTATCAATACCAAACAGAAATAAACTATCGATGCATCCAACATTATACATGAACTTCACAATAATTAAGTTGAGTAAAAGATGCCAGACAAAATAGTAGATGGGAGACTCATTTCTATAAAATTCTTGAAACTGCAAACTAATCTATAGTGACAGAAAGTATATCAGTGGTTGCCTACATAGGAGATGAGAGGAAAGGAAGAGGATATTAAAAAGGGACACAAAGTTACTCTTGGGTGTGATAGATATGCTCATTATCTTAGTTGTGATGATAGCCTTATGGGTGTGTGTGTGTGTGTGTGTGTGTGTGTGTGTATGTCAAAATTCATATATATATATATATATATATATATATATATGTCAAAATTCATCAAATCATACAATTAAATGCAGTTTAGTGAATATCAATTATACCTCCACAAAACTATAAAAAATGAAAAAACATATATATTCACCATATAACCCAGCATTCTATTTTTAGGCATTCATCCAAGAGATATGAAAACATATGTCTACATTCTAGAACAGGAAAAACCAATCTATAGTGACAAAAAGCAGATCACTGGTTGCCTAGAGTCACAGTGGAAGATTAATTGCAAAGAGGCACCATGTGGAGAGAAAACTTTACAACTACAGGAAGTTCCCGGTTGGGAATTTTCCCATACATTCTATATATACACCTATAAAATATGTTCTGAATTGCAAACAGGTGATTAAAAAGACCAATAAACCCTGAAACAAATAATATATGCTAACTAATTGAACTTAAATTTAAAAAATAAAAATAAAATTTAAAAAGAACAATAACAACTATCCTTTCCTAAACACAACTCTGCACCAAGCACTGTGCCTTCTACATACATCTCCAATCTTACTTTCCTGTAGTATAGGTATTATTATTTCCATTTTAGAATAGGAGGTTCGAACTCAAAGAAGCTAAGTAACTTTTTTTTAAGATTTTATTTATTTATTTGACAGAGAGAAAGAGAGACAGAGATCACAAGCAGGCAGAGAGGCAGGCAGAGAGAGAGGGGGAGGCAGGCTCCCTGCTGAGGAGAGAGCTCAATGCTGGGCTCATCCCAGGACCCTGAGATCATGACCTGAGCCGAAGGCAGAGGTTTTAACCCACTGAGCCACCCAGGCGCCCTGAAGCTAAGCAACTAACCCAATGTCTCTCATTAAGTAAATGAGTAAGCCCCAGCCTCTTAAGAATAAATCTGGATTTGTCTTAATATAAAGTATTTCTGACACAATGTCCTGCCTTCTCAATACACATTTGTTACCCAGGGATGAACTCTATTCTACTGAACTCTAAGAAAAATGTTTTTACTTCCTTCAACAAGTACTTCCTTGAACACAAGTACCTGCTCGTATAATGTCATTTGTTCCCCGGGTGATGCCTAACACATACAAGTACTCGATAAACATTCTGTATCTTTTAACTTAAACCCATAAGATTTATTCTAAAGTAACAATTATTCGCATTACAAATCTTTTCCATTATTAATATCTCCAACTATACTTAACAAGATAATAATTGCCCAAATCTCTCATAATTGCATCATTAGTAAGCTCAGAACTTTCCAATGACAAGATATAGGTCACTGTTACATTGATGAAAATAGTTTACTCTTTGTTAAGCTTTCCCTACAGATCCCATGAGAGCATTCTGCTTTCTACTGATGTCACAGAGAGAGCCTTCTGAAGCTTCAGTAGGAAAAAAGAAGCAGATGCCATTGTTACACTCAATACAAAAAGCAAGGAAAAGGAGGTGGAAATAATCACCAAACAAACCTCTTATAATCAGTGACCTAGTACTTTTCCAAAACAGGGAATTCAAGGTTTGCCACGGACTTAAGTAATTTGGCCTGAGCAATCATGTAAGATATACAACCGGAATCCATTATATATTTCTCTTTACATGTGAAGCACTAGTCCCTCTATCTTAAAACATGAAAATGGAGGTGCTTCCTCGTTCTCTGTAGAAAGGCAAGTCATTCAAGCATCCCCTTCACAGAGGAAGATAATTTGGGCAATTTTTTTTAAATGGGACCTCTCATAAGGAACATTCTCGTAGGAAAAGAAATATGTTCAATGGTATAAGTAAATCAGGCATGGGAAAACAGAAACCTCTTCAGGCTATCAGTAGGTACTTCATTATCAATATGCTAGGAAATTTACGTACTAAAAGGTTTGTTACTTTGTTTTCTTAAAAATAAGGGCTGACCACTCATACACTGCTGATAGAAGTTTAAATTGGCACAACTTGGAAAATTGTTTAGCTCTATCTTTTAAGCTGGACATACACATACACTAATGACCAATAATTCTATTTCTATGAAGATAACTAAAAGAAATGCACACACATATTCCCCAAAAGACTTGTATGCCAATGTTCCTAGCAGTATTATTCGAAACAGCAAAAAACTGGAAACAAGCCAAATGTCCATCAACAGTAGAAAGGATAAATTGTGACTTATAATGGAATACTATACAGCAATAAAAATAAACAATCTATTTCTCCATGCAACAATATGGACAAACATCTTTTTGAAAAGGTTCAATAAAAGCTAAGCACAAAACAGTACATTCCATGGTTCCTACTACACAAAATTCAAAATCAGGCAAACTAATCTATGATGTTAAAAGTCAGGTTAGTAGTTACCCTTTACAGGGAGCAGGAGGAACTGGTCAGGGGTACAAGGGAGGTACCAGACAGTAGATTGTGTTCTATTTCTTAATCTGTGTGCTGATTACATGGGTGTGTTTACTCATGAAAATTCAACAAGCTATATATATTTAGGATTTGCGCATATTTCTGCAGATGTTCAAAAAGCTTGTTTTAAAAAAATAAAACAAAAATATGCCTGTGAAAGTACCTCTTTGGGGCGCCTAAGTGGCTCAGTTAAGCATCTGGCTCTTGATTTTGGCTCAGATCATCATCTCAGGGACGTGGGGACTGAGCCCCACGCTGGGCACGAAGCCTGCTTAAGATTCTCTCCCTCCCTCTCTGCTCCTCTATCTTCCCGCCACAAAAGAAAGAAGGGAAGGAAGGGAGGGAGGAGGTGAGGGAGGAAGAGAGGGAGGGAGGGAGGGAGGGAGGGAGGAAGGAAGGAAGGAAGGAAAAAGGAAAGAGGGAAAGGGAGGGAGGGACTCTTTACCTGAGATTCTGGATTCATTATTTTTTTTTTTTTTTAGTATACAAAAGTAAAGGAATAACAGACCAGACCATGGGCCAAACTCAATGCAGAAGCAAGAGAGAAATATCATGGGTAACCAAGGACAAAGAAAGGTCATCACAGTGAATGCTTTGAAAAAGGATAGTCTCTCTCTCTCTCTCTCTCTCTCTCTCTCTCTCGAAAGGGTATTAAAAGACTCTTCCAACTAAACAACACTCTCTTGCCTAAGGCAGGCTGAAAGCTCATAGCTAATAGGCTACTTTCTAGAATGCTCACAGGCTTCTGCTGTAGCGGATTTGTAACCACAAGTTAGCTGCATTTGTTCTCAGACCAATTTATCCCAATTTCACTGGCTATTGCAATTACATAATTCAATTAAATATTGCAGAAACATAATGCAAAAAGAGAACTAAATTGAAGATTTTAGAAACACTCAATAAAGATAACTTACCGAAAATTGCTATTGAAATAGGAAGAAGAAGACAACTTGCAAAAGATGAGTAGAAAATCACAAAACTCTAGGACCATGCTTTCCGAAAGCTTCCTAAGCCACCTTCAAATTCTCACTGAGCTTTAAAGAAACATAAACTTGACATTATAAGTGCATTAAGGGGGTAATCGGTGCAGGAAAGCAGATCCTGAGCTGTCATCAGCAGACCTATACTCAAAGAAAAGTCAGTGGACCTACAACAAAAGAGTAGCAAACAAATACATACTTTTAACACTAAAATAAAATGCTGAATGTAGGTATCATTTTTATGATTCCCCATGCTGCTAATTTTTGCTACCAGTTTTGCTACCAATTTTGGTACCAAATTTGCTACCAATTTTTTTGATTAACTAACCAACTATCCACTCCACCTGTGAGGGATTAAAAAAGCTCTTCTGTACATCACTCAAGAAAACCGGGCAAAGTAATACTAGACATCCAAGCACGCCACACACACACACACACACACACACACACACAGCCTCTCTCTCTCTCTCTCATACACACACACACACTCACACACATCCCTTATATACCCGCTTTACTGAAACGGTATTAAAAGGCAGAAGGCATCAAAAAAAGAAATCAATAGTGAAAATAAAAGAAGTGTGGAAATACAGATCTTAGAAATAAGGGCATACCCAGGAGCTCGTCACACAACTTTTCACATTTGCAGAGCGATTACGATAGGTCTTTTTAAAACAGACAAAACAATCAAAACCTCGCCAGATGGCCAGCTTATCACTGAAGTTCTTCCCCGGCTCTCTTACTGCTGCCCTGCTCCAGTCTCGAACGAACGCAAGGCTCTCCAGAAGCGATTAGCAGTAGCAACAGTTTACAGCACTTTTGTTCATTTCCAGGTTTGGCTGTAGAAATCTCCCTCTGTGACATCGCGAGGGAGAGCATTTACTTCTTAAAAAAAAAAAAAAAAAAAAAAAGGTAGGGGAAGGGGGCAGAGGTTAAAAGTTCCTTATTAAAAATGTACTTTACCTGTCTCTGGAAAGCAAAGTGCAAAATGTTTTAAAACTCACAGCATAGGGGCGCCTGTGTGGCTCAGTTGGTTACCCAGCCAACTCTTGATTTCAGTTCACATCATGATCTTAGGGTCCTGGGACCAAGCTCTGTGCTGGGCTCTGCCCTCAGTGGAGAGTCTGCTTGGGATTCTCTGCCTCTCCCTCTCCTTCTGCCTCTCATCCGGCTCATGCACGCTGATGGGCTCCCTCTCTTTGTAAGCTCTCTCTCTCTAAAATAAATAATTCTTTAAAAAAAATTCCCAGTGTAAAGTGACTATAAAAGTAATCAACATACGGGTTCCTGAGTGGCTCAGATCGTTAAATGTCTGCCTTCAGCACAGGTCATGATCCCGGAGTCCCAGGATTGAGTCCCACATCAGGCACCCTGCTCAGCGGGGAGTCTGCTTCTCCCTCTGACCCTCTCCCTTCTCAGGCTCTTTCTCTTTCTCTCTCTCTCTCTCAAATAAATACATAAAATCTTTAAAAAAAAAAGTAATCAACATAAAAGCAAGGTTAATACTAACCAAATGCATGCATAACATCAAGAGCAAATATTGCTTAAGATAAGGTCATTTGGTAAGAAAATACAAATCTGTAGAACAGGCTGACCTTATCACTCAAGCTTAAAAATGCTTAATTATAATTTGTGAAGATTCTGGTTTCTGATAAATACTATCAGCAAAGGAAGTTAATAGGTATCTTTCATAAACTTCAGGTGACATACTTTACTTCCCAGTAACTTTACTAAATTATTGGGAGGCAAAATTAATATTGTTACCTTCTTTTAAAAGTTTGAAATGTTCCTTGAGAACCTAAGTAACAAGGAAGTAGGGACAAGGAGAAAGAGACAGAAGGAAATTAACATTAATTGGGTACCTATTCTGTGTTAGGGCTCCACCCATACTATAACCTGGGGAAATAGGTATTGCTATTTCCATTTTACAGATGAAAAAAGAGAGCTTAACCACCATAAATAATGTGTTCCTGGTCACACAGATAATAAAGAGTAGATTAGGCTATGATCTAAATCTGTTTGATTCTATAGCCTATAATACAAAAACAAAATCAGAAGTATCTTAATTCATCTGGCATTTTGGTCATCTTAAATTAAATAATACATTTCATGAAGAGGTATATACTTACATCACAGCACTAAACAAGGAAGACCAAAACAGCAACAACATAACGGATGCCTGCCCTCTAGGAGCTTACAATTAAAGAAAATGTTCCCCCCCACAGGGGTTAAGGAATACAGTGTAGTGATTAATCATTCCTTGAGGGAGGCCCTCCATAGGGGATACGGGAGCTCAGAGAAGCCTGGGCTTCATGTGGTTCCGCAGTTCAGAAAGGCTTTATGAAAGACGCAAGATCATAGCTGGATCCTGGTGATGGAAAACGTTGAACAGGTGTAATGAAAGGTCCTCCAGGACAGGGAAAAGCAGAGGTAAGGATGAACACGAACATGATGAATATGAGTAACAGTGAAGAGCCCAGGATTGCTTCAAAAAGTAAAGGACTAAGTAAGTGGAAACAACCCAAGTAAGTGTCCATCAACTGATGAATGAATAAGCAAAATGTGATATACGCACACCAAGTAATACTACTCAACAATAGAAAGCAAGCACTGACCCATGCTACGACATGGACGAATCCTGAAAACATTATGCTAAATGAAAGAAGTCAGTCACAAAAGGCCACATGTTGTATAATGTCATTTACATGAAATGTCCAGAGAATAAGCAAATCCATAGAGACAGGAAATAGACTAATGATTCCCAAAGGCTGAAAGGGGTGGAAAGAAGTGAGGAGTGACTGCTTATATGTACAGGGTTTCTTTGGCGGATGATGAAAATGTTCTAAAATTGATCGTGGCAATGGCTGCACAACTCTGTGAATATGCTAAAATTCACTGAACTGCACACTTTAAATGGGTGAAGTATATGGCAAATGAACCACATCTCAATCAAGCCATTAAAAAAAAAAAAAAACTGAGGGCCTGCGGGAACATCACACTGCACAGCTAAGATGGAGTCCCTTATGCCAAGTCTGAGGGTCTGGAATTTATCTGGTAGGCAACTAGAGATATGTAAGTAAAGACTTACCTAATGAAAGCACAGTATACAAACTTAGGGCTTTTCTCTAACAAAATCATTCACATAATTTTCAGTACATTCCTAAAATATATGCCCAAATCACAAAGACGACAGAGAACAGGAAAACGATGATGTGATAGGATTTTGCTAAAGCCACAAGCTGTAACTATTAGGAAAGCTGTTTTGCTTCAGCACTAAATGCCACAGATGGGAGTATCAGCATCGTATTTAGGCAAAACCACAAATTCATCTGTGTCGTGTCTTCAAATACCGTAATGTTCTAAGCTTAATTATGGAAACTGCATTAACAATTGATCTGCCGTATTTTAGAGTGAGATAATAAACTGTGTAATTTGTTTTTCACTGGATGACAGTACTCCACAAATAATGTTTTATATATTAGATCTAATTTAAATCCTATCAGAACCTCCACTGACACAAAGCATGTGTGATGCAAACACATTTGTCTGAATTCTAATTTAACCTAAGATTCCAAAAGAGTTTTATTATACAAAATAAGAAAACTAAAGAGACAAACCTGACATTCAAAGACGGGGGGGGGGGATCTGAATATTAAATATCCAATACAAAGGAAAAGGCAAAGCACTCAAAAATCAATCTGAAAATCAAAGAAAAAAAAAACGGGGCACCTGGGTGGCTCAGTGGGTTGACATCAGACGCTTGGTTTCGGCTGAGGTCCTGATCTCAGGGTCCTGGGACCTAACCTCACAGGCTCTGTGCTCCATGCTCTGCACAGAGTCTGCTTGTCCCTCTCTCTCCCCCTCTCTTTCTCCCTCCACCCTGACTCTGTGCTCTCTCTCTCCCTCTCTCTCTCAAATAAATAAATAAAATCTTTTAAAAAGGGGCGGGGAGGGATCAGGACTTCTTTTAAAAAGGGGCGGGAAGGGATCAGGACTCAGTATGAGGTTCTATAGCATTGGGAAGTACAATGGGAAAAAAAAAGGAACAGAGTACATTTAAAGTAAAAGGCTCAATATAGGATAGCAGAAGAGTCTGTAACAGAGGCAAAGTTTAGAATCCATCTATAAGGCATTCCCCCACCTTCTCCGGAATCCCAAGGAAGAAAGAACCTTTCAGGCAGGGTGCTGTTATCCCTTCAGAAGCTGGCTGAAAGGTGAAATCCCACTTTCCCCCAGGAGGTGGTGAGACGGTAGGAATACAAAGAACTCCGCTAGAGAAACTATACACAAGGAAACTAGTGTTCGCCTTCAGAGTCACCTTGCAAATCTCCTTCAAGGTAGATGAGCCACAAGAAACTGAAGGAGATACCAGATCTCTTTTAAAACTCCCGTCTGAGAATGAGAGGACCCATCTGTCTCTGAAGGGCTTTGTAAATTCCAGAACTGGATGAAACTTGGGTTCTGTGTCTGAGAAATACAGACAGCTTAGATGACCCAGTTCACTGACAAAAAATAAAAGCAAAATAGAAAACAAGTAAGCTCTCCTAAAAAAGAAGCCTTGTCACTGATATCTAGAATAAGATATCTGCTGCTACAATAAGTAAAGCAAGACTCTTCATTTCCTAAGTGTAAGCCAGAGTTTAAGCAAAAGAAGAGAATTCGGTAGGAGTATCCAGTAGGAACTTATTACAAATCATTAGCTGCTGTCTGTTAAAAGAAACTTATCCAAACTCTCATCAGTTGTCTACCTACTCCAAACCAAAGAACTCAGGGAAAAGGCAGAAGTTTACAACTATTGTTGTATTGGACACGTTAATTACTAAGGAATAAAGTACTTCAAATATAACAAAAAAGGTTAAACATTGAATTATTCTCTGAACATCAAAAACACATTACTGTTAATTCATACATAAATAAAAGTTTTCTTTAAAATAAACAGGGAGAAATAATGACCGCATGCTACCAAAGATCACCAAAGGAAGGAAATAACACCAACATAAGGTCTAATACCCAGAAACATGTTCAAGTGATAGAATTATCAGAATGGTCTAAATTATAAGTATGCTACAATTCTGACTAAACTAAGAACAGACAACCAAGAAGCCATGAATAGGCTAAAAAATAATTAAGAGAATGGAAGTCATGGGGAAGGATTTTTTTTTTTAACAGGATCCTCCACTGAATAACATGGAACTAGAAGCATGACCTATAAATTAGAAAGGAGAAGGAGAAACTTGCCAGCACTTGAAACTGGCAAAGCTGACCTAAGCTAAGGAAACAAGGAAGATAAATATCTCAGTAGATAAATAACACCCGTTTTCAAAATCTGTTCTAAAAAAACAAGGATGAAAACTAATTGGCCAGAGGGAAAAGCATGTGGTTGTAAGTTAAAGAGAAATTTTAAAACAAATATACATAAAGTACCTCAGGAAAATTTCTGCTTCTGTAGTATTTTCACAGATAAGTTCATTAATGTTCACGGCATTAGCTTTTAAGAAGTTAAATCTAAAAGTTTTTTTAGTTGAGAGAAATTTTATAAATATTTGCAATAACCATTTGCATTAAGCAATTCTGCTGAGCTTGTGAGATTAAACGTAAACGAGAGTAAGCTCAATTAAATTTTAAAATCTTTCAGACAAAACTACAAAGCTTACATAGCAAAAGGAATATAAACAATATCCTGAGCAACAAATTGAGCTACTCTATTTGTGCGGGGTTTTTTCCTATGCATAAACAGCACATAAGTTCATACTCTATGATTAACTTAAAATTAATCACTGGACATTCTTTAAATCTCATCTAAGCTTACTGGATCTATGGAAAAACAACCAAAGCTGGAAAATAAAAAAAGAATGAGATCCAATTCAAATCCTTCGCTGTTCTCTTCCTCTTCCGACAAGAAATAAATTCTTTAAGTTGGTTGTCTTACTTGATTTCAGTTCTCAAACCTGTAACTCCATACCAAAATCTTAACTTATAACGTAATTAAGTGCTACGCACGCCAAAGTATTCCGTTCAAGTCGTTCAGTAAATCTGAACATAACAGTAACGACATTTCACAACGCGTTCATCCACGCTGCCACAGGGAACGAGCAACAAATTCACAGAAAGACTTGGAGCAATACCTGAGCAGATAAACAGCCCTTTCAATATCACTGAGGTCTTCATCAACTGTCAATCTTTCTATTTCTTCTGGTGTCTGTCAAGTGTAAAATACAAATTATGCACACAAACGCGGATTAGCCTTGCCCCCCAGTGACCCTCCGGGAACCCCATATGAATAGAGACTAATGAAAAAGTTTCACGATTAAGCAATATCATTGAAAACTAGTTAAGAGTCTGAGGACTCCAGGTGCCCACCTCAACCACAGAGGTCTCCGTCTCGAATTGCTGGGTGGGGGTGGTAGAATTTGGGGATGTGGAGCTTTTGTGGTTTTTCTTTCTTTCTTTCTTAAACTGTTCTAGCTTGAGAATTACATTGTGGCTTCAGAACATCGCCGAACTCGGTTTTATATGCATATATGAAATACATACGTACTTTTAAACCTCTAATACCCCAAGGCTGTTTCTCCAGCATTTTCCACCCCAGGAAATGCTACAAGGGGGGATGGAGGCAAACTGCAGCCCTGAGAGCATGAAAAAGACGAAATGTGGAGTGGGGGAAGGGAAGGGAATAAACTCTGGGGCTGGAAGGAAATCAAAGATTCGCGATATTGCGGCAGGTGGGAGTGAGAAGAGCTCAACCGAGCCTTTGAGAGGATGGCTAGGGGAGGAGGTGGTCGGTAAACTAGGTTTGCAGGCAGTGAGGGTTGGAGGCTGGGACGAAGATGACTCTGCGGGGTGGGGGAGCGAACTGAAGGTTGACTCCCTCAAGGCGGAGAGTGGGGATCAGGGTCCCAGCTGGGGTCTTGGAGGGGCGGCGAAGGAAGGACGTGCAGTGACTCAGGATGGGGGTGAAGGGTCGAGAGGGCTTTGAAAATCCGTAGCGGGACCGCCGTAGCCTGGGTGCCGGGTGGGAGGTGAAGGGAGGCCTGGCGGACTAGGGGGCAGAGGCACCCGAGCTTGCTCGGACGGGGGAAGGGGAAAGCGGGATCCGGCGCGTCTACGGGAGGGGGGGCGGAGCTGTGTTGACTAAGGAGTGGGACCGGGTCCGGTGGGGGGGGCACTCAGGAGGGGACAAGGCGGCGGCTGCCTCGGGGGCAGCTCCCGCAGGGCGGAAGGAAGAGGGGCCACGGCCGTCCCGGAGGAGCGGCTCGGGGGACGACGCTGGACAGGCAGTTCCTGGGAGCGGGTTGGGGAAGGGGCCCGGGCCGGGCTGAGCCGGGGGACCAGGGAAGCCCAGGGCGTCCGAGGGGCCAGTCCCTCGGGGATGGGGGTCCGAGCTGGGAGAACCGAAGCTGCGTCGAAGCAGGGGCCGGCTTAGGGTGACACCGCGACGGGAGGAGGACTGAGGGTCCAGCCCGACTCGGAGAGGGTCCCGGGCCGCTCGGGAAGGAGAAGGGGACGCGACGGGGTCGGGGCCCGGGCCAAAAGCCAGGCGCCCTGCGGGCAGTTCCTCCTCCCCGGGGCGCACCTTGAGGCTCCGGCGGACCGGCCTCTCGATGATGGTGAGCTCCTGCAGGTCCTCCATGTAGCCGAACAGGCTGTTCTGACTGAAATCCATCGCGGCAGCGGCGGGCGGCGGCGGATGCATGGACCGCCGGGCCCCCTTGCCGCCCGGGCCGGAGCGGCCCCGGGATGCCGGACGCTCGCAGCCCCGCGGCCGCCCACCCGCAGGACTTTCTCCCGCTCTCGGCCTCGGGAGCCGGGCGGGAGGGTAGCTGGCGGCGGGAGAAGGAGCGCGGCCGCCGGTGGGGGGCGGGGCGGGCAAGGCGAGGGGGCGGGGCGAGGCGCGCGGGCGTCCTGCGGGGGCGGGGCCAGAGGCGGGGGAGGTGCCACGAGCTCGCCTCAGCCCCGCCCCCCCAGGCACCCAGCGCACGCGAGCCAGACGCAACTGCCGCGCCACGCCTCGGCTGCCCCCTCCGCCCCTCTGCGCCCTCCTCTCCCCTTGCCCCGCCCCCGGCAGAGCGCGTGCGCAGAGCCTTCCGCCTCCTGCAGCCTGCGGAGGCGGGCTGGGGGCTGGGGGCTGGGGCCGAGAGCGGAGCGCTGAACCAATGGCAGGAGAAGCAAAGGAGAGGGAGTTGGGCTGCTGTCATATTTAACCTGATGGAATAACCTAACGAAAATTCGTAACTACCCACCCCAGCAGGAGAGCTGTATACGTGGAAACTACCCTAGCTCAGCCTTAGCCCCGGGGGAGGGATGTGTACCCCAAATCAGCAATTACAGCGTGAGGTGTCCGCGGGTGATGGGGGAAAGGGTCTTTGGGAATATAGTCGTGGAGGGGCTAGCATTTGGGTAAGGCTGTGGCCAGAAAAGGACACCCGGAGGGGAAACACTGAAACTGAATATTAAATAATCACACTTTCCTAGAGAAATAAAAGTAAGCCCATTTCGAATTGAAATCTGGGCTTGTTTTGATTGTGGGACGTACTGCTAGGAGTGCCGGGAAGCAAGTACTTAGCGAAGTGGGTGGAAGGGTGAGGCAGGTCCTTTTTAGAGAAAGGCCTCGCTCTGGGCAGCCACACTGAGTCTGTTAAGAATAGGAAGCGATGGGAAAGGGGGTTGGGGCGATTTTTTGGGGCCTCAGGGACAAAAGTTATGTTGAGCATACTCTTCAGCTCCTAGAAGAGCTCTTTTTATTTTATTTTCCACTCGTTCCCTCCCCACAGTGCCATTTTTCTGCCCACCAGGCTCACCCTCTCTTGTATGTTTCTGTCCCAGTCCACGTGTATCCTCCAGAGATAATGTTAGTTTCTGTACTGTTTTTAAAATACATGAAAGGCATTGTGCTAAGAACTCATTCTGTTTCTTGTTTTTCCCTCAACATAAGTCTTAGAGATTTATCTATGGGGCGATCTATATATTCCAGGTATTCATTAGTCCTGACCACTAATAACATTCAGTTTGTGCATCTAACGCATTTTACTTACCAATTCCTTAAAAAATGGACAGTTAGGTTGCCAGCAGTTCCTTGTAACCACAGACGATACCGGAATGATATTAGACATGTCCCTGATGGGCCATAAGAAAGAAATGGAATTTCCCGGTCATAGAGTCTACAATGCTTGTTTTCACACTGCCAAGTTGCCCTCTAGAGTGGCTTTGCCGGGTTTGCTCTCCCACTGGTGGTACATGAAGACAGAAATATTCCTATTTTCCCACTTCTTATGCTAACGTTTGGTATTATCTGATGTCCTAATTTATATCAATCTGATGTCAGCAAAGTAGTATCACATCGTAATTTCATTTTATTGTTAATAAAGTGATGTTACCCATTTTTCCGTATACTGAAGAACCATTGAGATTTTTTTCCTTCTGTGAATTAACTATTTACATCCTCTGCCTATTTTTCAGCTAAATTTCCTATGATTTTTCTGAATGAGTTAAAGGAGTGTCCTATATATTCTAAATATTAAGTCTCACGTCAGTCTTGGACAACGCAAGTATTTCTCCCAATCTTTCACATGTCCTGATAACTTGGCCTTTGCTATCCTATGGTATAGGAGAAATCCTTATTTTGATGTGAACAAATGCATCTAATTTTAACCTCGTGGAGTGGGGTTTTTTTGGGTCTCATTGAAGAATCTTTTCCTACTCAAAATATTCTCCTACACCTTCCCCTGCTTAATAACTTCATACCTTTATCACAGATCTTAATTCATCTTAAGTGCAGCTGGCATATGGTATAACCAGGAATACAATATTCTTTTCTCTGCATAGTGAGCCAATTTGCCCAGCAGTACCCACCAAACAAACCATCTTTTCTCCACTGATGTGTGATGGCATCTCTGTCCTACACCAAGTCTTAACACACACACATCACTGTTTCTGGGCTCTCACTACTGCTCACTTGATTTAGATATATTCCTATACCAGTGCTACACTGATGTTATTGCTATGTCTTTGTTATATGTTATATGTTTTTGTTACATGTTATATGTCCTAATATCTGGTAGCATGAGTCCTTCCCCACTCTGCTCTTTTTTTATTCAGTATTGCCTCTGAAGTTCAAAGCAAAAATGGTCAGTGGTTATCCCATGGCTAAAATCCAGGTATTCCAATCCCTGCTCCATATTAAGGAAAAAGGGGGAGCTTGGAGAGATCAGGATGGAAAAGAGGCAGAGATGGGGGGAGGGCTCAGGTTCTTTAGCAATACCTTACAGCCTCTCTTGCTTGTCAATTTCTGAAGTTGTCCTCTTTCCCCTTTGGTTTGTAACTGATATGAAATCATATTGGTAAACTTTACCCTGTTTCAGCTAAGAAGTATTATCTCTTGTTTAGCTTTTGTAACACCATCATTTGAGACTTGATGACATTCTTAAATGAAAAACTGATTGAATACACAGACATATCTTTGATGTTGGCTGCTACAGGGCAGGAGACTGATGAAGTCAGTTTGGTGACTAGACTCTGTAACTGCTGTAGTCACTACCCTGTGGTAGAAATAGCCTGCCTCAGCCTGGCTGCCAGGAAACCTTGGTTTCAGTCCCGGCTCTACCAGTGACATGCAATGGAAGGAGTCTTACAGCCCTGTTTTTCTTATCTGCATTGTTTTCTTATGATTTGTCTCAGTGTGTCCTAGAAGCAGCCCCACGAAGTCCAGATGAGATGCACCACTATTCCAATATTATAGATAAAGAAATTGAGGCCCAGAGAGGTTACATGTCTTTAGGCCTGAGCGCACAGCTAAGAGAAGCTAGAGTTATTCATTTCATGTATTCATTCAACAAAAGCATGATGGTTAAGTGCACAGACTTCGGAGTCTAACTGCCTGGATTGGCTCTGGCCAACCCCCTAGAACCCTGGCTCTGCTATTTCCTACTGTGGGCAACGTATGTAACCACTCTGTGCCCCACTTTACTCATCTCTAAGATCAGAGTAACAGTAGTACTCAACACAATGTCTTAAATGACTTAAATAAGATAATATGTGTACAAGGCTTAGAGGAATTCCCAGCACATAGCCAGCATTATTACCATCAGTGTTCCCCTGCCCCCGGGCTCAGAAAAGATTTAATACACTGCGTGCTGAATCTGTTGATTCTTGTGGTTGAATCTGTTGAATCTGTGATTCTAGAATAATATTCTCCCAAAGAAGTCCAGGTCCTCATCCCCCGAATCTGTGACTGTGTTACCTTTCTTGGTAAAAGAGGCTTTGAAGATGTGTCTCATTTAAGGATCTCCAGATTGGGAGATTATCTCGGATTATCTGGGTAAATGCAGTGTAATCATAAGGGTCCTCATGAGCAAAAGAGGGAGGCAGAAAAGTCAGCATCATACCTTAAGAAAACTTGACCAGCCATTGCGAGCTTTGAAAACAGAAGTGGTCCACAAGAAGACAACCTTTAGAAGCTGGAAAAGGACTATAAGAAATAAATAAACTCTCCTAGGGCCTTTAGATGGGAAGGTAGCCCTGATGACACCTTGATTTTAGCCCACCGAAACCCAGATCTAACTTCTAGAACCATAAGAAAATTAATTTGTGTGCTTTTAAGCCACTACATGTGTGGTAATTTGCTAAAAGAGCAAAACTAAAACTAAACAATTATCTATATAAGGAAAATGTTTAAATTAGATGACTACTTCAGACCATATGTAAAAATCAATGTCCCGTGAATTAAAAACCTAAACACGGCTCTCTGGGCTTGGACCTATAGGTAGCCACTCGGCTAAACACACCAAGAAGGTCAGAACTGTCAGAAAACATACAGGATCCATGAGGGCACCTCCCTCGGGAAAATGGTGAAGAAAATAGAAATGAACTAGCACACCAAATGCATTCCTTCCTTCTGTGGCAAAACCAAGATGGAGAGACGAGCTGTAGGGCTTATTTCCCTGCAGGAAAATGGCGCTCGGACCTACCTCACCTCTCCCACCATCACAAAGACCTGATCAGTTGCAAGACCAGTTGAAGCTAGCCTAAGCGAGTTCATTAG
This sequence comes from Nasua narica, assembly GCA_028533885.1. Classification (NCBI taxonomy): domain Eukaryota; kingdom Metazoa; phylum Chordata; class Mammalia; order Carnivora; family Procyonidae; genus Nasua; species Nasua narica. The sequence continues at coordinate 117,794,086 of CM052797.1, read as the reverse complement.
GTCCCCACGACAGCAACAGCAAAACCTAAATGCTAAAGACAGATGTTCCAAACTTTTTCAAGAAAATACACGAAGATAGTTTTATGCCATCCAAAGACAGAGCGTTTTCTTAAGCAAAACAAAACACATAGGCTATAAAATACAAGATTGATAAATCTAACGACTTGAAAATTCAGAACTGGCATTCATCAGAAGAGACAGCACAAAGACAGCGTGACAAGACAAATGGTCGACCGGGAAAAGATATTCATAACAAATTAATCAAAGAAGGATTGCTGCCCGGAATTAAGAACTCCAAAAAATCAGTAGGAAGACAACTAATAGAAAAAGGAGCAAAATACACGAACGGCCACGTTACAGAAGGGGAATGGCCCCTAAACCTATGAAAAGGAGCTCAACCTTATGTTAATAAGCAGGGAAGGGTAAATGGACACACCTGGCAAATGGGCAAAAATTTTAAAGTCTGACCACATCAAGTGTTTGAAGGAGACAGAACATGAGCAAATCTTGCAGAGCAATGGTGCTCATGCAAATTGGTGCAAACACTTTGGAAAATAATTTGGCATTAACTTGCCTAATGAAATAAATCTCTTCAAGGCATATACTCTAGCACACCTAGACAAAGGGACCTGCAGGACAATGTTCACAGCAGCAAAATCCTGGTAGCAACTCAAATGCCTCTCTTACAGGAGAATAGATAACATCAGTTGTTGCATACTCAAATCAATGGAAAACTATGATGGTGAAAATGAACCACAAGTACACAATTCAATAAAGATAAATCTCATGAACATATTGAGCAGTAAATGCAAATTGCCCAAGATTATCTGCAGTATGAAACTCTTACATAATGTTCAAAAACAGTAATATGTATATAATATCCCTATGTGGATATTGGGCCAAGAAAATGGCCAAGAAAAGAAAAGGAGACAATAAACACAAAAACGTAGTGGATTGTTGGGGATACTCGATGGCTGAGTGAGTTAAACCTCCGACTCTTGATTTCAGCTCAAGTCATGATCTCAGGGTCATGAGATGGCGCCCTGCATTGGGCTCTGCACTCCGCGAGGCATCTGCTTGAGATTCTCTCTCTCCCTCTCCCCCTGCCCCTCCTGCTCGTGCTTGTGCGTGCTCTCTCTCTCAAATAAATAAATAAAATCTCTAAAAAGAAAACAAAACATAGTGTATTATTAATCTCTAGGACCAAGATGGGGTCAGGGAGGGGCACACAGAAGTCATAGGTGATGTGTTCTTTTTTGAACTGGATGGTGATACATATTTGTTCTATTGTTATGCTTCAAATATACATAAGCATTCCATATAATGTTCTATGCGTGATATATTTCAGAAGTTTTTACATCAGGGAGATTATGTGGTTTCCGATTCTAATTTAGCACTGCTATCCATCCATTCGTTCAAAACAGATTTCAAGAATTCTGGCTATAGAGTAAGCATTGTTCTAGACTAGATCTACAGATAGGAAGCAAGCCAGGTATAGGCCCTCCCACCACAGAGCACACATCCTAAGAAGAACAATGGAAATTGATCCAGTAATCATCTACTGGGATTAAATATGATACAAGCTATGGTAACTTACAGGTGCTGGGATAATGGAGAAGGACCACCTTGGAGTGATGTGAACAGGTTCACATATTCGGGGGCTGCTCTGCCCATGATCCCCCGGGGGGTGGAGGTCAAGGAGGCGGAGGCAGTGAGGACGAGCTCCACGTTTTCGGTTTGTGCAGCTGGGTGGGTGGAGACATCACCCACGCAGTGCTCGCCCAGTGCCTTCTTCAGCGTCTGAGTACAAAGCAACTTCTGACGACAGCCGCAGAACAGAGGTCCGCCCACCGCCCCAAGCAGACTGGCCAGCATCTAACCCTGCCCCCCACCCTGGCCTGATCAGCAGCTGTTCCCTGTAGCTCCCTCCTCTTCAGCTTGGTTCTGAGTGAGTTAGATGAGGTTCCTAGTGGACCACGTCTGCCGGAATCTACCCAGCACCTGACAGGTTGGATAGCACCCACTAAGGGCTCTGTTCATGTTTATTGAGAAATAGAAAGGGACAGGAGGCAGGGAGGCTGGAACAGGGGGCACTAAACCGGCAGAGGAGGAGGTCAATCACTGGTGTCGAACCCACCGCTATTTCTCACCTGGATAACAAAACCTCTGCTTCTGTCCTTCTGCTTTTAAAGGCCTTACCAACACAGCCAGAGAGATCCTGTTGCCAGGAAAGTTAGACCTAGTTACCTGGTGCTCTAAAACAAGGCTTTTCAACCTTGTTACTCCGTGGGCCCTGGTGATTCTTTGTGGGGGAGGGGAGAGAAATGCTGTCCTGTGCCTGGTAGGGTATTTAGCAACAGCCCTGGCCTCTCCTCGCGAGATGCCCAGACCCCGGCCTGACCTCGCCTCACCTACCTCACCCAGTTGGAAATGGAGATGTCTTCAGACATTGCCAAATGCGCACTGGGAGCAAAATGTCCCCCCCCCCCCCAGCTGAAAACCACTGCTCTAAACGCGGGAGGTAACTCCCCGTCTTCCACGGAGAACGTCCTCCCACACCTCCTCACCCCTCCCAGCTCCTCTTCCGGTTTCCAGCCCTCCCACTCTCCTCTCGCCAGCCCCCTGGGCCTCCTTGCTATTTCTCCAATGCTCAAGGTCTGATCACAAGATCAGGCCACAGAGCCTGCCCTTCCCTCTGCCTGGAATGTTCTTCCATTGGATTGTCAGGTAACTCCCTCTCTCATATCCTTCGGCTTTATTACTCAAACGTCACCTTCTCAGTGAGGCCAGCTCGGGATGCCTTTGATGAAATTAAAATCCCTCGGTGTTAGTCTGCTCGGGCGGCCCTCAGAGAATACCACAGATTCAGAGACTTAGACAATGACGGAAATGTCTTGTCTCACGGTTCTGGAGGCTGAAATTCCAAGATCAAGGTGTAGGCAGGGTTGGTTTCTCCTGACGCTTGCACCTGGCGGCCCTCCTGCCCTGTCCTCACATGGTCTTTCCCCTGTGTTCGCATTCCCTGGGGTCTCTTTGTGTGTCTGAATTTCCTCTTTTTCTAAGGACACCAATCATCTTGGATTAGGGCTGGCTCTAATGCGTCACTTTAACTTCAGCACCTCTAATGGCCCTATCTCCAAATACAGTCACGTTGGAAGGTCCTGGGTATTAAGGCTTCATCGTATGAATTTAGGAGGGACACCATTCAGCCCATAACACCTACCAGCCCCCTGACCAACACTGATTAGTCTAACTTTCTGAATACGTTACCTCCTCATCTCACTTATAGTCTTTTTCTTCTCCCATCCTCCATTCAAATGTTGTGTTCCATAAAGGCAGAGATTTTGTCTCTTTTGTTCACCCCCACATTTCCAGTGCCTAGAATAATGTCTGGTACATAGTAGGTGCTCCCTCTGACAAAGGAGGGAATTAGGCTAGCTGATCTAGAACGAGACTGCTGCTCTATTTGAATCTCCGTGCCAACAGAGCTCAGATTCCCTAGAAAAGACTGAGGGGAGGCGTAAGTGCTGACATTTCCTTAAGAGGTGTAATCCCAGGGTAGCCAGAGTGAGAGACAGTGAGGTGGGCAGGATGGGAAGCAAAAGCAGGGACCGCACCATGGTACCAGGCGGACCCCCAGTCAGAGAGAAGCCCAGCCACATCCCATATAGGACCCCTCCAGACTGGTTCTGAGGAAGCCCAGGATTGGGACCCATCTGTGGAAAGAAGGCAGTCAATCTTCCTCCTGCTGTTTCTTTCCCACCATTCAAAGCTGGCTCACTGAGGAGTTAACTCTCTTGCACTTTAAAGGTCTCTGCAGCCCTCTGAAGCAGCCTCTGGGGTTTTTGGAGCCCAAACCCTTCCAGGGGGAAGGCTTCTGCCAGTCAGGAAATGGGGCAGGTGTCTGAAGGGGTTGGCCTCAGGCTGTAGGGATTGCAGAAAGGAGAGTGATCAGGGCAGCAGTCCTGGGTTCCTAGGGCTCAGTAAGTGGCTCAGGGCCTAGGAGACAGGGGAGAGACAGGAGGGCCCAGGGAAAGAAGAAGTGAGGAGGGAAACAGCTGGTCCCCGTAAGTCCTGACGGGGACCCCAGGGCCCGAACAGCCCGGCCTCGTGGAATTGTTCTGACTGGGGTCTTTGAAGAAGGGCACACCAACGCATCGTTTGCAGAGTCAGACCCCTGGTGTCTGCGGTGACATTGGCGCTCTGATGTTCTGGGCAGGGAGAGGCTTCCTTAGCAACAGGATCTGGCCCCCAGCCTCCCCACCCCCTCCTTGGCCACTGCGGCCCGTTCCCCCCCGCCCCCAATAATGATCATCCCTTGGCAAATGATTCCCAGACTCCAGCTGCCCCCTCAGCTGTCTCTGGAAGGAGAGACAGAGCTCACCGCCACGGCTCCCTTTCTCCTTGGAGGGGCTGTTTTCCCTCCTGTGTGGGCCGCGCGTGTTGGGTTGTGTCCCAACTCGAGGGCAGATTGCTCCCTCCACAGGTGATGATACACGCTGGGAGCAGATTGCACATTTGTCTCCTGGGAAGCAGTGGCGAGGGAAGCAGAGCTCGGAGTGAGCGTGGGGAGGGGTGTCTGCCGAACTGCGATGGGGTGAGGGGCTCAGAGAGCGGGGAGCTTAGGCTGCCGGCTGTCTACAGAGGCAGCGGGTGGCTGATTATAGGGCTGGGTCCCGGGGCCCTGGATGTGGGTGCAAGGAGCTGTGTACGCACTTGACTGTCAAGGTGGGAGTGACAGTTACCCTGGTGACCGGGCGAGGAAGTGGGTTGGCCTGGAAGGCAGAAACACTGGAAAGAAAATACAGTGAGCACCAATGAGGGCTTCTCTCTTTCTCTTTTCTCTTTCTTGATTGGAGCACCGGTTAGATGGAGCCTTGTCATCGTAAGTCAAGGGCAACTTTCAGTGGGGGGGCTCCGCGTCCCCTCTCTGGTTCCCTGGAAACACACCCCCTCCACAATCTAAGCTGGCATGGAGGACCCAGACCCTGGTCCTAACCAGCCCTGGGACGGAAGGCAAGTCGCTTCCTCGCTAAGCCTCTTTCAGCCCAGGCGGCCTCCAAGATCCGTTGGTGCTCCGACTCCTGGACCCCAGGCCCAGACATTTTGATGCAGCAGGTCTGGGGTCGTGCCTAGGAATCCGGATTGCGGCCATACCCCCAGGAACACTGCACCTGCTGTTCAGAACCCTGCCTCTTGGCGTTTCTCAACATGGGCGTCTCTCCCCTGGGCATGAGAATCATACCGCCCCCAGATTCCCACCTTAGCTCGGCCCCTCTGAACCTGTTTCTTTGCCTCCTTGATGGGGGAAGGACACGGTATGGTGAGAATGGGCTGAGAAGCGGCTATCACGTATAGCACAGAGCCCAGTGCACCATAAGGAGCCAAGGAGTGGTCGGCTTTTCAGCTTTTCCTTCTATCTGAATCTGTAGTGTCTCTACTACCCTCTCCCCTGCCCAGCAGCCCCCTTCCATCGGCTTGTTCTCCTTCAGCCAAATCCCTGGCATCCAGGAACTTGATCTAAAGGTAAGCAAGGAATCCTCAGGTGAGGACCCAGGCGGAGGAGAGGAGGAGAGAGTATGCTCACAGCTGGGGCACTCACACCCAATTCCAGCTCATCTATTGCCATGACGACCTGTGCTTACCAGCCTCTGTGGGGTGCCATGGCTTCCTCCAGCATCTGGGGGCTCCGGCTGGGAACGGTCATTTCAGCAAGGCGCCAGGAGATGGGAGAACCCCATGCCGACCCCCATCCCGACCACCACGTTGTCATCTCAGGATAAACTGAGGGCTTCTCCGGGGATGAGGGCTTATCCAATCTCACTCCAAAGCCCAGGGACCTAACACAATGATTGACTACAGTCGGCCCTCCACAAATAGTGGTTGAATGAATAAATAAATGTGACATGAATCTGATTCTCTTAAATTTCTTTATCAACAATGAGCTTCATTTAGAAGAGAGGCAAAATAAAATGAGGAATCGAGGCGTCTGCCTTTTGGGGGTCTTCCCACCTATTCCCTTGGGGAAAACTGCATTTCCCGCCCTTCTCGGTGCCATCAGTACATGAATACATAGCAGGTAGAACTCTCCAGCCCCTCAAAGTGTGGCAGTAGCGTCGTCTCACCAAATTTGTTCACAAGGGCGTGAGAATTAGCTGTAATATACAGCACAGTGGTTATTAATAGATCAAATTCTATATATCATGAAAATTCATCTCTCCGTTGCAGGGACTTGCTTCCCCCTCCACCATGAATTTTTCATGTCCCATCAATTTCTGTCCTCCTCCCTCTGGAGGCCCTCTTCTCTCTAGTGAAGGACAGAATTGATCAAACAAATCTGCTCAGGATTGCAGCTGATTAACAAAACTCATAGAAGAGAAAGAGATTAAAACTCTTGGCTCAGAAGTTCTTTTTAAAAATCATCTGAGGCCAATATGTCTATTCCGTCTGCCATTAATGGACTATTGTGAGCCAATGGAGAGTATGCACCTTGATCTGTCTATGCCGGGCTCCTGGCACAGAGCTCCTGAAAGCCTTGTAAATTCCTAAGTGATAAGAGCACGAGGAGCCTCTTGGGTTGGATGTGGTTAGAAGCATGGGATTTCTGGCCCTACCCCTCATTCTCCAGAGAGGGAAGGATAGGAAAGGAGTTTATAATTGATCATGCCTAAGTAGGAAAAATTCGCTCAGATCCCAACATCAAGGAGGTCGGGGAACTTCCAACTTGGCGAACAGGTGGAGGTGTGGGAAGAGCACAGGCAGCCTGGGCGTGGAGCTTCCCACGTACCTTGCTCTCCTCATCTCTTCCACCAGCCCGTGCGTCTGTATCCCTCATCCCGTGCTTTTACCAGAAACCCGCAAACGGAAGTGAACTATTTTCCTGAGTTCCATGCATCTCTCTAGCAAGTTAATTGAACCCAAAAAGGGGCTTGTGGGAACCTCTGATTTGTAGCTGAATCACAGCAATGTCCTGGACTGAACTTGAGCTGATATGAGGGGGCAATCTCATCGGCCTGAGCTCTTAACCTGCAGGATCTGATGCTGCCTCCAGGTAGATAGAATTTAACACAGAATTGAATTAAGTTGTAAGACCCCACCCCAAGCTGGTATTGTGGAGAATTGCCTGGTGGGAGGTGGGTGGGAAGGCCCTCACCCCCCACCGTTGTAACTGTGTTCTACACTAATTTCGATTACTGAGGTTTGGTTGATGAGGCCTGTGCTTATGATGACGTTCATTCATTCATTCATTCATTCATTCACGAAATGTTTAATTGAGTACTTACTAGGGGCCGGACAGGGCCAGCTTCATGGGCCTGCAGCCTGGAATCTCTCGGGGAGGGTCCTGAACTTGGAAGGGCCCCCCACTCGAGGCTGGATGCTCTCCTCTCACCTTCGTGAAGTCCTTAACAACTCTATCTTTGCACTGGTGTTTGGTCGGCCAAGTCCGATAGGACCCGAGGGCATGCCCCTGAGCAAAGCAGATTAGCACAATCAGTGTGTGAAGGCAAAGCTTCATTGGTGTCCGAGGCTGGGGTTCTGAGCTTGGTGGGCAGCACAATATGTTCTGTGTCGTCATTTGGATTTCAAAGCCATGCTGCGAAGTCGGGCCTCACCGCCCCCTGTTGGCATATACGATATACGGGACCGCCTTACACCTTTGTGACTGGGCTATGTATTTACCTTGGATTCATTCCTGGATTCCTTCAACAACAGAGTTGAAAGCTGGTTGGGGTTCCCGTCCCGGATGCTCAGCTCCCTTGTATAAAGGAAGCGACTTCTTTATTCAAGCCCAAGGTAAAAACTTTGTTTGATCGAACAAGAACGTGGATAAAGTGTCACTATACTTATCTAGAACCATGTTTGGAGCCAAGAGGAAAAAAAAAGAGGGTGCTAAACAATGAAACCCCTGCCTGTATGAGCTAATGATCGAAGAGGAGAAAGAGGGGCGCCTGGGTGCCTCAGGTGCTTGAGCATCTGCCTTCGGCTCAGGTCATGATCCCAGGGTCCTGGGCTTTAAAAACCAAAACTGATTGTAGTTACTCAAGAGCTATTTCTCGGGCAGAGGTGGGGAGTGTGGGGGATGATTTAGATTCATGGGCAAATCAAATCTTTTTCTTTTTAAAGATTTTATTTGTTTATTTGTCAGAGAGAGAGAGAGAGAGCACAAGCAGGGGGAGCAGCAGGCAGAGGGAAAAGCAGGCTCCCCGCTGAGCAGGGAGCCCGATGTGGGACTCAATCCCAGTACTCTGGGAACATGACCTGAACCGAAGGCAGACGCTCAGCCAACTGAGCCACCCAGGTGCCCCAGAAAATCAAATCTTTATACTACGCTCTCTTTCCCCTGAAAAAGACAGCGCAGAGAGGGAGTAAGACCCAAGGGAGGGGCTTGCAGTTCAAGGAGAACGCATCAATCTCCAGTCATCTAATGTATTCCTTGAATTATTTGGGTGGGAGGGGGCAGGAATGAAAGTCTCCCCAGCCGAGAGAAGGGGGAGACTGCGGGTAGTCAAAATACAAGTCATGGAAGTAGAATTAAAGACAGTGACAGCCAACATTCAGTGTTGAGTTGTTGGCATTGCTGAGTTTAAAGGCCCCGTCTCTGCCAGTAAATCTTAAATAAAATCTGCCCCAGTGACCAAGGCACTGTGCCCCCCCAAGTGGGGCTTCTTCACCTTGAAGAACGACATTCATTGTTGCATCTCCCCATGTGCCTGGTACTTGGCAAAAAATTGATGAGCATTTATTCTAAGAGAGAACAGATAGACACGTTGAATGAATGGACACAAACGGGAGAGGGAGTGATGATCCACCACCCCTCAAGATCTCCCATCCGGGTGCAAGCTGGAGACCCAGGATGCACAGCGAAGTGCTTCCAGAGGGGGTGGGTTGGATGGCGAGGTGAAGCTGAGTTTTGGTTCATTTATACGTGGGGACCCCGCTATAAGCACATGCTGTGGCCCAAAAGACTTAAAGCACCTCGGAAGGAAGCCTGGGTGAGAAGGGCTCACATTCAGGATGAAACAGATTCAGCTGATATCGGATGCTTCCACACAGTTTCTCAGCAAGACCGTGCAAGGATCTCTAACGCTGTGCGCCGTGATCGCATTCGCCTTGGCAAACAGAGCGAGGCAGTCCGTTGCCACCTGTTTACAGTACTCACTAATGCTCACTCCTGACTCATGCTGGCTCGCTGTTTCAAAAGAGGGGGCAGCTCCGCTTCTCTCCCTGTGTCACCACAATAATTATTGAGAACAATAATTTGAACAATGGCAACTTGTAATTCTCCGGTAACATGCGAAAGTCCCATTGTTTACAGCAAAGTAATCGCCCGAGGGTTGGGTAATGGAAACCATTATGTGCTGTTTCAGTGTGCCGGGGCAAGTGGGAACCTTGGCTGTGAATGGAATTGGACTCACTCACTCATCCCTTTGTTTATGCAATCATTCATTCATTCAGCAACCCCAAAAGATTGCCAGTGACGGGGCCAGCAGTGTGGTCCATGGCATATGGAGCGTGGAGTCTGGCTTTATTCCCGCCCACACCCTGACCCACAGGTAGGGCGTGCCAGAGCGATGCTGGGCTCTAGGGGAGTGGTACCAGGCATCACAGACACCCAAGAACATTCTGGCCACAGTGGTTGAGGGGTCATACTATATATAGGGGTTCAAGTTTCAGAAACCTCCTACCTACCCCACCGACGTGGCGCCGCGGGCTGATGGGTCTGAGTCCTAGTCCTGGCCAAGGGACCTAGGACTGCTCCTCTCCGAGGCTCTAGGGCAAGAGGTGAAATGGAAATAAAGCATGTCCTCGAAGATCGTGTGAGCAACAGAAAATAGGAGGGATTGATGGATTTAGAAACTAAAGCAGGTCTTAAGAATAGGTATTCTCTGTTACTCCAGGCAAATTGTTAAAACTCAAAGCATAGCATGCATTAAATGGTAAACATAAGCACATAAGCTTCTCTTCAAATTAGCTCCAGACCCCTGAAATCATTTCAGAAATACTACAGCCTTTCCAGCTCTTTGCTAGGTGACTACATTGCAATGGCGTCGAGAGAAGAAATCAACGCACGCACAAAATGTCCAGCTACATTCAGCAGTGACTACGCAGCTACCAATGCGCAGGAGCCCTGACACAAATAAGACCTACTTCACAGTTCCTAGTTTGTTGCTAAGAAACCATGACTGCCTGGTATGGGTGGATGGCCACTCTGTGTCTTGTGTCAACTCATTATGCCCACGTGATTGGAGTGAACTCCACGTTGGAGAATGGAATGTGCCAATGCCTTTTCCTCACCTACACAGTGAGTCTACTATTGTCCCAAGGCCTAAGAGATCTTTTCCAGAACTAGTAGAGGACAGAGAGGTCAGGGAAGAACTGAGATCATATGGAGGAAGGACAAAAGAGCCTTCGAATGCCAGTCCCCCGAAGGCCTACTCACTGGGTGGCAGCAGCTCACTGTTCTTCCCCTTTCCAATGCCGGGCTGTCACGTTGGTCAAGCGTGGACACGTGTGGCTGGACACCATTATGTCGGGAGAGCAGAAGAGTCAGAGGACACATTCCCGTGACTGTGGTCATGTCACCCTAAGCCACGCCCCTCTCCTGCTCATAGGAGAATGAAGCTTGATGGGTATGTGGCTGCCTTTCTCCTCCCCCGCAGTGAGAGGGTCAAAGGTGATTGATGTTTCCTCCTAATAGCTCTGCCCCACCATCCAGCCTGCCCCAGGTGACCAAGCATCCATTAGCCTGTCAGCATCTGCAATTTCCCAGAATTCCACAATCACCCCAAGCCCCGAAATACACGAAGTGATTTCTTTCTGAGCTTCTAGAGGACGGTTCTTAAATCACTTCTCTTAGGAAAGCAAGTGATCTTAAGATAACTCAACATGATTCATTCACTCCCTCCGTCGGATTTAAATTCCCTCACCCCATTTCACTGGCCCATCAATTTTTTAAAATGTTGATCCAGGCAATGGCGCACAGCACTGGAGAGAGCACAGGAGACAGGGAAGTTAGCAAGGGACAATCCAGTATGGGGAACAACGTGATCAATATAACATATGGGGCTGTGGGGCCCCCAGAAAGGGAACCTATTCCTGAAGGAGACAGGTATGTGTGTGGCAGAGAACGGATCCTTGATCAGGTGACAAATAGGGATGCAAACTGTGGCTTCTCCACGCGAGAGCAGACTTGGCCTCACTGACCTTTGCATCCAGCCCCCGGCAGCACAGAGCCTCATTCTCAGTGGACATGGGAGCCCCATGGCCTTGGACTATCACCACTCAGGCATCTCAGAGGACCCCTCACCATCTCAACCCCTGCTTCCGCCCCTCTGTAGCCTGCTCATTTCCAGAGCCCTGGGGGAGGATCGTTTGTGCTCCTTTAGCTTTGATTTGACAATCCGATAAAAACCAAAGGAAAGCCGCTTCCAGGCTCTCAGCATGTCTTGGAAGAGGAGCTCCTCCACTGTGGGTCTAGGCAGAGCCCGGCACCCGAGGCCCCGGAGGCATCATGCCCTGAGGCTTCTCAGAACAAATCCTCCTTTACGGCACCTGCTGGGGGTTCAGGCAGGGGGCAAAGGGCAGGGTGCTGGCTATCAGTGCCCACCACGTCCATTGTCAAAGCCACAGGGTTCCTCTCCCAGCTGTGTGGGCACACACAGGCTTGTAGTTTTATGGGGAGGGGCGAGTAGTTTTCCAGAAGAGTAATATAAGTGTCAGTTAAAACTCATTAAGTCAGAAAAAGGGGAAAACACCTACTTGAAGTATTAACTACGTCTTGAATGACAGCCGTTTTTAAGATATACCTGAGGCTAGAGGCAAAACACACGATGACTGGGTTCGAAAGTCACTTGCTATTAATACCTGATTTATAGCACTCTTCTTAGTCCCTTCTGGGGGCTCAATGGCATACCCTAGATTTCAGTCTTCCTTAGTCACTGCTTCCATCCCTTTGCCTTTCTGTTAAGAACTTGGGCTGATGCTGAAGTCCCATGGAGGCCGGTCCACCTTCTTGGTCGCCGTATTTTTTATTGCAAGTCCCTCCCAGCTGAGCCTCCTACACTCACCAGGATTGATGCCTCTGCTTGTGCTAGACATCTTGCTCGTCCCTGCATCCGTGTACTTGGTTATCCTGTTCCCCCACCATGAATGCTTTTCCCTTTGCTCTTCTCATAGTGATTCACCGTGACCTCTTGCCCTTCCAGGTTCAATTTATGCCTGCTTTCGTCCTGCGAGCATCTCAGATGGTCCTAATGCTCCTCCCCTCCTCAGTCCGGGTCCCCCCACTGTGTATGCACACGGTCTATTCTAGTCTTCTACTCCGTGTGCTTTGTGTCTCTGCTGTGGTTGTGGAAGACAACATAGTGTAACATGAAGCCTATAGGGTTTGAAATTGAGCCTCGGCTCTGCCACTATCAGCTGTGTGACCTTGGGCAAGTTACTTCACCTCTCTGGACCTCAGTTTCCCCATCTATTAAAAAAAGGACAATAACGACTACTTTGCAGGATTGTGGCGATTACTCAAGATAATGGGTACTGACAGATCTGGCAAATAAGGACCTTAAGAATGGTGGCCGCCATTGACATAAATGACCTCCAAGACCTCCCTCTTCCGGACTTTCTCAAAGGACGCGATTAAAGAGAGGTGGCTGGGGCGCCTGGTTGGTTCCGTCGGACTTGAGCGTTTGACTCTTGGTTTGGGCTCAGGTCACGATCTCGGGGTCGCGACATCGAGTCCCCTGTCAGGCTCTGCCGTGAGCGTGGAGTCTACCTGAGACTCTCTCTCCCTCTCCCTCTGCCCCTCCCCCTTGCTCACTTGCTTTCTCTCTAAAATAAGTAAATCTTTTAAAAAAAAGAGAGAGGGGAGAGTTGGCTGCAGCAGGAGCAGGAAGGCAGGCTTCTTCCTCAGCCCAATCCTGTCTGAACACGCAAACCCCGCCCTCCCCCCTCCACTCCCTCCTGCGCACACAGGAAATGCCACCCAGCATTGTTGGCTCCTTAGATAAATTGTGCATTTTGATCCAGGAGTGTTGTTTGCCAGCAACCCCCCCCCCCCCCCCAGTGCTCCATCTGGGCGTCTCACATAAATGTGTCGTCTTCTAGCAACTCCACGTTGCCGGGACCGGCTCAGGTCCACTTCCTCCCTTGTCGCTTTAATCAAGAGTGGCTCGGAATGCCTCCTTATCCTTTTACTGGCCCTTTGCTCGGGAGGCAGGGATTAAATCAGTTACCCTGTGAAAAGCCCTCAGGACAATTCTGTGGGCTGACAGCACCCCGCCCCCACGTTACTCGCTCCAAAGTACAGCAGGGTCTCTTTATTAAATTCTCCTGAAATCACCCAAATTGACTCTGTTTCTTTTCTTTCTTTTTTTTTTTTTTAAGATTTTATTTATTTATTTGACACAGAGAGACACAACGAGAGAGGGAACACAGGCAGGGGAAGAGGGAGAGGGAGAAGCAGGCTCCCCGCTGAGCAAGGAGCCCAATGCAATGCGGGGCTTGATTCCAGGACCCCAGGATCATGACCTGAGCCGAAGGCAGACTCTGAACCAACTGAGCCACCCAGGCACCCCAAGAATCACACTAATTTTGAATATTTAATCTTGAGGCTCCTGAGACTAGATCAGGGACCCCTGGGATTTGGTTCCTCAAGAATGCCATGTAATGCCCCCTGGAGGAGGGGGGCTGAGGAGATGTCGAACAGGCCATTCTAGGAAGGCCGTGGTCTTCACACAGGAGCAGAGTCCCACGGCTGGGCCTTCAGGAAGGAGTAGCTTCTGTCCCCTCCTCAGAGCCACAGCGTCCCCCAGAGAACGAAGGGCCACCCCGTCAGCTGCACTGGGTGGTGAGGGAATGCCAGCACGCACCCGGGTCTCTCCCCACATGCTACACGGAGCCCTACACTTGGTTTGTGTCAAGAATAAAGAAACAGATTACTTTATTCAAACAGATATTCTAAAAAAATCTTTATTTTTTATTAAAAAAATCATTTTTTTATTAAAAAAAAAACTTTATTTAGGTCGCCTGGGTGGCTCAGTTGGTTGAGTGACTGCCTTTGGCTCAGGTCATGATCCTTGAGTTCCGGGATCGAGTCCCACTTCGGGCTCCCAGCTCCACGGGGAGTCTGCTTCTTCCTCTAACCTCTCCTCTTGTGCTTTTTCTCACTTTCTCTGTCTCTCAAATAAATAAATAAAATCTTTAAAAAAAAAACTTTATTTAAACAGTCTAAAAAAGTAAAGAAACCAGACAGTTCTTGAATTTCATTGTTGAGACAGAGACTATAACCGTCGCCCCTCCTATTTTGTAGGAGAGACTGGAGACAAGGACCATCCAGAACACAGGTCCTATTTCCCCGATCCCTCGCAGTTAGATGTGAGTTAGTTTTGAGGTCCTGCCCTTAAGGAAAGGGACATGATCACAGGAACGGATTCTCCCTGAGTTCTGCTCTGTGCCGTCTCGGGGGCCCAGGCTCCTTTTTTCCCTAGGATGGTGCCCTCTTCTGCACCATCCGAGTTGGCTCCCCACTTATGTCTGCCTTCCAGGGGAAGTCGGGGGGTCTGGATGGGACAGGGAAGGGATAGGAGGGAGGGAGTTTGTTGGAGTGATGAATTTGTTCCGTATCTTGATTATGGTGGAGGCTATGCGAGCCTGTACGAGTGTTAAAAGTTACGGAACTCTACACCAAAAAGGAGAAAAAGTTAATTTTACGGCATAATTTAAGGAATGGAATTAATTGTATGTCTGTGTGTGTGTGTGTGTGTGTGCGCGCGTGCACGCTGTACCTACACACACACACACACACAATGTTTAGCGATGTGCTGCATGCACAGAAGGTGCTCTAGAATAGGGGTCCCAGCATGTGGTCCACAGATCAACAGCCCTCAGTCATCGCTGGGACTGTGAGGAGACAGAACCTGGTGCTAGAAGATAAATCAGCTATTTTGCTCAGCACAGGTCTCAGGGCTGCCGCGCACTCTTCTTTCTCATAGTGAGACCTTCTCGGTGGTGTGGCGGGCGTGTTGGTTTACACTCTGGTGTAAGCGCCTTTTGTGGAAGCAGACAGGCGGTCTGAGTAGCATCGCACTAGAATGGGGTCCCGAGCGTGTTATGTACAGGGCAGCATTGCAACAATGGTCACCAAGGACAGGGACCATGGCCTTGACCTCTGGGTGGCCAGCACCGCACGCAGGACTGACTGGCAGAGGGGAGATGTCATGTCTGGTTTCTCAGCGAAGAAAGGGAGGAATGGCCTGAGCACACAGCTCATCCACTCCTCGGACCGATGGCGTTTTCGGAGGGACAGGCTAATAAATGAAACAGTGTAATTCGAGGCACGCCGAAATGTAAGCTGAGCAGTCACTCAAGAAAAGAGATCAAAGGGGGTGACAACCAGTCGAACCAATGTCTTTCCCTGATGCCAGAGGTCTTGCCTTTCTCTAGGTGCACCCCGCGAATGAGCCCTTCTCTCCAAGACTGTACAGGCTGCTCCCCACTAAACCCCGTTTTTAATCCGGAGCCCCTTCTCCTGCTTAAGAAAGTCAGACGAGAGCTGGTCCATGAATGGGCAAAGAGATAGGAGAAGAGATAGGAGGCAAAGTGAGAGGAGAAACTGAGGCCACAGTTGGGAAGAGAGCACACGGACCCCTGTGATGCCCTTGAGAAGCCAGGTGGCCTTGGGCAGGTGTCCCCATCCAGGGGCCTCTGTTTCCCCAGCTGCGCCATGGCTGGGCTGGGCTCTCAGCCTCTCTCGCCTCCTACGTGACATCCTCAGATTCATTGGACCCGAAATCATCACTCATGGATTGGACCCTTTTCAACCTTCTTGCCCACGACCTGCAACTCTGAGAATGTAGGTCCTTTGCCAAAAGCCAGCAAGCTTTGGCCAGAGAGAAAAGCACAAGTCCCCGCTGACAGGAAATGCAGAAGTTGGACGCCTGGCTTCAACCTCAACTCCCTTCTCCAGTTCTCTCTCCGTCCTCCCCTCCACCCCGCCACTCCCCCGCCCCCCGGCCTACCCTGCACCTCTGGCCACTCCCCAGCAAGGCAATCCATCGTTTCTGCCATCGCAAGACCATCTGGCAGATTGCAGCAGAATGTATATTATTTCCGTGTATAATTTATATGGCCCATTTCCACGGCCAAGGACAGCCCACAATGCATACCTGATCTCGCACAGCGAAACCGGGAGCTCTGCCCTCTGAGATGTGCGTGCTCTCCACCGATGGCCACTCACCCCTTCTCTGAAGGCTTTCATTTTACTGGGGCACCTCAGTGGGCCAGGAACAATGGGACCTTGGAATAATAGGACAGTCACTGCGGTTTCAAGGCTGCTCTCGGAGGCGGGGGCGTGGGTGACATCAAACACGTAGGTAGTTTAAAGTAGCTAGAGAGCTGTGTGCCCGGCAGGCGAGAGCCCACAGCTTCAGACCATCCCGCCCTCCTAGCGAGCAGCGTAAACCAGGCATTGAGTTGCCGATCAGAAGCCTGGGTCCCAATTCCTTGATGTTACCCAGGCAGTTCCCAATGAGGTCCTGCCAGCTCCCCGATCTTTAGCCTCTTTACCTATAAAATATAAATGCACTAGGTCCTGCCCTGACAGCCCTTCTGGGTTGTGGCAAGGACAAGAGGAATCATATATGCAGTAGCCCTTTGTAAAACACGATACTCTGGCTCCTCAAAGTGTGGTCCGTGGTCCAGCAGTGTCAGCATCATCTGGAAGCTTGATAGAAACCCACGCCCCTCTCCAGACCCGAATCTGATCTCCTCACATGGGCAGGAACACCACACTGCTGTCGGAGGAGAATGTGGGTCTGCCGTTCTTCCAGGAGGGCTGGCGATGGGGGGACGGGCTTCAGCCTGCTTCCAGACCACAGAGCGCCCCACGCATGGGACCTAGAAACCTAAGACGGGGGTCAGCAAATGAATGGGAGAAGCACAAAGCAGCCCCATCCTCCAGGTTACGAAGGGGGCAGATGAGGTCTTGCTGGTTGACCGGCTCTCTTAACGGAGATATTCTTATGACACTGGATTTTCTATTAAGCAAGCTTCCTGCTATAACTTGAAGGTGAGAGTACTGACCTGCGCTTCAAAATTTTCCAGCAATGCTGGTAAATGGACCGTAATCACACGCAACAAGCTTACATTCAGGTAATTACCCCGGGAGAGGCATTAGAAGCGCCCAGATGTAAGTGCTCCATTCCGTGGGTTTCAAAATACCACTTTCCAGGACTGATGCCAGCATTAAATGAGATAATGTGTGGCCCGATCTTGGCGCAGGCCTCCTTGTGCGTCCTAGCCCTGCAGCCTCGCAGAGGAATCGAAAGCTTCGCTCTGGCTCTGAGGCCTCATCCCTGGCCTCTGCCCTGGCCGCTGCACGCTAATGGCTCTGCTAATGGATGTTTCGGGCCCACAGGGACGGAGCCCCAGACCTGGATCGTAAAAGCCCACATCACGGCTGGTGGAGGTTTTTCAGTTTTTGCTATCTTTCAGAAAGAGCTCTTCTGTCTTTCTCAAGTACCACAGGCGGCTTGGCTCCCTTGCTCTCTGCGGCCAACGGCAATCCCTTGAGGAAATCAAGTTCAAGTCCCCTCGGACACTAGTTTTAAGTTCTCCTGGGGGCACATTCAAAACCTAGAGAACGCACACGTCAACACATGGGATGACCGGCTGGTACTGAGCGCTGACCAGGTATGAGATTGAATTACTGGCCCAGATTCTTCACCCTGCCCTGTATCCACACCCTCGCCATGGCCTCGTTTTGGGGCCGGGTAATTCCATACTCCTTGAGTTGGGGCTTGGGCACGTGACTTACTCCGGCCAATGGAAGGGCACAGAAGCTCCAGCCAGCCAGATGCAAGCACAGGTCTCCTCACGGGTCTCTGCCATTACCCCACAAAGAACTTCCTTTGGGCGGTTGCCGCCCCATCAGAATGGACTGCTGAAGGGACACGCGTGGGCCAGAGCTGCCCCCGCTGGCCTGCAGGCCGTCAGTGAAAAGCAGCAAAGCTGCTGCTGTCGCCGCGGGCAACAGTCACCCAGCCTAGCCCAGCCTAAATTAACTGAAGTGCCCCAGCCTGCCTACAGAGCCACGGGGGGAGGGGATTGTTGTTTTAAGCCCCCCTAGTCAGGGACAGCTTATTCTGCAGCATTCTGGAGGCTATAGTGAACCAATCCAGCAGGTGAGAGAATCGAAAAACTAGAACGGGAGGAAAGGAAATAGGGAGGGAGAAAAGGAGACCAGGACATAGAGAAGAGGTGAGAAATCTTTCTGTGGGCACTCTTTGCAGCTAAAGACTGGCGTGGCCCATGGGCTGTGCTCAGCTACAGGAGCCCGTAGTGAAAACGTACTTTGGGGTCACGTAGCCCGGTCGGAACAGCGGCACGGGATCCGGAGAAATAAAGATCAGATGGAGCCCAGAAGGAGTGGAGCCTCAGGGATGCGGGAAAGGAGCCACGGAGCTGGGAGCACGCAGGACCACGGCGATCCGCAAGGACCCGAGCTGCGCTGGTGGGGAGAGAAGATCCGGGATCAGAAGTCACGCCGTCCCGAGACCCCGGCTCAGCTTCGGAAGGCGGGACGGAGCCAAAGCAGCGAGGGAGAGTCACACCTGAGCCCATCTCCTATGGCAGGAACGAGACAGGGGCCGGCTTTTAGGAGGCAGGAGCTTGAGAGAGCAGGAAGAAGTCGAATAACTAGACAGGGTGGCTTAGCCAGGCTTTTCCAGAGAGACAGAACCAGTAGGAGACATCCATGAGTAGATAGAGGAGGAAATGCATGATAGGAATTGGCTCACGTGATTATGGAGACCACAGAGTCCCAGGATCTACGGTCTACAAGCTGGAGACCCAGGAGGTGGTATGATTTAGTCTGATTCCAAAGGCCTGAGACCTGGGACCACCGATGAACAGGGGCATAGGAAGGTGAAGGTCTCAGCTTTGCTTTGTTCAAGCCTTCAGCAGATTGCGTGATGCCCACCCACACGGGCGAGAGCCCCCTTCTCTCCTCTGTCTACCAGCTTAAAAGCCAATCTCTCCCAGAGACACCTTCACAGACATACCGAGAAGGAGTGCTTTACTAGGTCCCAGGGTATCCCTTAGCCCAGTTAAGTTGATACATAAAACTGAGCGACGCACAGTAAACCCCAGGGAACCTTAGGGCGTGGGGTACTTAACCACCGACTCTGTGACTATAACCTCATTTGGTAAAAACAAAAACACGAAACCACCTCCCAAGACGATGAGTTAAGGGTCTCAATGAGATCATCCTGTATAATCCAGGCGGTCCTAAATGCAGTAATGAGTGTCCTTATAAAAGACAGAGCAGAGAAAAGAAACACATGGGGAAGGTGAAAGGGGACAGCAGTGATGAAGCCACTGGCCAGGAACACCTGGAGCTTCCAGAAGCGGGAAGGAAGGTCCTTCCCTGGAGCTTTCGGAGGGAGCGTGGCCCAGCCAACGCCATGATTTCAGGATTTTAGCTTCTGGGACTATAAGAAAATAGATTTCTTGTTTTTTAACTTAAATTCAATCAAACCATACAGTGCATTATTAGTTTTAGAGGTAGAGTTCAGTGATTCATCAATGGCCTAGAACGCCCCGCGCTCATTCCATCACGTGCCCTCCTCAACGCCCGTCACCCAGTTACCCCAGTTCCCCCCCTCCTCCCCTCCAGTGACCCTCAGTTTGTTCCCTTTGGTTAAGAGTCTTTTATGGTTTGTCTCCCTCTCTGATTCCATATTATTTCATTTTGCCCTCCCTTCCCCTATGACCCTCTGTTTTGTTTCTTAAATCCCACCTAGGAGTGAAATCATAAAAAGAGTGACCCTACGACCCAGCAATTGCATTACTCACTATGCACTACTCACTGCTCACTATACTATGTATCCTACTCAAAGGATACATAGTGATTCGAAGGGGCACCTGCACCCCAATGTTTAGAGCAGCGGTGTCCACAATAGCCAAACTATGGGAAGAGCCCCGATCTCCATCAATGGATGGACAAATGAACGCATAAAGACGATGTGGTGGATATACCTACAATGGAATATTGCTCAGCCATCAGAAAAATGAAATCTTGCCATTTGCAATGACGTGGATGGAACTAGAGGGTACTGTGCTGAGTGAAATAAGTCAATCGGAAAATAGATTTCTTCTTAAAGCCGGGCAGTTTGTAGCCGCTTGTAAAGGCAGCCCTAGGAGAGGATTCCACTACTCTCCCCTGAATCACAGCACAAGGTGGGCACTGAGGGGACCCTTGGTGCTCGAGCGTGTGGAAAAACAGCTCATCCCAAGGAGTGGCCTCGTTTCTCATGTATAAGAGAATACTGGAGGACACCCCCGCCTCAGCCAAAGCTGGTTTCAGATGCGTGGTTTCGGGTAGGGGTGACCTGGCAGAATTGTTTAAAAAGGCTTTCAGAATTTTTCCCAGAGGCGTGGTCTTACCGTGCAAGTTGCAGGTATCAGGTAACAAAACTGAAAGACTTCTTTGAAGCACGAGGCCAGTGGTTATCTAGTGAGATTACAGCTACTTCAAAAGGAACCCTTCCGACATTGTGCAAATGAGGACTTGTAGTCTTGGCATTGGCCTTCCAGACAGCATCTTTCATAGAGCGGAAGGGGGGGAAATGGGGCATCAGTGAAGACCGGGGGCTTCAGGGTCCCCTTTCCTCCAGCATGTATGGTCTTTTTGCCCCGCAGCTCAAGGAAAGGCTCTTGATCAAGGCTCCATTAACACCACTTTGGGGACATGGTTTGACATGTAGAATATGTAAACAAAGAGTTGCTGAGTAAATAAAGGAACTTCACTTCGGCACAGGCTTCTCTCCCCATAACCCCTTAGTCCCCCATGACCATTGAAGGAGGGCGGGGCAGGAGACCAGACGTGGTCTATCCTTCGGCTCTGTCTCATGGGAGAAGAAAGATGGAAGCCCCTAAAAGACAAAAAAATCAAATGGGCAAAAGCCTAGAGATAGCATGTGGACAGGACCCAAATCCAGCCCATTTTGGGGTGAGCCCTCATTCTTCCTACAAATACATCTCAATTTGACGCCAGGGACCCAGACCTGCACCTATTAGGGGGTGTCACCGACCAGGCCTATGGGTGCAGTTCCAGAATCTTGGATGGCTCTCCCCAGGCTCCCAAAATAAACACCAATGTCTGATTATTCACTTAAAAAATGTAGCAGGATCGGGGCGCCTGGGTGGCTCAGTGGGTTAAAGCCTCTGCCTTCGGCTCAGGTCATGATCTCAGGGACCTAGGATCGAGCCCCGCATCGGGCTCTCTGCTCAGCAGGGAGCCTGCTTCCTCCTCTCTCTCTGCCTGCCTCTCTGCCTACTTGTGATCTCTCTCTGTGTCAAATACATAAATTAAAAAAAAAAAATCTTTAAAAAAATGTAGCAGGATCATAACATGTACGGAAAACCCTCCAATTGCTCCCTATCTAACTGAGAGCAAGAGCCAAAGTCCTTCCAAATACCCACAAGGCCCCGTGCTGCTTCCCCACAACACCCACACAACCTACCCCCTCAAGCTTCCTCCACCCCCTGACCTCATCTTCAGCCCTCATTCACTCCATTAGTTAAAGTCACTTCCTTGGTGTTATTCAAACAGCTCCTGCCCCAGGACCTTTGCATTTACTGCTCTCACTACCCACTTTCCTTAAGGTGCTACAGGGCTCCCTCTGCTTCTTCAATTCCTTTACGTCTTTGCTCAAGTCCCACCTAAGCAGAGAAGCCCTTATTAGTACTCTATGTACATTCACTGTTCCCCTTACTCTCCTTTACTTTTCTTCATAGCCTTAACACCATCTGACGTGTTGTGTACTTATGGGTTTGTTTTTTATGTTCATCTTCCCTACAGGACAGTAAAAAAAAAATTTTTTTTGTTCACTGCTCTTCCCCACTTTCTATAGCAGTATTATTTGATTTGTAGACAAGGTCAATAGTTACTTGCTAAATGAAGAAATGAAGGAGTGGTTGAATGAGTAGCATTAAGACATAAGGAAGCATACCCAATAAGTTCTAGGAGCATCTCAGAGCCCAAAAGCCAGATGCGGCCAGACCTCAGGGGCTTCTAGAAAGGAGAACACAGGGAGAGCGCTCTCTCTCTCTTTCTCTCTCTCTCTCACGACACACACATAGCCTTCTTTCTGCACATTTGCTCCGTTTCCCCAGCTCTCTCTCTTACTCAACCCACATGGAGATATCAAAGTAGAACTAAATAAACAGCTGCCCCACATTCCCCACGTTATTATAGACCCAGCTATCCAGTTAGTGTCTCTGTATTGCTCTCCTTCCAAGTTTCCAGGGAAACAACCCTGCTCGGTCCAGATCTGCCAAGCGCCCACCAGGTCCTATGGCTGCGGTTCAGGAAGTGATGCCATGTTTCCGAACATGGATTCCAGGAGCCCACCCTGCGAATGAGGAAGAAACAGCATTTCATGGCCTGGCTGGGAGTTGAGACATTCTAGGAAGAAGGTATTGGAAAACCTCTGTCACTGGGAGATTTCTGCTCTCCCGGTACAAATGTGTGCTCCAATAAAGGGAGCTACCTTTGTAGCCCATTCAGCTTGAGACTCGTGACAAGCCTCCTCCAGCCCTCAAAACAAATCTCCATCCCAGGGGAGGGGATGTTGAAGGTGTGCTTTCCTGCCCACCTGCCGCTGGGCTTCAGTTCGATGCGCTGCCACAAGGGGGCGCTCCAAACCAAGGCCTCAGAAGTGACAGCTCTCCCCAAATTCGCTCCTCCGCAGTGACCTCCGCAGGCCCGGACTGGGGTGGCTGCAGGTACCCGTGCGAGGGGAGGACCCAGGATCTCAGAATCCCCCAACCCATCTCAGCCCAGCGCTGCCACATCTCTAAGGATGACACCTCCCAGGCAAATTCACTCCCTTGATTATGGGTTGGATGATTGACTCACAACCCAATATAATTTCCAGAAGAGCGGAGGCAGGAGATCATAGCCAGAGGCCATTCTGAGGACTACCTTGCAGGCAGGAAAAATGGGAAGAAAGCTCTGTATCAGGGACAGGTACAGGGGTTAATAGTAGGAAACCAGAGGACTTTGATTTTTTCCCCCACTTTGCATATCTAAAATGTCTAAATGTTCTAATGACCATGTATTGCTTGTATGATTCACTTGCTAATGTACATCATGGGTTCTTTTGGGGAGGTGGGGTGCTATTCTGAATTACACTGTTTTGGACATCGTGTGCAAGTCTGTAAGTGGGGACAGATGTCTGCATTTCTCTTGAGTAAACACCTAGGAATGGAGTTGACGGATTGCACAGAATCTATAGGCCAGTGTGTGATATATTGGCAACTTAAAAATCAGTCTTCCTGGGCGCCTGGGTGGCTCAGTTGGTTAAGCGACTGCCTTTGGCTCAGGTCATGATCCTGGAGTCCCAGGATCGAGTCCCATATGGGACTCCCGGCTCTGCGGGAAGTCTGCTTCTCCCTCTGACCTTCTCCCCTCTCAGTCTCTGTCTCTAATAAATAAATAAATAAATCTTAAAAAAAAAAAAATCAGTCTTCCTGCCCACCGGTATGGTTCATCTCTCCATTTGGGGGGAGGGGAGATCCCCTTTAATTTCTCTCTGCAATATTTTCTGTTTTCTATGTGCCTGTTTTGCGCATCCTTTGATAATACATTCCTAAGTGTTTTCTCCTTTCTCCTATCATGTCATTTGAAACCCCTTTGATGTTACAAAGTGTCATTTTGACTTTTGTTGCTAGCATTTATAAATACAACCGATCTGGCAATACTGTTGAGTTCACTTGTTAGTTTTAGCAGGGTTTTTTTGTGGATTCCTCAGGACTTTCTACATAAACAATAATGTTGTACATGAAGAAAAATTTTACTGATGCCTTTCCAATCTTTGTGCCTTTCTCCTCATGCACCCCCACTTTATTCTTTGTGCAGGGTAGGGCCTCCAGCACAATACTGGAAGGAAGTGGTAGAAATCCACATCCCTGCCTCCTCCCAGTCAAAAGGGGAACGCACTCAAAATATTAGCACGAAGAATTATATTGTTTGTTGATTTTCTTTATGGGAAACTTTTGTAAGACTGTAGAAGTTACCTTTTATTCCTAAATTGCTTAGAATTTTTAATCAAAGTCTTTCTATTCTTTTGTAGGAATAATTTATATATTCTGGCTATCAATTGTTTGTTACTTATATGTATGGCATATATTTTCTCCCACTGTGTGGCTTGGGTTTTCTTTCTTTTCTCGGTGACTTTTGTTGAATAGAGCTTCTTAATTTTAATGTATTCAAATTAATAGGTGCCTAGGTGGCTCAGTCCAGCATCTGACTGTTGATTTCAGCTCAGGTCATGATCTCAGGGTCATGAGATCAAGCCCTGCCTCAGGCTCCACACTGAGCATGGAGTATCTTTGGGTTTCTCTCTCTCCCTCTCCCTCTGCCCCTCCCCACTCGTATGTACACACACTCTCTCTTAAAAAAAAAAAAAAGTATTCAATTTCGTCATCTTTTCCCTTAATGATTAAATGCTTACTTGTGTTTGGTTTAAGCTTACAGTCTTTATTTGCAATTTGGAGGAAATCAGTAAAGGCTCAGGGAAGACAGTGAAGGTAGCTGCTACACATGTAAGTTTTAGGTTTTCTTTGCAAACAACTTCAAAGAATAATAAAGGCTATTTGTGGCTTGAGTTTTTAGTTACTATTCAATTTATTGAAAAACAAATTAAAGGGTAACATTCCTTAAGTATTTAGGTTTAATTAAAAACTGAATATTCTACTCACCAATCTAAGAGGACTTTACAATTTAATGAAATTCCCCTAAATATTTTTAGGCTGCGTATATTTTAACATAACCAATTTTCTAAGTTTGTGTATGTGTGTGTAAAAGACAAACTGAGGCATATTAAAAAGTATAAGCATTTATTTGAGTAAGAATTGATTCAAACTGGGCAGCACTCAATCTAGGAGGTAGAAAGGCAGTCTGGGGAGTTGTATAAAATGAGAGACTTATAGGTAGAGGGTACAGGAACAAGGAAGTTGTACTAGGCAAAAAAGCAGATGGGTTACCACAAAGTTACTTTGCTTTAGGAAATAGCATGGGTCTATGAAGCAGATGACTCAACTAGAGTTAACAGGCGATTCCTGACTGGTTTGAGATTCTATTTCTGGTAGAACAAAACTGTAATTAAGTTAAATCTCAGTTGGGCGTTGGCAGGGCTTAGTTAGCATAAGTGACTCCATTTGGGGCCTGTTGTCTTGTTTTTTAGCATATATAGTCAATTTCCTTTATAAAGAAACTTTGTTTCTAATAAGCAAAAGCTCCCGGTGTCCCCTGAACACTGGTGAATCCTTTAAGTCTAATAAAATAAGCTTACACAGTTTTTAATTCCCGTATTCTTAAACAATACTTATTTTCAACATCGGTTGAGAAATTGAATCTTTTTCGACTTTATAATCACAAGATTAAATTCTTACTGAAGTATACCATTAAAATCGGAATCATAATTCTAATCTGTCGCATATAACAAGTTCTTAGGCACAAGTTAAATACTCAACTTGCACAAATTAGTCTTTTTTTAAATTAACATATAATGTATTATTTGCTTCACGGGTACAGGTCTGTGAATCATCAGTCTTACACAATTCACAACACTCACCATAGTACATACCCTCCCCAATGTCCATAACCCAGCCACCCTATCCCTCCCTCCACCCCCAGTGCACAAATTAGCCTTAAAATTAATACTAAAAATAAGATTTTTTGTTTGCTTTATTTTATTTTTTTCTTTAAATAATTACAAACATCCCTAAATCCCTAGGTTTTTTAAGTTACCACCCAAGAGGACAGTTTTTAACAAGATGGTACTGCCCCCTAGGGGGCATTTCAGAAATTTGATTTTTCTTTCTTTCTTTCTTTCTTTCTTTCTTTCTTTCTTTCTTTCAAGTAGGCCCAATGACAGAGGGAGGTTACCAATATTTACTACCTAGGGGCCAGGAATGCCTGACATCTTGAAATATGCAGGACCATCTCACAAACTTGAAAGTTATCCTGTAGAAATTTCCAAAGTCCCTTCATGTAAGCAAAGAACTCATAAGTATCGGCGCCTAGAATGTCACCAAATGTATGGGTAAGTATTTTTTGCATCATTTTAACAGTCTTAATTTCCCAGCAATTGCAATTATCTTGCAACTCAGGGAGAGAGAGTTCCAAGCAGACTCTGACATGGGGCTCGATCTCATGGCTCTGCGATCCTGACCCAAGCTGAAATGAAGAGTCAGTCGCTTTAACTGGGTGAGCCACCCAGGTGCCCCTAAAAAGCTAAATTTAAAAAGTGAAACCCCAGAACAACCTAAAGAAAATGCGGGTGAGGATGTATCTGATAGATGACAGGAACAACCTTTTTAGGCACACAAAAACAAAACAAAACAAAAATAAAGTAAAACATTGGCAAATTTATGTATTAAAAGTTTTTGTGTCAAAAAAACAAAAGAGGGGGCCCCTGGGTGGCGCAGTTGGTTGAGCGACTGCCTTCGGCTCAGGTCATGATCCCGGAGTCCCGGGATCGAGTCCCACATCGGGCTCCCAGCTCCATGGGGAGTCCGCTTCTCACTCTGACCTGCTCTCTCTCACTCTCTCTCTTTCCTAATAAATAAATAAATAAAATCTTTAACAAAAAAAACAAAAAAAAAAACAAAAAAGGAATGAACTGAAAACAAAATTCTGCAACATCTATGAGAATGGAATAAGAGAATTAATAGATAATTCCTATATGTCTGTCAGGGGAAAAAAAATGACACCTCGATGGAAAACAAAAATCCAGTATGTGGGAGGATAATTCACAACGTTAGGATTGCATAAGCCTAATAAAGTCCAAAATAATTAGCCTCTGTTAACTTTAAAAATAAGCTGCCAGATATTTTTACCAGCAAAAATTGTTTTATTCAGGAATAGCAGAAAATTACAATCCACGACACAGAACTTTGGAGAAACCATAGGCAAATCTGGAGAAGAAAGGAGAAGCAAGCCCTCTTACTTATTGAGAGTGGCAGTTAGAAAAACAAAAAGTCCATTGGAGTAAACTGGGAATTCACCGCGGCTGAAGTTGTGACAGTCTCTCATTGGCTGGTCTATTGCCGGGAGGGGGGGGGGCGGAATCTTCCTTCTCCAGGAGTAGTTAAGTAGTAGTTAAAGCAGTGCTCACTTGGAAAGTAGGTCTCTTGTTGGGGGTTTGCAACTGGTAAGTGGTAGGGCGTGAGTGCTCCCCCTACTGGCCTCCCCCCTCCATTTCAGCGAGGTTTCCTTTTATTTTCCCACCCGTTAGTGGTAAAAATATATATTAAAATAAAATATATTGATTTTAATATATTTTATTAAATTTAATATATTAATATAGTAATTTATATTAAAATAAGTCACCATTTTTCACCTTTCATCAGCAAAGATTTTTTTTCTTTTTCTCTGAAAAGTTAACCGTTGGTGAGTAGTAGAAAAAAATAGGTCTTCTCACACACTTTCGAGGGATGAATAGACCGATGACAATATTTTTGGAAAGTACCCTAACAATAACTATCAATGCCATAAGAAATGCATAGTTTCTGACCCAACAACTCCATCTCTAGGAACATATTATCAGCAAATATTTGTGCCTGGTGACCTAAACACTTCAAGCCAGGATAACTTATGAGAACAAAACTTCGAAAGAATTTTTGACTCTCCCAAAATGAACCAGAAGCCTTACTAATCCTATAAACAGTGGATTCACACATATTTTGTGTTATATGTATATATGTGTGTTATATATATGTGTGTGTTTTATGTAACACACATATTTTGCGTTACATGTTTTGTATTATATGTATATTCCATACACTGTATTCTTACATCAACGTAAGCTGGGGAAAAGAAAGTGCTGTTAAAAAAAATCTTAAGAAGAGAAAATATATTTACAGTGCTGTACTATTAAAAAAAAATCCGCGTGTAAGTGGACCCACGGAGCTAAAACCTAAGTTTTTCAGCAGTCATCTGTATTTTTTTTTCTTCTTCTTCACATTTTGGTTTTTTGCTAGAAACAATTCTGTTGTTCTGGTGCTCTAGGGCGCCTTTCTCTTGGGTCTCTGATGGAGCCACCAAGGGAGAGGGAAACGACCGCGGGCCAGGAGAGCCCGCCGAGGGGTGGGTCGGGAGCTGCAGGGCCAGACCCGCTGAGACATGGGGGGGAAGGGGGCGGGACGGTCCCGGGCTTCTGCTTGGGCTGAAGGGTCCGCCCCCCGAGGGTTGGGCGGTGTCCCCATTGGTTGGCCCAGGAAATAACACCGGTGGAGCTTGGACATTTCCTGAGCTGTGCAGGGAGGAAGACGTTTTAGGGATGCGTGAGTCTAGCTTCGCGGGGGGCGGGGGTGGCAGGCCTCCCTGTCTCCAACCCAGGCCGGGCCAGAGGGGTCACTTCTATCCCTCACTCCCTCCACCTACTACTTACTAGTTGACTCATTTATATTCTCTCTCTCTCTCTCTCCCTCTCTCCTTTTCGGCTCCCAAGAACGGGCGGCGTATGCTGTCGCGGGAGGAGGTGAGTTGCCCGGATCCTCTGGGTCGCCAGGGAGGGGACTTGGGAGATGGGGCGCTGCACCGGCTGGGAGGTCGGCCCGCCGCCCGTCGGCTCCCGGGACTGCCCGGGTGAATGTCGGGGGTGGAGAGCCCCGCTCACGATACCCGCCGTTAAGTGGACATCTGATCCGGGCCCGGGCTGCTCCGCTGGTCCTTCTGTTCAGCGAGCGTGTAGCGATTGCCTCTGACCGGGGCGGGGGGCGGGGGGTGACGGCAGGAAACTGCAATGGTGTGTCTCACCCCCCCCATATTTACACACACACACACACACACACACACACACACACACACATACACACACACACACACACACACACGAGGCCCAGTGAGAGGCAGTGACGTCCCCGGTGTCGCACAGCAAGTTAGAGACCCAAACGGGCCCTGCCTGGGCCTCGTGTGACACCTGCGCCCCCACCCGGCTCCACATCCCCCACTTTCTCTCTGCCTTGGGACCGCCTTGAGCGGTCTCCCGGATGCTTGGTGCAGACAGGCCCCCGACACCGCCAAGGGGTTCCGGAGGGGCCCCTTCCCCCGGGCTCACGCCCCGACCCAGTTCCTCTTCCCCGCAGTCGTGGCGGTGGTGGCCGTGCCTGCAGGGCTGAGCGCCGTGGGCTTCACCGGGGCCGGAATCGCCGCCTCCTCGCTAGCGGCCAAGATGATGTCAGCCGCCGCCATCGCCAACGGGGGTGGTGTCGCCGCTGGCAGCCTGGTGGCGACGCTGCAGTCCGTGGGTTTGTTGTGGGACAGGTGGGGGACGGCGGGAGACGAGGGGTAGGGAGCAGAGCTAGGAGGGGATTCGGCCCGGAGACTAAGCCTGAGGGACTGCTGGCCTGTCCCCTCCCTCCAGGGACGCAGTGGTTCCTCAGCGTTCCTGCTCCTTGGACTCTCCCCCACTGTCCTCTTTCTGGCTCCTTCTGAGCGAGGTTTGGTCGGAGTGGAGGGCCAAGGGAGCTCTGGGAGGGAGAAGAAGGAAAGGAGCCCAGGGCTTTGGGTACAGCCCTGCCCAGATCTGACACCTAGGGGATGTAAGAGGGTCCCTTCCCTCCTGGGTGAGGTGAGGGGACCTGTCATTCTCAGGGTCTGTGGCCGACTGTCCTCTGCCTCTCACTTCCTCACTTCTCAGTCGCCTCCAGCGTCCTCTGCCCAAAGTGGAGCCCTGGGGGTTTAAGAACCTAGAGGAGGGATCCAGGTTCTTGGGCCTCAGACCTTGGTCGGAGGGGGGGCTCCAGGTGACCGGCCACTGCATGTCCTGTGCTCACCCTCTGTCCCTTCCACAGGGGCAGCTGGACTCTCCACCTCATCCAACATCCTCCTGGCCTGTGTTGGGTCAGCTTTTGGAGCGTGGTTTGGAGGTTCAAAAGAGGCACCTTCTTCTCCACCCCCAGCAGAACCCGAGGCCGAAGAGAAACAGCCAGAAGAGAATGAATCCTAAGTTGAACCTCCAAAACCGCCTGGCGGGTCAGAGAAGCAGGAGAAATAAAGATCATATGCAGACACACCTCCCTGTCTTTGCTCTTTGTAGCCCTGGTGGAGGGAGTGGGGGGCGGAAAGGAGGAACTGGAGTTTTCCAAATCCCCGATCCTCCCAACCTGCCTTGCAGATGGGGCCCCGGGCTGGGGGCCAGGCTGATGGAGCACAGAATCAGCTGGCAGGAGGCTTTGGCGGGTCCTAGTCGTACAAGGGAGGGGCCAATACACCCAGGGCCATTCCTGAGCTTGCAGTGGGCCTCAGTTTGCCCCCTCATTCAGTGATGGGGTCAACAGAGGTTTCCGTTGGGCGTCTGGGGTGAAGGCTAGCCAGGATACAAACGGAACCACTGACCCGGGGCATTTCGCTCTCCCTCGTGCATGGGTACTAGACCTCCCGAGATGAGTCAGACTCTGGCCTTTCCCTCCCTGATCTCAAGTCTGGTGGCTGGGGAGGCCGACAAGCAAACCAGCAGGAGAGAGCATAGTATCGGGAATATCACAGTGGCGCTCTGGGCACTTCCAGTCAAGGAGACTGAATCAGGGATGGTCACTCCACTGTGTCTGGAAAAATCCTCCAGTTCCAACCCTGGCGAGAAGTGCGCTTGGCGTCTCTTGTCTCCACTCCCGTCCAAGGCGAGGGCTTACTTCCTGCCAGAGAGGTCTCGTTCTCTGGGGTGGTTCTTTGTTAGCTGTTTGGTTTCGGTTTTGGTTTTAAGGATGAGATATCATCCTTAAAATTCTAAAATGCTAAAACTTCTGCTCACACCCCCGAGGATAGCCTTGAGGCCTCTAGGAGCACCCTCTGCACCCGATGGATGCAGAAGGCCGGAGCGAGCAGCCTCACTCCCAACCTGCAGCAAGAAAAACCCAGACAACCTACAAAAAGTGATTTTAAAAATGAATATAAAATAAAAAGTAAATAACTTTTCCTGGACCTGTAAGAGCTGAAGGGGCAGGCTTGCGGGATTCTCCACTGAGAAAGACTGAGGCAGGTGGAAACCCCGAGAAAACGAGAAAACGTCCCTTGCTGAGAGGAGTTGGGGTGGGGGAAGCTACAGTCCCCCCTTCCTTCTCCCTTAGGGAACAGAAGCCTCACGATGCTGGGAGTAGGGAAGCCAACCCTTAAGCCTCCCAAGAGCTCAGACAAAGATCACTGTAGATGGGGGAAAGAAAGGAAAAAAACCTTTCCCCCTAAGATTGGGGTACCCAACCTTCCTGGGCCCAGGGAGAACGCGCCCACTGCCGGGGGAGGGACAGGGCTTTCGAGAAAATCCCATCCCCAGTGCCTGCCCAGGCTGGGGGCTGGATGGAACCGTGGAGAACTCCACTGCCGCCCTCCCACCACCACCAGGCTAGTAAGTAACAAGCAACGAACGTCTACACCGTTGGATGGAACAGGTGCACAGAGACCTTCTCCAAGATGCGTCCACCAAACAGAAGCCTAAACCTGAAGCTGGAGCAGATACAGAGAAACCAGTTTCCACTGGAAGGACAAGGTAAGGCTAGTGGGAAGCTGACAGAGCATTGATGGAAGCCACAGCAACCCCAAATCCAAACCCAGCTCAACTCCCAGTAAGACTGAGCTCCTGTGTACAGACCTATTTCTTGACATAAATATTGTTCACTTCCTTGTCTCCACGGGGCTTGGCAGCAGACCAAGGAGTCTTGCCTTGCCCATCGCCCTCCTCCCCGCCCCCCGGCACTCACTCTCCAACACCTGCTGCCCTCACTGCCAGCACCCGTGACCCCCTCCCAGCCAACAGGACCGGCCGGAAGTGATCCGGTGTTGGTCCGCACCCCCCAGGAGAGACCTCAGCCAATGATGGACTTTAACCGGGCATAAACACCCGTCAGGTGGAATGACTCAGACGTGCCCCGGACTCCCAGAGATCTCTGGAGGATCACGCCTCAGTTGCCCCCAGTGCAAACTCACTCCTGAATGGACCCTCTCTTGGCTGTGTCTGTCCCCACCTCATCTTTCATTCCCTGTTGGTATCTCCTGGGGTCACCTCCCAAACCAACGCCCTGGACTTGAGTCCTCATGTTGGAGCGTCTGCCCAAGGCGCCCACAGGGTCCAGTCAGGAGCCCACAGGGTCGAGCCCAGCGCCATATTGGATTGTTTCTGAAACTCAGCTGTCTCCAAGCTTTATCCTTCTCCCCTCTCAGAATGAGGCCCAGACAGGAGGCTCTCAGGTCTGTCTCCCAGGGGCACCCCCTGGTCCGGAACCCAGCCAGGTCCAGACCTATGGTGGGCTTTCCAGCAGAAACCACAGCTCAGCGTCGAGGTTGGTTAAGGACTCTAGGGTAAATCCCTAAAACTAGTCCCTAAGTCTTTGCAATCGTCAGGAAAAAGCCTGGCACCACATCTATTTGAAAAAAATGTTCCTTTTCAATGAACTTTTCCTCTAGAAAAATCCATTACAAAAGACTCGAGAGGGAGTCTGGCTGGGCCTGGCCAAAGGTGGCTGAAACTGTTGAACCTTTCCACCTCCTCAGCCCCTACCCTGAACCTCTTCATCAGTTGGCTTATTTTTTTTTTTAATAAAGATTTTATTTATTTATTTCACAGAGAGAAAGAGGTCACAAGTAGGCAAAGAGGCAAGCAGAGAGAGAGAGAGGGAAGCAGGCTCCCTGCTGAGCAGAGAGCCCGATGCGGGGCTCGATCCCAGGACCCTGAGACCACGACCTGAGCCAAAGGCAGAGGCCCCAACCCACTGAGCCACCCAGGTGCCCCTTCATCAGTTGGCTTATTATGAAAATCATTTTATCTCCCTGCATACAGGCTGGCTGTTCACGGAGGCAGCTGGTCAGCCGGGAGCCAGTTTAAGGCTCCAAATCTGGAAATAACCCATAAAGCCGGCCATTCTCGGCCGGAGGGCAGGGGTGGGTGGTGGGGGGAGAGATGCCCTGCTTCAATAGCAGCAGGAATTAGGAACTTCAGATGATTTCTTAACAGGTTCTTTCTTCTTTTTTTTTTTTTTTTTAAGATTTTATTTATTTATTTGAGAAAGAGCGAGCAAGCATGTGAGTCGGGAGAGGGGCAGAAGGAGAGGGAGAAGCAGACTCCGCTCTGAGGACCCCAGGATCATGACCTGAGCCAGAGGCAGATACTAACTGACAGAGGTGCCTCATACTAGGTTCTCGTAACAAGATCTATAAAACCGGAGCAGCAGCTGTTGCCTTTCTTGGAACGCTGGGCAGATTTTATGGGATGAGACATGGGCAATGTATGGGCGTAGTAGGTGTGCTTTTAATGTTACTTGCTTAGATCCCCCTGTTCCAGCACTTTCGGCCTCACCGTGTGGGTATTCAAGGTGTCCTCGTGGCATCTCAGATGTTGCTGCGGGGATGCGGGAGGAAGGTGGCAGGCCTCCCTTTCTTCTCTCACCCAGACGGGGTGCTGAGGGAAGTCGTGAAGCAGAGTACCCTTCCTGGGCCGGCCGCACTCCCGTCGCCTCAGGACCCCTTTGTGCACCCGCTGTTTTCCGCAATCTCAGACCAGCCACTGTGGTCCCCCTTGGGTCCCTCTGCTCTGGGGTGGGGAAACCAGGGACGACGTTGCATTTCTGTCGGAAGGCGAGTGTCTCGGGGCTGGGGGTGAAAGTTGGGAGAGGGCCAGAGACCTCGTTTCCCTTTCGTGTCTGAGCCTTCTTCGGTATCTGAAGTCAGGCTCTGCTGCCCTAGTGGCTCATGTCAACTAGCCGACTGTCCTGGGACCTGGCTGGGCCTTTTTTTTTTTTTTTTACTTTTTTTGGGGGGGCGGGGAGAGGCAGAGAGCAAATCTTAAGCCTTGATCTCATAACTCTGAGATCATGACCCGAGCTGAATCAAGAGTCAACGAGTCAACCGCTTAACTGACTGAGCCCTCCGGGTGACCCTGGCTGGGACTTTCAGCGAGCACCCCTCTCCCCATGTGTCAGAATGGGAACGTTTCTTTATGTGGGAAGGTAAGATTCCCGGGAAATAATCCTCCTCCCTTTGTTCTGGCTGCGGCCACCTGGCTGCCAGAGCTCCGGGTGCCTATCGACGAAGCTCGAGGGTCTCCACGCCTGTGTAGGAACTCAGAATGAAGCTGAGTGCACCTTTCTAGTATGAAGCTGCTGCACCTTGTCCCAGAGACCCAAAGTTTCCAAAAATAAAGTGCCAGTTATCTGCTGGAGGGGAGGGTGGAGACGGCATGGGGATCTGCTTCGTTATTTTTTCTTTTTTTAAAAGATTTTATTTATTTATTTGACACAGAGGGAGAGAACACAAGTAGGCAGAGAGGCAGGCAGAGAGAGAAGGGGAAGCAGGCTCCCCGCCGAGCAGAGAGCCTGCTGCGGGGCTCGATCCCAGGACCCTGAGATCACAACCTGAGCCGAAGGCAGAGGCTTTAACCCACTAAGCCGCCCAGACGCCCCTGACTCCTTCTTAAATAGACATTCAACAGACTTGTGCTGGGCCACCCCCATGCTGCCCTCCAGGAGCAAAGCCTTTGGGGGTCCTCAAGGGGACAGCTGTCTCTTTCTCCCCTTCTCCAGAGACAAATGAAGAGTCAGCTTTCTTGGGACTGCTCAGTGGAACCATGGGTCCGTGTGACCTCTGGCTCCCAAAGTTGTGTTCCTGTCCTCTTCTCTCTCCTCTTTGCCGGTGCCGTGCTAAGCCTCTTTAGTCCGTTACCGTTACTGGAGTGGTGTATGGAAAAGGACAGATAAGTGCAACCCTCCGTTGGACTGATTCCTCTATTTCTTGCCATCAAGCAGTAGAGGAGTTCCCTACTGTGTTCATTAGAATACGTTGGCTTGCTGTGAAAGAGACCCTCTTGGCTTAAACAAGAGAAGTTTCTTTCTGCTGCTCCATCAGATGAGTCTCGGCTGGGGGTGGGAGGGTGGGGGAAGGCCTGGGCTCCTGGAGGCCTGGGCTCCCACAGTGTGGTTCTGCCTTCCTGAGCAGGGAGCCCGAAGAGGGACTCGATTCCAGGACCCTGGGATCATGACCTGAGCCAAAGGCAGGCACTTAACCATCTGGGCCACCCAGCGGCCCCATTGTTCTGCCTTCCTTAACGGGCTGCTCTCATCTGCAGGTTCCAGACGGTCACTCCCCTGCCTGCAGCAGAACTATGGGAAGGAGACGAGGGGCCAAGGCGGGCCCACTGCGTGGGTGCCCACCGTGAGCACCACTGCTCACCGCGTGCCCAGAGCATGGCATCCTTCATTCTGTTCATCTTTCACTGGCCGGATCCCAGGCTAGGGAGCACACCTAGAGGCAGGTTATCCTGGAAACGCAGTCCTTCTGTGGGGAGCATCACCTTGCTAAAAATCAAGGCTGTCTTCATGGGAGCCAGAAGGAAGGGTAGACATTTGGCAGCTCCTAGAAGCCTCTACCGTGTTGGTGAAGATGCCCGACTTGGCAAGAAGCCGTCCTCGAGCCCCATAGTAAGACTGTGTCTCCTGACACTCTCCCTGTGGCACTCGAGCCATCGCACGCCGGAACGTGGGTAGCAGGGAGTGTGCCCGGCTTCCCCGCTCCTGCGGGCCAACAGGGGCCCCTGGAATCCCACAGAGGCAGGACCGGGAGTTGGGAGACCACCTGAAGCCGCGCATTTCAGGAATCCTGGGGCAGCCAAAATATGTTCATTCAGCTGCCGAGCGAACACCCCGCAGGCTGGTTAAGGGAGAAGGGGTGTCAAGCCTCGTATTCGTTTTCTAGTCCTGCAGAGCAAATGACCCCCAAGTCAGCCGTGTCAAAGAACACCCAGTTATTACGTTATAGTGTAGGGCAGAAGTCCAGGCAGGCTTCCCCGAGTTGTCTGCTCGGGGTTTCACAAGGCCAAAATCAAGTGTTCAGCTGGACGACGCTCTCCTTCGGAGCCCGTGGGAAGAAACCTTCAAATCCCCCTCCCGCTTCAAATCTCTGATTCCTCCTCTGTGATGAGCAGAGAACATTCTCTGCTCCTGAAGGCCTCCTATGGGGCGCCTGGGTGGCTCAGTGGGTTAAGCCTCTGCCTTCAGTTCAGGTCATGATCTCGGGGTCCTGGGATCGAGCCCCACATTGGGCTCTCTGCTCGGCGGGGAGCCTGCTTCCCCCTCTCTCTCTGCCTACTTGTGATCTCTCTCTGTCAAATAAATAAATAAAATCTTTAAAAATAAAAAAATAATATAAATAAAGGCCTCCTATGATGAGCTGAGACACACCTGCATAGTCTCCCTCTGTGGATGACATAATTGAGGAAGTGGCATCTCCCCTTGTTCACGGGACTCACCACATCCCAAGGGCGGGACAGTGTATGAGGGTCAAGGTCATGGGGCACCAGGCTTAGAAATCCACCTACTCCAGAGGCCTAACCTGACAGCCAAAGGGGAAGACACAGGTCAGCGTAGCGACAGGGCCCCTGGGAACTGGGAGTGGGATGCAGGAGGTCAGGGCACAGCGTCCGGAGCAAGGGCGTGCTCTTGCCGAGTGGTCTGCTGGGCCTTGGCAGGGAGCGAGGCCGACGTGGCCAGCCTTCCAGATCCAGCGCAGACCCCCCGTGCCCTGGTGGAGACCCGGACCTCCAGTGAAAGCAGGGTCCTTTACCTTCAACTCCAAGGAGGGCCTTCAGAAGTTCTAACAAAGTCCTTGAAGTTGGAGGCATTATATTGGGAATGTGTGCATTGGGCGAGAGGATTCACAGCCTTTATCAGATTCTCCGAGGCATCAGGGAAAGAAAAGAAAGAAAAAGAACCAAGTGTTGAATTAATACCCTCCGGGTGTATTCCCATGGCTGGATGGCAATCACGCTTCAGTGACCAGACAAGGCCCCACCGGGGGACATGGCAGAGCCGTGGAACTTTCTTCAGTGTCCATAGCACTACACTCCTAAGATTTTATCGGCCTGCACAGAGAGTGCGGGGGTGTAGGTCTGCAATCGGGTTAATGTCATGTTGGAAACCCTTGTCTCTCCACGACCCTCAGGATAGAACCCAAACTTCTCTTCCCCACCATACCTGCCGTGGTCTGAATGTTTGTGTACCCCCAAATTCAGGTTGCAGTCCCAGCCCCCAAGATGATGGTTCCAGGAGGTGCGACCTTTGGGAGGTGCTGAGACGGTGAGGGTGAAGCCTTCCTGGGTGGGATCAGTGCGCCTACAAAGGAGCCCGGAGGGAGCTCTTGCCCTTCCGTGACGTGAGGGCACAGCAAAAAGGAGGCTGTCTAAGGCACAACTTCTCACCAGCAACCTGGGGCTGCCAGTGCTTTGGTCTCTGACATCCCACCTTCTGGAACTGTGAAAAATACATTTCTGTTATTTACAAACCACCCAGCTGATAGGATTTTCGTTAGAGCAGGCTAAGACTTTCCGTGTCTTCTGCTGGGCCCCGGAGCCCTGGGCTGGCCTCTGGCGTGGCACTTCCCACAGCACAGTGTTGATGGCTGTCTACCTGTCAGTCTATCCCCCACCCCACCCCACCCCACGCAGAAGGTCCAAGTTCATAGCTCCCGGCCAGTGCCTGACCCACAGCGTGTGCTCAAAAGAGTTGTGGGAAGGAGAAGCAAATCAGCAAATGAGCCAATTTCCTGATGCTTCGAGTTGGAAGCCATCCTAGTGAAGAGAAGTTTCTAGAAGATCTCGTTCTGGGAGGAGGACATTTAGGGGTGAGGGCCCTGAAGTAGAAAGGGCAGAGCCTCCCGCAAACTAGATCTCCCTTCTAGCTGCTGAGGAGGAAGGCAAAGGCTGCATGGTGATCTTTGGCTTTGCAGTGAGTCATGGGGCCTGGGCCTTCTGAGCCCCACCACCTAGGACAGAGCCACTAGGCCTGCCGCTGGGAGGTGGTGGCTCCGAAGAGGATGCCCTTCCCCACCGGTCCCCACCCGCACACCCCAACCTGCTTCCCCACTGCCCAGGAACTGAGCCAAACATCCGCCATGGCTGAGATCTTTGAGGTCATTTAGACCAACTCCCCAAGCCGAGAGGGACACCTGCGGGCCAAAGAGGAGGCAGCCTCCTGCGAGTCATACACAGAGTCACAAGCAGGGCGGGGGCAGCCACTGGCCCGCACATTTTGGCCCATCTCAGCCAAGTGCACCCCTATGCCACGTCGCTCTGACCACAGGACCGGGAACAAGGAGTGATCCGCCCCCGCCCCCCGCCCCCTCCTCCCCAGACTTCGTGCAAGAAGGAAGGGGTTCAGGAGGGGCTGCAATAACCATTTTTATTGCTTATTTTCCTCAGGGCACAGCTGTCAGCCAGGGACCGGTCCCTCCCTGGATGGGGGTAGAGGGGTGGCCCTCTTCTCTGCAGGCGGAGAGGCAGGGAACTGTTACAAGTTCACCATGCCAAACGTGAGCACAGAGCCCACGGAGCCCAGGATGATCTTGGACGACAGCGAGAGTCCGGCTGCTCCTGGGGGAGAAGCAGAGGGTGAATGGGAAGGAGCAGACCTGAGGAGGTTCCGCGGGACGAAGCTGAGAGGTCAAAGACTCCAGGGCCCCTCAGGAAGGTCTGAGGCCCCACGACCCCAGTGAGCACTCTCCCGTTTCCCAAAGCCCTCCGGATCTCTGCTGCCCGCAGCCCTGGAGAATCCCAGAACTGGGAGCCGTCACTCTCCAGGGAAGAAGGCTGAGCCCCGTGGGGCGGAGATCCCCAAGAAGCCTGAAGCCAGCTTGCCCCGGGGCCAGGCTCCGGTCCTCCCTCCTGCACCTCCCGGGGAGAACCTGGAGGGTAACGCTTAGGAGCAGACACGGAGGGTGGGTGAGGCTAAGATCTGGGCCTGGGGCTCTGGTCCTCCTTGCCCCCGCACAGCAAGCCCTGCTGGGGACACTTACCCACGGACTGCAGCGTGGCCACCAGGCTGCCGGCGGCGACACCACCCCCGTTGGCGATGGCGGCGGCAGACATCATTTTGGCTGCTAGCGAGGAGGCGGCGATTCCGGCCCCAGTGAAGCCCACGGCGCCCAGCACCACCGGCACAGACCCCACGGACGCGGCTGTCGGGTTGGGTTGGGTTAAGAGGAGGGCTCAGGGGAAGGGACTGACGCACTCAATCAGGCTCAAGGGGCTTCGGGGGGCCCAGGCAAGGGGGTGAACTCTGAGCTCAGGAAAGACTATGGGCATGGCCCATTTTTCAGAGAGGAAACAGGAGCTCGGAAGAGTTCAAAGACACACCCAAGGTCACACAGTAAATGCCCTGCAAAGAGGAGATGGGGCCCCTGCTGGGACTGCCTCCACTATGGAGTTTCCATGACACCCATTGGTCCAAGCTCCTTGTTTCTTGTTTCCAGTTCCTGGCTTCCTGCCCATCTCTTTCAGGCCACTTCCGCCCCACCATGTGCGTGCGTCCAGGGCA
This sequence comes from Nasua narica, assembly GCA_028533885.1. Taxonomy (NCBI): domain Eukaryota; kingdom Metazoa; phylum Chordata; class Mammalia; order Carnivora; family Procyonidae; genus Nasua; species Nasua narica. Next base: position 117,754,729 of record CM052797.1, on the reverse strand, counting down.
GACCCGGGCCTGGACCAGAATGGTTGCTCCCCAAGACCCAGGCTTGGGGGGGAGATAAGGACTTGAACCCCTTCCCTGCAGAGACTCACCTCCTCCTATCACAGCTGCCGCAGCCTTGACTAGAAACCAAAAGAACATTCTGTGAGTTCTTGGCTCCCTGAGCCTACAGCCCACCTATGGGGAGGGCACGGCCCATGTTGGGAGACGGGAAGAAATGACCTCATCTGATGCCTCCCTCCTTCATTCAGACAGGGGGATTTCTGGGAAAGGGGACCCCCCCACCCCGCAGTCCTGAGCTTGGCGAGGAAGGATTGCTGGGGAGTCCGATTCCAGACTCAAATGACTTGTCCCAGATGGATTTGCAAGCTCGGACCTCAACTTATCTGGAGACAGGGTTTGAGGTCCTCATTGCAGAAAACCCAATTATCGCATAGAGTGTTTGCTCTGTTTTCTCAATCTGTCTGCGGACTGGTCAGTGGGGGGCTGTTGGTGGGAAGAGCAAAAAACAATCTTTCTCTTTCTCTCGCCATCCAAGCCTGATCTGTTTCAAACAAACAAAACAAAACAAAACAAAACAAAAACAAACACACCCTTCCAGAAGGCTGCCCTGCTTCCCTTCTCGGGTGAACGAGGGATAGTTTAAGGCTTGGTGGTGTCGATCGAGGCGAAGAAACCGGGTGCCTCGCTCTCTGAACAAGAATGTTAGTTCCGGGTCAATGTTTTCTTAGGGGGAGATTATATAACTTTCTCGTATTGTCCCACAGATCTTTTCAGATAGCGATAAATCCTCATGGAGAGAGATGTGCCTCATTTCGGAGCTGCCTGGCAAGTCAGGGCAAGCACTGCTGAGCACGTGAACACTACTTGAGATGAGTCAGATGAGTCAGGGACGGACCTGTTGCCCCCTCCTCCGGGAAGCCGCCCCAGACGCGGCCAATCCGAACTCAGCATTGCCCCCTGTGGCCAAAGCCCCTCAGAGGACGAAGACCCTTTAGGCCTACATGGGCCTGGCTCTCCAACCATGTGGGTCCCCAGGGGGCAGGCAGAGGTCTTGGTCAGCTGCAGCCATAGGGGCCAGGCCTGCAAAAGCATGCAGGAATGAACTCAGCCAGCTCCCCAGGAAGAGAGTCTTTGGGGTGATGATAGGAAAGGAAGCTAAAAGGTGAAAGCCAAACCCTTGCTGCTGGACACTACGGTTTGGCAGGAACTGGCCGGGCTGGCCGGCAGCTTGGCCTATCTGGGTCGCGACGTGCATGGAAGGCCCATGGGAAAGGGGTGCCGGGTCCCTGCGAGCCTGCTGCAGAGCTCCCCGAGCTGTCACCCGCCAGAAGTTGGCCTGGTCTCTCCAGGCTATTCGCAACCTGCCCCGTCCTGAGGCCTCCTCCCTACACCAAGGTCTCTGCATTTTGGTTCTACTTCCTGTCCTAGGTTTGGGAGCAACCCCACCTCCCTGCCCAAAGGCCCTGGGCCAAAAAAAGTTCCCTCATTTATAAATAAGGGGCCATGGTTACCTTCCTCTGGGGTTGCTTTAGCAATTAAAGCAATTGATAAATGTTAAGTGGTAAGCATAGTGACTAGGACAGCAGAGCATTGGATAAAATCTAGCTGTCCTGGTTATTTTAAGGATCACTTATCATAAGCTCAGGAGTCCTTTGTATTTCTGGCAAACGGGAAGGACTGGTGTCCGGAGCCTTGTCATATGTCTATGTATTGGGTGGGGGCCCAAGAAAGAGGGTCTGTCACCTAGGGCCTTTTACCTCCAACTTTGGAAAGAGTCGAGGCTGCCAAAGGGGATCCCAGCATTCCGGAGGCTTTCAATGTCGTCAGCAGGGATCCCAGGGAAGCTGTGGCCTGGCTCAGGGCAGCTGCGGATGACAGGGTGAGTCCAGAGAAAGAACAGACGGTGAGTGCACAGGGTCAGAGGTCAGAGGTCAGCAGTGGTCAGCGGCCCCGTCCTCCCCATTCCATACTATGCTGCTGTTTGTGCTGGGGAAGGTGGAAGGGCCCGGGCATCCCCACCAGGAGAGCGAAAGCCAAGTGGCAGTGTTGGCAACAATTGGAAGCAAGTATTAGACCCTCACCTAGTGATACTGACAATTTCAAAAACATGGTTCTCAGGGTGGAAAAGCGATACGGTGAAGTCAACAGCACACTATTCTATACATCAATTAAAACACATGCAAACAAAAAGCCAACACCCATTTTGCAAAAATACGTGTGAAAACCAGATACACATTAAGCATATCAGAAAGGTCGGCTCTGAGGGAGGGAGTTATTGCGGGAGTGGTTGAGGGGGGTGGGGTTAAAAGGAAACCACAGGCCCAAAATGGTGTCACTTTAGTTAAGGCCCCGAGTGCAAATCGAGACTTAATACCTAACCTGACTGCAGTTTCAGTCCCCCAGGAATATAACCCTCAACCAGTCAATGTGGGATTTCCCAGAGAGCACTACGAAATTTACTGATCCATTCCCCTTAGGAGGGCGACCTTGCCTACAACAATGGTTTCTCTTCTAATAATTTGTTTTCTGCTCTCTGCCTTTTAAAAACTTTAATTTTCTTTAGCCCTTTGGAGCTCCCTTCCCCTCTCTCATTGGGAAGCTGGCCAAATTCATAAATTGACTACAAATAAAGCCAGTTAGAGCTTTAAAATGTACTCGGTTGAATTCTTGTTATATACCGGAGGCAAGAGGGAAGATAAACAGCAACAATACATAGCTAAGACTGGAGAGGGAGCTCACACAAACTAATGGAGAAAACGGGCCCGGAGTGAAGAATTTTGTTAAAATCAGGACACATCGGTGAGAACCAAAGAGGTGAATCTAGAAATGGACTCAGTCCCCCTCCATCCTCCTCCTCGCCCCCTACCAGCCCATCTGGGGGCACTCACCTGAGGAAACCACCTCTGTGGCTTTGGCCAGGCTCGCTGTCATTACTTTGGATCCCAGCAGCTTAGAAGCCAGGGAAGTGGCCACCGGGACGAATTGCATGGCGCAGAAATTGACAAGCACCCACCGGAGTCCGACCTGCGGAAAGGGGTGTTCACAAAACTCAACCGGAGTAAATCTGAAGATCTAATTGGCTTTACTCAGCGAACCATGCGTGTATCAGGCCGAAGGGACCTCAACAGCTCCATTTTGACCTCAACTTTCCTTTCTAATTGATTCAGTTCCTCTTACAGCTTATCTTTTAACTCGGGCAGAAGCCTGGGTGGGCAAAGCATCCCGCAGCAGGAACCAAAACCACCCCCCATCCCCCAGCAATAAAGACCCCGTGATTGACCCCAAGGCAATGACCTTCAGTGCCCATCTGCAGTACTCAATGACTTTGTTTCACATTTTCCTTATATAAACCTGGCCACGTTTTCAGCCCTTTGGAGACAGCTTTTGGGACACTAGCCCACTGTCTTCCTCGTATTGTCCTCAACTGAAATAAATCCCTTTCTTGTTCCACCCCTGCTCACTCGATGGCTCTCTCTCTCTCTCTCTCTCTCTCTCTCTCTCGGCCTTTGGATTTTGTCTGCGGCAAGCCCCAAGCCCTGACTCCTGGTTACAAGACAGCCCATCCAGCAAGTAGAGAGATGCTCTGAGAAGCTGTGTAAAAATGAAGGCTTTCCTAAGCAGGAAAATGGGAGGCAAGTCGTCATCGGCAAAAGAAAAAAAAAGGATTGTTTCAGGCCGGGCCGTCAGGGAGAAAGAGGCTTTGTACCAGGGAGATGGCAAATGACCTCACTCGTGCTGAGCAGCACATGTCGGGTAGACTTTCCAAGGTCACCTTCCTGGGAGAGGTTGACCTTGTGCTGGTCTTGATGTGCGGCAGTGGGGGGCAAATGACCCCAGTGTGAGCTTGCCTCTTTTTGAACAGAGCAGAGCTTTGATGGGGAGAGGGGACCCCAGAAGGGGGGTCATGCTCACAGCTTTGAAAAACTCTGAGGGGCTCCCATGGGGACAGAGAGACTGTCCTGAACTTGTCAGGGCCGCAGGGCCGGAAAAGGTCCTGGAAACGGTTAAGGGAGGATGGGCGGTGGCCTTTATTTTTCCAAGAGGGACTGCTTCCTTCCTCTCAAAAACCCCACTGCCAACTTCCTAGCTATTTCTGGAACTTTCTTAAATTTCCAGAGAGCAGGCGTTTTGTTTTTGTTTTTTAAGGTTTTATTTATTTGAAAGAGAGTGAGCAAGAGAGAGAGGCAGAGAGAGAACACCAGGGGGGCTGGTGGTCAGAGGGAGAAGCAGGCTCCCCGCTGAAGGCTGGATTCTGGAATTCCCACAGAGCAGTCTAAAAGGCACCAGAATTAGGAAGTAAGAACCGATTAGGTTTTAAGGTATATACCATCGTCCATTTGCTCTGGGTTCCTGTTCTCATGCCATCCCCTTGATGAGGGAAACAAAGGCCAAAGAAACGTAGCTTAAATTAAACGCTCTTACAGCTTGGAGCTCACGGACAGATACCTGAAATGTGTACAGCATGACATTCCTCTAGGAATTTGTATATTTTTATTATGGATTAAAAGTAACCCAATCTTAATAGCAGCTGACCCCTCAAGGTCCCAAAAGCCTTGCTTCCAAATTCCTTAGAGACTTCCGCTCTCCCTAATCCCCGCTACTTCAAACGTATATAATAATCAGTCACCCCTCACAATCCAGGGCCACTCTTTCTGCCTACGGGTCCTGTCCCCATGATGTAATAAAAACACATTTTTGCACCGTCAAACGTCTCAAGAATTCTTTTTTTTTTTTTTTATTAGGAAAGAGAGAGTGAGAGAGAGCATGAGAAGGGAGAAGGTCAGAGTGAGAAGCGGACTCCCCATGGAACTGGGAGCCCGATGTGGGACTCGATCCCTGGACTCCGGGATCATGACCTGACCCGAAGGCAGTTGCTTAACCAACTGCGCCACCCAGGCGCCCCTCAAGAATTCTTTCTTGACCGTTGGGCTCAATGATCCTGCAACATCCCCACTTAAGACAATGAGAACAAAGAGATGACGATCCCCATTTTATTTAAAGATGAGGAAACGCCTCTGGTACAGAGAGGGCAAGTGACTGACCCCAAGTCCAGCTGCTTCCAAAGCCTGGGTTTGGAATGACTCCGATTTGGTTCCTCCTGACACGGATGTTGTCCCCCTGCCTCGCCTACTTCCACACAGGCTTGAACAAAGCTCATCGTCCCAGAGTCCCAGGGTCAAAGGGCAGGTTCAGGCTAAAGTCCCTTCCCTCTCTCCCAACTGACTTGATGAGGAATAAGAGAGCTTCCTGGGAGTGGAGTCACGTGACCTTCCCTTGCATGCACTGAGCCTACCACCCACCCAAGGCTGGAGGCCCCGGGAAGGAGCAGCCTCTGCCCACCCGTCCATGTCTTACCCAGAAGCAGATTCTCTGTGCTCCAAGGTCTGAGCTTGGTTGTGTTTTCCAGAAGATCGGACTTGGGGTATTTATAGAAACTCCCTTTCTGAGCACAACCAATGAGATAGGTTTCTTGTTTACTGGAAACTGGAAACCGAAACTGGAAACTGAAAAGAGAATTGATTTTGGATTTGGGGGCTGGCCAACTAATAGAAATTGACCTGCTGGGAGGGTGGGGGCTGGATGTAGAGAGCAAGATGGAGTCACTCATGTCAAGCGGTGATGTAAGCAGCCGGCGGTGGTGTCTCTAAGACCAGACATCACCAAAACCCAGCACAGGCTGAGGACCCACCCAGAACTGAGAACCAGCAGGGCCAGAGGTGTTCCAAGGTCCAAGACTGATTAAAACCCTTGGAAAGGGGGGACTTTGGTAGCAAACTGGCAGACTTTTCAGAAACCCATCCTTTCGTGTCTGATCACATCGAAAAAGCAACTGCCCGTGGCAAGATGGTTATCTGGGACATTAGCCCGCCATCCAGCCAGTAGGCTTTCTCAAATAAATTGTATGCCTTGCTTCAACAACTTGTCACTCCACTTATTGGATAGTCGTGAGGTGAGCAGATCGATTGTGGGTTTAGTAACACTTGTAGGGGTGCAGAGGAGGGTCTTAGTGTCCCTGTATATGTCATTTCTTAAGTAATTTTTATTTAAAATGATCAATGTACCCAAATGGTACATTTTGCAGCAGCCTGCCTTTGGCCCCTACACCATCTAGTAATTACAGAGAGAGGATCTGGTCCCTATATCCACCACCGTCAGCTAATACAGAATGTTTTGTCATTTAATTGGGGGACAGAATATACTCTAGACATAATAAAGGTCATAAGAAATCTGATCAAAGTTCTATAACAAAAGGATAAATATTGATTTCTAATAAAGACAAGAAGGTGGTTTTCAGAATAATTTTAATCCTTGCGGTGGCCGATGTCCAGTTATTCAGAAAGTCTGTACTGAAGGCCATCGTGGCAGACACCCATCCAGGCCCTGAGATAGCCCAAGACCCGAACAAGATTGAAGTACCTGTCCTTACAGTTTACAAGCCATTGGGGGGCGAGGGGGGGGGAGCGGAAACAAGCTAAACAACTATATTGCTATGTAATCTATTATTTGAAGAAGTACCAAGGCAAAAGGAGGGAGAGGAAGGAGTCACGCAGAATTAGGGGGGAAAGTCCTTCCAGGTAGAAGGAACAGAGATGGCAAAGAACCAGGTATGAGAGGAACAGGGAGGAGACCAGTGTGGCTACAGCAGGTGGTTGAGGGAGAGAGGTAGGAGCTAAAGACAGAGGCTGACAGGGCCAGGCCATCTGGGGCCTCCTAAGCCAGTAAAAGAACTTGGTCTTGGTCTCTGAGCAAAATGGGAAGCTCTTGCAGAGGCTGAGAGAGGAATGGTACCATCAGGTTCACAACGGCTGTGGCACTGAGAACAGACTGAAAAGAAATTTCTGTGCTTCAAATGTAAATATTCAGCATGGCTGGCATGAGACAAACACGTTATTTTTGGTAGCTTAAGCTACACTCCGACGGCAGTCTGTTGAGGATTAAGCTACACTCCCAGCCCTGTTCAGGAACCCACACACTCCCCATCAGCTACATTCAACAGGAGAAATTTTGCGAATTCACAGGAAGAGTGTGTGTGTGCACGCGCGTGAGTGTGCGCGCGGTGTGCGCATTTATGTACGTGGACCGTGTCATGAGTCTCAACATCCGAACATCTGGGGTGGGGGAGCCCGCCGGGGCTCTCCAGGGGTGTTCACAACAGGAACTGAGGCTTAAGTCACTTCCAGATGGAACGACACGCAGTCGGCGCGTCGGCATGGTTTTTCATCCAACAATTTTGCAAAATTTCAATAGTAAATTCAACTTCTCCTAAAGCTTCTCCCACCGTCTCCTCCCAACGGACTCTCGGATGGTTACTTATTATTTTGTCAAGAAGTTAGGTGCAATCAGAAGAGAATTCTCTTCCCCGTGTCAGTTCCATGGACCCCCAGCATCTGTATCCACACACTCTGCCTTCCTTCCGTCCCTGTAGATGAACTATTCCGGTTACTACGGATTTTGTCCCCTCTTGCTTATTCGGAAAGATCAAACGTTGATCTTACAACTACCCACCCTCTCGCCTGAATTCTCTAAACAAAGGGGGAGGGAGAAAGACAGAGAAACAAGAGGCCCCCAAGGGAGTCACTTGCCCCTGTGACGCCAAACCGAAACTTAACTGCAGGAAGGTGACTGACCTTTAAGCAGTCAATCTAGAATTTCCTGAAGACCCACCCTACCCCCCAAAGGAAGGTGACCCGATCTGCAATCTTTTGTTTTCATTCACTGATAACTTCCTCGTCCCACCAATTTCTGCCTGTAAAAGTCTCTCATTTCCTATACAGCTCCTCAGAGCCCCTTTCTGCTTGCTAGATGGGATACTACCCTATTCAGGAATATTTGAATAAAGCCAATTAGATCTTCAAATTTTCTCTGCTAGTTCTTTTTTTTTTTAATATTTTATTTATTTGAGAGAGAGAGAGGGAGATCACAGAAGGAGAGGGGGGAGAGAGAGAGAGAGAGAGAGAGAGAAAGCAGACTTGCTGCTGAGCAGGGAGCCTGATGCAGGGCTCGATCCCAGGACGCTGAGATCATGACCTGAGCTGAAGTGAGATGCTTAACTGACTGAGCCACCCAGGTGCCTTCCTACCCCCATTTTGTTTTTTAACATTAGACTGCTTCCTCCTCAAGGAACTTGGTCCTCAGTCCAAAAAGACCAAGTTGTTAGGAGTCACATGGGTCTTACCATCTTTTCTTTTAGGTACCTACACCGTCTTTAATTTTTCAGAGTTTTTAAATTTTATTTTAGAGGGAGAGAGCATGCAGGAGGGGGAAAGCGTGCAGGAGGGGGAGATGCAGGGAGGGGTAGAGGGAGAGAGAGAGAATCTCAAGCAGGCTCCACGTCCAGTGCAGAGCCTGACATGGGGCTCAGTCTCAGGACGCTGAGATCATGACCTAAGCTGAAATCGAGAGCCAGGTGCTTAACCGACTGAGCCATCCAAGGTGCTCTAACTTTTTCATTAACTTTTTGCAACACATCTTTCAGTAATGCTATTTTGGAATTTTGAAGCCTTTTGGAGGGTTTGTATGCCCCTTAAGAAGGGCATACCAGGCATCCAAATTGGCAAAGAAGAAGTCAAACTTTCACTCTTTGCAGATGATATGATACTTTATGTGGAAAACCCAAAAGACTCCACTCCAAGACTGCTAGAACTCATACAGGAATTCAGTCAAGTCTCAGGATATAAAATTAATGCA
>CM052797.1:117679577-117745541 GCA_028533885.1 Nasua narica | reverse complement strand
AGAGGGTGGCTGTCCCCTGCCATCTGTCCCCTCCTGTCCCCTGCCATCTGCGTGCTGGGCATCGGTCGTGCATTTGTAGGTCTGCTCCAGATGTTCTGTCACACTCCTCAGGGAGGAGGACGATCGAACAGATGCCTCGGGTGGCAGGGGCCTGGCCATCAGTCGCATTTGCAACAGGCCACCCGATGTTTTAGGAGCTCCCAGCCTCTCCCGCGAGGGGCTTGGGCCACAAAATCGACAGACAGGGCTCTGGGCTTGGCGGTGCCGCTGCAGGCCTGTCCCAGAGCACCGGGGCTCGGGCTACTGGGTGTCTTTGTCCAACGCCTGTCTCAGCCCCGACCTCGTACCTTGGAAGTGCTTTTTCTTGAGTTCTGTGTTAGCTGCAAAGAGGCCTTCAAGTGCATTTGGAGAAAAAAGCAGGGGGTCGAGTACCTTATGAAATGTCACTTCATGGGACTGCCCGTTTAGACCCTGGGACCCCGAGACACCAGGTCGTCCAGGTCTTGGACACCTTGTGAGATGGTGAGCTCATTACCCGCCAAGGGACTTCAGTTTTAAGTAATTCCCAGTGTGAGAAAATTCTTCCGACAGACCATTCCTGGGAAAGCTGGATTGTTGGCGAGTGGCTGGTGCAGAAGAAATTGACTGTTTGGTGGGAAAATAAAATCATGTCCTCTTTTTAGACCATACACAGTAGGACATTCCGGGTCCTCTGGGTGGTTGCTTTCCAACTTCTGCGTCCCTTAAAACCACTGCGACACTTGCTAACCACGGAGACCCCTAGAGCTTGTTTTCAGAGATACTGATTCTGGGCGGGGGCCTAGGAATCTGCATTCTTGGTAAGCTCTGGGGCATTTCCAATGAGATGGCTCTCCCAGGGCAGGGTGAGAAATACTGGGTGTGTAAGAGCCAAAAAAAGAAGACAGTCTGGTCCGCGTTGACCTGCTCTTCAGTCGGGAAGCGCTTGGGAAGCATGAAAGCCACAGAAGTGAAACCAGAAAATAATGTGACCACATAGAAATTAAACATGTATGAGAATATCTGAAGACAATAAACTGGGGGGAAATGGTGATACATTTGGACAAGGATCAATGGTTTTGATATTTAAAGAGCTCTCACAACGTAAAAAAAAAAAAAGACAATTTCATATTCAGAAATCGCAAGATAAAAATGGCCTATAAACATGAGACGTATTTCACCTACTAAAAATAAGATTAAACCACATAATTTCTGCCTGTAAGAAAATTTAAGCTAATACACGAATGTTTGTAAGAAAGGCTGTCTAAACCTTTATAACTGTTTGCATAAACTCTCTGGAAAGCAAGCTGATTGGAGGTCTCAAGACGCTTAAAAAAATGTTAATGTCCTTTGGCTCCATAATTCCAAGCCAAGAAATTTAAGCGAAAAAAATCAGAGCCATTTGGTTCAAAAATGACAGAGAGCCCAACTCAACTTCGCTTCAGCCAAAAAGGAAGTACATTGGTTTATAAAACTGAAAGGCCAGGGACTCTAGTTTCAGGCACAGCTTGATCAGGGGCACAAAGTCAACAGAATCCTGTCTCTGTCTCTGGGCTCTGTTCTTCTACCTCTTGGCTTCATTCTCCAGTCCAGGTAAACAACCTCGGCTTTGCATTCTCCAAAGTTGAGGTCAGAGGAAGAAGGAGAGAAGGACCCTTGGCAGTAAGTCCCAGGGCGAGTCCCAGGGTTCACTCTGATTGGCTCGCCTTGGGTCAGGTGCCTCTCTAAACAAATCCCGATTGGCCAGCCTTGGATGATGCGTCCAATCCTGAACTAACCTCTGAGACTAGGGGGAAATCCATCCAACGATTGGACAGGCCTGGGTCACATTTTTGAGTTTAAGTAAGGTGGACTATCATTTATGGCCGGAATCCTTCCTCTGCAGCCAGTGCATTATAAGACTACATGGGCTGCAAAAAGGGGACATGTGGTTCCCCTGAAGGGACACCAGGCTACTGTGATCACGGGAGGTAGGGCCTGAGGCTGGGCGGGCAAAACCCAGAGACGCCCGTTACAGATGCCAGCAGACTGTTCAGACGAAGATGGCCACCACGTCGTTATTTATAGTAACCAAACTGGAAACAACCTAAGTATCTCGGAGGAAGAGTTCAATAAATAAGGCCCCAACTTCATGATTTTATAATTCTGCAGCCATTAAGTTACATGTTTTCAAACGTAGTCTAAGGAAAAATATAGGATGTAAAGTTAAGTGAGAAAAAAAGAGGGATTTAAAAAATAGAATCTAAGCCCACTTGGTAAAAAAAAAAAAAATTCTATAGGGGTTTAAAAAATAGAATCGACGCCAAATTTGGTTAAAGTTCTCTATATAAAAGAGTGGAAGGATCTGTACGGAAGTAGTGCTTCTGAGTGGGAGGGTCGTGATCCTCGGGAGGTGGGGGTGTTAACATCCACCTAGTGCAAGGGTCCCAAGTGTCCACTCCCCGGTCGCGGTGTTTATTTCCACGCGTTTGGCTGAGGCTCATGGTGGGCGGAGTACTCGTCTCCATCTCTCCAGTCGGGGTTGGCCCTGTGACTTGTTTTGGCCAATAGGCTATTAGTGGATTATGACATAATCAGAGGCTTGAAACATGATTCCCCGCCCTCTCTCCCCTCCACGGGGCTTATCACCGGTGAGCTCTGCTAAGGAGAGAATATACCTCCGGGAGCCCCTTGATTCCCTAGGGATGAGAGCCACATGGAGCAGACCCGGATCCAACACGCAGTTTGGCTCCACAAGGATCGTTCATTCCTCAGCCAACCCCGAATGAGAAATAAATGCTTATAATTGCTGGCCAGTGAAGTCGAGGTCTTTGGTTACACAGTCGTAGCAAGAGCTGCTGGGCACACCTGCAAACTCCTTCAGATTCCATGCTCCCCCCAACCCAAGGATCACCGGTGTGTGGGGCGCCAGTCCGCCCCGCGGGCATGAACCGGGTGCCTAAGGAGCGCTGGGATGGTCGGAAGTGGCCAAGGGCTCTGTGCCGCGACCTTAACCGTGGTTAGCTTTGGATCACAGGACGCTAATCTTTCATTTTTCTTCTTTATGCTTTTGTATGTATATTTTCTGGAGCTTCCATAATGAGCATGTTTCACTTTTTTTTTTTTTTTTTTAAGATTTTCTTTATTTGACAGAGAAAGAGAGAGGAAGCCCCGCGATCCCAAGACCCGGGGATCAGGACCCAAGCTGCAGGCAGTTGCGCGACTGACTGAGCCACCCAGGCGCCCCCATGTTTCACTTTTATAAGCAGAGAAAGAAAGCTTTACTGAAAAATTGGAAAGATTAATTGGAAACTGACTCTTGGCATCTCACTGATGCTCCAGTTTGGTGTCCCTGAGAAGGAGGCTGGCTGGCTGTCAATGCATCCACCTACTGGACCATCTCCATCAAAACTGGAGACAGGGTTCTTGGCTCCCTGAATCCTGTCATTCCTCCAAGTCCAGGGACTCTGGCTTGGCTCTGAATTAGTCCCCATCCGTCTCTAGCCTTAAAACGTGGTGTCTTACGCTGAGTTCCGTTCCCCAGGTAAGGAAGTTGGCCGGACGGGGATGACGGGAAACATCTGGAAGGAGCTATCTTGCCACCGGCCCTGCTACAAAGGCGCCGGACCTTCCAGCCTTCACTCCCAGCCCCCCACCCCGGGAGCGATGCCCTGCCCAGCCCTGCTCTTGGCCTGGGAACGGCGGGGCTACTTCGAGGCTCATGCTCCTGGCCCCAGCATGCGCCCCACTGCTGTTACGAGGCGTCTCCATGTCCTCTGCTGCCCCCTTTGTCCCTGGCCACCAGCTGCTTGGGTTCTCTGCGCGGTTCAGTGCTGTGTGAGGCGCTGCATTCAGAGTGCAGAAAGTGGGAGCCCTGGGTCCCCGGCTGCTCTCCAGCACCATGGAGGGGGACACACGAGGGCCAGAGCTGCCGCTCCGTGGCTCCTCAGCCCCCGTGCCTAGCTGGGCTTGGTGCAGAGGCAAGAGTTCGCCATTGGACGGGAGGGTGTGCGTGAGTGAATCAAGAGAGCCAGGCTCCCGTGGTCTCCCCGTAGTGACCACCTGCCGATGTGGAACCGGAACGCTGCTTACAGGCCACTGTACCTCCCCGGGTCCTCCCTACGAGCCAGGAGCTGGAAAGTGTCAGTTTCTGGGCTCCGTATTCCAGAAAGGGAAGCTGCAGCTCCGTGGGGATGGGACTTGTCCAAGGTCATGCGGCCGCTTAGTGATTGAGCGGGGCTGTGAGCCCCAGTCCATTGGCTCCAAACGGAACAACTGTTCTTGTAACTGGAAACGGTTTGGTAACAAAAAGAACATGAAGAACAGGAGCTAACATGTGCTGGATGCTTGCTGTGGGCGGTCTGCCTTCCAACCCTGAGAGCGACAGTCCCCATTTTCCAGTCGAGGGGACAGGCTCAGAGAGGTGAAAGACTCGCCTAAGGTTGCACAGCCCAGGGGACAAGCCCCATGGCTGTCACCTTTCAGAGCTGGTGCTGCGGGTTGAAGGGTGCATAAGCAGAAATCATGAACTAGAGCAGGAGTCGATGTTCAGATCTCTCATAGTTCTAGGGGGAATGGAGCGAGTGTGTGAAGACCCCTGCCCCCCAAAGTGTGGTCCAGGGCATCCCCTGGGACTTGTGACAAAGGCAGAATCTGCATTTTAGCAAGATCCCGGGGATCCCAGTGCACAGTGCACAGAAAAGTGCTGGTCTCCTTTGCTCTGAGAGGAGCCCGGCATCGCCCTCATGTGGGGATGTGACTCCAAGGTGGCTCCCAGCTCTCAGCATCCGGGGATCCCACGCAGGGGCTGTGACGTAGGAGGAGCAGTGTCTCCAGCCGGAGCAGCTCAAACTGCAGGGGGATAAGCTGCAGTCCTGTTATGTGCTCTGTGGGAGGTCCCTTCTACCCCGCCCCCTCCACTTCCAAGCTCACCTCCTCCAGGAAGCCTCCCAAGCTGGCCCTCCTGCAGGCAGAGAGAGCAGACCAGTCACTGGGCTCCCAGTCACTGGTAGAAGGCTCTCGATTGCACCTCCCTCCCTGTAGGTGTCACTTAGTTGCTTAGTCATTTACACTTAACGGCTCCCCCACCAGAAGGAGATATTCTCAAGACAAAAGGCTCATCTTTTTCTGTTTCTATGTTTGTTTCTGTGTTTCTTTCATTAAGGGTAGATGTGACATATAGCATTATATTAGGTTCGGGTCTACCAGGCAGGGCTTCACCATCACCACCTGCCCCACCCCCAGCGTGGAGCCTGGCATGGCCTCCTTCTAGACTCAGGGTAACGATGAATGAATGCATGTCTTAAACAAAGGAGTGAATCTCTAAGTGAAATTTTAAGGAGCAGCAAGGAGACAAAAGTGAGGGGTGAACAGGAGGCAGAGGAATCGGCTACCACTTGGCCCTTGGGGTCATCACGTCTTCTGCTCAGGGCCCACCACCTCCCAGATCACCTCCCACCTCTCACAGATCACAGGGATGCTGTGGCCTGTCACCCTGGGATGCTAGCAAGGAATGAGGGGGGGAAGGGGACCTGGGGGCCAGCACCCCACCCAGACCACGGATGGTGCCCATCTCTAGGGAGCCAGCAGAGCCTCACTCTTGTTCGAGCTTCTCGGGACTCATGGCTCTTAACACATGAAACTGGGATGGACCCCGTGTGTGTGTGTGTGTGTGTGTGTGTGTGTGTGTGTGTGTGTGTGTGTACATGTGCGTATTTAAATTTAATGTTTACATTTCTGTCCATTACTAATGTATTTACAAATGGCTGGATAGATTTTCTAGAGGGTGGGTTTGGGCAGCTCTGACCAGAAATAAGATCTCACACTCTCTAGAAAATTGGCTCATGGAGGTTGGGGGCTCTCGAATTGTTTTTTTCCCCTTCGCATAGAATAGCACATTGTTTGGGGGGCCCAGACGGCTCAGTTGGTTAAGCATCTATCTGCCTTCAGCCCAGGTCATGATCCCAGGGTCCTGGGTCCAAGTCCCTCTTCGGGCTCTCTGCTCAGCGGGGAACCTGCTTCTGCCTCTCCCTCTGATGCTCCCCCTGCTCGTGCTCTCTCTCTCCTTCTTTCTCCTTGTCAAATAAATTAAATCTTTAAAAAAAATTAGCACATCATTTAAAAACTTTCCAAAAAGTTGATCTAAGACCTTTATAGGATTTTTACTATCAAGTCCTGGACAGGATACAGTAGAGGACAAGGTTGCGCCCATATTCCTGTCATCTTGGGTCTCACCTTTTTCCTGTGCTCTCATATAAGAAATCATTCTGGGCAAAACGCTGCCACCTAGAAGATGTACCCATTTTAATTCTCCTTCAGCGAGTGGTGGGAAGGGGAGAGTCATGAATGGGAAGGCCAATCTGAGAGGGACATGGGCTCCAAGTCCTCCTGGACGGACAGGGATTTTGTAAGAAACAAATATTTCAACTCAGAGAGGAGCCGTGACTCCTCCAGGTCACACAGCACCCAGGTGGCGGAACCCAAGTCTGGCTGACCTCAGCGCTAGGGCACTTTTCGTGAATAAAGTTTCTAGAACTTTCCCGCAAATGCCTCTAATGGCAGAGGAGAGTGAACCCAGACCTTTTTCAGGGACCTGGTGCTCAGGCCCAAGGGGAACTGAACATCTTTGCACGTTTGCGTTTCATCAGAAAATTTTATACGAGGTTATTCTTGTACAAAAAAAAAAAAAATCATGTTTTGTCCCTGCAAAAATCTTTGAGGACCACAGATGATCCAGGAAAGCTGCTCTGTGTTTCTGCTGCACTTCGCGTTCTGCCTGGCAGAGCTTGGGGGGGCGGGGGACCCCCGGCCCCAGGCGGAGGAGCTCCATTATCTGTAAACACAGGCTCCCCAGGGGCCTAGAGAGTTTCCAGGGATCATAGAGCCGTGAACTTTTCCATTTTTCATGTCCTGGGAGATGCTATTCACAGGATTCACTCAGGCCCTGAGCTCCGCTTGGGCTGAGGCTGTGCCGTCTCACGCTGGCTCTCCCATCGCTCCCTCCCCTGGGCGGGCAAACCTCAGGGTCAGCCCAGACCCTCTGTCCTGCCACTCCACGCCCGGCCCCTGCTAGGTCCTGCCCACATGGCCTTCCCCGGCGACCACAGCAGCACCTGCTATGTGCCCCCTTCTCAGCACAGAGCGCTCACCTAGTCCCTGCCCTCTGGGACCTTCCCTGAGGCAGGCACACAGCAATCGTCATGGCCTGTGATCCACAGCAGGATGGGAATCACGAAGTGCTGAGAAAGAGACGAATGCTGGGGGCAGGGAAGAGAAGGACAAGTGACACTTCCACCAAGCCATCCTTGAGACTTCAACTCAAAACTCACCTCCTCTGGGAAGTCTTCCCTCCCCTCCAGGCGAGGCCAGGGCCCTCAGTTCCTGGCTCCCAATACACCCTGCCCTCTTTCTTTCCAGCACTTGCCAAAATTTGCAATTAGACATTATCTTGTGTGACTAGAGCAGTGCTGAGGATGGTGGGGTGGAACCCCCACGGTGCCTCCAGGGGGAGCCTGAGGAAGCAACTGGGGTGCGGGGGTCCCCCACACAGTAACCCAGAGATACGAGTATCATTAGTCCCATTTCACAGAGGAGCAGACTGTGGCTGAGAGCAAGAGAGGCTGTCTTAGTCATCTGAGGCTGCGTAACAAATCACCCCAAAACTTCACTGGAAATAATGAACATTTATTAGCTCCTTATTATTCCTGGCGTCGGGCATCAGGGCAGGACTGGGCAGGCGTCTGGCTCTAGGGCTGTCCACGAGGCTTCAGTCCAGTCTTGGAACTGGGCTCTCTGCCCCACATCAGGATGGTAAGGACCCGGCCAGGCCAGGCACCTCCCAGCAAGCCCGGGACCCCTACCCAGGGCCTCAGTTTTCCCGGAAACCACACCCCCTGCTCTCTCCTCCCTAGGAAGCTGGAGAGCACTCACCCCCTGGCCCCCCTGGGGGCTGCTTGCTCTCCGAGCTGAAGACACTTTAGCTCTCAATCCCCAGGGCTAGGGGAGCGTACGCGTAGGCAGTCTG
Source organism: Nasua narica (assembly GCA_028533885.1). Lineage (NCBI taxonomy): Eukaryota > Metazoa > Chordata > Mammalia > Carnivora > Procyonidae > Nasua > Nasua narica. The sequence continues at coordinate 117,737,521 of CM052797.1, read as the reverse complement.
CTGGAGCACCGGACCATCTACCGGTCTCCTGGGCTGTGGGTCCTGTTTAATGCGAGACGTGAGCAGAGGCGTGGGGTGACCTAGCCTGATAAAATTCCCTCTCTTCCAGATGGCCTTGTCTCACGCTTGGAAAGCCAGAGCAGCCTGGAGCCCTCTCTGAGGATCCAAGGAAGACCACAGTCCTTTTGTTTTTCCTACAGTAAAGTTAACTTTCACTGGTGTCCCCCCTCCTGGGGCTGGTGGAAAATTAAATCTCAAATGTTTGGAGGGGGGGCTCCCTCCCCATCCTCCGCCAACCCTTTTGGGGTTGCATGGCCTTGCCCGCGGGTTTAGCGGTGACGTCCCCAGGACAACGGAGGCTGAGTGAGGGCAGCGGTTTTCATCCGTTTTGTGCACAGATGTGCGCGGTCCCAGCCCGTCTCGCATCCGCCCGTGAGACGTGCAGTGAGTCTTCGCAGAGTGCTGACGGCCTTCCATCCTGTCGCTGTGCCCCTTGACCTAACATACACGGCGCCTTGGCGGCAGGGACAGAAGGGATCCTCGCCACCCAGGTCAGGATCCTGTGTTCCCTTGGGCGGTCCCAGCGGGTGATGCCTGAGTGAGGAGTGCCCCTGTTCTGGGACACCTGCCTCCACCCCTCCCCCCCATTCCAGCACGTTCTCCCAGTTCAGCCAGACCTGCCTCCCCATTCTCAAGTCTCCCAACTGCCATTGTTTTTCCTGGAAATATCTTTTCTGCAAAATAAAGGCTCTTCCTCCACCCTGCCCCGGGGCGGTGGGGGGGGGCGTGGGAGCCAGGGTAGCTCCCCACCCGAGACCAGTGTGGGGGAGGGGAGGGGGGCTAACTCCACCTCCAGCTCTGATTCTTAAAGAAGATTTCTTTTTTTTTTTTTTAATTTTATTTATTAGAGAGAGAGACTGAGACTGAGTGGAGAGAAGGTCAGAAGGAGAAGCAGACTTCCCGCAGAGCCGGGAGTCCGATATGGGACTCGATCCCGGGACTCCGGGATCATGACCTGAGCCGAAGGCAGTTGCTCAACCAACTGAGCCACCCAGGCGCCCTCCAGCTCTGATTCTTCCAGATCTTCCCCTGCAGGGAAGGACACACAGGTTTGTATCTCGACCAGTTTTCCAGCTCAGAGTTGCAGACTCTGCCTGAAGGAGTGGGGAGCATCCAGGAGGACGGCGAGAGCAGAGAGGTGAAGCACTTTACCGCACAGCCTCCTGGTCTTCCCGCAGAGCGTTCTTATCTTGCCCCCTTCAGGCTTGGTCACACAAGGATAAACAAGACTCAGGCCCTTGTAAGGACCGAGCAAAGCCCACATATATTGGGCACTTGCTTGACACTAAGGACAGTGTCAAGTGTTTTTCAGGGTCATCTCATTTAGTCTTCGCAACTCACCTTCGAGATGGGTGCAAACACCCCCGCTTTGCAGACAAGGAAACTGAGACGCAGGGAGGTGTGGCTCGCCCAAGAGTTATCACACAAGAATCACGACACGAATATTCTCGATGTCACTGCCCACACCTGTAATTATCATGTCCTCCTGCCCACGCCAGTTCACACCCACGGGGGATCTGCACCCTAGAAGGACAGGGACAGCGTGGAGGACATCCAGAGGAATTCATGCCCAGCCCAGCCATCTGGGAGGGCTTCATGCAGAGCCTGGGAAACGGGCACGCGCGAGGAGCAAAGGCTGAGAGGTGGGGGAGCACAGGGAAGGTTCTGGGCACTTGAAGCGATCCTCTTAAGTTCATGGCTTAAGGAAGTGGGGAAGTGAGGGAGCGAGGGGATGAGAAAGGTGTGCTGGGGCCACACTGTGTGTAATGATGTGGGGTCCTCCTGGGAGCACTCCCAGGGCTGGGCCAGCCTGGGAAAGGTCAAACTGTGAGTCATGTGGCCCAGAGAGCCCAGCCCTAAACTCTGGGGAGGAGAGGGGCGCGGTCCAGCACCCGTGTGCCCAGTTCCTTTGCTGGGGCTGAGACCCTAATCTCCAAACTCATGGCCCGGTAGCAGCCGTCTCCACCCGGAGAGAGCAGCTGGCCACCGGGCCACAGCAGCTCAGGAAGAGGAGAGCCCATTCCAGCCAGATCACGTTTATTTATACCCAGAGCCGTGGGGCAGGCAGCCCCTAAAAGGACTGTTCACATTTTCAACTCAGACCCAGCCTGAAAACCAACTGGACTCTTTTTCTCTTCCAAGCAGCCCTTGGGGAGCTCAGGAAGAAGCCCGATCGTTAGGACCGGAGGGTTGACAGTGTTCTCCACTCATTCTAGCTGCAGTTAAGGAAACAGTCCATTGCACATACACTGAGATTTAGGGTAAGAAATTTTTTGTTTAAAAAGCTCACTTACTAAAAATATTTTTTAAGTATCTCTCTCTCTTTTTTTTTCTGAAATTGCTCAGATTGTCCAATTCTCTTCATAAGTGAGGAATCAGAGGCCCAGAGAGGGCCTGGAAGTCACCTGAGGCCACGCAGCAGTGAGTGGCAGTCTGCTTCTCCCTCTCCTCCCACCTGTGCTCCTGTGTTCTCTGTCACTCTCTCTCTCTCTCTTTCTCTCTCAAATAAATAATTAAATTCTTAAAAAAAAAAAAAAGCACACTGGGCTGTAGTTCACAAGGAACACTGGTCCCCAGACCCGCTCTAGATTCTGCCAGAGTCACGCTGCCTGGGATTGAATCCCACTGCATGCTGGGAGAATTTGGGTGAGTACCTTAATATCCTTGTGCCTCAGTTTCCTCATCTGTAAAACAGGAATAATAGGGATGATAATAACAGGACCTATCCCCATAAATTAGTTGTGAGAACATTAAGTAGGATAATACAGGTTGAGAGTTGAGGACAGTGCTCAGTACACAGCGAGTACTCAATAAAAATTAGTCTTCGTTGTTCTTGCTCCTTGAGCCACGATGAATCCCCAAATTCCCCACCTAGTAAATGATACGCACTTTGGAAGACACAGATGTTTGTCCAGGAGGCAAGCCTGGTGTCTGGGGTGGGACAGCAAGCGTGGGAACGGGCAATTGCTTAATACATGCACCTAGAAGTATTAACTCCTGTAAAATGGGCACATGCAATGGGCATTGGGTTAGAAGGGGGCAATGGAACCCCCTTCCTCAGAAACCCCCCTCCCCCTCCCAAAGCATCTCCTGCAGGGGTTGAGGGCCAGTGAATGAATCTTTGAATGATACATATTCCTGTGTTTGATGTTCAGTAATAATGAGCTTGTATGCAGGTTGAGTCACCAAACCCGATTCACGTGTGTGCCATACATAGCTAGCCATACAATTCCTGAGCCACAGCATCAACGATCCTGGAAATTCGTTCATTCAACAACCATTAATTGGGTGCCTGGTAACCTACTGATTCATGAGCTGGAAGTGGGTAAAACATTATTTAGAAGCTACACAAGGGCAGGCAGGTAACTTAATATTATTGGGCACGTGTTCCCTGAGCACATGTCCTCTGATCTTGAACAAACTATACTTACGTGGCCTTGTTTAGGAATTAACGAGAGCCAACTAATCTTTCAGAAGACCTCAATTTGCAGTTTTGGTCAAAAGCCCATCAGCCTTTATAAATGAAGACCTGTCTTTCTGGGTTGGGCTAACTCCTTTGCCAGTTAAAAGCTTTGTGTGTCTTTAAAAGGGGGCGGCACCCTGTCAAATGAACCCTAAAGCATAGGCTGAAGGCGCGTGAAGTCCCACCCACTTTCTGTGACGTCCCGTGCCCCGGCTTCTGATTGCCCGCTTCAGACGTCAATCGCGGGGCGTGTGTCTTGCTGGGACACAGCAGAGGTCTAAGCCGAGGTTTGCGGAGCGGTCGGGTGTATTCTCCGCTCGCCCCCACGCCCTCGAGGCCCCCGCCGCCCGACCCAACAGCGGAGCCGGCCAGTGGCTTCCGCGGCGCCCTCCCGCACCGGATCGCTCCTCGCTGGGGCGGGACCTGGCCCGACGACTCCGGTCACTATGGTCAGTGGTCGTAGGGGGAAGCGGGGGAGGAGGAGCTGGGAGGGGGGCGCGGTAGGCGGGCTCTCTGCCGGGGCGCATGTGCGCTCGCGGGATAGGGGACGAGCGTCAGGCTCAGTCCCCAGCGTGGGTCCCGCGGTGTTCGGACCCCTCGGAGTAGTGAGTCGGGACGGAGGCTGGGGGCCCCCGTCCTTCCTGGGAAGGCCCTACAAGGCCCCGTCGTCCCCCGTGGACGCCCAGCGAAGAGGACCCAGCCCGGCCTCTAGGACCCCAGTCGCTGGCGCTCTCGTCCCTGGTGTCCCCGAGGGTGCCTCCCCGAAGGCACAAGGTAGGCGCCCTCGACGGGAATGGGAACTGGGAGGCTGCAGAGCTAAGGGTGTCCTCTTTGTTAAGTAGGACCCCCCCCCCCCCGCAGTGAGCAGCTCACGGCGCCACCCACTCAGGGGCTCGGCCGTCGGAGACCACCCCCTGCCCCTGCCAGCCCCACAAGTGACTTAGGAGGTGCATGAACCCCTGGTCGCGGGATATCCTCTCCATCCCGCAGATCAACAGACAGGTGTGTGCGTTAGGAGGCCCGTGGAGCGCGCCCTCAAGTTGTGAGGCCCGTGAATTAGGGGTCCAGGCAAAGCAAAGACTATTGGAACCCCTGATTCAGAGTCCTGTTGGACCAGAAATGGCCCCAGAGACACTGTGAGCCAGGCCAAACCTGGGCTTGGGTAGGCAGGGAAACTGAGGTCCAGGGAAGGAAGGGGCTGGGACTGATTGTGGTGGATCTGGGACTTGAACCCAAGCCTCTGGACTCCTAGTCCAGTGCTCCTTGGGTTACATCAGCCCACCTTCCAGGGTATCGGGGAGGGGTCGGCACTCTGCAAGGGACTGGGTGTGAGCACCGCCTAGAACCCTTTAATCCTGAGCCCCCTGCTCCAGGGGGCCTGTAGAGTGTAAGGGCTGGGGGCCCTTATGGTGGCTTGGGGTCACACAGCTCTGAGCTCAGATTCCTCCTCCAGCCCTTGGAAAGCCAGGAGGCTTTGGTTGGTCCTCCCCCTAAACTTCCCCCTCCAGCACTATTTCGTCTGTACAACGGGTGCTGTGAGGACCCCGAGGTGATGCCCATGGGGCACTTGGCCCAGGTAACAAGCTGCGACTCTTCTTTTGACAACAGAGCCCTGGAAGTCAGTGGACACAGGTGTCCGGTTCTTCTCGGCCTCCTCCCTCCCTCCCTGCGCAGGGACATGGTCACCCCTTCAGGATGCTGCGGGGCTGCGGCGCCGGCCGAAGCCGGGTCCATGGCCGGGCACATTCGGAGTGTGGCGTGGGCGGCAGGGCATCCAGGTCGGGGCCGTCCTGGGCAGAGCTGCCTGCTGCTGGGGCCTCTAGAAGCATCAGCTTCCTGCTTCCGCCCGGGGCCCAAGCGCTTCCCTGGCTCTGCTGCTCCTGGAGGGGGGCCCAGGCGTTTCTGCATCCATCACCCGCTAGGGAGTGGCAGGGTTGGGGGTAATAATGGGCTCAGCCACCCCGGAGCTGGAGCCTGGCATGCCTTCTGGCCACCACTGGGAAGCTGAGACCAGGGCAGGGACAGTGGGGGCGGGGGGCACGAGGACCTGCACTTCCGGCCTCTGTGCTCCGCAGTAAGGCCTCGGACTCCCCTTCCCCACTGCCTGGACTCTCAAGGCCGGAAGTTAGAGGCCAGATGGGGTCGCAAGCACCAAGCCCTCGCCTTGTCAGGGAAGGCTTGGGGGCCTCGGAGAGGGGTGAAATGGTTAATCCGCCGACTGTAGGATTCTGCCTGGGAATCATGGGGTAGCGGAGGACTGTGCAGCGTCTGGGTCCCTTTCTGTTTACCCGGCATTTATTGAGCAGCTACTGTGACCGTTGTCACGTGTGCGCATTGTGAATGGTGCAGTCTGAACGGGGGGCTGCGGAGGAGAGGAATGTCCTTGGGAAACACAGCGTCTCTTTCCTCTCTCACTTCAGAGTCTCTGGGCTGGGCTGGAGGAAGGGTCCCATGTAGGAGACACAGGGCCCCTGAGGAAGGCTGGGGCTGGGGTGCGGTCCCGGCCTGGGGTGGCCGCTGGCTGGGGGCGTTGAAAATCGGGTGAGTAAATGAGTGTGAGAAGTGAACAGTAAAACCATGGGCCCGTCTGTGCTTTGTTCTTTTATTTGTCAAACAAGCCCCCGGGAGGCAGGCACCCTGGTCAGGCCCCATGAGGGGCAGTGATGCGAAAGACGAGGGGTGTGACCTTTCTTCGGAGCTCACTGCCTGTTGATTAAGACAGAACTGGACATAAGCAGTTCGTGAGCTACTGATCATGGCCTCCGAGGCCGGACCCAGGGCTTTGGGGGTACGGCAGAAAGCCGGTGCACTCTGGGGGTACAGGCAGTATCAGGGAAGGCTTCTCAAGGGAAGCTTTTGAATGGGGTTTTGAAGCATATATAGGAGTATTCAGGAAGGATTTGAGGAATAGTCCATTCCGGGCAGCGTGGGACATTGTGCTTCAAGGCCTAGAAACGTGGTTAAGATTGGGATAGTCTGGAAAGGTCTGTGTGGCTGCACAGGGCTCAGAGGAGGGAGGAGAGAGGAGTCAGGAAAGCAGGGAGGGTCTGGATGTGCTGAGAAGGGCTTCACGTGCTGTGCTGTGGGCTTTGACTTTTATTCTGCCGACGGGGAGGGGGCGAGAACCGTAACATACTTGGGACAAGTCCGAGGTGGCTGACTTGGGTCATCTCTCTGGCAGTGCGGTGGACACAGGGCTGCAGGGGGCCAGGCCGCTTGGGACCGGCTCAGGCATTTGTTCGTCCGTCTACTCAGTCTGCATTTCTGGAGCATGACCGTGTGCCAGACGCTGGGGATCTGGTCTTGACAGGCCCGCAAAATCCCTGCCCTCATGTTGTTGACGTCAAGTGGAGGGACAGACAGACTGCATGCAAGGAAACAAGCGAAACTACGTGGCAGCCGGCGGTGTGCTGAAGAAATAAAGCAAGTCAAGGGGGCGGGGGTGGGGGAGGGGCGACGGGATCCAGGGCACTCAGGGAGGACCTCTCTCAGGAGGTGATGCCACCTGAGTCTTAAGAAGAGGAGCATCCAGGGAGCACGAATAGCATGTGCCACGGCCCTGAGGTCGAAATGGGCATGTCTTGTTGGAGGAACACAAAGAGGGTCACTGAGGCTGATGCTCTGGGAGCATAAGGAAAGCAAAGCCAGCTGTTGCAGGACCTAGGAGGTTGTCTTCAAAAGGTTGAGTCCTTTCCTACATGAGGGGAGCCCCAGAAGGAAGCTGAGGAATGTTGTGCCCTCCTCTGGCTTACACGTGCAGCAGCCTAGAGGATGGTGGGGAAGGGGGGCAGGAGCAGAAGCCAGTGCTGTGGCAGCCTTCCTGAGGGCAGATGGACCTCTGACCCAGGAGCAGAGGCGATGGGGAAGAGAGGAGGGTAAGAGGGGTCCCAGGTTTGGCATGAGCTCTGGCTGGATGGAGGGGCCCTTTTGGGGAGCTGAGACCCCTGGAGGGGAGACAGGTGTGGAGCGAGAGAGCAGTTGGGGCACAGTAGCTCGGGGATGCTGGTCAGACATCCTGGTGGCTCCTGGCTGTTTGAGGACAGAGCTTCAGGGGGAGGTCAGGGCCAGCGATGAAAATCAGAGGGACCTTTAAGAGATGTGTGAGTCCAGGCATCGAATGATGCGAGCGGCTGGGGTCCGAGTTCAGGGTCTCTGCAAGTCTAGCCAATAATTGTGACCCAAGAGGGGTGGGCACCCAGATGCAGGATCTTCCCTGTTTCCTTAGCTGAACAGCACAGAAGGGGCACATGGGGGGCAGGCCGAGTAACAGCCCCCCGAGGACGTCCACACCTAATCCCCAGAACCTGTGAATAAGGTCGCTCACGTGGCACCAAGGGCCTCACAGGTGTGGTGAGGTTGCGGGTACTGAGCAGGGAGAGGGCCCTGGATCCCCCAGGTGGGCCCAATGATGTCATCACAAAGGGCCTTATAATAGGGGCGGGGGGCAGAGGCGGGAGGGCTCACGTGAGGAGCTGGGACAGTGGAAGGAGGGGGATCGTGAACCAAGGAACGCAGGTAGCTTCTAGAAAGTGAAAAAGGTAAGGAAACGGGTTTTCCCCCGGAGCCTCCGGAAACACAAGCTAACAGATCTGTGTTGTGTTTAAGTGCCCGAGTTCTCACTTGTTACAGCACCGATAGGGGGCCAGTGAGGACACTAGGTCCTCCCTGGGTCTTCTGCCTCCAAACATTGTGATCGCTCATCGATAAAATAAATGGTTATTCTATACCTCCATGTATCCTACATCCCCTCCTAATGTGGACCATCAAAGGGAGTTTCCTGGCAGCTCCGGCGGCGGCCCACTGGGGAGACCCCGGGTCCGGGCAGGCAAGACCAGGGTTGGGGCCCCCAGGGAGCCTCGGGAAGTGGAGGAGAGGGGCGGTTGGCCGGGTTCGGAGCTCTGGCCTCTAGTGGGAAGGAGCCGGTAGCTTGAGGTCAGGCCACGCGGTGAGTCGTGGCTTCTGGGTACTGGGTTTGGTTAACGACGGTGACTCAGCCTGCGGTCGGCCGTGCCCGGGGAGCAGCCTCGGAGGGAGACCGGGCTGGCCGCAGGCTGGCCTCGCCTGCTGGGGCCCACCAGCGCCCCGGAGCCTGGGCTCGGGGCTGCACAGATGCAGTAAAGGATACGTTGAGGGGTCTCTGTAGGTGGAAGTGTGAGCCCGAGGCCTGACCGTTGAGGATCCGGCAGGAAGTGACAAGGGCACATGTGAGGGCCAAGTGGGTTCTGTTCCTGGAGGATGAGAAGGTGCAGGAAGGCACCCAGGTCTGTTGAATACTTGTTTATTTTTTTAAGTACACTCCAAGCCCAGCATGGAGCCCAATGCGGGGCTGGAACTTACGACCCTGAGATCAAGACCCGAGCTGAGATCAAGAGTCAGATGCTTAATCCGCTGAGCCTCCAGGTGCCCCCTGTTGAATGCTTTTGATATGCTAGGGTGAGCAGGTCCCTACCAAAGATCGCCTCACTGTGTGACCTCAGGCAGATGGCTTGACCTCTCTGTGCCTCCGTGTCCGTTTGTAAAAACAGCTGTTCCAAGGCTTGAATGAGATAATCCATAGCACCTGCACAGTGAATGCCCAGCAATGGTGGCTTCATTCATTCAGCAAGTGATCGCTAAGCACCTGCTGGGCACCAGCTGCTGGAATGTTCCAAGGACTTGGGGTACACCTGTGAACAAAAGGGACCAAGGACCCTGATCTTTTGGAGCTTTATGGTCCTACTATTTTGCTTCTCATGAAAGCCCAGGGAGACTGAATTCAGAGTTTGAGCTGTACCTATTCCAAGGGGAGCCTACTGAGAACTCGTGGGAGGGCAGGGGTCTTGCTTGGGGTCACACGTCATCTCGTGAGACAGGCCTTTAGGGCCAGCTGGACTGAGCTGCCAGAGCCCACTCCTTCTGGCTCTGCCCCTCGCTGTCCTGGAGCCTGTGTCAGCCCTTCCCATCATCTCCCAGGGGTGCCTGGAGACCCTCCAACAACGCTGGGCACACAGGGCTCCCTCGGGCAGGGCAGCAGAGCTGTGGGATTGGAGCTCCCCCATCACCCTGGCGGGGGCCGCTCCCTGTCACCGCTTGGAGGCATCTTCACCAGAAGCTTTCAGGGCTTTGGACCAAAGTGGCTGGATGCGCGGATCGGGCTGCAGGGGGAGGGCTGGGGGAGCCTGGCTGTTTGCAGGTCTGAGGCTGTGGAACAGTGCTCGGGGCTATGTGTCTGTAGAGAGGCTCTGGAGAGAAGACCAGAGGAAAACGGGGAACCTGACTCTCCCCGCGCTTGGAGGGGGTGTGGCCTCGGGCTGGTATCCACCTTGCCATGGTGTGTGCTTGCATTTCCACCCGGGCTCTGAGGCTGCAGGAGGAAACCAGGCCAGGGAGACTGAGGCCAGGCTCCCAGCAAGGCCTTGAACCTGGTCTGAATGCCGAGCTCACCTGCGAGTGCCTGGGGCTGGGTCCCAGGATTGTCAGGGAAGAGCCAGGGACAGCAGAAATGTCCTCTTCTCACTCTGAAATACAGGCCTCGACTTAACCTGCTAAGTGCTGTTTCCAAGCCAACTTGCCAGCTGCCTGCCTTAATTAGCAAACCAGCAATTAAAGGCTAAGATCCGGGGCGCCTGGGTGGCTCAGTGGGTTAAAGCCTCTGCCTCCCGCTCAGGTCATGATCTCAGGGTCCTGGGATCAAGCCCCGCATCGGGCTCTCTGCTCAGCGGGGAGCCTGCTTCCCCCTCTCTCTCTGCCTGCCTCTCTGCCTGCTTGTGATCTCTCTCTCTCAAAAAATAAATAAAATCTTAAAAAAAATAAAAATAAAGGCTAAGATCCTTTCAGGTATCCTGATTAGGTCTGACAGGACATTGCCAGGCCTGTCCTTTCAACATAACATCCTGGAAATTTTCAGCCATGGTTAGAATATAATAAAATAACACCAGTTAAGAGTCAGCCAATGTCAAACCCAGAGAGCATTATACCATACATATGGGCCAGTCCTTGGAGGCTATGCCCAAGTCTCCCTGGCATTTGAGACTCTCGTTTTTCCCCAGAGCTGTGGCCAGGGCCGAGCTGCTGGGGTGGTGGTGGTGGTGGTGTGGGGGGACACGGGGACAGGGACCTCCTCAAATGGAGTTGGGCCATTGTGGAAAGCCCCATGCTCCCCACTGCCCTGATAAATCTACGTGCAACCAGTAGGGGGCGCTAGAGCTAACCCAAGGCTCCATCACCTGCGGTGGAGGAAACCAACCAGGGGGAATCCTTTTTCAGGAGGGGCAGATCTTAAAATAGTATTGAGTATATTTTGTGTGTGTGGTGTAAGGAAATGGTCCAGTTTCACTCTTCTGCATGTGGCTGTCCAATTTTCTCAACACCATTTGTTGGAGAGGCTGTCTTTTTTCTATTGGACATTCTTTCCTGCTTTGTCGAAGATTAGTTGAGCATAGAGTTGAGGGTCTATTTCTGGGCTCTCTATTCTGTTGCACTGATCTATGTGTCTGCTTTTGTGCCAGTACCACACTGTCTTGATGATTACAGCTTTGTAATAGAGCTTGAAGTCCGGAATTGTGATGTCGCCAACTTTGGTTTTCTTTTTCAACATTCCTCTGGCTATTCGGGGTCTTATGCAACTAGAGGTTATTATGCTAAGCGAAATAAGTCAGAGAAAGACAATTATCATGATCTCTCTGATATGAGGAATTTGAGAGGCAGGGCAGGAGGTTGTGGGGGAAAGGGAAGGGAAGGAAAAAAATGAAACAAGATGAGGCTGGGGAGGGAGACAAACCATAAGACACAATCTCTGGAAACAAACTGAGGGTTGCTGGAGTGGAGGGGGGTGGGAGGGATGGGGTGACTGGGTGATGGACATTGGGGAAGGTATGTGCTATGGTGAGTGCTGTGAATTGTGTAAGCCTGATGATTCACAGACCTGTACCCCTGAAACAAATGATACATTATATGTTAATAAAAAAAATAGTATTGAGTGAAGCAGAAGAAAAAGGGTACAATATCTGTAGAATAATCTGTATGCACATTTAAGGCACTTGCATACATAAAACAACTCTGTAGTTTTAAGAGGACCAATAGATTCCACTTACATGAGGTTCCTGGGATAGGCCGATCCAGAGACAGTCTGATGGCAGCGGGGGCGGGAGTGGGGAGTTAATGTTTAATGGGTAGGGTGTCCCAGGGATGGCGGGTTGTGATAGTTGCACAAGCATGTGTTTACATAATGGCACAGAACCGTATACTTAAAAGCGGTTATGGGGGTGTATTTTATATGTACTTTCTCTCAATAAAAAGGTACTTGCTAAAGCACGTGCCACAGGAACTACCTATGGGGGGGGGGGCGTGGGAACAGGGATGAAGGGGAAGCCAGTGTTGACAGTGGGGCCCTCAAACCCCGAGTGTGATGAGCTCCGCCCTCAGCGCCAAGAGGTGCCCCAAGCTGCTATTTAATAGTTTTCCTTTAAATTCAAGAGCCTAAGGAAATTTGCCCCACATGCCAAGTTTATATTATGGCAAGTGGAAAACGTGGATCGGCTTTCCTGGTCCAAGGTGCGTGTCCCTTCCCCTGATCTACTGCTAATATTCTCATTTCGACTGGTGATGGCGCTTTGCTACTATCTTCGTTACTTATCCTTACATAGTTCAGATTAATTCCTTAAACTCCTCTCCACGCCTCCATCAGTATCCTCTCAGAAACGACCAAATACAACTAACTACATGTTCCCCCACCTTTTGTCTGCTTGGGTTTTGCTTGGGGCAGGCCAGGCAGAAGCCGCACTAAATACCAGTGGCACTGCTTTTTAATCCATGTTTAGAAAGACCCGAGCCAACGTTTTAAGTCCGCGGTCTAGAGAAACAAGCCTCTGGGTAGTGAGGTGGGTAATGGGAGTCTGGAATGAAGTGAGAGTGCGAGGGAGAGGGCGCTGTGGGCGGGCACGCCAGCTGTGTTGAAACATACCTGAGGGTCACCTTGCCTTTCCCTCAAAGCGGCAGAAGTGGAGTTTTTATTCTGAAACTTACAGGGTCCTTTATTAGCACCTAGGAGGGTCCTATGCAGGACCCTCCTGAACTGCGCAGCGACCGTTATGCCAATAGTGGAACTCTTCCATGATTTAGATCAAAACACGTTCACATCTCATAAAAGTGCCAACCAAGTTAACAAAACAGGCTCTTTTGTTTTGAAGTAAGCTCTGTGCCCAGTGGGGGGCTTGACCCAGAGATCAAGAGTCGCAGCTCTACTGACTGAACCAACTGGGTGTCCCCCAAAGCTGGCTTGTTTTACATTTAAAAATTACTGCAAATGGGGGCGCCTGGGTGGCTCAGTGGGTTAAGCGGCTACCTTCGGCTCAGGTCATGATCCCAGGGTCCTGGGATCGAGCCCCGCATCGGGCTCCCTGCTCAGTGGAGAGCCTGCTTCTCCCTCTCCCTCTGCCTGCCGCTCTGCCTACTTGTGCGCTCACTCTCTCTCGCTCTCTGTCAAATAAATAAATCTTAAAAAAAAAAAAAGTATTGCAAATGAAAATGGAACCCTTTGGGGACACCTGGCTCGCTCAGTCGATAAAGCTGTGACTCTTGATCTCTGGGTTGTGAGTTCAAGTCCCACGTTGGGCATAGAGCTTACTTAAAGGAAATGGAACACTTTTAGGCTCCCTGCTCACTGGCCAGAAGACACTAGCAGAGTGGGAAGGAGTTAAAGCTACGTTGGAAGCCAACCTTCTCCTTGGCATGGTTAGAAAGTTTGAAGGAAACTGAAAAGAGCGTAACTTTCCCTCCAGATGTCCTGATGTCTTTTAACACCATGTCCAGGCATCACCTGTAAATCATCTCTTGTTCCCTCTGTGACAAGTGTCCTCAGTCTGGGGACACTGCTGTAGGCACTGAGCAGGGTAGAGAGCTAAGCTGTCTGTCCGGTTGGGGCCACAGGAGCGGGAGGTTTGGACCTGGCCTGATGATGCAGAGGCCCTAGTCTGCCCTGTACACAGGGTTCCTTTAAGATCTAGCAGCTTCGTTCCCTCCAGAGCTAGACTCTGAGCTCTGTTTGCCTGGCAGTTTGGCTTGGTAGAATTCCCACGGGTTTGAGTCAGAGATCTGCATTAAATCACTTCCTGGCCCAAGGGACCTGACCTTGTCAGTAGAGCAGGTATAATAATTGCCAGTGGGGAATAAATGAGATAATGGGGATATGTAATTCTCTGTCCCAGAGCTTGGCACATCATAGTTGCAAAATCATGGCATCTGTTATTCCCTACATCTTGCACTTAGGAGAGCAGCAGATCATCCAGCCATTTTCCACATATTGACTTTCAGTCTCATGGTCACAGGATAGCTGCTGGAATGTAGACATTGCATCTGCATTGAAAGCAGGAAGAAGCAGGAAGGAATACGACCTGCTGTCTCTGTTCTTTTTATCCAAAACCGACAGCCATCCCCGAGCTCCCCTACGGCCCAGAATACTTGTCATGGATCCGGTTGGCCAGCCCTGGTCACTTGGATGCCCATAGATACAAGGCAGGCTAGAAAATTCGTTGAAGAGGAGGTTAGGGTTGTCATGACTTAGCCCAGACGTTTTCTACCATATTGCCTGGAGCAAAACAGGGACCCTGTTAGTCGGGAAGAAGCGGTAGTGGCTGATGGAAAAGCAGCCCACAGCATCTGCCCTAGCATGGTTATTTGACTCCTCCTGATGGTTCCCTTGCCCCTGTCTGAGCTTAAGTGAGGAAGGAGCCTGAGGCTAACTTAATTTTGCCAAGAAGGGTGGGTATGGGATGGAAGCTTCCAGAAGTAAAACCTAGAATCTCTTCCCTCAGCTACAAGTATTTGCATGCCCTGTTCCCACTTTTAGAAAGTCTTTTCCTCCTCTTCTTCTTGGGATAACACATTCATCCCCCTCCATTCAGGTTCTCCTCAGGGCAGTTGGTCTGACCCCCACCCCAACCAGTCCAGGAGAGGGCATGTTTGAGGCCACCAGAAAGGCTTCATGGAGGCAGTGGCTTTTATTCATCTAACGAACCTCTCGTCCCGTCTTTTCCAGGCCCTGTGATGGGCCCTGGAGCATCGGGTGAATGGAAGGTCTCGGGGAGTGTGACAAGCCACCCTCTGCCAAGGGAGGCCTGTGTGGCTTTGGAGACCTCGATGGCAGGGAACATCCCGGCCGCCAGGAATGCCCCTTCCCGGTCAAAGCGCCTCTCCTCTGTCCTGGATGCTGGGCACGGGAATTGGAGCCAAAGCAGCTCACGGTCAGAAGTTTGAGTGTGTCCAGTGTAGAGATGGGGAGCCCCAGAAGTGACTCCCAGCTCTCTGCTTCCAGTGCTGAGCTCCGGCAAAATCTAGTCCTCAGAAAGCTAGGCATTTTTCCAGGTGGAAAGGGGCTTGTAGCATCAAGGCTCCTCTGTAAGCCCTCAGCCCTATGGGGTTGAGGTCATTGTCAAGTCCGTGGGGAGGCAGAGAGGCTGCCCAAGAAAGGCCCATGTGGTCAGAGGCATAAAGTGAAAGTGGTGAGCTCTGACACCTCTGTCCAAAATGCTGGCTAATAACTAGATGGAAAACTAGATTTCCATTCACAAAAATCCCAAATTATACCAGCCTCACAGCTGTGCAGTATTATGTAACTGTCCCCTTGGACACCTGGAACTGGGTCCACTTCTTAGTAAATAACATGTGGCTTTATAATACCAATTCCTCGTACATTATTTTCATGCTGGAATCAGAGCCGGTCTAGGGATGGGTTGGAGACAGGGGTGCATCTGCCACTCACTTCTCTGGCCAGAGTCTGGGCGGGAACAGCTTGAGGCAGAGAGGAGGCTGGCAGGGAATTGGCTGTTAGAACAGAGATGTCTCCTGCACTTCCCCTGGCTTCCCCGAAGCCGCCTCCTGCCATTACCTGCTCCCTGTGGATTTCTTCTCAGCCCTCCAGAGTCCTGCCTCTGGGCCGGGAAGCGATCTCTGGGTTGGAACTGAACAGACTCCAGCTGGGCTGCAGTATGGACTTCCGCCGGTAGGTGGTGGACCTGCTGGATTTCCAGCTTGTCACACAGTGCTTGGTGCAGGCTAGATGCTCAGGAATTGGTGGCGAATGAATGAATGAATGAGTGAGGCAAGGGGACAGCTCATACTTTGGCATGAAGGCTCACTAGGTCAAGGGGTTATACTCTAAAATGAATCCATTCGGAAGTTACAGGATGATACCCCTACATGATGGACCCAACGCTGACTCTCGGTGCAGGGAACCGACATCCGAGATAACCGGTAACGTGCCTTTTGTGGCAAGGTACCATTTCCTACGCCATGGATCTGCTTGGTGGAAGCCTATCAGTGGCTTTGAAATTGTCACAGCTTTGCTTCTTTTTCTTTCAGAGTGAAACACCTTTCAACCTAATATCAGAAAAATGTGACATTCTATCAATTCTTCGGGATCATCCTGAAAACAGGATTTACCAGAGGAAGATCCAGGTGAGACAGAGGTTTGCAGGGAAGAGGATCTTAGAGCTAATGTGCTGGAGCTGGGATGGGAGTCAGTGGTGCCAATTTGAAAGCAGAACATCTTAGCATTGGGGCCAGGCTCCCAGGCAAATTCAAGGGCTCCCAGAATATATTGATGTTGGACACTGCCTTAGTGAGAAATCTTTTAGTTGCAATATATATAGCAATTTTAATTTTTTTTTAAAGCTAGGTACAATCCTAAAGGCCACACCTTTTGAGATGTGTTTGAAAGCCTGGCCAGACCGCTTAGTTGTGTCCGAGGAGGCCTTTTCTACAGGCTCTGCAGACTCCTGGCCTACCGCTCAGCCACACCCCACCCCACCCCTCAAGGCCTTTGTCAGCCGTGCCTTCCCTGTGCCAGGCACACTTCTGTTCCTCTCAATGCTACTCCTCCGGGAAGCCTTCCTAGACTTCTGATGCCACTGCTCCGGGCACCCCCGTGCTTCCCCTGTCCTGTCAGTTGGGTAATGGTCCGTCTTCCCCAGACGGTAGGCTGCCCGAGGGTGGGCCATGACCCGTTTGTCACTCGGTGTCTGCCACAAGGACCGGCTCAGCACGGTCTTACGTTCGTGTGATGGAGGATAGCCGGGAGACTGTGAAGGCTCTGCGAGCAGGCAGCAGGTGCTACCTAGGGGGTGGGGGGGGGCCTGGCCCCCACAGGCCATGACGCGAGGGGTGATGGTGGTGCAGACGTTCACATTTGCTTCTCTGCCCCACAGGAACTCAGCAAAAGGTTCACCGCGATCCGAAAGACCAAGGGGGATGGGAACTGCTTCTACCGGGCCTTGGGCTATTCCTACCTGGAATCCCTGCTGGGGAAGAGCAGGGAGGTCCTCAAGTGAGTGGGTGTAAGGACTGCTGGGCGGGCTTGGGGGCCCTGGGTCTCCCAGACAGGGTTTCCGAGGCCGGACCTGCCACACCTGGAGAGCGAGCTGCCGTGGAGGGATGGGGCAGCCCGGCGGTCTGGGATGGAACCAGTGAACTAAGTTCGCCTGGGTGGGTTGCACTGGTTGCCTTTTTGAAGACCCACTCCAAGATGAGCACGAAGCTTTGGCCCTTCTGAATCACTTCAGCCGCCCCTGTTCTTGAATGTGTGTGACCAGGTATCTACCTGGTCAGGCCTTGGGTCTTGACCTGCTGAGGGAGGTCCCTGCCCAGCAGCTGCTCCCTAGCGCGACCCTTTAGGCCTGTGTCTGGGCTCAGGTCAGGGCCTCTCTTGCGTCACCGTTTGTTCAAACTGCCTGGATCTTGAGTGTGGTACCGATTCACTCCATCTGGGGCAGGCTTCTGTTTCTCCCCCGAATCCTGGGAGACGCTGCCGGGTCTCAGAACACACTCTGATCATCGAGGAGCTAAAAGACCTACTTCTTGAACTTGGAGCCCTCAGTGCCCTGAGAGGATCTGATGAAACCCTCCCCCCTTCCCCACCACACCCAGGAGCAGGGTGGCCGTAGGTCAGAGTACTCAGCTCGATCCTCGGACCCTATACAAGACCTGCTTTGTGAGGGCAGCTTTCTCAACAGCAGCACTCCTCTCACATTTCGGGCCGGATCATTCTAGTTGTGCGGCGGCCCTGGGCATCATAGGGTGGTTAGTAGTGTCCCTCGCATCCACCCGCTAGATGCCGCTAGGGCACCTTCCTCCCCAAGCCATGACCATCAAAAATGTCTCCAGACTCCATCAGAAACCTCTTTGGTTGGGGAAAGTCAACCCTGATGGAGAACGGCTAGGTTAAGGCCATCATCATCTCCTGGTGAAAATACAGATTCCCTCAAAAGGGATAGAAATGAGGCCACCTATTCTTTATTTGGAACGAATCATTCCTGAATGACAGCCGAGTCCCTTTTGATGAAGAGTCACCCACCTCAAGTCACTTTCCTCCCCCATCTCCCCGCAGCTCTGCAAGGTCGAACCAGTGCAGTCCCCGCACACGGCAGACAGATGTCACCCAAGAGCAGAGATAATTAGGAAACTGAGTTTTGAATATTTATCTCTGTGCTGTAGTATATAGCTCAAGTAATGTTAACACCTGGCTGGCAAAATCTTGAAAACCGAGCAGTTAATTAGATCTTGTGAGTAGGTACAGGCCGCTGGTCGATGGGACAGGGTGCTAGGGAGTCAAGTGCAAATGGGGAGTGGCCCTCGGGTGGGAGGGAGGCGGAGAAGGGAGGAGGTTGGGGAACTAGGCGGGGCCCTCCCTGGGCCGTTTGTGCTGAGGAGCTGTGTCCTGAGGGAAAAGGCTGTGCTAGGTCACCCTGGAGGTCCCTGTGAAAGGACTGGGAGCACGGGAAGGTTGGCGGTGGCCCTGGCCAGAGATGGTGATCATACGGTAAGAACCATGGGGACAGGAAGAAGGGACAGAGTTCAGAAACCTTTTGAAAGGTAGAGTCAACGTGTCTGCCAGTGGGTGACTACCTCAGTCTCCTGATCTGTGAAATGGGTATTAACGCCCCCTTCCTTCCTGGGCCTGAATACACTGGGGAGGATGGAAGTCAGTGTGTAGTCCACACTGTGGTGTGGAAGTGCTCTGAAAGGGAGAATGCGGTCACCTGTTAGTGACACAGCCCTTCCTCAGGTGTTGGGGACAGTGGGTGAGAGTGGGAGGACACTCAGTGCTCCATCATCATTTCCCCATAAGCCATCCATCCGTCTACCCCCTTTAGGTTCAAAGAACGTGTCCTGCAGACCCCAAATGACCTTCTGGCTGCTGGTTTTGAGGAGCACAAGTTCCGCAACTTCTTTAATGCTGTAAGTTACCCTGGGCAGGATGGCTGAAGGTCCAGGTCGTTCCATGCTGGCAGAGCGGAGAGGAACTGGCAATGGCTGGAGCCCCCTCAAGCCCATGGCTCTGTGGTTGCGTCCTTGCTCCTCCCAGCTGGAGGGCAGTTGCTTCCTGCATGTGGGGACAGGGAGCCCAGCGCCCTGCCCTCCCACAGGGAGGAGGCACCACCCTCCTTTGGGGCAGTGAGTCTTAGCCCGGAAGTATCCCCCAGCCTCCTTCATCCATTCCCTCTCCACCCTACTCCCCTGATCCCCTTAGTGGAGGATTCAGTTGTGAATCTATAAATAAGAATCCCCGATAACCACAGTGACGAGAGGAGACCCAACTGCTGTCCCCTAGATAGGACTCTGGGCTAAGGTACGCACTGCAGAGCATTTCTAACCCTCTACTTAGCTTTGGTCTGACTGACTTTCCAGACTGACTGACTTTGGTAACTCAATTTGAGGATGTAAGAATGGAAATACACATGGGGGGAGGGCTCTGTGGGAAGAGTCCTGTGGGGGAGGGTAGGTCTAGCCTGTGCCCCGGCTGATAGCCCGGCGGGATACAGTTTTACAGTGTGGTAGAGCTGGTAGAGAAGGACGGCTCAGTGTCCAGCCTGCTGAAGGTGTTCAACGACCAGAGCTCCTCGGACCAAATCGTGCAGTTTTTGCGCCTGCTCACCTCAGCCTTCATCAAGAACCGCGCGGAATTCTTCCGACACTTCATTGATGAGGAGATGGACATCAAGGACTTCTGTACTCATGTAGGTCCTCAGCGTCTCAAGCTCTGGGAACTTCGCCCCAGGCCCTGGGACCTGCTGTGTAATACCCAGCGTCTGGGGTTGTACACGCTGGGGAGGACAGGGTGGTCAGTGTGTGGGCCATGGGGAAGGGCCGTGAAAGCCCCTCTCCCCTCAGGAGACTTGAGTGCCACCATCCCTAGCCAGGGGACTTCATGTCACATCTGCATTTGTAATTGGAAGAACAAGATTAGCAAGCCAGAAACATTCTACTTGAGCTGCCTGAACGTGTTGCTCTGGGCAAGTACTTCCCCCATCCAGGCCTCAGATTTCCCGTCTGAGAAACAAGGGCCTTGGGCTGCCCCATGTACAGAATTGCAGAGTAGCTGCCTCAGAGTTACTTTGTACTAAGATGTGTTTTGTTTATGCTGAAGAGCATTTATCTGAAACAGAGTGGCCAACATTTAAACCCTGGGCAGCTTTTTTGACTCTGGATTTCTCTCGGGACCCGGCTCCCAGGCCCTTACTCCTGCACGGCTGCAAATAGCAGGAGCGGAGTGGCGGCCACCCTCACTAGGCGGGCCACACCTGCCAGCCTGCCATCGTCTCTGCCCATCTCAGCTGCCTCTTGAGCATCCAGACTCATCACTCACCTAGCCCTCTGTGAGATCCCTTCATGACGTTCTTTGGTTCTGTGTATTAACAAGCCCAAGCTCAAAAATTCCTGCCCACCCCCGGGCGGACTCTTGAAAGTAGTGTTCTCTTCTCACAGACCACTAGAGTCTGGACTCTAAAAGATCGAGATTCGAGCCTTGCAGTACTAGTGGGTTTCTGGCTGCTCTTCCTGTTTCCCCCTCTAGAAACCGGGGCTGGCAGTACCTACCTGATGAGCTGTTGTGAAGATTATTTCCCAGCGTAGATGCTTAGACCCAGGGCCATGAAAGCCAGGGCTGGACTTCTCATTTGTCCTCTGCCAGGCCCCCTTCCTAAACTGGGTTTGTTTTTTTCGTTTTGGCCCTTCCAGGAAGTGGAGCCCATGGCCATGGAGTGTGACCACATCCAGATCACAGCCCTGTCTCAGGCACTGAACATCGCCCTGCAGGTGGAGTATGTGGATGAGATGGACACGGCCCTGAACCACCACGTGTTCCCCGAGGCTGCCACCCCTTCCGTTTACCTGCTCTATAAAACATCCCACTACAACATCCTTTATGCAGCCGATAAACGTTGATTAATTTTAGGCCATGCAGTGGAGCCTGTCACCTAACGGGACTGCATTCTAAATGGAACATTCCGGCTTTTCAATTTTTTAAGCAACTTAAAACTAGAGTTAGAAAATGTACAGCCTTTTGGGCAAAGTCACTGGGAATGAGGACTACCCATTATGGACTGTGGTAACTTAGTGGTACTGTTACTATTTATTTTCATGGAGAATCCAATGCTTTCTAACTCAGGGCTACAAAGCCAGAACCTCTGGCTCTGCTCCCAGTTCCCTGAGACCCTGGGCAGGTCACCTCCCCTCTCTGGGCCCGTTTCTTCATCTGGAGAAGGTTCCTGCCAGTACTGACATTGTTGTTATATAAAAAACAGGGCCCTCTGCTGTCCTTTCTGTGCCTCTCTGATGGGGAGGAAAAGCTCAAGGTCAGCTGTCTTTGGTGACTTCCCAGTTCAGACTGGACTTTGGTGGAGGGCTGACTGAAGCACTGGCCAGCTGGCCAATGTGAGGGCTTCAGCATGGCTCCAAACATCCACCAAGGGAGTGTTTTCTTACCCTAACCTAAGGAGAAAAAAGAGACTTTTATGCCAAAGTCTAAAAAGGGGCCTTCAGCATGAAGCTTGTGTTGTTGTGGCCCCCCCTCTACCTCTCTCAGGGCCAGACCTGCTTGCCTTTGGGCAGTCCCTTAAGGATTCTGCGGCTAGCCCTGCCTGAACAGAAGCTCAAGGAAGGCTGGGGTCTGGGACCAGGAAGCTGTCTCACCATCCCCAACAGCCTGGAAGTCGAGCCTTGATAATTCACCAGGTCCGTGCAGCCACAGACTAGCTGGGCAGGGCAAGTTTTGCAAGGCTGTCTGTGGCTGCTTTCCCTTTCCCCTTCCTGCTC
Source organism: Nasua narica (assembly GCA_028533885.1). Classification (NCBI taxonomy): domain Eukaryota; kingdom Metazoa; phylum Chordata; class Mammalia; order Carnivora; family Procyonidae; genus Nasua; species Nasua narica. The sequence continues at coordinate 117,715,932 of CM052797.1, read as the reverse complement.
GGTGTTGCAGGCTGGCAGGAAGTTAGGTGGGAAAGAACAGACAAGCCACGAAAACTGGCAGTGAGGGAGATTACTGTTCTGAAAACTGCCTAGAAGCCAAGAGCCCTGGCAGGCAGCCTCCTCATTCGTCCCCCTGGACGTGCCCCTTCGTAACCTTGTCACCTTGCTGCCCCAAGGACCTTGAAGAGCCCTGGTTGATCTAGGGTACTGCTAGCAAGCGCTCTTCCGCTGTGGGAGGAAATGGAGACCACAGAAGTGTGCCCATGGGTTACTTCCCTAACCCGAGGTGTTGTTCTCACAGGTTCTATTCTGCAGGGGTTTATGAGCATCCACCCCGCGTGTCTGCCCCCAGCCAAACGGTACACAGGGACTGGGTAGCAGACGGCTGAGGCCTTGTGTAAAACAGCAGACTTGTATGATTCTTCTGCCTTTGTGAACACAGGCGTTTGGGGTGCCAGGCAGGGACCCAGGTTCCCCTACTGCCTTAGCTGGAGCTTAAACCCAAGGGCTCATACTAAGTGATCATGTCACTTTTCTACAGGAATGTACACCTGACCTGGATCTCTGAATTGGTGATGTCCCACCCTGCTCTGGGTAGGAGTGCTAGCATCTGGGACAAATCCACTGGAAGAATGGGGGAAATGTTAGGTGACTTGTGACTATCAGGATCCCCAATTTCAAACCAAAGGGTATGAACACAGCACCAGGCTGAACGGCCGTGGCTGCTCTGAGGGGCTGCGGGATGGCCTGCGCCCCCAGCTGGGCTCTCACGCGTGGCAGAAGCAGCAGCTGCCGCTTCTTGGCATGTTCACAAAAGCAGAGACTTCTCTTTGGCAGATTGGCTGGAGAAATTCCCTCTTAGGCTTCCTGTGCTGTGCGTCCAGGTCTGAGGGCCCACCAGTGCTCATACGGGCCCCTCTTCCAGGAGAGTTCCTATCAGTTTAGAATCAGAATGCCACAGACAGGCAAATTCTTCTCATGTTCTTACAATGTGCTTCCCCCTTTTTTCCACAAAACCACTGGTCCAATCCAAGCCATGGCTCTCTGCCCTCACATCTGCCCTCAGATGGTCTGAGGCAAGCACCAAAGCCAAAAAGGAGTGGCAGAATTCAGGAACGTGTTCAACTCCAGCCGTCTGGGGAGGTTACTTTGTCCACAGCGGCCAGCATGCTGGCATTCAAACTGGAGAGTTCTCCACCCACCTCACCAACCTATCTCTGTCCTACCAAAACGGGGCAGGAGAGTTGCTTTGAGAGTCTGTCTGTATAACTACACACTTATTTTCTTTCTTTTATAAAGGGAACTTTATAAATGGGAATATTTAGCAACAACAACAACAAAAAACTGTCCTTGCTTTTGACTGGGTTCCTATGTTAAGCACAAAGGGGTTCTGGAGCCAGACCGGCCTGGGTTTGAATCTCCCCCTTCCACTAGCTCTTGGCCAAGAACTTTACCTCTGAGCCCTAATTCCCACATCAGTGACATGGAGACAGTACCTCCGCAGCACAGGATCACTGGTGGAAGTGGAACAAGAGGACGTGTGAGACCTGACCCCCCAGTGCTCTAGGAGCCGGGAAGCAGAACACCTGCTGCAATGTGGGCACGTATGTCCCTGGCAGGGAAACTCCGGCTTCCCCAAGGGGGAAGTGTCAGGAGCCATGAGACAAGTCTAAGAACCATTCCCACACTGTGCAAGATGGGGGCAGGAGCTGTGGCTCAGTGAGCAGCTGCCTAGGGTCGGGGGGCACGGGAGAGGCGCTGGGGTTGGGCAGGCCCTACAGCTTTTCCTGGCAGTTGGTGGAAACATTTTCCTAGCATTAAAATGGTTTCCATGACGACTTTTGTCCTGGTTTCTTAGTATGTGGTATCTGACATGCACCCAAGACCAACACTCTCCCCCATGTGTGTGTGAGTGGATTAGCGGGGGGAGCGGTTCTCATTTAGTGGGAGATCCAGATACTTGGGGAAGTTCTGCCCTTGGGCTCGAGGTGCCAAAGAAACCACAGGACTCACCAAAGCTTTACATCAAGTCAAAGAAGAGAACTGCCTGGGATGCTGACCTTAGCTTTAAAACCGACTCCCCTTAACACATTACCCTGCAAAAAAGCATTTGCTGTCAAGGGACAAGGGCGGCACGTAAACAGACATCAGTGGGTCAGTAGCCTCAGGCCTCTCATGACGCCGGTGCCACTAAGGTTCCTTAAGAGAGCTCAAACCGCCAGCGTATCATCTAGACAATGGTGAGTTCCCTGCCACTCTCCACCAGCTGTCACCCAAGAACTGATCTCAGACTAGGATTGTTTTCTACCGCATTCTCCTCCCTGTGTCACTGTGACCCTGGGGATACATTCCTTGACAACACTGCTGTCCTTTTAAGACCGAAGCAGTTTTCTGAACATGCCCACAAGGAAATACCCACGGCTTTAATACCAGGTCTGCCACTCGGCCGCTCTGTGATCTGAGCAAGTCTAAACCACTCAGTGTCAGCCTTCTCAACTACAAAAAGATTTTCGAACTTGTATCTCAGAGGCTTGTTAGAAACCAAATGATAAAACAGATGAAAATGCCTAACAGTGCTTGGTACTTGATCAGCACTCAAGCATACCTGGCTCTGAGTTCAGTCCAGCTGTCCTATTGTAGTTCTCCAGAAGGGCTGAGGGAGCACCACTGCCATCCTGCCAACCCCGTCAACCATGAAGCCGAGGGGACATGTGCTTAGAAATCCAGACTGAGCCGTGAAGAAATCTATGCTGCTCAGGCAATTGTGGCTATTCACCTAGACTAACCTAGTTAAAGCCGGGGTGGAGGTCGGGGGACACCAAGAGGTCACTGATTCCCTCAGCACATCTTTATACCATGCCCTGACCTAAGCCCAAGGGCTGCAAGGGGTAATAAAGCCGCCTGTGCTGTCAAGGAGCTTAGCATACAATACAGTGCGCCAAGTGCTACGGAGAGGGCAAGCACGGCTTCTACGGACACTATGCCTCCTGGGGGCTCGGGGACCTAGAGAATACGTAGCTGTGCTCAAGGAAGGGGAAAAAGGCAAGCAGGCAGAGGGAAAAGCTTGTAAAAAGGCTCGGGACAAGAGAAAGGGCGCATGGGGCTGCGGGCAACAACCACTTCAGGACAGCGAGGGGAGGGGAGACAAGGCTAGACAAACTGGCTAGCACCAGATCATGAGTGCCTCACTGCTTCCCCACAAATGGCTCTGGTGTTAAGGAAGCCGGTATTCTCTCAGAACCCAAGGACGGCAACCTCTTCCCTGCCCATCCCGCAGTGCAGCCCAGACAAGAGAATATCAACGGTAGAGAGCTGAAGAGCTAATAGGGTTCTGCTGTGGAAAAAAGCAGGAACACAAGCTAAGACCTACTGGTCCGTCCACACTATCCAATGGGATGAGACGCACCCTGCGTGCAACCTGCAACCAGAGGATAAGGACTATATTCCAGCTAAAAACTCAGGGATAACACGCTCATACATTCTGACTACTTTTAATTAACGAAAACAAGCTGAACATACAAGAAGCCTATACACACCGGAATACAGAAATATATAAGCTGCTGCATAGAATTCTTACTCCAAAACACAAATGTGCATGAGGTCTCTCTTGCGACGAGGGCTGGCATGGAAGAGGGAAATTTTTATAACCGGGGTTGACAGTGGAGTGAAAAGCAAAATGGGAAGATTATCCACATAACCAGAGAACATAGAAACAAAGTGCAGTCACTAACGGACTGACCTGGAGGGCAGTTAGTCTGCACTTGTACTTGGCTGCGGTTGTTCCTGCTGCTGCTCTTTTGGCGGCTTCTTCTTCTTCTTCTTCTTCTGTTTGGTGAGGCAGCTCAAAGCAGACTCACCATTTCTTGGGGTAGCCATGAGCATGGGCAGCTTGCCAGACTGAGTCGGATACTTCGTTTTCAGGTCCTCTCTGAACAGCGGCTGGGAGAGTAAATGGCGCAGCTCCTTCTTCAGGACCTTCATCTGCTTTTGTCTCCTACGCTCTTCTTGCTGGTCAGTTTTTCTTCCTTAAGACGCAATACAAAACCATATTCACTATAATTTGTAGGAACTTTCTGTTTCCCTTGATGGATACTTGTGATGAGAAATGTTCTAGAACTCTTGAGGAATCAAGGTTCAAAAGTTCTCTAAAGAAGCAAGTATTGGCTAACTTCTAACAGAGTTGGAGAGGGATACTCAGGGCCATTATGTCCTTCATTCCTCAAAAAAAAAAAAAAAAAAGCCTCTAAGACAGGAATTACCTCCATTTTACTCGAGGGTGCTTGCTGTAGCTCACAGACCTACACAGCTAGCTAGCGGTCAAGCAGATTACAATCCAAGGTTCCTGACTTGAAGTTTTCTTCCTATGACCCACCCACCTGCTACTTGCTAGCTGGGGTCTGGCGACTCGACAGGTACAAAGACCCCAGGAGACTGTGAACACCATCTGGCAGCCCCACTCTCCTACCCCTGCCCACCAGCACTGTGAGTGCACCTGTGGACGTGGGCCCAGCCAAAGGGGCCCACACCAGCTGATCCTCAGGAAGCGGAGCTCAAGCCCCCAGCCTAAGCTATCAGGAGGAACAGCTCATTGTCACCAAGCCCACTGGTTTGGTTCCCAGCTTCCATGCTGAACAGACAGCTTGTCAGCCTCTGAATTTGTTGGCTTTGGCACTGAGATGCCAACACGTCAGGTGGGCTGCTCACTGGTGGGATAGGAAGAACACTGGATCGACTCTGGTATCATCAGTTCTAGATTTGGTCCTACCACTTCTTAGACTCTAGAGCCTTCCTAGAGCAGGGACCATACAGATTCGTTTCTGAATCCCTAGGCTCTTGCCCAGTTCAGAGGTGGTGCTCAGGAAAGGCCTGGCAATGAAGCTATTTCCCTGCACAAACAGCTTCTCTTCCATGAGCCTCTAGTTTCCATATGTAAAAGAATGATAATTCCTGCTCTGTTTATGCCATGAGACTATGGAAATCAGATGAGATGATGACTGATATAGTAGAAACAATAATGATCATAAATAATAAAATGTATCAAATCCTTTCCATTTGCCAGGTACTGATAAAGGCACTTTATATTCATCAATTCAAGCCATTTTTTGCAATAACCCCATGAGATAGGAACATTATGACTTGCATCTTATAAATGACAACAGCATAGGTACAAAAGAGAGATTAAGGAGCTTGACCTAGTCAGCCAGTTAAGGGAATGGACCAGCACTGGCTGCAAAGCCTACCCCTGATGTCACTACCTTTCCACATGAGGGAGGCAGCTGAAGACTCCTGACAAATAAGACAGTAGGAACAAAGGCAAAGGAATGTAGGCTCATCTGGGAGTAAGGCCTGTCGCAAAGAAGGAAAAGACATCTTGGCTGATTTTAATAGGACCTATGGTAGTGGCGAAGTTCCAACAGGACAAAAGTTGAAGGAAAAAACAAACGAAAAATGCTGAATGTATTCTTTAAGTCCTGGAATCCAGCCCACTCACCCTTATACATGTCTTCTTCCAGCTCAATCTCAAGGGCAGCTGCTGCCTGTTCAATCCAAGAGTTGTGCAGACAAGCCTGGAAGTTCCGATACTCTGCTTTCTCAATCTGTCGAGCTAAATGGATTCGTTCCTGGGGGAAAGGAATAGAGTGTTCATTTGACAGCGTTCAGGCCTCTGGGAAGCAAAGGCTCGTATAAGTTGTGTCTTTAAAAAAAGCTCTTGAGGGGCACCTGGGTGGCTCAGCTGTTGAGCGTCTGCCTTCAGCCCGGGTCATGATCCCAGGGTCCTGGGATCGAGCCCCACATCAGGCTCCCTGCTCGGAGGGAGGCCTGCTTCTCCCTCTCCCATTTCCTCTGCTGTGTTCCTGCTCTCGCAGTGTCTCTCTCTGTCAAATAAATAAAAATCTTTAAAAAAAAAAAAAAAAAAAAGCTCTTGAGATCAGCTCCCATCAAAATGAATTTGTTCTGGTTCCTGATAAAAGCACAGAGGGCAATCATTACATGAGTGTATACAAACGAAATCACGAGACCCGGCTTTCCAAAGGACAAACCTGAAGAGCCTCACCTTGGTTGGACTGCCAATCTACAGGTGTCCGAAGAGAACTCTTTCCCCCAGATACCACAGATAGCTCCCATAGCTGAGCTGGGACCCTGACACACCCCAACAGCCCCGAGTTAGAACCACACTGTGACTGATCACAGGGACCACAAACTCACAGAACCGCCTTTCCTCTCCTTCCATATTGTCCTTGCCACAAAAAATGTCAACTTTTCCGCTTAAAGGTGCTGGGGTCAGACCACAATGAGAGGAAATGTGGACAAAATGGAAGAGATCCTATAGTGTGGGAAAAAGGAGCCATGAGAAGCAAGAGTACCTCCCAACCCTCCTTACTAACGGGAATTCTCCGTCCTCTTCATCCTTCCAAGCTCTTGTGCCATCCTATTTTTCCACATAGCTAAACACTCCTTTCAAGTCAGAGGAGCCAAGAGTCCTTGAACCGTTCCATGCTTTTGCTCCCTCATTTCCTGGAATTCTATCTCCTCTCTACCGCTCCGTATGCAGGAGGCTTGGAGGAAACCTCACCTCCTACCGATATAAGCATAATGCCGACCAGTCCCACAGTGCTCCATTTGTACCTGAACTTCAGCATGGGCTCAGCCTCCCTCATAAGCCAGTGGACCCCTATGGAGGAAAACCCACCTGGCTTTGGTCCCTGACACACGGTGGCCCTTAATCAGCAGCAGCTACTCCACTGAATGTTTGCTGAGTCAAAATAAAACCCCAAACGTAGAATTACTGGCATTTCCTTCAGGGACGTGACAAACCTTTAATATCTGCCTCAACAAGACAAGCTGACCTTCCCTACAACCACTGATGTCCAGGAAGCCACACTCACTGTCCTTGCCCAGTGGAGGGACATGGTGGTAGTGGAGGTTCCAGGGGCAGGCAGTGAAGAAAGAGCTCAAGAAGAAAATTCCTCATGTTTTTGTTTTTGTTTTTTTTTTAAAGATTTTATTTATTTATTTGAGAGAGAGAGATCACAAGCAGGCAGAGAGGCAGGCAGAGAGAGAAGGGGGGGAAGCAGGCTCTCCGCTGAGCAGAGAGCCCGATGCGGGGCTCGATCCCAGGACCCTGAGATCATGACCTGAGTCGAAGGCAGAGGCTTTAACCCGCTGAGCCACCCAGGTGCCCCAATTCCTCACGTTTTTGATCACTCATCTTTCTCCCTCCTACCACCTACAGTGCCCCCATTCCCCTCCCTTCCACTTCTTTTTTTCCCTAACAAATCTTCCTATTTAGCTGTTGGCAGAACCATTAATTTCCAAGGGTCCTACTGCCCGAGCCTCGCAGCAAGGTCTGAAGGCAGAGCACAATCCCTTCCCTCATTAGTACTAGATTTTTAACTTTTCTTTTTACCTTGACTGCGTCCATGTACTTTGTCTGCACAGGGAACAGTGGGATGTCCTCATCTTTCTTGAGGGTTTTGTAAATCTTCTTAAAGTTTATCACATCCTCTGGCCCAATCAGCATCAGGCTGAGGCCTTCATTGGTGGCACGAGCCGTTCGACCACTTCGGTGGACATAGATCTCCGAGGTGCGAGGGACCTGCCAGAGGAACCAGAGGTCAATGCGTGGTTATCACCCAACAGTGTTATTCCGCTCAGGGCCAGCTTCCCCGAGCTGCGGCAGCTAGAAACCTCTCCAGGACTGTGGGCAGATCCAGCCCTTGCCCCAATTCTTTAGCCCATTCACTGTGCAGTGTCTGCCCTCCCATGCTCCCTGCCCTGGTTTCAGGCCTTCAAGACCACTCAACAGAACAATGACAGTGACTTATTTCTTCGCTAGTCTTTCCCACGCCCCCTGACCCAGCCCAAAGCTGCCATTGCAATCTTTGTGAGTCAAATCCTTGACTGTAATTCCCACTCGAACTAAAGAAACTCCAGATTCTTCATGAACTCTACGGGAATGATCGAACATGGTAATGATAACCAGCATTTACTGAGTGATCACAACGGGCCAGGCAATTCCAAGCACTCTGCATGTATTATTCCCACAATAACACGAAGTGCTTTCGTGACCGTCCATGTTATGGACAAGGAGACTGACACACAGAGATGTTACGTGATCTTCCCCATCCTTAAATGCAAAGCATCTTTTAGAAAGCCCTTTCCAACCTCCCAAACTAGAAGTTACCACTCTCTCCCATTATATTTTGCAACTTTCTAATGCCTTCCACCTTAAATTATAGCTGTGGTCATCTCATCTTCTTTAGTTGGACTGATATTTCTCAGGAGCTAGGACTATATTTTGTTCATCTCCCACAAAGACTGGCCCAGCCTCTTCCCCAAAAAGAAGAAGAAAGATTTGCTAAACTGAACTGGCACCCTGAAAGATTTTTTTGAAGATTTATTTATTGGAGAGACAGAACATGCATGGGGGGCTGGGGTAGAGGGAGAGAATCCTCACGCTTGATTCCATGACCCATGAGATCATGACCTGAGCGGAAACCCAGGCGCCCCTGCACCCTGAAAGATTTTTTCAAGCATGAGGGATTAGAAAAAAGAAGTATTAACATCAGAATAGCTATGACTTGGGGCACCTGGGTGGCTCTGTGGGTTAAAGCCTCTGCCTTTGGCTGAGGTCATGATCTCAGGGTCCTGGGATGAAGCCCTACATTGGGCTCTCTGCTCAGCAGGGAGCCTGCTTCCCCCTCTCTCTGCTTGCCTCTCTACTTGTGATCTCTCTCTGTCAAATAAATAAAATCTTTAACGAATAAAAAAAAAAAAAAAAGAATAGCTACCACTTACTGAGTACTTAACACTGTGCTAGGGGTTTCCTCAGCAGGAGCTCATTTCATTCTCATGGTAACCCTAAGGGTAGGTCAGGCAGCATCATCACTCCCAGTTTACAAACGATGACACTGAAACCAGAGATATTAAGTAATGTGCCCAAAGCTAACAAATAACTATGAGGCAGACCACAATCATCTGAACCCTGCAAGGGTGGCTCTGAAGCCTAAGCTCCTAACTACCACTCTGTGCAGGATTTATCAGGTGCATGCACTAATGTTAATGTCAGTATCAACAGCAGCGCACACTTAGTAAGTGCCCAGGATGTGCCCTGTGTCTTTCTAAACTCTTCACATATAATAACTTATTCTACCTTAGTAAGAATTTAACAAAGGAGATACTGTGAGAACTTCCATTTAACAAAAACACCAAGGCAGAAAGAAACTCAACAGCTTTCTCAAGGTTATACAGCTGGGATTGAAGCCCAGGCAGGTCCTAACCACCACACTCTTCTACTTCTCACCACAGTAACCAGTTCACATGCTACCGTGCCCATCCCATGGAAGAAAGTAAGACTAACCTGCCAACATCAATTAGTTTTTCCGAATCAAAGAGAGAAGAGCTAAGTGATAATCAGAAGTGCTAAGCAGTTTTCTGAGAATAAGTCTCGTGAGTGTTCCAAATGTAGTAGCAGCTAGTCAATCACTAGATGCCAGGGGTACTCGGCTGCATGAGGCCTTGGGACTGATAATTCTTCTCCCTCTCTCTCCTCCCTCCCCAAACATTTGCTTGAAAAATTCCCCATTCGATGCAACAAATTCCCTCATGCCCCTACCTGGTAATGGATGACATGCTGGACTTTAGGAATATCCAGGCCCCGAGCTGCCACATCTGTTGCCAGGAGAACACAACTGTGGTAGAGAGACAAATCTCGTTAATAGTAACTAACAGCTATCATTAATCAGATTCCTACCACCTGCTGAGTACGCTAGATGAAGCAACCGAGGCTCAGAGAGATTAACTTCCCAAGGCAGAAACACGGCTATTCACTTGTGGAGCTGGGATCCAAAGTTGAGTCGTACTGACCACATTCAACAAGCCACACTCTGCCAATAATAAGACCACTTCCAGTAAATTAAATGGGGCCAGACATATTCTACATGAGTGGCCTCATTTCCTATCATTGTCCCACTCACTTCCCTCCGGTCACACAGACATCCTCCCTTTCTTTCCAATTTGCCAAACATGCTCTGGCCTCCAAGCCTCTGCACTTGCTACATCATAGGCCTTACAAAGTCTTCGTCAGATGTTCAGGTTTTCTTGCTTTGTCCACATGCCCTAACCCTCCCTCTCAGGGACACCTCCCCGACCCCACTTCCGCACAACTCGCTGCACAACTTTACTCCTCAGCACTCAGCACCACTTGGCCAACTACACACTTGTTTGTCAATTTATGATCTCCCTCCGCTGGAATGTAAACCCTGGAACAGCAAGGGCTTTCCATTACTCACTGTTCTATTTCCTAGAACAGTGCCTGGTTCCCAGTAAACACTCAGTAAGTTTCTTAATGTCTGTGCAGTTCAAGCAAAGTCAAAAGCACCTGATCTATGTCTTAAAAACTTAAGATTCTGGGCTTTTCAGAATCCCTGCTTCCTGGAGTTCTGAGGTAGGGCTGGGAAATGATGCAAATTCAAGTTTGTAAAACATTCAACCACTGCTCCAAGTCAAAAGCAGTAACTTTTTCTGTAAAGGGCCAGACCATAAATTATTTTGGGCTTTGCAGCTGATAAGTCTCTGTTGGAACGACTCAACTCTGCTACTGCAAAAGTAGCCATTTATGTATTCATAAATGGGTCTTGCTGTCTTCCAATAAAACTACTTGATTTAGCCCATGGGCCACAGTTTCCCAATCCTTGACTGAATAAAATGTAGAGGACACTTGTAGGCAAACAGACTTGAGGAATGGAATGTAGAAAGAAAGGGCCCACAGCTACCACCTGGCTGAATACAGACAGGCCCATCAGGGGACCCACCTCGAAATACCCATAGGCCCTAATTGACCAATAGGCTACTTCCAACTAGGCAGTGACCAAAAAAGGGAAAATCCTGTACAAGGCCATACTTCCTGATCTTCCTCCTTTAAAAACAGCCCCATCCACTGTGTCATTGCAGACAGCCTCTCCTCTGCTGTCCTGCTCGCCCACTCCCTGTGCTATATTCGATAAACTTCTATCTCCTTTTTTCTGCCTCAGGTGAATTCTTTCAACGCCAGCTTCCACCGGATTGTTGCCCCACATGTGGGGTCCCCCATCCAATCATCCAGACACCCCCACTTGGATACCACATAAACTACTACCTTCTACCTAGCAATACTCCAAGGGAGGTAAACCAGACACTTGGTCTAAAAATTAATCACTCTGTACCCTAACAAGACACTGGGCAAAAGTCATTCTAGACTTATTTCTCAGGTCCTTATCCTGACAATATGCACACCGGTGAGCATCAGTCTGGCCCAAAGGAGAAGCTCGGTAACAGCATAGTAGGACAAAGCATGAGCTCTGGGTCTGATCGGTCCGTCTGAGGCCGAGGGCACTCTGTCATTTTCAGGATGAGAAATCTTGGGCAAGGTGATTAGCATTTCTAGATCTTACTTTTATCAATCTATAAAATGAGAATAATGACAAATGATACGTGGTACTAAAACATTTAGCAAGTACATAACGTAGGCGAACCATTTGTTCTAAATGTTTTATATGTATAAATTCCCTTAATCTTCCTAACTAACCCTTTCAGTTAGCTTCTATTATTATACTATTAAGCTAATTATGAGAAAACTGCAACACACTCAAGTAATTGGGCCTGCTAGAAGTGGCATGGCCAAGGTCTGGTCCCAGTCTGTGTTCTTAACCATGCATCTATGCTGTTTCTTCTCAAAGATGTTAGAACTGAACGAATGTGATAATGTATCTAAAATGCCAACATGATACTCTACTGTTAAGTGTTCCACAACAACAGGTGTTACTGTCACCATTACTCATTATTAAGGAAGTTTCTGTTGGGCATTATCGGCAAACAAATGCATTAGATGGAAGTAAGCCTGCTTCCTGATGTGCAAAAAAGGCTACCTCCATGTCAGAAAGTGGCTTCCCACTATCTCCCCACCATCCTGGCGACCTGGATCGAATGACAAGAACCTTGGCTCTGGGTACAGGCCTGACTTACTCTTCCAGACGGGCAAACTGCTCCAGGTTTCTGAGCCTCTGCTTCTGGTGCATGCAGGCATGCAGGGTCAGTGGCATGATATCTAGGACTTTGAGGAGCCCAGAGAGGCGTTTGATGCAGGAGATGCTGTTGGCAAACACTAAGGTGCGGCCTGGATACTGCATCAGGAAGTAATACAGATATAAGTCTTTCTCATCAGTCTCACAATGAATCTTGGTCTCTGTCAGTGTCTCCACTGTGGCCTCATTTCTGGTCAGGTCAATGACCTTGGGCTTGCCCCTCAAGCCAATCTTCTGCACGAGGAGGTCAAGTTTGGCAGTTTTGTCGATTTTCTTTGTGTGCTTCTTGTGAAGGATTCGAGCAGGAGCTTGATGTACCAGGGTCAGCGTGGCAGAAAAAATCAGCGTCTGTCTCTTTGGGTTGTACTGGGAGTCACTGAGCATCTCTAGCAGCTGAGAGAGCTCAGCAAAGTGGCCTTTCTCAACCATCCGATCAGCCTCATCGACCACCAGGCACCTGCAGATCCAGGGAGACCCATGTAACCCGTGGAACCATTTCCACAGCACGCTCAACCACCATCTCCACCCTTAACACAGACACACACACACCACCACCAGGGACTCCATCCCCCTCATGCCCAGTTCTCTAAAGGCCGAAGTCCGGCTGGGACCACCCCGTGGCACTCAGGGAGAAGGTAGTGCGTCCACTACGGGGCTCCCTCAGGCCCACAACAGAAAAGGGAGTGAAAGGGAAAGACGAGGTACTGTCACTTACCTGAGCTGCCTAAGGTTGCTCAAATGAGGGTGCTTTTCTTTAATCAGCTCCCACAGCCGGCCCGGAGTGGCAACTACGATCTCTGGCTGGCGGTTTAGCATCCTCTGCTGTTTTTGCGCAGACATTCCACCAACCAAGATAGCAGTTTTAATTCCTATGGTACACAAGATATAGAAGACCCTGCTACTCAGTCTGGCTGCGGATCTTCTGCCACGATTGACACAGGTGCTCCCAGATTAGCAAAGACAATCAATCACCAGGGCAGCTCCCCTTTTTGGGGGGAGAGGGATGGCTAAAAGAGCTGGCCTGGCCTGAGTCTTGGTGCCACTCCTAGAAGGCATGTCAAGTCTTCTATGATCTGGGCCTTGCCTACTTCCCCAACCTCCTTTCTTCCTACTCCCTCCCCTTTATCAACAACAGAGGAGCTGGATTTAAACCCAGGCATGTTTGCATCCAAGGTTCCAGGAAAACTAAGCAGTCGTGCACCACAGTGCTGGGAACGAGTCACTCTGGAGCTGTGACACACCTCCCCAGAAAAGCCCTGCCCGTCCCCCTCAATTAGAATTAATATGAGCCTCCTCACCTACCGTCTGTTCTGTTCTCCGGTGGAGGATTTCTCACGGTGTCCAATGTGGAAAGAAAACAGCATCATATAGGCAAGGTGCTTAGCAAAGTGCCCGGCACGTAGTAGGAGCTTGGTAAGTAACTGCTGCTTTTATTATAAAGATAAAATCCTCACTGTGCAGCCCTTCCCGAAAGGAATTCCCTTAGAGAATAAGTTCTAGTACCCTAAGGCAGAGGTTGGCAAACTTTTTCTTAAAGGGTCAATAGTAAGCATTTTGGCCTTGGGACCTAAATCTGTCACAACTACTAACTTTACTTCATTCTACCTTGGTAGTGCAAAAGCAGCCACACACACTATGTAAACAAATGCGTGTGGCTGCACTTTATTTACAAAAAGAGGTACTTTGCCAACCCCTGCCTTAAGCATCCACCATACCCAATAAATTGACTAATTTCCTATGCATCTAGAGTGGCATTAGCTATGCACCATCCTTGGGGAATTGAGAAAGTGTCATTTGAACAATTATCTGTAAGGTTTAATTCTGTGGCAGGTGAGAGAGATTTCCCCTAGAGGGTAGGAGCCTCAGCTTATTGACCTTTGCCACCCCAGCATCTAGGATGCTCTCAGGAAGTATTTATTAACTAGAATTAAACCTCACCTGTAAACTTGGCCACAGCATCAATGTGTTGCTTGACCTGGACAGCGAGCTCCCTAGTGGGAGTCAGAACCAGCCCAAGCAGAGGGCGCTTTGGATGTGCTTTACAGGTGGCGATTCTGCCACCCACCTCTTGCTTCAGCCTTCCAGTCTCCTCTTCATCAAGCTTTTCCTCTTTGTCTGCATGCTGTTTGGGGATGGCCTTCTCCCTGATCAGAGAAGAAGGTCCTTCACCAGCATCATCATCACAGAAGGGCAGCGCCTGGTCTGAGACAGCAGCTCCAGACTTGACCTTGCTGGGTGGTGCTGCAGCCTTCACTCCAGCTTCACTGGACAGGACTTCGCTCTCAACTCCAATCTCATCAGGCAAAACTCCAGATTCAATTCTAGCCTCGGTTCTGGTCTCATCAGGTACTGCTCCTGTGTTACTTGGAGCTAGAGTAGGCTTTTTCTTCACCTGCCACTGTAGTACTGCATGGATCATTGGAATGGCAAAGGCAAGAGTTTTTCCACTTCCTTAGAAGTAAACCAAAAAACAAAACAGTGTGAATCAATAAATACACATACTTTTTTGTCTGGGCTTCTTTCTTTTACACAGAATAAGGGATCCTGACAGCCAAGTGCTACCCTGAACAACCCAAAGCTCCTCCACTGAGCACAGGCTCCCCGATAGCACAGCAACCAGCGGTTATCTGTAATTAAGAGCCTGAGGAAAAGTCTAGCAGACTAGCACTGAGGCCTGAGGTCACCAATGTGAGCTACACACAAACTTCAAGCACTGACTCTCTAAACAGACAAGTTTTGTGTGTTTTGTTGCTGTTGTAAAGAAACACTACCACATGAGGGTATGGCGAATAGAAATCTATATATAGTTTCCTAAGACTTTTGGTGGAGAATATGGGAGTAGAAGACAATCTTCTTAGTTTTTGAGAAAACTTAAAATTAGCACAATTTTATCTATGCTTGAACATTTTCAAACTGATCTTTGAATACAGATGAAGCCCAAATTCACATCATCTGGGTGGTTAATACAAACAAACAAGACAGCTCAAGTAGATAATTTAAAGTGGTTCCAAAGTTATAATGTCCCTAGCAAAAGGAAGTAAGTGATCTCTGGAGGAAGAAACCTTTATCATAAACCTCAAAGAATTCTCACAAGGGGCACCTGGGTGGCTCAGTCTATTGACCATCTGACTCTTTGTTTCAGCCTTGTTCATGGCATTGAGCCCCAAGTCAGCATAGGGTCAGCTCAAGATTCTCCCTCTGCTTCTTCCCCAATTTGATCTCTCTCTCTCAAATAAATAAAATCTTTAAGAAGAAAAACCTATTAACTAAAAGAATTCTCACAAATAATCTTCAAAAGCAAATGAGATCTCAGTAAAAAAAAATAACCTACAAGAAAACAAGAACTGTTAAGAAGACAGCAAAACAGACCCTTGGCACTTTAAATAAGACAGCACTTTTCACCAAAAACCATCAAAGCTAGAAGACAGTATTACATCTTCATATGAAGACCTGAAAAAAAAAATAAATCAGACAACCTAGAACTCTCTACTTAGCAAAAAATTCCTTTCTAAACAAATGCAAAATAAAGACATTTAGGCACACAAAAGCTGAATAATTTATCCATCAGCAAACCTGAATTACAAGTACTAATGGGAGTCTTCCTTGTGGAAGATGGTACTGGATGAAATTCTGGATCTATACAAAAGAAGAGTAGCAGAAACAGTAATGGCAACATGGGTAAATATGAAAGATTTTTTTTTTAAGGTTTTATTTATTTATTTGAGAGACAGAGAAAGTGAGAGAGAGCATGAGAGGAGAGAAGGTTAGAGAAGAAGCAGGCTCCCCGTGGAGCTGGGAGCCCAATGTGGGACTCGATCCCGGAACTCAAGGATCATGACCTGAGCCAAAGGCAGCTGCTCAACCAACTGAGCCAGCCAGGCGCCCGAAAGATTTCTTTTTCTTAAACATATTATTTAAGTTTAAACTAAAAATTGTTAAACATAAAAATGTATTTTGGATTTATTTTTTTTAATTTAAATTTGTTTTTGTTAACATATATTATTTGTTTTTTTGTTAACATATAATGTATTATTTGTTTCACATTTAAGTCGTCTATCCATTTTGAGTCTATTTTTGTGTGTGGTGTAAAGAAATGGTCCAGTTTCATTCTTCTGGATGTGGCTGTCCAATTTTGCCAACACCATTTGTTGAAGAGACTGTCTGTGATTCATCAGTCTTAAAAATTCACAGCAATCACCACAGGACACACCCTCCCCAAGGTCCATCACCCAGCCACCCCATTCCTCTCACCCCCCTCCACTCCAGCAGCCCTCAGTTTGTTTCCTGAGATTGGAATGTCTCTTGTGGTTTGTCTCCATCTCTGGTTTCATTTTGTTTCATTTTTTCCTCTCTTCCCCTATGATTCTCTACCTTGTTCCTCAAATACCACACATTAGTGAGATCATACAATAATTGTCTTTCTCTGATTGACTTATTTCACTTGGCATAATACCCTCTAGTTCCATCCACATCATTGCAAATGGCAAGATTTCATTTTTTGATGGCTGCATAATATTCCACTGTAGATAAATACCATACCTTTATCCATTCATCTGTCGATGGACATCTATGCTCTTTTGTTTGGTTACTGTGGACATTGTTGCTATGAACATTGGGGTACACATACCCCCTCAGATCACTACCTTTATATCTCTGGAGTAAATACCCAGTAGTGCAATTGCTGGGTTGTAGGATACCTCTGTTTTCAATTTTTGAGAAAAACCTCCATACTGTTTTCCAGAGTGGCTGCACCACTGTGCATTCCCACCAACAGTGTAGGAGGGTTCCCCTTTCTCCACATCCCTGCCAACATCTGCTGTTTCCTGACTTGTTAATTTTAGCCATCTTGACCAGTGTGAGGTGATCTCATTGTGGTTTTGATTTGTATTTCCCTGATGCTGAGTGATGTTGAGCACTTTTTCAAGTCTCTGTTGGCCATTCGGATGTCTTCTTTGCAGAAATCTCTGTTCATGTCTTTAAGATTTTATATATTTACTTGACAAAGAGTGAGAGTGAGAGAGGGAAGAGGGAGACAGGCAGAAGGAGAGGGAGAAGCAGGATCCCTGCTGAGCAGAGAGCCCCATGCGGAGCTTGATCCCAGGACTCTGCGATCATGACCTAAGCCCAAGGCAGATACTTAATGACTGAGCCACCCAGGCACCCCATTCTGCCATTTCTTGATTGGATTATTTGCTCTTGGGTGTTGAGTTTGGCAAGTCCTTTATAGATTTTGGATACTAGCCCTTTATCTTATATGTCACTTGCAAACATCTTATCCCATTCTGTCCATTGTCTTTTGGTTTTGTTGACTGTTTCCTTTGCTCTGCAAAAGCTTTTCATCCAGATGAAGTCCCAATAGTTCATTTTTGCCCTTGCTTCCCTTGCCTTTGGCGATGCGTCTAGGAAGAAGTTGCTGTGGCGACGTCAAAGAGGTTGCTGCCTGTGTTACTCCTCAAGGATTTTGATGGATTCCTGTCTCACATCTAAGGCTTTTATCCATTTTGAGTCTGTTTTTGTGTGTGGTGTAAAGAAATGGTCCAGTTTCATTCTTCTGGATGTGACTGTCCAATTTTCCCAACACCATTTGTTGAAGAGACTGTCTTTTTTTCCACTGGACATTCTTTCCTGCTTTGTTGAAGATTAGTTGACCGTAGAGTTGAGGGTCCATTTCTGGGCTCTCTATTCTTTTCCATTGATCTATGTGTCTGTTTTTATGCCAGTGCCATACTGTCTTGATGATTACAGCTTTGTAATAGAGCTTGAAGTCTGAAACTGTGATGCCACCAGCTTTGCTTTTGTTTTTCAACATTCCTCTGGCTATTCGTGGTCTTTTCTAGTTCCATACAAATTTTAGGATTATTTGTTCCATTTCTTTGAAAAAAGTTGATGGTGTTTTGATAGGGATTCCATTAAATGTGTAGATTGGGGGCTACAGTGGGTTAAGCCACTGCCTTCGGCTTAGGTTGTGATCTGAATCCTGGGATCGAGCCCTGCACGGGGGCTCTCTGCTCATCAGGGATCCTGCTTCCCCCTCTACCTCTGCCTGTCTCTCTGCCTACTTGTGATCTCTCTGTCAAATAAATAAAATCATAATAAATAAATAAATGTATAGATTGCTCTATACATATGCTCTAGGGATTATTTTTATAATATTTGTTTTTCCAATCCATAAGCATGGAATGTTCTGCCATTTCTCTGTTTCTTCCTCGATTTCTTTCATGAGTATTCCACAGTTTTCTGAATACAGATTCTTTACCTCTTTGGTTAGATTTATTCCTACATATCTTATGGTTTTGGGTGCAATTGTAAATGGGACTGATTCCTTAATTTCTGTTTCTTCTGTCTTGAAATGCAACTGATTTCTGTGCACTGATTTTATATCATGACATTTTACTGAATTCCTTTATGAGTTCTAGCAGTCTGGGGGTGGAGTCTTTTGGGTTTTCCTTTTTTTTTTTTTTTTTTAAAGATTTTATTTATTTATTTGACACAGAGAGAGAGAGACCACAAGTAGGCAGAGAGGCAGCCAGAGAGAGAGAGAGAGGGAAGCAGACTCCCTGCTGAGCAGAGAGCCTGATTCGGGGCTTGATCCCAGGACCCTGAGATCATGACCTAAGCCAAAGGAAGAGGCTTTACCCCACTGAGCCACCCAGATGCCCCTCTTTTGAGTTTTCCACATAAAGTATCATATCACCTGCAAAGAGTGACAGTTTGACGACTTCTTTGCCAATTCAAATGCCTTTTATTTCTTTTTATTGTCTGATTGCTGAGGCTAGGACTTCTAGTACTATGTTGAATAGCAGTGGTGATAGTGGACATCCCTGCGGTGTTCCTGACCCTAGGGGAAAATCAATCTGTTTTTCCTATTGAGAATGATATTCGCTGTGGATTTTTCATAGACGGCTTTTATGATATTGAGGTATGTGCCGTCTATCCCTACACTATTAAGAGTTTTAATCAAGAAAGGATGCTGTACTTTGTCAAATGTATATTTTGGATTTCTAACACATAAAGTGTAAAACAAGAAGCACAATGTAAAGGAGAAAGGGAAATATAGTCTTGAAAGATTCTTGTACTATATAAAAAATAGTATATTATTACTTGAAAACAGACTATGACATATTAAAGATACACACTATGAACCCAAAAGCAAACACTAAAAGAACTGTTACAGCTAATAAGATCAATAAAGGATATAAAATACCATCACAAAAAATGAGTCCAAAAGAAGTTAACAGGAAAAATAGTATAGCAAATAGCAAAATAACAGATTATAACTTAACCATTATCAATAATCACATTAAATGTATATGACCGCAACAAATAAAAGATTGTCACAATGATTAAAGAGCAAGACCCAATACATGCTCTCTTCCCTTGCAAGTCTCAGTTTAATATAAAGCATATGATAAAGGATATAGATGAAAAGCCAGATGAAGAGGTATATAAGGCAAGGTCTAGAAGGGTTCCAAGGGCTTCTGTACCTGTGGAACTAAGGGTACAGCACCCTCCCAGGACAAGGATGGGCTCACCAACTTAGAAGCTCCAAGAAACCCACTTGATTTTATTTTTAAAGATTTATTCATTTATTTGACAGAGAGAGACACAGTGAGAGAGGGAACACAAGCAGGGGGAGTAGGAGAGGCAGAAGCAGGCCTCCTGTCGAGCAGGGAGCTCGACCCCAGGATCATGACCCGAACTGAAGGCAGATGCTTAACGACTGAGCCACCCAGGTGCCCCAAGAAACCCACTTTAATGCAATGATGTGAACAGGTTAAAAGTACAAGTATGAGGAGCATCTGGCTGGCTCAGTTGATAGAGCCTGGGACTTGATCTCGGGGTTGTAAATTTGAGCCCCACGTTGGAGGTAGACATTACTTAAAAATAATCTTAAAAAAAATACAAGTATGCAAAACATGCCATACTAACATTAATCAAAATAAAGCTAGAAAAGGTACATTAATATCAGATTGAGATTTTAGAAAAAAGAATACTTGGGGATAAAGAAGGCCATTTCATAATGAAAGGAATAAATTCATTTAGAGGATGTAACAGTCCTAAACATTTATATAACTAAATATAACAGAGCTTCAAAACACAAGGAACAAAAACTAATGGAACTGCAAAGAACCTATCACTCAAGAAAAAATAAATGTCATAAATGTTTCTAATACATTAAGGCAATTAAATCTGTAAGTTAAAACCCATCATACAAAGTAAAGTATATGCAAGCACTGATGAAGTCTACAAAATATTTAAGGAAGGGGCTCCTGGGTGTCTCAGTGGTTTGGGCCTCTGCCTTCGGCTCAGGTCATGGTCTCGGGGTTCTGGGATCAAGCCCCGCATTGGGCTCTCTGCTCAGCAGGGAGCCTGCTTCCCCCTCTCTCTCTGCCTGCCTCTCTGCCTACTTGTGATTTCTCTGTCAAATAAATCAACAAAATCTTTAAAAAAAAAATTTAAAGAAGAAAAAAATACTAATTCTATACAAACTCTTTCAGAAAACTGAAGAAAATACTTCAAAAGTCATTCCAATGCCTGAATTACTCTGATTCCAAAACCAAAGATATTACTAGAAAACCACAAACCAATATCCCATGAACAGAAATTCAAGTCATCAACAAAATTTTAGCAAATCAAATTCAATATATAAATGGAATAATACCACCAAATTTGGCTTATGTATGTATTATGTATGTATTATGAATGTAAATTTAGTTTAGTATTTGAAAATCAGTGTAATTCACCATTATCAACAGACTCAAAATGAAAAACCTTAATAAATGCAGAAAGAGCATTTCAAAACACCACCATTCCTGATAAAAATGTTCAGCAAACTAGAAACTGAAGAGAATTTCCTAAATCTGATAAAGCACCATCTATGAAAAAACTATACCTAAAGTCATACTTAATGATGAAAAACTGAATATTGAGGCACGTGGGTGGCTCAGTGGGTTAAGTGGCTGCCTTCGGCTCAAGTCATGATCCCAGGGTCCTGGGATCGAGCCCCGCATTGGGCTCCCTGCTAAGCGGGAAGCCTGCTTCTCCCTCTCCCTCTGCCTGCCTCTGCCTACTTGTGCTCTCTCTCCCTCTCTGTCAAATAAATAAATGAAATCTTTAAAAAAAAAAAAAAAAAAAAAAAACCTGGATATTGATCAGGAACAAAATAATAGTGTCCACTCTACCACTTCAATTCAAAATTGTATTGGAGGTTTTATTGCAATAAGACAAAAATAAACAAAAGGCATCCAGACTGGATGATTAACTACATAAAACCTGATGTAGTCTTCAAGAAACCACTTCGTGGGGTGGGGGTGGAGGGGGATTTATGGCTCAGTCAGTTAAGCATGTTTTGGCATGGGTCATGATTTCAGGGTTGCGAGATCAAGACCTGTGTTGGGCTCTAGGCTCACTGGCGAGTGGCCTTGGAATTCTCTCTCTCCCTCTGTCCCCTCGCTGCTCGTACTCTTTCTCTCTCTCTAAAATAAATGAATAAAATTTTAAAAAACAAACAAACAAAACGATTTGAAAGTACCAAATTGCAGGACTCAAGGTCAATATACAAGTCATCATATTTCTATGTTAGCAGCAATCTGAAATAGAAAAATTTAAGTTGCCATTTACAATAGCATCAAAAATATGAAATATTGGGGCGCCTGGGTGGCTCAGTGGGTTAAAGCCTCTGCCTTCAGCTCAGGTCATGTTCTCAGGGTCCTGGGATCGAGCCCCGCATCAGGCTCTCTGCTCAGCAGGGTGCCTGCTCCCCCCCCCCCCCCCGCCTCTCTGCCTACTTGTGTTCTCTCTCTCTGTGTCAAATAAATAAATAAAATCTTTAAAAAAATATGAAATATTTAAGGATAAATCTAGTAACAAATGTGCATATACTATAAACTACAAAACACTGCTAAAAAAAATTAAAGACCTAAAAAAATGGAGGTATACTGCATTCATGGGAAGATTCTATATTATCCAGATGTCATTTGTCCTCAGTTTGCTTTATAATCAAAGCAGTCTCAATGCAAACACCAGCTGGCTTTTAGTAGAAATTGACAAGTTGATTTTAAAATTCAAACGGAAAAGTAAATGGCCTGGAATAGCCAAAATAACTTTTAAAAAGAACAAAGAGGACTTACACTACCTGATTTAAAACTTACTCTAAAGCTGCCCTATCCAAGACAGTAAAGTTTTGATGTAAAAAGAGACAGGTAAATCAAAGGGGAGAGAAAAAAAAGACTCCAGAAACAGACCAACACCTATATAGTCATTGATTTTCAAAAAAAGATGCAAAGGCAATTCCCTGGAGAAAGGATAGTTTTTCAACAAACAATGCTGGATATCCATATGCAGGGGAAACAAAAGTTAACCCAATAAAGACCACAGACTGAAACATACAACCTAAAAAAAAAAAAAAGAAGAAGAAACATACAACCTAAAACTAGTAACAATTCTAGAAAAAAACACTGGAGAAAATCTTTGTGATCTTGGGTTAGGCAAAGGATTTGTAGATAAGCACATTCGTAGAAAGGAAAGTAATAATTTGGACTTCATCAAAATAAAGAACTTCTGATCTTTCGAAAGACTGTAGAGAATGAAAAGACAAGCCACAGACTGGGAGGAAAAAAAATCATACACCTCGTATCTGATAAAGGGGGTATATCTAGAATATATAATAAATTTAGTAATAGGAAAACAACAACCCAATTAAAAAATGGGCAAGAGGACTGAAAAGACACCAGCAAAGAATATACAAATAGGCACTTGAAAAGATGCTCAACGAGTCACTAGGAAGATAACAATTAAAACCACAAGGAAACCATGCTAAAATTTTAAAAGTCTGAAATAAAATTGAAGATTAAACATACCAAGTATTGGCAGGGACAGAGACCAATTCAAACTCTAACTGGTTGGGTATGTAAAATGGTATGATCACTTTGGGAAACCCCTAAAAAATTACATTTACCTTAAGACCTAGCTATTCCACAGGTATTTACCCAACAAAAATTGAAGCATATACCCATACAAAGACTAACACACCAATATTTACAGTAACTTTTTTTTTTTAAGATTTTATCTATTTATTTATTTGGAAGGGAGAGAGGGTGAGAGGGAGACAGAGTAGAGAGGGAGAGAGGGAAAGAGGAAGAGAGAAAGTAAGAGCTCATGGGCAATAGTGTGTGCAGGTACAGGGGAGAGAAGGGAAAGAGAGAGAGAGATCTTTTTTTTTTTTTTTAAATATTTTATTTATTTGACGGGCCAGGGGAGGAGAACAAGCAGGGGGAGCAGCAGAGGGAGCAGGAGAAGCAGGCTCTCTGCTATGCAGGGTGCACCATGTGGGCCTTGATTCCAGAACGCCAGGATCATGACCTGAGCCGAAGGCAGACACTCAACAACTGAGCCACCCAGGTGCCCCAAGGGAGAGAGAATCTTAAGCAGACTCCATACTGAGTGCAGAACCTGACTGGGATAAATCTCAGGACTGAGATTACGACCTGAGCTAAAACCAAGGGTTAGAGGCTTAACGAACTGAACCACCAGGTGCCCCTGTAGACGGTTTTATTTGTACAGCCAAAAACTATAAAGAACAAAAATATCCATCAACAGATAGATAAACAAACTGCTATATCCATACACTGGAATATTAATTATCAATAAAAAGGAATAAACTACTGGTACCTGCAATAACATGGTTGAATCTCAAAGCATGCTGAGTAAAAGAGCCGAGTACCCACCCCCTCTCAAAAGTACCTAGTGTATGATTCTGTTATATAAAAGGCTGGAAAATGCAAATTAATCCAAAGTGATAGAAAAGCACATAAGAGGTTGCCTTGGGGATGAACAAGGAAAGGGGCTCAGGAGAAATTTCAGAAGGGGCCCAAAGGATCTTTTGGGGGTGATGGAAATATCTGTATGGGCAACAGCTTGTCCACAGCCCCAAAAGTCTTTGTGAATCTTGGACCGGCAGACTCACAGCATTCCACCGTGATAGCCTGACAGGAGCTGTGGTATGAATCCAAATGTCAGGCTCTAGCCACAGTGGCTCTTACAACCTTGCCTCTGTTTCCAGAAACTCATTTCTAGGCCTCTGCACAAACCAAAGCAATGTAGCAGAATAATAGCACACAGACCTGGTCTAGAATCCAGGCATTACCACTTTTCAGCTGCTGTTTAAGGGATACTGTCTTCTGTGAGGCTGTGTTTCCTCACGAGTAAGATGATAATAATAATGCAACCTATGTCGGGGTGATTTTGAGAACTGAGTTCATCAATATGATGAAGCCTCAGGGAAGCCTCACTTAACACAGTGCATGATATATTTTAAATGCTAAGAAAATGTTCTAACTTTTTATTACTTCCGCTTCCCTAGGCTTCCCCACTATTCCATCCATGCGACTCTTCTACAGGACCTCACTCATACTTTCCTGACCACCCTTTCTAGAAACTCAAGGCACAAAGTGTCTAGTCTACTTCCATGTCATGTAACAGTCACGAGCCATGTATGGATGCTATCCAGCTTCAAATGTGGTTACTCTAAACTGATGTGCTGCAAATTCAAAATACATGTCAGATTTTAAAAACTTAGTATAAAAATAAGAATGTAAAATATCTCAATAATTTTTTTAAAGATTTTTTATTTATTTGAGATAGAGACAGTGAGAGAGAGCATGAGTGGGGAGAAGGTCAGAGGGAGAAGCAGACTCCCCGTAGAGCTGGGAGCCCGATGCGGGACTCGATCCCAGGACTCTGGGATCATGACCTGAGCCGAAGGCAGTTGCTTAACCAACTGAGCCACCCAGGCGCCCAATATCTCAATAATTTTAATTACATACTGGAATTTTAAAAAATGGATTAAATAGGGACGCCTGGGTGGCTCAGTTGGTTAAGCAACTGCCTTTGGCTCAGGTCATGATCCCAGCGTCTTGGGATCAGGTCCTGCATCGGGCTCCTTGCTCTGCAGGGAGCCTGCTCCTCTCTCTGCCTCTGCCTGCCTCTCTGCCTGCCTGTGTTCTCTCTGTTAAATGAATAAATAAAATCTTTTAAAAAAAAAATGGATTAAATACATCATTAAAATTAACTTTTACCTGTTCTTTTTACCTTTTTAAAATATGGCTCCTAGAAAATTTAAAATCCCTATGTGGCTCACATTATATACATATATTTCTATCAGTTACTGCTGCTGGTCTAGTTGGATTTTTAGTACCAGCCAGTACAAGCTACTCCCTCCAGTCAGAAACTTAAAACTACTGAGGTCAAGTCTACTTCTCATTGCTTCACGAAGTATTAAAATGGCCCAGGGAATGAGGGAACTTTAAATAATGCCTAGTCCCAAGAGTCACGTTATGCCAACACCTTCCTACAGAATCCACCTAATGGTTATCTACCATATACTCAAATCCTTCCAATAATGATAAACTCAGCAATTCCCAAAGCAGCCCTTTTATCTTTGGACATCTCATGAGAATTAGACACTTATTCCTTATACTAATGAAGATCTACCTCTTTAGAGGGCTGATCTTAGTCCTAATTTATCCCTCTGAGTCATTTAGGAAGGCTTAAGAATAGGAAAAAACTACCATTTGCAAATCACTTACAATATACTGTGTAAACTTTACTGTAGCATTTACATTTAACCCACAAAGAAGCCGGGGGGGGGGGGCGTGGGGGGAGAGTAGTAGGTACCGGTGTTATCTCCATTTTATAATAGGACCTAGAGGGGTCAGTGAGATAAAGCGACCTATCCTGGGTACCACTCAGAAAGTGGCAGATCTCAACCCAGAGCTGGCTGACTTCTAAACACCTCCGTTTCAACACGGCATTTGTTGTTATGTCCCCAAATTCTCCTCTTCCCAAGCCATGCAACCTGTTAGCAGCCACAAGGTCAACCCAAAAGCAATCTTACCCTAGCCAGCTAAGGACACCCTTACCTGTCTCAGCAGCCCCAAGGATGTCCAGTTTGTCACGGATGGCAGGTGCCAAGGTGAGAGCTTGGATTGGTGTGGGTGCAGAGAAGCCTAGAAAGCTGAGTGCTCGGAGAACTGGCTTGGGTACAAACAGATCTTTCCATGCTGTTACATCTGCCTTCTGGTCATGCATTTCAGGCATCCATGTCTTTGCTTTTTTGGGCACCTTTGGAGTAGTACCCTGGGAAGGCTCCAATTTTTTTTTCCCTTTCTTTTTTTTCTTTTTTGGAACAGTCTGGGCTGAGCTTTCTGCTACCATTTCCTCTACCTCTGGGTCAGGACAAACTGTGCCTTCTCCCTGGGGCTCTGGCTCAGCATCTTTGACTTCAAACTCTTTCTGGGCACTGGTTCCTTTGGTTTCCATGTCTTTATTCTTCTGGAACTTCATCTTTTTCTTTGAGGAGCTGGACTCTCCTTCTTCCATTCCTGAAACACCTTGTGCCTTTCTCTTCTTGGGCTCCTCCTTTGAGAAGAGACTGGAGGAATCCTTAGCAGGGGAGACCAACTGGTAATCTGTCAGTTCCTCAAAGCACACCAAGTCATCCATCTGTCCGTCTGCAAACATATGCGGGTCAATCTCCACCTGCTTCCATTTTCCCACAACTTTGATTCCCTTTGTCTGAAATTTGCCAAAGTTTGGTGGCTTTGGACTTGATTTTGTCTCCTTCAACTTCATGGTTGCTGAAAAGAAAAGGAGAGAAGTGTTCCATTAGATTGGCAACTGAAGAGCAAAGGGTTCTGAGGCAACAAGTATTTTCTAAGCAGCCTACAGAGAATCAGGCCCTGCAAAGAAGAGAAGACCCAGAGATAGAGAAGCTCAAAGAGAAGAAATATACCAACAGAGTAGGGAGTTTGGCCTGGAACGGAGAGGACACAGGACATGGAAGAGCACGGACACATGAGCTAGATCTGGTTTGGATTCCAGAACCAGTACTTACTGCTTGTGTGCCACTGGACAGTGGTGTTTAACCCTCCCTGAACCTCAGCGCTCTCATC
Source organism: Nasua narica (assembly GCA_028533885.1). Classification (NCBI taxonomy): domain Eukaryota; kingdom Metazoa; phylum Chordata; class Mammalia; order Carnivora; family Procyonidae; genus Nasua; species Nasua narica. The sequence goes on along the minus strand of CM052797.1, from coordinate 117,688,919 downwards.
TTTCAAATAAAGGAGAGGGGCCCAATAATATCTAAGTCACAAAATGTTTAATGCAAACAAATAAAATTATGTAAAGCATGGAGAAAGAAGCCTGCCACACCCAAGTCATTTTCAAGGTCGAATTAAGAATGCGGAGAGTTTTTTTGGTTTTTGTGGGGTTTGTTTGTTTGTTTTTGATAGGGGGTTAGGCGGCCAGCTTTATTACAAGGACTCCAGCCTTGCCCCAAGAAGACAAATGCCTATTTCACCATTCTGGCCTTTGCCCATCCAGCTTTTTCGTTACACTGTAAGTGATTTAAAACACATTTCAACAGAGACCGTTTGGGTGGCACTCCATCCACGGTCTCCCTGTCCAGAAAGACCAAGAAAAATAACAGGTCCTGGAGGGAAGCCCAAAAGTAAACCGTAGTTATTCAAATCCGGACCGGCTCCGGGTCTGTGGCGGACGGCTCCATCCGTGAACCTGTCTCCTCGCCTGTGAAGGATGATGAAGGCATCTGTCCCAGGGGGTCGTTACACCGACACAAAAAGGTGACGCACGTCAGAACCCGCTGGGCATGGCGCCTCACGGGCTCTGCGCGTCAGCACACAAGGAGGCTTCACCCACCGCCCCGGCTCCGCCACGACCCAAATCACCCGGCTCCCACGGCGGCAGGGGTGATCAGGCACGGAGGGCGAAGGGACCCGGCCCCCCGCCTCGCCTGGGGCCCAACGGGCGCTGGACGCTGAGAGGCCGACGCCACCGGGCCTGGACGCCCACAGCAGGGGCCTCCGGTCGCCCTCTCTGCACCCGAGAACTGAGGCCAATGCCCGGGAAAGGCCCACCACGCGAGCCCCGGGGGACGGCCCCAGCCCCGCGGCCCCGGCACTCACCGCGCGGAGACGCCGTCACTGCTCCCGGACACGCCGGCCAACCGCCGCGCACACCCCCTCCGAAGTCCCTCAGCGGCAGCTTCCACCGCAGTTCCGGGGCGGGGCTCGCACACACGCACGCGCGCGCTCCGAGACAGGAAGTCCCGCCCCCAGCTAAACGCCGCCGCGTGATTCGCTGCGGCTGCTCCGTACTCCTCCCGGGCTTAGGAAGCGGGTGGGGCAGGTGAATCCGCGGTGCAGCGTTCCGGCTCAGTACCCGCTCATGCACCCGAACGTGTTTTTTTTTATTCTTGGTCTAGTTTTAGTGCACTGGCTGCCCACGAATGAAGTACCCACTGAGTGCCTGGGAGCCTTGCAAACGTTCAGCATCTAATGTACAACCCGACCAGCCAGTATTAGAGGTGCTGTTTTCTCTTGTTTTTTCATGCCTCACCTATTGCTCACTGATGGTTAGGCTAGGTCCCCCTGACTCCAAAGTGCGTGCTTTCATTGCCAAGCTGAACTGGCTCCTTTGTTACATACAGAGAAATCAGCTTCACAGCAGTCACCTTTTCGATGTGGGCGTCACCGCACCATCAGGGAAACCTTCTGTCTCTGGCTGGTGACCTTGAGAAGTCCTAAAGGAATTCATAAAGTTTCGGTCACGTGAGCCTCCCCACCCTGCCCTGGAGCCAACATGGGACAGAGCTTGAGAGAACTTGCCAGTGTGTCCCCAAGGGCCTGGGTGCATAAAGCCTGTGACCAAGTAGTGTCTGAAGAAGTCTGATGACTAGAGAGGGAAGCTATTGGGATGGCAGAGTGAGGAGGAAGGGCTGCATGTCCCTACATGGCAGGACAGGGTTCCTATCCCCTTTGGGCTAGTTACACACTTGGGGGATTGCAGCATCAGTCCTGACAGAGCCTTGCCTAACAGGGCTGTTTGTTGGCAAAAGGGTCCTCAGCAGAAACCAGCTAGAAATAGGGCCCCCTGGAGTGGAACTTGGGGTCAAAATGGGGCATGGCGGAGATTCTCAGTAGAGGTTTCTGAAAAACTGGCAAAAGCATCTGTATTACTTAGGGTTCCCCAGAGAAAGAGAGACAACAAGATATGTATATACAGAAAGAGAAATTTGTCTTAAGAATTTGGCTCACAGTGATTGTAGAGGCTTGACATATCCAAACTTGGATGAGGTAGGTCAGCAAGTTGAAGACTCAGTGAAGGGTCCAAAGGCAGTCAACTGGCGGAATCCCTTCTTGCTCAGAAGATGTCAGTCTTTGTTTTATTAAAGCCTTCAACTGGTTGAATGGGTCCTACCCACACTGTGGAAGGTAATCTGCTTTACTCAGAGTCCACAGATTTAAATGTTAATCTCATCCCCAAAAAACCTTCACAGAAACATCTAGAATAATGTTTGACCAAATTTCCAGGCACAGTGGACACATAAAAACCACCACAGCATTCTAGGAGAGAAAAGAGTAGCTTTTGTTTGGACATCCTTCATGTTGGAGGAGACGACTCAACTGGATAGCCAAGAAAGATTTGCATACAGCTCTAGCTAAGTTAAAATACCTTTTTGCCGGGCACCTGGGTGGCTCAGTTGGTTAAGCGACTGCCTTCGGCTCAGGTCATGATCCCGGAGTCCCGGGATCGAGTCCCATATCGGACTCCCGGCTCTGCGGGAAGTCTGCTTCTCCCTCTGACCTTCTCACCTCTCATTCTCAGTCTCTCTCTCTCTAATAATAAATAAATTTTAAAAAAAAATACCTTTTTGCCCCTTTATCTCTTCTGGCTTTGTGCAGTTGAAAGCAGCCATATGTAGAGGAAGCAGCCATACAGAGAGGAAGTAGATGAAACAGAGGTGAGGAGAAGATTACCTCCCCTCTTTCCAGCTCTATGTTTCAGAGCCTGGATCAGACCTAAGCTGGGGAAAAGGGAGAAGTTACAAATTTGCATGTGAGATGGAAATTTTGACATCAGATTAGATGGTGTTTTTGTTTATTCATTATGTTTTCACAATATGAGGGGGTGTTTTCCCCCTGATTATTACAGATGAGATTTTAAAATGGCATTCTTTCTGAGTCAGTTTTAGTGGACGCACAAAGATGAAAAAGAAAATAGTAAGTGCACAGTTTCCTTGCTCTTCAAAGCAGGCTCCTCAGAGAGTGTTAGACCTGACAAGGAAATTGTCTACAAACCAGTTGCATGACACTTAGCTCAAAATCTAGGTCTAAGTCTGAAAGGATCGAAATTGAAGAGACTGAGAGAGAGAGCATCTCCTTGCAGAACATTGCGGACAACTTGTGGCTGAGGTTAAATCAAGTATAATTTGGACTTATAATAATTTATTTCAACGAGCATCTCCTTCTTCATGATTCCCAGAGTGTCCTCTATGGAGTATAGCACTTTCCGCTCGGCATTAGACTGGGAGATTTACTTTCTTGTCTTAGTTCTCCTAGATTACAAGTTCCTTAAAGAATTGCCCTCGGATTCATCTTGGTATTCCCTCGCATGCCTAGTCAGTGTCTGGCTGATGTAGTGAGTCATAAGTGTTTGTTGAGTGAATGAATGAGAAAGCCATTGACCTTAGCTTGAGGGCTGATTCCCACTGGCCACTTGTGTAGTTGAACCCAGCACCAGAAGCGATGATGAGGACTGACTTTGTCATACGGCATCTGTTCATAGTTCATAGCAGCTTTTTTTGGTTACATCCCCAAACTGGAAACAACCAAAATGTCCTACAGTAGGTGGATGGTTAAACCGTGGTATGTGATAATCACTTCGTAATGTATACATATGTTAAGTAATTACGTTCAACACCTTAAGCTTACAAAAAGTTGTATGCTAATTATGTCTCAATAAAGCTGGGGGGAATACCTATGGTACATCTATTCAACAATAGAAAGGATTGAACTAGTGGCACACACAACTTGAATAGATCTAAAAGGTATTATTTTTGTGAAGAAAGCCCTTGTCTACAGGGCACGTAGGTCATGAAAGGACAAAATTGCAGGATGGAGAACAAATTAGTGGTTTCCGGAGATTAGGAAGGAGCTCGTGGTTAGAGGGTGAGTATGTGGAGTATCTTACACAGGGCTCCTAAATCTGTTGGAATTTCCTGGGTGACATCTTTTGTTCTAATGGGATGATTCTTAGTGGGCCCCTCGGTGGGGGCTCATCTCCAGAAACCCCAAGCCATGAATAGAAGCTTGGAACTTTAAGCCCCACCCTCCAGGGAGGGGAAAGGGACAGAAGACTGAGTTGACCATGCTTACATGAGGAAGCCTCTGTAAAGTCCCTAAAATGTGGGGTTCCCAGGACTTCTGGGTTAGTAAACAAGAATGCATCCATCCTGGGTGCCTGGGTGGCTCAGTCGGTTGGGCATCTGCCTTCGGCTCAGGTCATGATCCTGGAGTCCTGGGATCAAGTCCCGCATCGGGCTCCCTGCTCAGCAGGGAGTCTCCTTCTCCCTCTGCCCTTCACCCCGCTTGTGCTCTCTCTCTCAAATAAATAAATAAAATCTTAAAAAAAAAAAAAAAAAAGAACACATCTATCCATGGGCTGGAAGGGTGGCACACCCAAAGCATGGGACAGAAAGAATTTCCTATCCTCAGGACCTCACCCTATATAATTTTTCATCCCACTATTCATTTGTACCCTTTCATAGACTTTGTAATTAATCAGTAATAGTAAGTCAAAATTTTTCCCAAGTTCTGTGAGCCTTTCTAGCCAATTGTTCAACACAAGGTGGGGGTCATGGGAACCCCCAATGTGTAGCCAAGATGGACAGAACTTGTGGGTAACCTGGGACCCATTGCTTAGGATTAACATCTAAGAGAGGCAGTCTTATAGGCCTGAGCCCTTACCCTGTGGGGTTAACTGCAGTTATTACCAGAACAGAGTTAAATTGCAGGACACTGAGGTGCTGCCCACAGAGAAATGGAGCAGTGTTTGGTATGGAAAAACCCACACATCTGGTGTCAGAAGTTAAGTAGCTGCAGCACAGAAACTGTTTCCAAATGCTCCACATCACTCAGCATCAGGGAAATACAAATCAAAACCACAGTGAGATACCACCTCACACCGGTCAAAATGGCTAAAATTAACAAGTCAGGGAACAACAGATGTTGGCGAGGATGTGGAGAAAGGGGAGCCCTCCTACACTGTTGGTGGGAATGCAAGCTGGTGCAGCCACTCTGGAAAACAGTCTGGAGGTTCCTCAAAAAGTCAAAAATAGAGCTACCCTATGACCCAGCAATCACACTACTGGGTATTTACCCCAAAGACACAAATGTAGTGATCTGAAGGGGCGCGTGCACCCCAATGTTGATAGCAGCAATGTCCACAATAGCCAAACTATGGACAGAGCCCAGATGTCCATTGACAGATGAATGGATAAAGAAGATGTGGGGTGTGTGTGTGTGTGTATACACACACACACACACACACAATGGAATATTACTTAGCCATGAAAAAAATGAAATCTTGCTATTTGCAACAATATGGATGGAACTAGAGGGTATTATGCTAAGCGAAATAAGTCAATCAGAGAAAGACAATTATATGCTCTCACTCATATGTGGACTTTAAGAAACAAAAAAAAAAGAATCATAGGGGAAGGCAGGGAAAAATAAAACAAGACAAAATCAGAGAGGGAGACAAACCATAAGAGGGAGACAACTATGGGAAACAAACTGAGGGTTACTGGAGGGGAGGGGGGTGGGGGGATAGGGTAACTGAGTGACGGGCATTGAGGAGGGCATGTGATGTAATGAGCACTGGGTATTATATCCAACTGATGAATCACTAAACTCTACCTCTGAGACTAATAATATGTTGATTAAATTGAAATTATTTAATTTCAATTATGTTGATTAGATTGAAAATATGTTGATTAAATTGAAATTATTTAAATTTTTAAATTCAATTAACTTAAAAATTAATTCGAATTAAATTTAAATTAAAAAATAATTTTTAAAAAATCCTAATTCCCACTAAGATGGTAAAAGTAACTTACACCTGAGTCACTGTAATTCACCTAATGCCTTGCCCAGACCATTGAAGAGGCTCCAAGAAGAGACTCCAAGCACCATGCATTAAAACATAAAAACCTTGGAGTACATACATACAAACACAGTAATTTGGTGTTTCTTTACCACCATTTGGTAAGGTCCCTCTTTTTCTCAATAATACCTCCTGAACAATTACCCATGTCAATAAACCTAAATCTATAAATGGGGACAGATCCAAGTTTTAGAGGCCTGAAGCTTACCTAATTGGGGAGGGAGAATGCTTTTAAAAAATTGTAATTACAATACAACATCCCAGTAGCACTATAATATCATCTGAAACCCGGGAAGTATGGCAGAGGGAAGTCAGATGGGGAAGAGACAGCAGTTTTAACCAATTGCCCTTAAAATATCCTACCTTTGCAGATAATGAGAATAGGGATGTGAGCACATGGCCAGAATCACTCTCGGGATCTTAGAAGGAGCCGCTGCAGCACCGGGGCCCTGAGCTGAGGCTTCTTTCGCTTTGTGGCAAAGCTGCCTTTGCCTCCATCATCAGGGGGCTGCCTGGAGTTCTGCTACGTGGAAGTACATTTCATTTACTTGGTTTCCCGTTGTTTCAAACGTTTGGTGTCTTCGGGTACCACAGTAACAGTTCACGTGCTGACATTTTTGAGTTCGCATCTGATTCTTTTCTGAAAAAGAATTCCAGGGGCACCTGGGTGGTTCAGTTGGTTAAGCGTCTAGCATCTGCCTTCAGCTCACGTCATGATCCCAGGGTCCTGGGATTGAGTCCCGTGTTTGGATCCCTGCTCATCAGAGTCTGCTGCTCCCTCTCCCTCTGCTGTTCTCCCTGCTTCTTGTACTCTCTCTTTCTGTCAAATAAATAAAATAAAATAAAATAATAAAATAAAATAAATAAAATAAAATAAAATAAAATAAAAATTCCAGAAAGCAAAATGTCTGAACCAAATAGAATGGAGTCTTTTACTACGTGTTTCTGCTACGGTGGCTTTTGCTGCCTTGGCTTTTGGTGCTGTGGAGAGTCCCAGGGTCCTGTCCTTATCAAGATGTAGCATTATCCTGATGTACATGGCATCAGAGGCAGTTTAGTCCCAGAGCTGACAGGTGGACAGTGGCTTTCTGATACCCCAGTTTTTTGTTGTTGTTGTTGTTGTTTGGGGTTTTTTTAGATTTTGTTTATTTGAGAGAGAGAGCTTGAGAGAGCATGAGCAGGGAGGAGAGGGAGAAGCACGCTCCCCACTGAGCAGGGAGCCTGACATGGGACTCGATTCAAGGACCCCAGGATCATGACCCGAGCCGAAGGCAGACGCTTAACCAACTGAGCCACCTGGGCGTCCCTAGTTACCCCAGTTTCTTGATCATGGTAGCAGTTGCCGCACCCTTGGTGGTCTAGGACTTCAGTGTCATTCTGATGAGGGTGTCCTTCCTGGAAATTCAACCTAGAACCTCCTCCTCCAGTCTTGGAACAATTTTAAAGGTACCCGATTCCCTGTGTTAGAACCCATTCTGCTTAAGTTAGCCGGAGTGACTTCTGTCACCCGTGGCCAAACCCTGACTAATGGACTCACAGATACATGAAACACCCACACCCACACTCAGTTATCTCCTTTAAAGAATTATCTTACTGTTAGTAAGATTGGCCATCTCCCACTCCCCCTCCTTATGTTCCCTCTCTCTCTCTCTCTCTCTGTCAAATAAATAAATAAAATCTTAAAAAAAATAAAAATAAAAACAGGGGTTTTTTTTACAAATACTGATTTATAAGAACTCTTGACAATGGGGATACTAACGGGCGAAGATTTAGGGTTTGGTCTTTTTTTTTCCCCCTCAGTAGATCACGTGTCTCTTAACTCTGTTCATGGTGTTTTTAATGCCATGTGTGGTCTGATGGGACCTTTTTTTTTTTCCTGTCCCACACTTTGTCTTTCCAGCTACCTTGTAGTGACGGGAAACTCAAAGAAACCAATCTGCCTATTTCTCCATCGGGAAATGTCCTCGATGCCTCAAATTCAGCCAAGAAGGTAGAGCCAATACCGGCTGATTCCGGGGCTGCTCCCACAATCCGATTCTGCAAACCTCTCGCTGGCTCGTCCCAAAGACAATGGCCATGCTGGATCCCAAGGTGCAGCTGTTTTTGCTGAACTGTTTGGGTTGTTGTTCCAAAGCTAGCCGGGACAGGGAGCTGGGGGCTGGCCCCCTCTCTTCCTCGTCTGACCTCAGAGGCAAAGCCCACAGCTCAGGGCATTCAAGGACATCTCCACAGAAGCCTCTCCTGCCTTCGGATTCTCCCACTTCTTTCATTTCCTGCCCCTCCCTTCTTCCCCAACTTGACAGTGAGCTGCTCGCTTTCCTCTCCTTCCTCCTTCTTCGTTCTTTCATTCGAGATGCATTTACTGAGCTCCTCAGTACGGGCACAAGAGAGACAGAAAATCTGCACTTTCATGGGACTTATTCCATTAGGGGCAAGAAATAGTAAGTGTAATAACAAATGTTTTCTGAGTGCCTCTGTGTCACCAAACTAAGGCACATCAAGATTAATGAACTTGCCCAACGTCACAACTAATAAGGTTTCCAACTCAGGTCACTGGTGAGAGGTCACGCTGTTCACCGGCAACCCATGCTGCTGTAGAGAACTCGGGCTAAGTTCCTTACAGTTCTGAGATCTGCTGTCTTTGCATTGAGTTCCCCATCGAATTGGCTCTCCAGGCCTGGGTTTAGTGAGGCAGCTTTAGCTGGGAGACCGTTCTCTCCAGAACCTGAATCCCTAGCCCTCGGTTCGGTTCACAATTCCCAGGTTGCTGGGGATTCCTTTCCCAGCTCCAGCTTGGGTTCTCTTGGTGTGTTGAGATGCACATATTTGTCTTATTTTATGTAGACAAAGGCTATTGCTAACAGGCGTCTCCAAAGCCAAAAAGCCACAAAAATTGGTGGGCAACTTAAGAACTGTTAGAGCAATTGCCCCTAAACCCAAAGACTCCTAGTGTCAGGATAATTTGGTCACAGAACAGATTAAATTGACACTATGTCACACAGCAGCCTCGAGAAAATTTCCGTGAAATGAAGTGCACTATAAAACACTGCACAACCCCGACCCAGCAGCACATCCCCTTTAGGTATTAGTTCAACCCTCAAAAACCCAAAGCCTTGGCCAAAAAGATCCTTAAACTCTAAAGAGTCAAATGCTTCACTTTCTGGCACACCTGCTTATTCTGTGTCTAAAAACTAGATTCCCGGAAGCTGTAAATATCTACGAAGATGGCAAAATCCTATTATGCTTGTTTTGTGCCCTGAGAACTTATCTTGGTAACCATCAGGTTGGGGGCCCCAAAATACAGCCAGACTGAAGTGTGGGTTGCACCTCATTTTCAGCTAGGGTCCTAGCAAACTGCTGCTAGCCTGTGGGGGAAATTAGAGTGGTCATCATGAGAAACGTTCCAATTAGATAAGATCATTTAAGAA
>CM052797.1:117608212-117679077 GCA_028533885.1 Nasua narica | reverse complement strand
CAAGATGCCCTTCAACAGACGAATGGATAAAGAAGATATGGTCCATATATACAATGGAATATTATGCCTCCATCAGAAAGGATGAATACCCAACTTTTGTATCAACATGGATGGGACTGGAAGAGATTATGCGGAGTGAAATAAGTCAAGCGGAGAGAGTTCATATGGTCTCACTTATGTGTGGAGCATAAGGAAAAACATGGAGGGCATTGTGAGAAGAAAGGAAGGGTGAATGGGGGGAAATCGGAGGGGGCGATGAATCATGAGAGACTGTGGACTCTGAGCAACAAACTGAGGGTTTTGGAGGGGAGGGGGAGGGGGTTGGGCGAACCTGGGGGTGGATACTGAGGAGGGCACATATTGCATGGAGCACTGGGTATGGTTCATGAACAATGAATCCTGGAACACTGAAAAAGTAGAAGTATTTGGGAAAAGAGAAAAAAAAAAAGAATGCAGGAGGCTCCCTACAAGGGACCAGGGACCGAATGAGTCCTCCCCGCATAATCACATGGTAAAATCCTACCCCCCAGTATGTTCGGAGGTGAGACCTTGGGGAAGGAGGAGGTCAGGAGGGCGGAGCCTCCAGGGTGGGATTAGTGCCCCGATAAGAACTGTGTCGCCCACCACGTGAGGACACGAGGAGAAGCCCGTCCTCTGTGAATGGGAAGCAGGCCCTCGCCAGACCCGTCGGTCTCCCTAAGTAAGAGAAATAAATGTCCGTTGTTTAAGCTCCCATTCTGGGCTACTGGGATAGCCCCACGTGGACTAGGACATCCGCATGTATGGCCTCTGGACCCAAGTCCAAACCTCACAGCCCACCCCGTGGCCCCCACGAGGGTCCTACCATCCACCCTCTCACCCAAACCTCAGGTCCTTCGTGTGCCAGCCGAACTGGAAGCCCCTCCCTCCTCTTCCCTTCCGCTCCTGAGCCCTCCCATGACCTTGGCCTTCTCAAATCCGACTCAAGCCCGACCCTAGGTGTCCTCTCTGCTCCAAAGGCCTGTGAGATCAGAATTCGAAAGCGTGCTCCCTGCTCGGTTTCCTCTTTAAGAGACCTGACTGCACTCCCTGATTGTATGGAGCTTCTTCATTGATTCGGAGGCCAAATCCTTCTCTCGCTTCCCCCTTCCCTCCCTGGGAGCCTCCTGTCCCCTCTCCCGACAGCACCTGGAAAACATCGCCCCTCAGTGCTTGTTGACTGCGCAGCCGCATCTGCTCTGAAACCCAGAGTGAATTTGCAGACCGCTGTTCGCAGCTCGCCCTTGCTCTTAGCCGGCAACTTTTACCCAAACCGATAAACCGATGCAGAACTCCAGAGGCGGATGCTTTCCAGGGCTGAGGGCGGCTCGGAGCGTTCTACACCAACCTAGGGCCTTCCAGGTAGACCGAGCCCTCCCAGCCCTGGCCGAAGAACGTCGGACCGGGGAGGGGTCTCCCTTAGACACCCTCTCACCCAATCTTGCAGGTGGCAAAGCAGCCTGGAGAGGGTCAAGGTCTCTGTGAGAGCAGCATTCGTGGCAGGCAGTGCTGGGACCCTCGGGAAGGCAGCAGGTCTGACTCGGTATTCGGCTTCTGAAAACAAGCGACGAGACGGCCCGAGAGACAACCCCCCCCAGTCTGCTGTGCTCCCCAGTTGGCTGCGGGCACGCGGCCCCCAACCTGGGACCTCCCACCTGGCCGCTGCTTGCAACCCGGGAACCCCCCTCCCTCTTCCTCAGCCCCAGCCTCCACGCCTCCTAATCCCCCAGGACAGCCAACTGCGCCCCCACCCCCAGGCTGCCTCCCGCCCCCTTGGAGGGCACCGTGGTGAGAAAGAGAGGCTGGACAGGAAGGAAGACGGTCATGATGCGGGCCGGGCGTGCATGGCCGCTGGCTGGCTCAGTTCGAGCTGAAGCACTCTGAAGTCTGGGTGCCTGGAAGGGGAGTTCTGGGGACCGAATCTTGATCCCTTGGGCGCTTCCTGAAGGATCTGGGGTCTCTTCTGGCGTTCTTGAGACTGTCCCCTGAACAGCATACTCTGGGTTCCATTAGCAGTGAGATAAATCTCGCTGTCTCCATTTTGTCCAAAATAAATTCCTGGGAGGAAGAAGAAATTTCTCTCACCTGCCGGTGCTTTGGCACCCCCCTTCCCAAGGACCAAAGCACCATCAGAGGTTACCTGCACTTCCGTTAACTCTCACAAGTGCCCTGCAAAGGAGGTGGTATCCATGACACTTGGCTAATGTGCAAACTGAGGCTCAGAAAGGTAAAGCGACTTGCCTGGAGCTGCACAGCCCAGGGGTGGCAAAGCTGGATGACAGAGTCCAAGTCCTGATGTGGTTTCCTGAATGCGGTTGCTTGCCTCTTTTCACTGCTTCCTCCAGGAAGCCCACCCTGTCTGCCCCCAGCCTCCCTCTCTGAGAGGCATTCATTTCTTAAAGACCTTCCACCTCCAGCTCTACCTAGCACAATGCTGAGCACATGTGGGCGACTCAATAAGTCTTGGTCGAGTGATTGTTGCAGGAGACCCCTGGCACCCCTTGACATCACCGTGTAATTTCTTCCTTTTTCTCGGGAGGAAGATGAAATTAACGTGCTGTGACTATTTAGACAAATGTGCCCTTATTGAAAACGACATCATTCATATCACAACGTGAATATGAATAACAGGAGTTGTGCCCCGGGGGATGCCAACAACGTGAATGGTGTCCCTGGAGCCGTGCCGCGGAGCAGCCCTGATGCTGTCTGAGAGCTCGTGAGAAGTCCTTCACAACAGAGAGGCAGGCTTGTGGACTGTGGGCTGTTGCCACGGCAACCCCGGGGTAGGGACTGGCCCCTTTGGTGTTCCAGAGGAATATCCTGTGTTTGAATGTCACCCCTAAGCCTGATTCAAGTAAGGAGAGCCAGCTGTGACCTAGAACGAAGCCAGTATTGAGGATGGCCCACAGCAGAGCGTGGAAAGGACAAGTCCTGGCCGATCTAGGGAGGCTTGGATCACACCATGCCTGAAACCCACCCGGCCACAGAGCTTCAGCTCATGATGCAAACATGCCCCATTAGAAGAGTCAAACCACCTCAAAAAAGAGCAAAGTTGGAGGATTCGCATATCCCCATTTCAAAATTTACTACAAAACTCTAGTAATCGAGACACTGTGGTATTGGCATAGGATAGACATCTAGACCGATGCAATAAATTTGAGGGTCTAGAAATTTACCTTCAGATTTGTAGGCAATTGATTTTTGACAAAAGAGAGGAGACGGTTCAAGGAGGAAAAGATAGGGTTTTTTTCCGACAGATGGTATGGGGACAATGGAGTATCTTTATGCAAAAGAATGAAATCAGACCCTATATCCCATATCATATACATAAGTTAACTAAAAATGGATCATAAACCTAAATATTAGAGCAAAAACTATACATCTTATAGAAAGCTTAAGTATAAATCTTTGTGACTTGCAATTATAATTTTTTTGCACTGTGATGCCTAAAGACAAATAGCCAAAGGAAAAACAGCTCAGCTGGATTTCATCAAAATTAAAAGCTCTTGGAGCGCCTGGGCGGCTCAGTGGGTTAAAGCCTCTGCCTTCGGCTCAGGTCATGATCTCAGGGTCCTGGGATCGAGCCCCGCATCAGGCTCTCTGCTCAGCAGGGAGCCAGCTTCCTCCTCTCTCTCTGCCTGCCTCTCTGCCTACTTGTGATACTCTCTGTCAAATAAATAAAATAAAATCTTTAAAAAAAAATTAAAAGCTCTAGTTCTTCAAAGAACACCATCAAATGAAAAGACAACCGGCAGAAGGGGAGAAGATATTTGCAAACATATATCTGATAAGGGACTCTTACCTAGAATATATCTTAGGATGCAACAATTTAAAAAAACCCAAATAATCCAATTTAAAAATGGGCAAAGGATCTGAGTAGATGTCTCTTCAAAGAAGAGATACAAATAGCCAATAAGCTCATGGAAGATGCTCAACGTCATCAGTCGCCAATGACTCACAAAGCGAAACCACAGTGAGATATGACTTCACCCCCCCCCCCCCACCGGCATGGCTGAGTTATGAAAGACAGACGATACCGGTGCAGACAGGATGTGGAGAAATTGGGACCCTCACACGCCGATTGTGGGATCGTGAAATCGCGCAGCCACTCTGGAAAACAGTTCCGCAGTTTCTCGAAATGTTAAACATACAGTTACCGTAGGATTCAGCAATTCTGCTCCGAGGTATCTACCTAAGATAACTGAACATACACGTCCGCGCTAAAACCCGTATGTGAATGTTCACAGCGGCGTTATTCACAACAGCCAAAAAATCCGGAAACAACCCACATGTCCATCAACGGATCCACTGGTCCACACAGCGGCATATTATCCAGCCCTAAAAAGCAATGAAGTATTGATTCGTGCTATGACGCGGATCGACCTTGAAAACATTATGCTAAGGGAGAGAAACCGGATGCAAAATGTATCTTTTTGGGGTGAAGAAATGTTCTGGACAGTACTGATGGTTGCCCAGTTCTGACTGATGGAAGACATGAAAGTGCGTGCTTTCAGAGGGAAGATGTTACGACATGGGGATTGTATCCCAGTAAAGGGATTATTGGAAAGAAAGGAGCCGTGCTCTCTGGTCAGTAGAAGCCCAGTCGGCGGACACGCTCTCTGTACCGCAGCATCGGCGTCTGGAGTGGGGGGGCTGGCCCCGGGGGGGGGCCGTGAGAAGGGGGACGCTCGGGGAACTTGACCAAGAGTCTGAGGCTTCAACTGAGGAGGTTCCCCTGCTCACTGAAATGTGTCCTCCCAGAGCGCACATGTGAGTGTGAGCGTGTGACCACACCCGTGGGCATCTCCGTGTGTTTGTGAGTGGGTCACGTGTAACGTTAGGCTTGTAGAGAGCCCATGAATGTCCATGTAAGTGTGTACAGTGTGTGTGTGTGTGTGTGTGTGTGTGTGTGTGAGATGTGTGGACTGGGGCCACAAAGACCAGGCAGAGCTAGGAATTCCTTTATAGCTGCCTCCGATCCTGCACCAAATAGGAGCCCATCATGCGTTTGTTGAGTGACTAACGGAGACCCCCAGACCTGCTGGCCCCAGGAGCCCGTGGAGCCATGGAGGGACGGGCTCACGGGGGCTAAACGTGAGCGCACCACGAGCTGGGGCTCAGGAGGGGCTGAGGTTGGAGACCAGCCTGGGGCGGCGGGGAGGCCTCACCTGGATCAGGTTGAGCTTAGAGAAGAGGCCCATGCTCTTGGGTGCACTGAGGTCCGAGGGGGAGCACTGCTGGACCATGTTGTTGATGATCCTTTGCAGGTCGTTGAGCAGCTGGTTCTGCGAGAGGAGGAGGAGGGGGAGGTGGCTGTGGTCCTCCCCCAGGACCCCCGCCCCCGAATCCCGGCTCACTCAGGCCACACAAGCCACCCTCTCGGCCTGCTCTGTGCTCCACTCCCAGCGGGCCTTGCTTGAGTCTCTCGCTCCCCAGGGCCCGAGCATCCTCCCCTGCCATGAAGGACATTGAACTAACTTCCCAGAGGGTCCTCCTGGCTGGAGACCCCTGTGGGCCACACTTGGGGCAGGGCCTGGGAAGGGTCATGGGGGAGCCTGGAGCCCCTTACTCCGGGCAGCCCCAGAGTCCTAGACTTTAGGTCTTCAGGGCTGTGGCCAGCAGTGGCCGCCTTGCTTCTCATCTTAAAGAGAACGATCCAGAAGGGGCTCTATAAACAGGGGCCAATCCACTCCCTCTCTAAGCCCCTTGGCTGGATGTCAGCAACGTATAGATCCCAATCCCCATGTCTTCCAAATTAGGATCCCCTGGGGACCGAGAAGGTCCTGCATTTGCTGGCCACACTCTGTCCGGGTGGAGCGTGCTCCAGGCTTTGGTCCTGGTGTCTTCCCAGCAGCCCCTGTGGCTGGGAGGACACTGGCTCCGGTTTTAGTGAGGACCCAGGGGCCGGAGGGTAACCATTCCCAAGGCCAGGAAGGAACAGCTCGAGGGTTAAAGCCCAGAAATCCTGGCCCCTGGTTGTGGACTTTGGCCATGACTTAGTCTTTCTGAACATTACTTTTCTCATCTGTGAAACAGACACAGGTAGGGATCCACCAACATTTAGGGGGACCCGTCCCGGGTTCGGGCGCTAAGCACTGCCTGGGATGGCCACGGAGAGACGTAGGAATTCCTGAAGATAGTGCCCAATAACCACGCACTCAAAAACCACTGTTCTTTTAATAACCACAGCCATTACAGAAGGACTGGGTAAGCGCCCAGCTTCTGCCAAGCCTTGGGACTGGGCTGGGGGCGTCGGCTCTGGTTCTTGGCAGGGCTTGGCCCTTACCCCTCTGTGGCCTCAGTTTTCCCGCCTGTAAAGTATCCCCTGCCCCATCTTTGGGAAGCCCTTTGGGAGCAGATGGTCACCAGGGCGAGGTAAGGGCGGGGTGTGTGTGTGTGTGTGTGATGCGTTTTGAGGAGACAGCAGCCCCCGGCCCTGCCCCCACTCCCACCCCGCAGACCGGACTCACATTATAGTGGCCCATGTCCTTCTGGGAGGTGACACGGTGTCCCAACTGCCCCCACTGCTTCTGCCTGTGATAATGACATCGCTTCTGCAGCTGACACAGTCGGATCTTGAGGCTCTGTGATGGGAGAGGCTGCGTCACCCGGTGCGGACTCCCGCTGGGGCATCTGCCCTGGGCCGGTCCCGAGGCGCTCACTGCCCCGGGGGGGGGGGGGGTCTGAGCCATGAAGGCAGCGGGCGGCGGGGGGAGGGGAAAGCTCTGGGCCTCCCAGCTGTTCAAGGCACCAGGAAAGGCCGGAAAGGGCATGTCCAGGCTGACTGCGGTTTGAACGTTGACTCATGCCCTCAGAACCCCTTTTCCTCCCGTAACCAGAGCCAAGAGTCTGTGCCCTTGTGGCCCCGGGGGCTGCTGGGAGGGAAGAGCAAGGCCGTGGACGGCCTCCCGTGGCCCAGCCTGCTCCTGCTGTGTTGGCCACACCTCCCCCACCCACGAGGCCCCTTGGGGCTTGAGCTTGGACAAGGGACACACACAGGTGTCCTCACTTCTCTGCGTCTTCGTCTCCTCCCATGGAAAGTGGGAAGAAGAACGCAACTGAGTATCAGACGTGAAATTTAAGGCGCTGTGGGAAAACTCGGCGTATGCTTAAAATAAAGATAAATTAATTACAATAAATAATATCTTGATCCAATGTTTTTTTAAAAATCAAAGTTAATACAAAGAATCCATGATGGACAAAATATTAATATTTTAAAGAAAGATGGGCTACAGTCAGCACTCGAACTCTCACCTGACTCACCTCCCCTTGTCTCAGCCCTAGGAATCAGAGCACTTAGCTCCAGGTGCTGGGTGAGAGTTAAATGAGATAAAGCAGGGAAACTGCGGCTAGCCTCTTCCTGCCCCATCCTGAAGGGTCTGGCTCTCCAGAAGGAAAAAGGTGCAAAGTGGTGTAGGTTTTCAGTGTGGCCACTAGGGGGCAGAGACTCTCTGCAAACATCACACAAGGGTCCTTTGCAAGAATTAACCCACCCTCAGCCTTCCTATCCAGGTCCCCTTCCCCTCCGTGGCCCCAGGCCCCGGGATGCAAATTCACCCTGCCATGCCTTTGCCTGGGCACTTTCTCCTGGCTGAAATGCCTGGCCCTCCTGGCAAAAGTGCTATTTATTATAAGATTAACCAAAAAGGAAAGAGAGGTGACTTCTTGGGGCACTTGGGCACCTTTCCGCGTCCCATGACAACCTACAAGCTAGGCTGCATCGCCGTTTGACAGAGAGAGAAACTGAGGCTCAGAGACGGCCCACCCTTGCCCAGGGTCATGCAGCTAGTCAGAGACTGAAGTGTAATTGGAACCCGGTCGGTTTGAGTCTAGGACTCGTGGCTTTTCTATCCCCAAGGACACCTTTTGAGCATAAGCCGAGCTTCGGGAGAGACCCTGAGTCAGCCAGCAGAAGGGGAGAGAAAGGGATCCAGAACAAGGCTCTGGAGTGACAGCCTCACCCAGACCCTCCTGGCAGCCCACCGCTGCTCCAAGCCTTCCCCCGGAGGTGCAAAGGGACGTGGGGCCCCTCTGCCTCCAGTCCTATGGGCTAAGGGCAACGGACCAGGCTGCAGATCTCTGTTACCAGGATAAGAGCCCTGTGGCTCTCCTCTAGAGACTCCAGCGTCTGGTGGAAGACCGTGTTCATCTTGGAGAAGGCTTCTAGATGCTCCTGGATGTCCTGGCTGATTGCGAAGAGCTGCCCATAGTGCTCCACCATGGTCTCCACCAGGGCCTCGTCTGGCTTCTCCGGCTCCTCCCCTTCATTGTGGCCTAGGGAGACAGTGCCACGGCGGGATGGGCGGGCGCGGAGAGCCCAGCCCTCACCTGCCCCTGCCGGGGAGATGCCACCGATGTGGGTGGGACTTCTGCCAATTCCAGCAGAAGCCCCACAGCTGAGAGGCACCGGAGGACCCCTGCGGGGCTTAGCCCAGGACCGCAGGACCGGTCCTGCAGCTGGCCAGCCTCGACCTGGCCAGCCCCGTCACCCACCCCCTGCCTCTTCTAGAGACGCATTAACATTTGAAAGGTCCCCTAGCAACCAAGAACCCAGATTCTGGAGCCAGGAGCCCCAGTGAGATGGGAGATGGTTCCCAAGGACCTGAAGCCTTCATCCCCTCCTTGGCTCAGTGCTCAAAACATTTTAGTGCTATACAACCTTCCAGTCACATCTCCCAGCAACCCTGCCAAGTCCTGGTGCTCCAGCACACTGGAATGCAACATCCCCAAATCCACCCTGCCGGGCTGTGGCTCCAGCCTATGTTCATGCTGTTCCCTCTTTCCACAATGCTGTTCCCCGTTGCTGAACTCATTGGTGCCCCATGAGAGCCCACCTCTTCCATGAAGCCTTCCCTGACATCCAGGACAGTTTGGGGGGGCTCTCATCCCTCCACAGCGTTCAGTGCAGCAGCCCTGAAGTCAGACCACAGTCTGAGACCCAGCCCCACCACTTCCTGGCTGGGCATTTTGGGCAAGTTCCTTAACCTCTCTGAGCCTAGGTAACACAATTTTCAGAAGCTCATACAGAGGAGTAAAAAAGTTTTTCTAAAGAGGTGAGCACAAAGTTAGTTAATAGTTGTTAATAAATGGTGATCGTTAACAAATGGTAATAGTTATTTTTATTATTGATGATGTTGGATAATGATAAAACTATGTGTTTGATCTCCTTCCCTTTCCTAACAAGCTTCTGGCACTGACAGCAATGGGCTCTGGTACTAATCAGGATAAAACAAAACACAAAGCCCGTTTCTGGTGTCTGTGTAATTTTAGCTGATAATAGAGAAACAGAAAAACAAAACCAAAGACACACAAAATAATAGCAATCCTAGCTAACATGGACTGGGTTTCAGCTGAGTACCGGGTACCGCGCTACAGGCTCGTGAAGTATGAGTTCATCCGATCTGCATAATGGGTGCTGTCCCCCTCACACAGATCGAGAATCCAGGACCTTGGGGGCGCCTGGGGGGCTCAGGCTGTTAAGTGACTGCCTTCAGCTTAGGTCATGATCCTGCGGTCCTGGGATTGAGCCCCGTGTCAGGCTCCCTGCTCTGCAGGGGAACCTGCTTCTCCCTCTCCTTCTGCTGCTCCCCCTGCTTGTGCTCTCCCTCTGTCAAATAAATAACATCTTTAAAAGGAAGGCAGACAGGCAGGCAGAAAGGAAGGAAAGGAGGGAGGGAGGGAGGAAGGAAGAAACCAGGACCTCGAGAACTTCC
This sequence comes from Nasua narica, assembly GCA_028533885.1. Classification (NCBI taxonomy): domain Eukaryota; kingdom Metazoa; phylum Chordata; class Mammalia; order Carnivora; family Procyonidae; genus Nasua; species Nasua narica. Next base: position 117,669,346 of record CM052797.1, on the reverse strand, counting down.
ACCGGCCATATGAGCAGCACTAGTGGCGCGGGGGTTGACCGGATAGGCTCGCTCGGCACCCGCGCCCTTTCGCACCCCTGTGGCATCGTCCTCTGCAGATGAGGTCAAGGCTCACACTGCGCCCTAGTCCCGAGGCTGGGAGGTGGCAGCGGAGGCGAACCTGCATACATACCCTTAGGGATTATCTCAAGGACCTTAATCAGATAGTCTTCAAAAACCTTGTACTTCTCGACCTCTCTCTTCAGCTTCCTCTGCCTGCAGAGACATTTCAGGGATAGCAAGACATGGTTTGGGGTCCCCCAGGTCATGACCTCATGAAGGCCACTCTCTGTGGATCCCCAGCTCAGACCGGCACTGGGTGGGCCCGCCACCCCCACCCCCATCAGCGGGCCGCTGACTTAAGCCTCCCCACCCCATGTCCTGATGAGAAACTGAGTCACAAGCAGTTCAAAGAGCTGCCGTGGTCAGGCGTGAGGAAGGAGCCTCAGGGAGAGAGGAGTCCTCCCTTTCTGGTCTGGGGCGGCTCCTGCAGATCTTCCCTTAGAGGCTGGCCTGAGTCCTCCCCCAACCACCAGCTGGTCACCTGGCCAGGTGCTTCTCCTCTGTGCTTGGCTAGCCCATCTGTAGCGACAGTAACAACAGCCCCTCCCTCCCAGCCTGGCCGGGACCATGTGTGGGGCACCCAGCACAGAGCAAGTCCTCAGTCTGAGACTGGGGGCTCCAGCACCCCCAGAGGGGAGACATCCACGTGCCGCTGACTCTCAGGTGAGCCCCTGAGCAAGCTGAGTCTCCAGTCTCCTGCTCTGCGCCCAGTCAAGGTCAGCGGTCAAGGGCCGAGGCAGAGCCTCCAGGGACTGCGGTGGGCTCTCTATGTGACTGCTTGGGGGCCCAGGGCAGGCCCCTCTGCCTCTCAGGCCCCACTTTCTCATCCAAACGGTCCTGGAAGGTGCAGGGAAAAGCCATCTTTCCCCACGAATACTGTGTGGACCCTGCGTACCATGGGGCTAAACTTTTGTGGGGTTGGGAAACCCTAATAGAATCTGATGGAGGTTTGGACCTTTTCTCCACAAAAGTGCTCACAGACACACCCTTTGCATCCGATTCTGGCTTTTACTGGCAGCCCGAAACCAAAGGGCTGTGCCCAAGGGGTGAAGACCCGGGGTCTCCCTCCGCGGCAGGGGTGGGAGGGGGCACAGCCTCTCGGGTTGACTCGAGAGGGGCTGAGCTGGCAGGTGCAGGGGATGGCCCCCCACAGCCCTGCCTCCGGGATGGGAGACTAAGCCCAGAGGGCCTGGGACGACTCAGGGAGGAGCTCGAGGGGCCGGAGCCCAGCCCCCACCCCCTCCCCACCGCTGCCCTCCTGTTGACTTCCAGGGACTGCTGCCTGCCTTGTCCCTTCCCTGCCTGGCCCTCCGGGCTGTTCGCTCAGCCCAGCCACCTAGCCCAGTGAGGGCGCTACTGGGCGTGGGGCCCGGGCCGCGTGGGGCCGGGGACCGCTCGTACTTTGCCTGGAGCCGGCCGCGTTCCTCCAACAGCTCCTGCAGGTCCCTGTCCTTGTCGCTGGCAATGCTCGGGCCAGCCCCCTGGCTGCTGTCCACGGCCACCAGCATCGCCCCTCACAACCTTGGCCACGCGGGAGCACGAGGGCCACGTGGGCCGGGCCGGAAGACTGGTCAGCACTCTCTCTCCTGACCTTCCAATGGGCCCCGGAAACCAGGTCACATTCCCAGTTCATGGAAAAGGAAACCAAGGCTCAGAAGGGGTCTGTGATCAGCTCAGGGACACACAGCGGGGCTGGATCTGGACTTGAGGCTCGTTGAAGCCAATGTCTGGGGTCTTCCAACAGGTGCCAGAGAGAGCCCCAGGGTTAGGGTTGGAGGCTGGCTCAGAAGTCAGGGTGCACGGGGCGGGGACACCTTGGTGGCCGCTCCTACCCACCCGCCCTCTGCCCATCTATGCCTTCAGTGACATCACATACTCTGAGCGTGTGGAGAGCTCATCAAAGGAGCGCGGAGGCTGACACGAACAAGCTCATGGCCAGGCCGGGAAGAGGGGCCTACCCTTGCCGGGAAGGAAACTAGTTTCCACATGACCTTGCAAAGAGCTCCTGGACCATTTGCCTAAGTCCGGTTCCCAGTTATGACCCAAAGGAAAAGAAAGTCTCCCCGAGCCTGCTGTCCACTGGACGTCTGCTGGACCAGCCGCAGCATGGGGGGCGGAGCAGGGAGAGCAGGGAGGCTGTGTGGTCGGCCTCCCCAGCCCTGAGCATCAGACCCTGGGACAGGGGCATGGGGAAGGAGGAGGGGCCCAGCTGACTCCCTCACGGCTCCAGGAGCTCGAAGCCACGGCCGCTGAGCCGTGACATCATAATGCCGGTCTCTGTCCATTGCAGGACCCACCTGTGGCCAGAGGGCCACCCTCTCCGTGGCCTACCCCTGCCTCCCTGGTTCAGTCCCACAGATAAGGGGGAGAGGCATCGGTGACCCCAGTGGGGACTTGAGCCATTTTTTGTCCTTTCTTTCAGGCTGGTCAACTACAGGCAAGGTAGAGGTCATCGTTAAGGCCCCTACATCGTGGGCTCCCCAGATCCCACCGGTGTGTCCCCAGACTCTCCCTGTTACCTCCTTCTACCTGAGTGTGGGTGGCTATAGCTTGTGCCCTTCCCCAGGGAGGGCACTCAGCAGCCCGTAAAGGCTCAGCTCTGCTCGTGGCTCAGAACCACACCTGGCCCAGAGCAGGGGACAGGGCAAGGTGAAGGAGGCTTCAAGGCCTCAACTTCAGGGACCTGCCCCTGCCGTATGGCCCTGGTACCCACTGTTGGAGTTGGTGGGCCTGTGGCCTTTGGGGGATCCGGGCCCACTGCCCACCCCTGATCCCCCAACTAGCTGTCCAGGTCTTCCCCCAACAAAGGCCCCCATTCCCTCGGACCCCGGGCCTTCACAGAGGGCAGCCTGGGAAGTCACCACCCGAGGATGGGGCTCACTGAGAAGAATGCTGGGGGAAGGGAGGGACCAGGGCGAGGACAAAGCTGGAGGGAGGTGCCTGGGGCCGGGCTGGAGCAGAGACTCGGGCAGGGGCTGGGGCCACGGCTGAAAGGGCGCTGGGCAGGGGCAGGGACAGGGACCTACGCGGGGGCACACACATCAGCGGGTGATGGAGTCAGTCCCTGCCGGCCCAGGAGTCCCTGAGCGGGTCTCAAGGGAGCAATCTCTGCTCTGTCCATGGTCCTAGAGCCTCTGGAACACCTGCGGACCACCAACTGAGACATGAAGGTTCTGGCTTTGGGTTCGTGCATTGAGAAAGCGGGTACACACAGAGGTCTGAGGTCCAGGGCTGCCCAGAGTCCGAACCAGCCTGGGGCGGGGGGTGGGGAGGGGGCCGGAGGAAGTCCCCCCAGAGTTGACAATGTCGGAGGTGGTCCCTGAGGATAAGAAGGAGTCAGGAAGTAAGGTGGGAAAAGTATTCCCGGCAGAAGAAACAGCTGGGAAGGTTCAGAGGCACAAGATAGCATCCATGACCTGTGGGAGCTACAGGCAGATGCTTGGAGGGGAAGGTCAGGGAGAGGGTGGCGTGGCTGCCTCCGGAGAAGCCTACCCCTTGCCATGGGCGCCTACATCCCCAAGAATCAAGGGCCTTAGAGAAGATCGGATTGGCTGAGCCTGGTCATGTGCCCGCCCCTCGGCTTGACGGACAGTTACATCATAGGGGGATGCTTTGGGGGCTGGAAGTTTCCCAGAGCAAATCCCAGGCCCTTTGGCTGGAGGCTGGGAAATGCAGCACACAGGCTCAGGGAAGCCCGGGGAGTCTGGGCTCAGCTGAAGTAGCGGCCTGGTCAGATCGGCATTTTGGAGGTGCCTTCGGGCTCGGAGTGGGGGTGAGGCGAGTATTTGCCAAGACACTTCTAAGTGCTTTCCATGCAGGGCCCAATGTCGTGTGGCATGCGACGAGGCCAGAGCTTTCACAGTGGGGAAACTGAGGCCCAGAGAGAAACTTGCCTGAGGCCTCGCTGTTGGGAAATTGTCGAGCTGTCAATCTAGAACGTCTGGGAGGCCGGGTTGCTGGGACTTGGATACTGATCCAGCGGGAATCCCACAAGCAGGGACATAGGGTGAGGGGGCGCTGCTCCCGGAAAGGCCCCATTAGTGCCTCTGTCAAGAGCAGAGGCCTGCCCCCTCCCATCCCCTATCCCCCAGCCCTAAGCAGACGCAGGAGCAGGCTGGCCAGACCTCCCCTCTCTCTGGGCTCAAAAACCCCAGGACCGCATCTCCCTCTCCTTTAGGGCCCTAAACCCCTGGACCCAGTATGGCCGCAGGCAGGGGCTTGTGGGGATGGTGGAACAATTTACTTCCCAGTAAGGATTTTATTCTTGGCCTCAAGGGTCCCGCGCCCACACCAGGCTGGGAAACGGACTGCGGCGGATCTGGAAATATGTCCCCCTAGCAGGCCCTGAAGAGCGACTCTGCCGCAATGACCAGGGACTGACCGCGGTCACGACCAGATCCCCTGCTGCCTGGAGCTCTGTCTGGAGTCTCTCATTTACTTCTCCGAAAGCTCCTCCAGGGTCGTGGAAGCACGGCTCCGTTTTGCAGAGAAGAGCACTGAGGGTCTCTCAGTAAGGATCAAGGGAACTTGCCAAGGCACGCGGCTAACCACTGGCAGCAGGGTTGGCTGCGTAAATCGTGGAGCCTCATGTGACCTGAAAGTGAGGGGCTCCTGATACAAAAAATTCAGAATTTCAGGACAGCAGTGGTGAGCACAAAGCCAGGGATGGGCTTTTCTGAGCACGGGCCCCAGGCCTAGCTGCTCCTAGCAGGGATTTGAACTCATGCCTAGAGATTCCAGAACCTGTTACTTAACTGTACCCCTTCTCCTCTCCCCCCCCCCCCCCGCTCCCTGCTCCCTTCCAAACTCCTTAGCTTGCCTCAAGAGCCTCTGCTCTCCCTCTCCATCTTCTCCCCCCATCCCTACCCTCACCCAGCGGGCTGCAGACCCCAGCCCTTCCCTGATGGGGGGAAGAATCCGAGGCTGCGAGGAGCTTTAGACCAGGAAAGAAGATCCAAGTGGAGAAAGGCAGGGGGACGCAGCTAGTGAGGGGCCAAGTCTCAGACCCCCCACATTTCCTCTCTTCCCTGGGCTGTGGGGGAGGTAAATCTGAGACAAGACTGTCTGTTCCGGACAGCAAGGAGACTTGGCCCCCGGGGGTATGCTTCAAGGGCAGAGCCACAATTAAATGGCAATAGAGCCCCATGTTTTTAAACCTTAACAAGGACTCCTGGGAATTTGACTGGCTCTTGGGTTTGGCTCAGGTCATGATCTCAGTGTTGTAGGATCGAGCCCCGAGTTGGGTCCTGTGCTCAGCATGGAGTCTGCTTATGTTTCTCTCTTTCCCTCTGCCCCTCTCCCCACGCTCTCTCTTTCTCTCTCTCAAATGAATAAATACATCTTTTTAAAAAATCCTCCAATAATGACAAATGAAGTTCCAACCCTGGCTGACCAGGTCCTATATGGTCCACAGTGGCCACTTCTCCCACGTTGGTCTTAGTCTTCCCTCGACCCACCCCAGGGCCTTTGCACCTATGGTTCCCTCTGCCCAGAGCACTGCTTTCTCCTCCTTGCCTTTCAGGCCTAGCTCAGATGCCCCCATCTCAGAGTACCTTCCCTGATCGTGTCGAACAACCCTGGTCTCCCCTCACTCTCGTAGAGTTCGATTTTAGTACTCATTACTCGGAATCGTCTTCCTGGAGTGTGATCTCCATGAGAGCCGTGCTCATGGAGTGTCCCCGCTGGAGTGTCAGCGTCTAGAAGAATAGTACTGGACATGCAGCAGGTGCTCAGGGGACGTGTGGGCGCAGGCAGAGCTCTGGAGATACACGGCTCTGCGCGTGAGTTCCACCTCCCCGCTAACCACCTACAGAGCCCTCAAGGGCTCACTTAATGTCCTCGAGCCTTGGTTTCCTAATCTGCAAATGAGGACAGAGTGCCTATGTGATACAGCTATTAGGGTCTAAAGATGGCTGAGCGTAAGGCACTCAGAACAGGGTCTGTTATTAGCAGAGCCTCAAAATGAGTGACCTTTTCACTTGCATATATCCAACGACGGGCAGCTCATCCCCTCTCAAAGTAGCCTTGTCACCTCCGGACCACTATGACTGCTAGAACATCTGCCCTTCCTTACACAGAGTGCACATGTGCCTCCCATAGTGTCCTTCCTTTGGTCCTGGTGCAACCGATCCCCGCACAGTCTCTGGCTCCTCTAACCACGTGATTAACAGGGGCGCACAGATTGCTGGAGGCTGTTTGGGTGCAGCAGGGATACTGAAGGCAGACGTGATGTCCCTTAGCAGCCCTGCTCCAGGCATGAGTTGTCTGGCCTTGGGCGAGTCCCTTAACTTCACTGAGCCTCAGTTTCTTCCTCTGTAAAATGGGGTTAAGAATAGTACCTCCCCCATAAGTACCCATGGGAACTAAATTAGCTGGTAGATGCATACACTTAGCACGTGGCCCCGAGAAAGCGCTCGAAACTCAGCCGCTGCTATTCCTATCACTCTGTCTGGCGTTCGGCCCACAGCCTCCGCGTCCACAGCCATTTCTAGGGAAGGCCAGACTTTCTTCTCGAATGCTCTCCAGCCAAGCTGGGGAAAGGGCTGGTCTGTGTGGGTCACCCACCCAAAGCCGTCAGAGTCGACCCTCCCCACGGATAAGACGCAGCATTTTGCACAGTCCCCCCTGAGCGGTCACTCCACTTGCTGAGCTCAGAGGAGGTCAAGGCCCCAAGTCTCTGGGACACGAACCGCCTTGGAGTGGGGAGACTGAGTATCCCCAGCTGGGGTGGCTTCTGCCTGCGCCCTGGGTGGCCTGGAGCCAGTCCTTTTTTACTGTCTTTTTTTAAGGGAGTCTTGATGGTACTGGGCAAACACCCCAAAGAAGACCAAGCAGGAGCAGCGTGAGAGGTGAGGGGACCAGACCTGTGCTGCAGGAAGAGAGGAAGAAAGGGGATGGGGGGGACGAGGGGTAGGAGGGGAGAGCAGATCCTGCTCGGACCCCACAGCCCGGGCCGGCTCTGCGACTATGATGGGCAGGCCCACCCGTGATTTTGCAGCTGGAACTAAGGCTTTGATCGGTGGACCTGAGACGGGGGAGGCCCCTCGGGCGGGGCGGGGGGAGGTCTGATCTAACGGCGGGAGCCCTGGAAAACTTCTCTGGCCCGTAGAAGAGGGATCCCAAGGGATTTGCCATGGGACCGAGATTCAAGGTGAGGGAGGCTCTCGCAGGCTGAGATGGAGGGGTCATGAAGCAAAGACCGGGGAGCCCAGAACAGCCCCCGGCCGATAGGTGACGAGCGGATGAGGACCTCAGTCCTGCGGCTGCCAGAAACTGAGCCCACCAGCAACCTGAACAAGACTGGAAGCAGATTCTTCCCCACTGGCTGCAGAGAAGAGCCTGGGCCTTGAGGTTCAGCCTTAGGAGACCCCGCAAACCCCGATGTCTGGACAGAGACAGGAAGTGCTGTAAGAGACGGGCTAAGGATTTGAGGCTGGATTGTGGGAGCATTCAGGAACTCCCGGGCATGAAGTGCAAGGTCAATGTGAGTCTCAAGGCCATCACCCGACCTTCCGATTCGAAGCCTCCCAAAGCCAGGAGAGTGTTTCCAAGATGAAGTCCCGAGGGCTTCCGAGGAGGGCCATCCATGAGCCCTGCTGAGCGTGCTGGATTCTGGATGCACGCGAGCACCTTACTGTGAGCACGCCTTTCCCTTGGTTGGGGGGAGGGTGCGGGGCTGGGCAGCTGGTCCCCAGGCCCTGAGAGGCCTTCCCAGTACTGGGCGTCCTTGGGCACCACTGAATGCAGCCTGTAATTCTCAGTCTGTGCCTCCAGTCCCGAGGCTGCCAACCCGTCTGACCCGGCAACAGCGTGGCTGGGCCTTGGCCAAGGTCAGAGAGCACCAGCTGGCCCTTTTTGAGGACGGACAGTCCGACTCAGTGCCTCTGGCCAGACGGTGGGGCTTGGACTTAGGGTGGGGGCCGTTTACTCCTGTGTTCATCCAGACTCCCGCTGTTCTTAGCTGGGCACCACCTCTCCCTCGGGCTCTGTCCCGCACAGTTTACAAAATCTTTTTCGCAGCAAGATTTCATGGAGTTGCAGGCCCACAGAGTCCCCTAGTCAGGAATGCTGGGTCTCGAGCTCAGACGTTGCTGCCTGGAAAGTCTTGATGATCTCTGAACAAGGGGCTTGCGTTTTCATTTTGTACCAGGCCCTGCAAAATATGGAGGCATCCCGCTGTCCTCCCTCGCCTGAATCTCAGCCCAGGGGCAGTGAGCTCACCGATCTTACAGGTGCAACCGGGGGCGCCTCCGGCTTAGGGAGCTCGCTGAAACGCACACCTTCCTGGGAGCAGGCAAGGGTCTGGGGAGAGGCTCTGCTGCCGAGGAACAGAACTTGCCCCCCAAGGGTGGGTTGGGAGTATGCTCTGCTTTCCTGACCCCCACTCCTGGTGTTTTCCTGAAAAACAGCCCAGAGCTGTAAGTGCTGTGAGCCCCGGGGGGCCGGGCTGCCTGTGTCCTCAGCTATAGCCTCATGGCCCAGCATGCTCAAGGTCCTACCCAGCAGGCACCCAGTGAATGTCATTAAGTGATCAGAGAAAGGACTGGACCTAGAAGAGATGACATACTCCCCCAAAGTCTTGAGCCAGGCAGTGGCAGAGCTGGGTTCCAAAGTGGGTCAGTGGACTCCGAGTCCAGTGCTCAGCCCTCAGCCACACAGCTGCCTCCAGGCTCTCTGACCCCGCTGCTAGGAGCCATCAGACCAGGGTGTAGGGGAGGGACACGGCTGCTGGGTGGGAGCTGACCCCTGCCTGTCCCTTCAAGGGGGCATTTGAGAGGAAATCGAGCATCCCTTGTGACCTCACCGTGTATAGCAGACATTGTGGCTGCCCTGCTTGGGTCCCCCACCCTGACTACTCAGTGCCCGCCTACGTGTTGTCAGTTGTGTCGTTCCCAGGGCGGGGGCAGGGGATGGCAAGGAAGTGGGGCCGAGACCTCTGGCCACCACGGAAACAGTTTCCCCTTCTTCCAGGGAACAGAGCCAGAAAACGTTTCCCAGCCTGTCTGAAGTTACAAGTGGCCAGGGACCACGAGCTAGCCAATATAACAGGAGGAGTGTCTAGCCTTGCCAGGCTGGCCCGACAGAACGTTCTCTGTGTCCTCTTTCACTCTCTCTCTCTGCTCGCACCTCCGTGCACACAAGAGCAGTGGCCCGGGGAAGGCATGCACGACGGTGGGGTCACCCACAGACACAGCCTGGGTCCCCACGTCACCTCGGGGCGAAGGGCCACATGCCGATGACGACTAGCAGCAGCCTGTAGATTCTCAAGAGCAAGAAACACACTATTGTATTTGAGCCCTTGTAAGTTTGGGATTTGTTACGGCAACAGCTATTTCCTAAATCAGGGGACGAGAGGCCGGGCCTCAGGAGGCAGGCAGACCTCGGTGTAGTCCCGAGTCTGTTTCTCACTGGGTGAGCCCCGCGAGCTGTCCTTAACTGAATCCCACCGCAGGCTGCCCCCTAGGAATCCGTGCCCCGTGTTACGGATGAGGAAGCTGAGGCCCAGAGCCCTGTGGCTAGGGAGTGAGAGTAAGGGCATTTGACATTTGATCCAACTCCACACCCAGTTTAAAGCTCAAAGGAGGACCCCAGATCTTTCGAATGCTCTCTCTCTCTCCAAATGTCCCCAAAGGTCCTGGCTGCCAGCCCTGGTGGGGCTCTGCTGTGGCCTCAAAGGTGCTGAGAATTGGGCTGTGTCACTGCCGATGGCCAGGACCTGCTCATGGGAGTGAGGGCCCAGACGCCTCTGCGTGTGCTCCTGGGGACATTTTAGGGGCTGATGCCTGCAAGTGAGGAGATGTCTGGGTTAATCTCACCTTTAGGCTACATTCTGGTCCCCAGGGCAGCCTCCCGCTGTCCCAGCTTGAGAAAGAGGCAGCCTCTAGTGCCGTCTGTGCACGACAGGGTGTAAGGGGTTCAAACCTACCTGCTCTGGAAATGCTCCATGACCCGAGGGCCACGTTAGTATCAGTCAAGGGCCCTCCAGGTAGGACTGTCAGATTTGGAAAGAAAAAGACCCGATATACAGTTGGATATGAATTTCAGATCAACAGCAAGGAATTGTTGAGTATAAGTATGTCCCATGCCATGTTTAAGATATACTTATACTGAAAGTATTTGTTGCTTATCTGAAATTCAGAGGGAACCAGGCATCGTATATGTTACCTGACGACACCAACAGCAAAACACCCCAGGCACATGCGTAAGGTAAATAAAGAGAAGTAATGAACGGGTAGAGGCGTGCTCAAGGTCAAGGGCGCCAAGACAGAGCGGGGCAGCCAGAGTCCAGCCCAACAGGTGCTGTGGCCACTGCGGATGGAGTTCCTGTCAGAACCCGGTGCTGAGCAGGGGAGGAGCTGGAGGACTAAAAACCCCGCCCCCTTCCTCTGGTCCCGCCCACCTGGCCTCCCATTGGCTGGACGCAGTCAAAAGCTAGAGGTCGAGGATGCTTGGGCAAAGCCACGCTTCAGGCTGGGCACAGAAGGGCGGGGCGGGGCCTGACAGCGAAGGAGGGAGTCAGCTCCGTCTAGAAGAGGAAACCCGGGTTTCTCAATCTCCCTTGGGCTCTGTCCTCTTGATCATGCGTACCGAGGACACTCCTTGCCAAGACGGGCAGGAACAGGGACGGAGTCGCAGATACCCCACACTTTAAGAGGCTCTGTTAGGAGTCCAGCGAGGGGCGCAGAGCGGAGGCTGAGTGCCGGCAGCGAGATGTCCACGGAGGGCTTCTCACCCGCTTGGCATTGCTGTGATCGGCTCCAAGCTCCCCAGGTCCCCGGAACCCTTGCATCCAGATCCTCCCCTAAGGTTTCATCCAATCGTGGGGCCTGTGCTTTCCCGCCATCCAAGTCCCCTGCTATTTCCAACCCGACTAGACCCTGCCCGCAGAAGACCGGCCGAGGTCTACAGCAGCCACATTCCAGTAGCCCAGCTGGCCTCCTGGGAAGTGCGGGTGGGAGGGCTGCCACCTGTGCAGGGCTGGCCCTCCCTGCCGCCTGCTCCCGCTGCCCTCCTCCCTGGGCCCACACTCTTCACTCTGTCCTGCAGAGGTCCTCCCCCTCCTCTGAAGGCTCTGAATGAGGTGGGAGTCACGTCCACCCACACTTTCATCCAAGTATTTCCCAACAGAGATAGCTGGCTCTCTGCCCCTCCCCCTCCCTCATCTCTCCCTTTCTTCCTCCCTCCTTCCTCACGCCACCCTCCCCCCCCTCCGCCCCGCCCCAGCCCCTGGGCCTTGCACTAGGCTGTAGAAATGAAAGAAAAGAGACTAACTCTGAACTGCTGAAAAACCTCCCCGCGCTGCTCTTGCCCAGAGAGGGCAAACTGAGAAGGCAGCCGTCTAAAGCTAGGGGTGAGGGCCTGCATAGACATGGGGCTGCCAGTACCTGGGTCTTGGTCATCCCAGCCCGCAGAACCTGCGGCAACCGCACCTCAAACATGTAGGCAGACGGATGAACGGACGGTCGCTGACAGGCTTTAAGGAACAACGGGCAACCTGGGAACCCGGGTCACCGACTGAGAAGCAGAGCTCCCTGCCACCCTGGCGGGCAGACCTTTGCGGATACTTGAGCCATCGAGAAAGGTCCGCTGTTTATAGGCCAAAAAAGCCCCCAAACCAAATCCCAAACCACCACTCCCCCTTGTCTCTCCACTGCCCCCCCCATACAGTCCAAGACCTTGACATGACTCACAAAGCTCTCCCTATCCAGCCCTGCCACCTGCTCAAGCCCATGATGGCCCTCTGGCCATGCCCATTGCCCCTCGGGCTCCTACTGTGCCCTCTGCCTGGGTTGCCCGGCACCCACCTGTGCACCTGCACACTCTTCCTCTGCCAAGACTCAGGGTGACGGGCATCCCCTTTGCTGGAAGGCCTCCCCTCCTCCCTCCTCCCTGCCCCCACCCCTCCTCCCTGATCCATCCCTCCTCCCTGTCCCCACTCCCCCTTCTACCCCTCCTCCCTCACCTATCCCTCCTCCCACCCCTCTTCCTACCCCTCCTCCCAGTCCCCACCCCAACTTCCACCCCTCTTCCCTGACCGTATCCCTCCTTCCACCCCTCCTCTCTGCCCCACCTCTCCTCTCACTCCACTCTGCCGCCCCTCCCCTTCTGGTTTGAGGCTGTGCCTCCCGGCAGGTAGGGCTCATGTATCCCAGCAGCTGACACTGTTTCTGGCTCTCAGTAGGGCTCATGGCCTTTAACTTGTGCCTTGAGGATGGAAATAGGAGTCATAGTTACCGAGCACTCGCCTCGGGCAGCCGCTGCCCTAGACTTTCTGGGTGCGTGCCTCAGGTCAGCCGTGTACCATCCCACGAGGAAGGTGCTGGTTGTGACTCCGACTGACAGGCGTGAAGAGTCTGCTCCGAGCCGAGAAATCAGCTGCCTTGTGAACAAGACACTCAGTGGGAGCACCACCCACCTCATCCCCCACCTGACCCCGCACCCCTGCTCTGCAGAACCTGCCCGAGGGCCGGAGGGAATGGCCATTCAAGTCCAAGAGGGTCCAAGGGCCGAAACGTGCAGACAGGTGGAGGGAGGGTGGGGGCAACGAGTGAAAAGGGGCCGAGGAGGGTGTTCGGGGCTGGTCACGGTGTGGGACGGCGGGGTGCTTGGAGACGCCATCAAGACGACTGAGCAGCAGGCACGAACCTGGGCCTGTTTAGATTGTCCCAGGATCTGCCTTTCCCCCGGGGGGGAGGCAGCAGCCCTCAGCCAGACAGGCCCCGGCCCCGTGGCGGGAGGGGGGGAGGCGGGTCACACGCTCTCCAGCGGCCAGGCCAGGAGCTATGACAGTGCAGTTTGGACCCGATGCTGGCCAGCATCAGCGGCCCCAGGAACGCTGGAAAGTAAAGGACAAAGTGAAAGCACAGAGAGACAAAGGAATTTAAAAAATCTGAACCCTGTACTAACTGAGTGAATTTGGCAATGCCTCTTGAAGTCTCTGAGCCTCCATCTCCCTAGCTGTAACATGGGGATGGTCACATTCCCCCTCCCCCGGGTGTGGGACACATCGCGCCCTCCTTCCCAGTGTCCGCTCAAGCCAGGGGTCCCCGGAGGCCTGGGGGGAGGGCATGGGGGGAACCAGCCTCCCTGGGTCACGTGCAACGCGGTGAGCGTGCGTGGGTGTGAGCGTGTCTTCGCACACAAAGGTCAGCGGCAAGGGCATGAACTAAGTTGTGTCCGACGGCCATTATTTGGAAATTACATACGATGAGAGGTTGAATCCCAGGATTCAGGGGCTCTTTCAAAATCATTCTTATCCCATTTTTTATTTCTGTTTTGAAAATACAGGTGGGTAGGCTCGATTGGGATTCCAACGGACGCGTTGGATTCCTGATCTCAGAGAACAAAGACACGTGCGTGCTCCGACCCGTAGTGGCCCATTCTCACTTCACAGGCACTCGGAGTTCTCAGAATAGCCCACTCACCAACTGCCATGCCAACCGGTGGGTTCGACACACCTCTTCTCTTCCCTTAAAGAACATGAGCTCTGTGCGTGTGTGCCCCCGCGTGCGGGTGTCTGCGTGCACCAGCCGCCAGCGGGAGCCTGGCCCCGGCGGAGCCAGGGGGGCCTGGGAGCCCCCTTTGCCTGCTAAATGGAGAAACCCGAACCTTCACAATGATCACCAAGGCTGCTCCTTTCGTTTTGCTCAAACTGTGACTGCATTTCCCTCTGCCCGTGACCTTCAGGGCTGGTTTACGAGCCCCGTTCAAGGAGCCATTCCTATAGCAGTCAAAGGCATTTGAAATCCAAACACCTGGCCCCTGGATGGCAGCTCTTGCTGAGATCCGAAGCCACCCCGAGGAGCGAAGGGGAGACCCCTGCCCCTTCCCCTCATCCACTCAGTGCAGATCTCATTTTCTTCTCACCGGCCTTTCTCCCATGGCTAGCCAGGCTTTCTCCCCCACAGCACCATGGACGTCTGGACTGTTAATTCCAACAGTGAATTCTATGTTAATTATGTATTGGGGAGGCTGTTCTCTGCTTTGTAGGGTGTTTGTTTGTTTATACTTTGTAGGATGTTTAGAAGGTCCCCAGCCTCTAGCCTCTAGATGCCAGAAGCAACTCCCCTTCAGTTGTGGCTACCACAAATGTCTCCAGGAATTGTCAAATGTTCCCTGGGAGGAAATTGTCCCCGGTGAAGAAGTAGTTTCCCTGCCAACCCCTATCCCCTCTGTCTCTATGAGGAAGTTTAGGCTAATAACAACCACTAATATTTATGTCTTTATTCTAAGGAAGATATAGATACTTTCTTATGAGATCTTCATCTTATCTATCAGGAAGCCAAGGCTCAGAGAGGTTAAGGAGGTGGTCCAAGGTCACACAGCGAGCACGTGGTAGGGCTGGCGGATGACTTCAGAGTCTGGACTCTTGGCCACTGGGCTCCACAGGGAGATCCGGGGCAGTCACTTCCCAAGTGATCCTGTGCTGGGAGTGGCCCCAGCTTGACCTCTCGGAGTGGGAACAATGAGACACAATGACACTGACGCCCAAACTGCCCGGCTCGAAGCCTCGGGCCACTCACTGGGGCTTGTGGTCTGTTGTAAACCACGTCCTCCCCACCCGAGCATGTCTGGGGTTCTCCGGCAGGTAGCAGGCATCTTGGATGCACTCACGAGGGGGTCCAGTCCCCCTTTCTGGGCTTGCCTTCCTCTGCGGTGGTGGGCTTCCTGTCCATCTGCTCATCTGCGCAGCACCCTACGATGCTCCATCGCTAAGATCCCACTGTAAGCCTGGGAGGGAGCTGCAGAGAAGGCAGGAGTGGTTTCTAGAAGCTGTGGCCTCCTCAGAGCCTCCAACCTTCTCGCTTTGCTCTTCGGTTCTTGCAGTTCTGTGTGGGACGGAGGCTAGTGGGCAGACGTCACCGTCACCAAGTGCAGGCAAGTCCCAGGAGGGTCCTGGGGCCTCCACCTGTAACAGAGGGGTGCTGACTCTCTCCTCGGGGGCAGCCATGCCGTGGGACCCCCGGTCCATCCCCTGATCCATCACACCCAGAACCCGGCCGTCCTCATTAGAGCAAACCCAGGGCCATCCCCAGAGCGGCAGTGCTGGCTGGCACCTCTGCGAGGTCACATCGCTGCCACTTCAGATGCCCCTAGGAGCAGACAGCCACGGGTCTGGAGTGAGATTGCCTCCAGAGTGGCGGGCCCGGGCACTGCGTTCGAGAGGCATCTGCCATCCCCCCCTTCGTGGCAGTTCAAGAGCCAGTGGGTCCGCGGCTGGCCCCAGGTCTGGCCAGATGGGGAGGGGCGAGCCGGGAGCTGCTTTGTCCAGCCGGCCCTACAGTGTCCCACCCGGCCTGTGGCTCCTCCCTGGGAAGGAGGCTGGGTGGTAGGGTCTGCGTGCGAGGGTCCTTTTTCTCCTACCAAAGGGCAGTAGGAAGCTCTCGGCCCCGGTACGGACACATCGATGTCCCTAGAAAACCTGTTCCCCGCAGTTAAATTGGGTTGAGCTTTGTTTCTGAGTTCCCAGAGTTGACTTAGGCAGTGGTGATCAGGCCCTCTTGGAGGGGCTAAGGGACGTGACCCCCGGGTAGGGCCAGCAGCCTCCAGGATGGGTCAGCCTAAGGCCCACCGGCCGCCTGAGCTCACCCGACCGAGAGGAGACGCCCTTCCCTCCTCCACAACCCCCTGCAGGTGGCAGGTGCAGAGGAAGAAGTCCCGAGGATAAGCGTCCCCTGAGTCAGGCTCTCTGAGCCCCGGGATCTCATCAAACCCCCTACGAGCCGTCGGACGGAGGATCAGTCACTCCCATTTCTCTCCAAAGATGAAACAGATTCGGGGAGGTGCGGGGCCGTGGCCCGGGCCCAGCGGCAAGGGAGGAACAGGCGGGGATCATCGGACCCCGGTGCCCGTGCGGGAATTGGGTCGCTGTGTCGCTCCCTGGGATTGCACGTGGGTGGCATCTCCCAGCAAAGACGATGCCGTCTGCACAGCGCTGGCCAAGCATGTCCCAGCCATGTCCCTGCCAGGCCCAGGGCGCCCTCCAGGGGCAAGACAGCCACCAGAGGGAGTCAGAACTCTCACACAGACGGTCCTGGACTCTGGGGTTTCTGCTGCACATGGGCCTCTCCCCAGAGCCCCGAGAGCCTGGCGCGGTGCCAGGCGGCCTCACTCTGCGCCTCTGGGCAGGGGCCGCTCAGGGCTGCCAGCCAAGGACGGTCGGTGGGAGGTACGAGGGGTTTAGAGCAGGGAGCCATGAGGCCGGCTGAGCCCTAGGCCCTGCCTTGTCCTTCCATCCTGTGGCTCTGACCAGGCAGTTCTTGTCTGGGGTCCGTTATGGCTCAGGAGGCCCAGCCGGCTCTGAGAGCCCCACGTCCCCGGATCGGGCTCGTGCCCGGATGTGCTCATCTGGACGGAAACCCTTGTTGGACCCCGCCATTCCTCCCCTTACATGCACGCGGGGCACTGGAGAGAGCAGAGCTGGACCAGGTGGCCCCTTGCCAGGCCCTAGGGGTCCTCCTCCTAGTAGGTGTCGTCCCACACGGAGGCTGTTGACGGCA
Source organism: Nasua narica (assembly GCA_028533885.1). Classification (NCBI taxonomy): domain Eukaryota; kingdom Metazoa; phylum Chordata; class Mammalia; order Carnivora; family Procyonidae; genus Nasua; species Nasua narica. The sequence continues at coordinate 117,652,745 of CM052797.1, read as the reverse complement.
TGAGGCCGGCCTGCCCCTTTCTCCCGGCTGAGGGCTGAGCACCGCGCGCCCCTTGCCCCTCACCCCCCCGGCTCTCTAGAAATGGGAAGATTGTCTTCTCTCCCTCGGCCCCCTGAGCTGGGAGGTTGAGGGGGTCCAGATCGTTCCAGACCAAAGCTCTGTCGGCTCCATAGCAGAGGACATATGCCCACTTTAAAGAAAGAAAGAGAAGGGGCGCCTGGGTGGCTCAGTCAGTTAAGCATCTGCCTTCGGCTCAGGTCATAATCCTAGGGTCCTGGGATCGAGTCCCGTGCCGGGCTCCCTGCTCAGTGGAGGGCCTGCATCTCCCTCTCCTTCTGCCTGCTGCTCCCCCTGCTTGTGCTCTCTCTCTACCTTTCTGTCAAATAAATAACTAAAATCTTTAAAAAAAAAAAAAAAAAAAGGAAGAGAGGCTGGGATTCGTCTCTGCTTTCTCCTTGATCCCCTCTTTCCCTTTCCATAGATGCACCTTCCTCTCTCCCAGGACTTGGCCTTTGTGGGCCTCCCACCTCCTCCCCCTGCTGTCTGCGCTCTGTCCACCCCCCTCCCCCATCCAGGATGCCGTCCAGGGTGAGGATTGGACTCTTGTCTGTTCTTCATCTCTTGAAACCAAAATAAACTAATATCAAGAGGCAGCCAGGGCTGGGGCCAGGATGCCAAGGCCACAGGGGTGCTTATTTTAGCGGCTGACATTCCATCACTGGGTCAGAGCCGTCCCGGACTTGGCACTGACCCACATCTCAGCTCCCTCCTCCCCGCTCAGCGGGCGCTTCCTCTCCCTGCTCTCTCTTTCCCTCCTTCCTGGAAGAGGCATCAGTGTCATGGGAAAAGAGGCAGGTGTCAGATCCTCTCTGGGCCCTGCTGGTGTAGAGCTCTGTGAACTGCCTCCCTGTCTCACACACACACACACACACACACACACGCACACACACACACACACACCTCTATTTATGGGAATTTGGAATAAAATAAACGAGGGAAGCCTGAAAGGGATAGGCCAGGTATGTGTGTGTGTGTGTGTGTGTGTGTGTGTGTGTGCGCGCGTGTGGCCAAGAGTCAGGCCGAGGCTGGCAGGCAGGGCCGCAGCCCTCCCCAGTTCAGACCTAGAAGCTGTGTGGCTTGAATGTTAGCGCAGACATTCAACACTTAGTGAGCCCTTCCTACGTGCCAGGCGCTGTTGTAGGCACTGGCACCCGGCAGTGAACAGAAAGACTATTTTAGGTGGGAGAGATAGGCAATCAACAAATGACATAAATCTGTAATAAGAAACGGGGGGGGGTGATAGGTGTTATAGAGAAAAAGAAAACAGGATGGGGGACGAGAGAGGGAGGGAGGGTGGGTTCTGTTTAGGATCAGAAACAGATCCTGGTGCCACATGTGAGCCCAGGGGGCTTTTTCTCGGGGGTCGCATCCTTCTTCCTGGGACTAGTTGTTTGCTTTCAGACCCAGCATTTATCCATCCCTCTTTTACCACCTTCCGTCCCCATGAAAACTCTCGCTGGAGGGCTGTTCCACGGGCCCACGTCTTCCACAAAGGGGGCGTCTTAGACAAAGTTGGAGACCCAGGGAGGACTCCAGAGATCACGGAGGCCTGGGATCCTCCGATGCTCGATGTCGTTTGTCATTCAGGACGTGCAAATGAAAGCTGTGATGAGAGACCACCAAAGCCCATGAGAATGGAGGACATGAACAAAGTCGGAGCGCCCGGAATTCTGATACACGCTGACGGGAATGCAAATCAGTACAACAACTTTGGAAAACTGATGGATTTACTAAAGTTGAACACACGCCGCCCATCCCATGACCCAGCGACTCCCATCTGACGTGCGTACCCAGCAGAAATGGGACATGCACGCACCAAAGGATGTGAATTGGAATGTTCATAGCTGCGTGTTCCTCAATGGCCCACGCGGCCCAGATGTCCGCCCGCAGGAGAACAGATAAGCTATGGCATAGTCGGCGTGGAGAACCACACGGCTCTGAGAAGGAACAACCCAGAACCTGGATGGATCTTGCCGTGCACCGTTGAACAAAGGAAGACGCAGGCGTGATGCCACTCGTATGACCTTGAAAATAACCTTTACTGTTAGAGGTCAGGGGAGTGGTCACCCGCCCTTGGCAGGAGGAGACGGGTGGTGGCTGTCGAGGCAGGGCAGAGGAGGGGTGCAAAAGGGGGGCCTCTGGGGCGCTGCTCATATCCTCTCTTTGCTGCAAATGCTGGGTGTTTTCCGTTTGTGGAATTCCACTGAGCTGTGCATGTGTGTGCACTTTTCACGTGTATACAATACTTTAATAAAAACTTGCAAGAAATCAGCGCTGTTCAGGCCTCGAATCAGATGAATTCACAAGGATTTCTGGGGTAGAGGGGTGCCTGGGTGGCTCAGTCTACTAAGCATCCGACTCTTGGGTTTGGCTCAGGTCATGATCTCAGGGTCGTGAGATCGAGCCCCACGTCGGGCTCCATGCTGGGTGTGGAGTCTGCTTAAGATTCTCTTTCTTGCTCTGCTTCTGTTCCTCCCCCTTCACTCTTTCTCTCTCCTCTCTAAATAACAACAACAACAACAACAGTAAAGACTCGCAGGGTAGAGTCAGGCATAGGTAGGTTTAATGGGATTCCACTGCCAAGTCTGGAGGGAGCAGCCCATGATGTCAATAGACAAGTCTTGAACTTGGGCTTGTGGACCCTTTCTGCAGGACCCTCAAGCCTCCCAACTGGGATGAGTAAGGACCAGGGGAAAAGCAAACATTCACCAACTGAGTTTTGTAACTTTGTGGGGTTTCTTGCTCTTCCCCAACATTCGGATTCCCTGTTACACTGGGGGAGTGGGCAGGGGGGTGGCGGGCAGAGCAGGGGCTGAAAGCGCCGTGCTTTATGTCTGGCAGTTGTGGTTCGGATCTAAACCATGACTTATACAGCACGGGACGAGGGACAAGTTCCCCAACCCCCTGAACCTCAGTTTCCTCATCTGTCAAGTGGGGGTGATGATAGCACCTGCCGGGGAGGTGGTATGAGGACAGCAGGATGATGCCATTTATTTTTAAAATTCGATTTTATTTAAATTCAATTCTTGAACTTACAATGTAGCTAAGGATAGACCACATGGCATTTCCAGCCGGTGGGGATGTTAGTGTCTGGCAGTGTGCCAGGAGCGTCCTGGAGGCTCCGTGCGCGGGGCTGAGGATGTTGTCTTTGCCACCTGAAGCTGGCATTTTGGGCCGTTCGATCTATTCCAGAAACAGGGGCTTTCTTCCCCGGCCGGCCGTGTGCACTGCTGCTAGTTTCTCTGCTTGTTTGCTCCCCCGCCTTTTGCAGCCCAGCCCAACCCCGAGACAGCCCATGTGGCTGGATCTCTGAACCTCCAAGGGAGGCTCTGGCCCTGGGGCTTACTCAGCGGGGTCTGCCAAGGACGCTTATCCCAAACCCAAACACGCTTCCCTCCCACTTACCCCAAACCCAAACACCCTTCCCTCTGGCTCTGCTCCACTTCGTTCATCTTCTGCCTCCTTGCCTTCCCTCTGTGCTCCCTTCTTTCTCCCTGCCCTCTTCCCAGCCTCCCTGCCTCCCCCACCTTCCCCTTGCCCTCCCCCTTCTGTCCCTGCATCCCTCACCGCTCCTCCCTCTTGCTCTTCTGTCTTCCAGGCTCCCCTTTAATAATAATCCCCCCAGATTATCTCAGTGTCCCTCTCCCTTGCTTCCCTGTTTTCCCCAATTGCCTCTTCTTTCTCCTCTCGTGGATGCCTTATCCCCTCTCCTCCTGCTCCTCTTCTTTTCCTTCCTCCTCTCCATCACCTCTTTGCACGTCCCTCCCCTCTCCTGTCTCCCAGCTCCAGCTCCCCACCCTCTTTCCCTCTCTCTCTCTGTCTCTCACCCTCCCTGTCTCACTCTTCTCTCGCTGCCTCCTGGGGAGTTCCAGAAACATACCCATATATGGCCTCCATGTCAAGGATCACAAACGACGACGTCACGTGAGGGCCAGAGCTCCGAGATGCTCTCTGCCTTGAGGTCCGTAATTGACGCACCGTGGAGGGACCGAAGGCGGCGGGACAGCCTCCTCCGTGCGATCTTCAAACAGGACATCCGAGATGCACAACATCTTATAGTTTGGCTGGCCATCCCTGGTCATGCGGTGGGCCCGAAATAAACTCCTTGCTTCAAAGGAAAGCGTTTTAGAACTGCCTGGCAGAGCAGCCAGGAGCTCAGGGCCAGGGCAGAAGGAAAACGCAGGGAGCATGTTGTGAATTAAGACACTCTCAAGAAAACCTTCTTTAGTACCCCTGAGTTGTGTGCCCCTGTTTCAGAGCCTAACAGGTAATGCATGCTTTCGACTTTCTTACACAGACTTCGAGAAAGATTATTTAGCTGGGACTTAACCACCGAGCTGCTTGTTGGTGATTCCTTGTCATCAAGACTCCTGTGTGTGTGTCTCTCTCTCCTGTCTCTTGGGTTATAAAGCATGCCGGGGACGCTCGCTTTGGACCTGGGGGACAGAGAATCAGCCATATGCATGCACTGATGCCTTCTCCATGGGATGCTCGCTCAGAATGTCCCTCTGCTGTGCACTTCTAAACATGGAAATGGAATGGGATTCTCCGTGGTGCTCTTGTGGGTGCTGTGGACCTTGGGCAGGATCTGTGGGGGACAGATGACCTTCAGAAAGGCTTTTAGGTCAGGTGGATAGATAGCTATGTTTATGCACGTGGGCATCAAAGTCCCATGGCGTTGAGGGAGAGCCTCTGTGTGCAGTTTTGTGGGGCGATAGTGGCCAGGTGCCAGGAGCCTTACCTGCCATGGCTTGGGGCTCAGTGGGGGGACGTCCAATCTGCAAACAGAGACTGCGACGCAATGTAAAGAATGAGATGTTCTGTGAGATCTAACAGAGCGCCTTGGGATTGGAGAGATGCAGAGTACCTTGTGTGCGTGTGTGTGTGCGTGTGTGCACATGCATGCGTGCGTGTGTGTGTGTGTGTGTGTGTGTGTGTGTGTAAGCATGAGGACATATCCAGGGATGAGATAGCTTTTGAAAAGCTAGGTGGATGTCACCGGGCAGAGGGTCAGGGAGAGGGACCTCTAGGTGGAGGGGCAGCTCTGGCAAAGGCGGACATGTCCGGGGGGACCTGGGGTGTCAGCAGGAAGGCAGAGCTGCTACGGTGAAGGGTCATGAAGGGGAGAAGTGGGGACAAAACTGGTGGGGAGGAGAGGGGAGGGAAGTTGGAGGGAGATGCGGCTCCCAGCAGGCCATGTACGAGGATGCAACATTTTCTGATTGTTTTGGAGCAAGGAAGGTGCAGGTGGGATCTGACTTCAGGGAGCGCCTCAGTAGCCAGAGGGAATGGCCTGGAATGGAGGGGGGGCGGAGAGAGGCAGCACCAAGTAGGGAGGCCGGGTAAACGACGGGGACATGAGGCAGGACAGAGGCCAACAACCCCCGCCCCCCCCCCCCACACGAGGAAGGACGCAGGGCTCCCTCACAAAAGGGAGACTCGGGCATGAGGCTGGGGTGGAGACGGCTCCAGGGCCCAGGCAGGGGCAGCGGGGACCAGCTTGGCAGCCACAGTCCGCGCCCTCCGCAGCAGAGGCCGGCGCAGGGCACGGGGATGCAGCCAGTGGCAGACGCTCCCGTCCCTTCCAAAACAGTTGGATGGGTCCCGACAGCTGGTGGCAGGCCTGTTTACATCCCGGGCTCCTCCGGGAGCTGGCAGCGGCTCCCACCTGGCGCTGTTCTTGTTTGCATCATCCGTTCTTTGCACAAACAGACTGGGCCGTGAGTGCCTGCGATCCTCCGCCCCTGGTGACCTTAAAATGAGTAACAGGGCCATTGGTACCCGTGGGCGTTCATGGAGCACTGGCTGCAAGCCAGAGCTTGGCCCAGGGCTTTGGGTGACTTCTCTCCTCGACTCGTCTCAAGGGCATCCTGCGTTAGAGGCGATCGTTACTCCCATTTCCCAGATGGGAAAACTGAGTTTCTGGGAAGTTCAGGGTCTTGCCTGCAGACAGCTAGGATGCGTTGGAGTTGGGGAGCCAGTCCTTCACCTCTTGGCCCCCAGGGTCCACATTCAACGCCATAGCCTCCCTGGGGCCCTGCACAGCAGTAAACAGACCCGTCCCTGGCACAGTCAGGGTATCATAAGGTCCCCGTATATTATGGACAGGCTAGATCCAAGAGAGTTTTCCCGAAGGAGGCACAAAAATATCTCTGGACCCGCCCAATGTCCTTCCATTTCTGAGCCACATAGGGTCAGGCTGACCAGAGGAGATGGTTGTCGCAGGGCTGGTTTGTATCTTTTTTATCCTTAGCACCTTCTTTTGGACTAATTAATGTCTGGGAATATCAAGGAAGCCCTTAAGAGCTTTGCAGCTGGGGGAGAGGTTTCGGAGAGGGGCTCATGACGTCAAAGTTAACGGACTCCTAATTTGCCGGATTTTTTAAAGAAAGGGACACAAAGGAGAGGGGTAGACAAAGAAAGGAAACACAGGATGAGCCGAGAGGAGAAGAGTGAAACAAAGGCAGGAGAGTGGGGAAAAACACAGAAAGGAGAAAGATTTTGATGGGATCTCAATTCAAAAGGTTTCCAGCCAGTCCTGTGATTGGGCCCCAGTGAGAGGAGAGGGGCTGGGAGGGCCCTCCTGTCCCACCCGAACCTTCCCACTGTACCTTCCCACTGTGCGGCCTGGAGCTAGAGCTTCCAGAAGCCCCTCCTCCCCAGGGGCCAACGTGAGGGCCCGCGCTCTCTTGGTGTGCAGGCTAGGGCTGGGCAAGGCGGCGCTTGGGCTCCAGAGGGCCAGAGCTGCACAGAGGGTAGGATCCACACCAGAAGCCCCACCCCTCCTCACCCCACCCCAGCTGCCCCGCATGGGCGCAGAGCCCGGCATTGGCTGAGCCCCAGGCAGAAACTGGGTTGGGGCCTGGAATTCGGCACCCAGACCTATATGTGGCCGAGCCCCGCTGATGGGCCTGGCTGCAGCAGGAGAAGGACAGGGAGGTGGACCAGGAGGGGTGCGGAGGGGCGGGCTGGGCAGGAGGTGAGAGAAGAGCCCTCCATTTGGGAGGCTGAGGCAAAGGCTTGCTGCCAGGGGCCTGGGACCGCAGATTCAGGTCAGCAAGGCACACTCACCTCCCCTTCAGGGGATGGGGTCCCCAGCTCCCCCAACCCATCCATCGGGCAGAGTCTGGGGTATGGTGGAGTGGAAGCAAAGCCAGCTTCGGACAGGTTCAAATCTCCAATCATCACCTCCCACCTGGGTGACCGTGGCTGCTCCTGACCCCGCTCCTCTCCCAGGGCCTCAGTTTCCCCTCCGTACAATGGGGGAGAGAGTGCCTGTGTTGGGGCGTGGGGTTGGTTGGGGCCGCTGCCTGGAGAAGTTCCCCTCAGTAACTTCCAGCCATCCTGGCCCAAACTTGGAAGCTGGGAACCCAGGAGCTTGTGAAGGCCTCAAAGGGCCTCAAAAGGACCTGGGATTAGCAGAGTAGGGAGGGGCTTCGGGGAGGGGCTTTTTAGAATCTTTAGAGCCTGAACAAAAGGACCAACTCCCAGCAGCAGTGAGTGAGGCCAGTTAGCACTGCCCGGAGGGCAAAAACCCATCCTGGGGCTTTGATGTGCACCCCTCCTTGGGGGGGAGGGGCCCAAGCAAGGTGGCCTGGATTCCACTCTCCATCTCCCCAGGCCTGCTCACAGTCTTCTCCAGAGCAGAAACTTCCAGCGTGAGTGACCCCTGGGTGCTGCTCTGAATACTCATTTTCAGAGAGTCTGGGGGGAAAAGAGGGGCAGACAGGCTTGTTCTCAGCCCACTGTGCCAGCTGCAACTCAGTCTTCCCATCCGCGCAATGGGAAGAGCCCTACCCCGCCCCCACCAGGGACTAGAAAGGTGTGCGTGAAAAAGACCGCCAACACCAGCTGCTTTTATGATTGTGATTTTGCTTATTTATTTTTATTTATTTATTTTAAAATTTATGTATTCATTTGAGAGAGAGAGAGAGAGAGATGGAGCACAAGTTGGGGGAAAGGCAGAGGCAGAGGGAGAAGCAGAGTCCCTGCCGGGTAGGAAGCCCAAGGTGGGATTCGAACCCAGGACCCTGGGATCATGACCTGAGCCAAAGGCAGACTATCAACTGACTGAGCCCCCCAGGCACCTCATGACTGGGATTTTAAAGCAGCAGGACCCAGGAAGGGGAGAAAACATTCAAGCCTTAAGTGTTGCCATAGTTTTTCTGGGGCCCCTGTGGGAATGGCAGATCAGAGAGAGAAGTTTTGACAGAAGATATTGAGCACTGAAAGAGGTAACAGGGTCAAGGACCCTGGGGGGCAAGTCCCCACTTGCTACTGGCTGTTGGGATCACCTGGGGCCAAGGAGAGACCTAAACGTTTGAAGCTGGCAGGTGGGGGGAACGGGTATTTAACGTGTACACGTACGTAAGGTAGATACGCCTGTATCCCCATCCCTCATATACTCCGAGTGCTTCTCAATACACACCCGCTGTCTTCAGCGGGACTCGGGCCTTTCTTCAAACCCACAGAACCCCGGGCCCCTGCTGTGGGTCACACGGGGCGAGGGAAGCCAAACGTGGCAGCCTCTAGTCTCTTCCTTGTCAGTTTTTCCCTGATGTGCCTGGGTTTCCTCATCTGTAGAACGGGACCAATAGCCTTATCACAGATTTATCTCGGGGCCCAGACCAACAACGCACGTGAGACCATAAATGAACCACAGGGAAGGCAGTACGGTGTCCGGCAAACCCCCATTGCGGATCTGCGCTGGTGGACGGGTCTGAACGACAGTGCGTCGGGCCAGAGCTAAGCTGAATGGTCCGCGCTCCCTTCCCACCCCCGAGAGACGCGTGTGGACCCTACTGGAACACCCACGTGGGACCGCCCGCGTGGCCGGCACTGGTGAATGAGCCAAGTGCTGACTAAGCACCCACAATGGTGACTGGTAGGCGGCCCCCTCATACATAAGCTCAAGCCCGGGATTGAGCGGAGAGCGGACGGGTTGTTAGTCCTTCCAGAGCCGGGAGGACAGCGGGCAGGAGGAGAGCAGGAAGGAGGAGGGGGCAGGAGGGGCCCCGGGGAGCGGAGGATGTGGAATTAGTGCGCAGAATCCATCCGGCATCCCGGCTGCTTTGGGGAGCGCCCGGAGACCTCCCTCCCTCCCCAGTACTGACCCCATTATGGGGTCAGAGCCCCACTCAGCGGGGCTCTGCAAGGGCTCCAGAGGCCCCACAGGACAGCCTGGGTGGGGGGGGCCACAGCCAGCCTCACCTCCTGACCACAGCGGTCCAGAGAAAGGACGGCTCCCTATTGCTGTCTCTGTTTTTAAGTGGAGGAGAGTGTTGGGGGGTCCAAACCCTTTGGAAGGAGCCTCCTTGGAAGCTGCCAGCAGGGAGCGAGGTCCAGGGAATAGCATCCCAGTGCGAATAAGTCAGAGTGAGAATCCCGGCATCCTGAGAGCCACTGAATGACGTTAGCTGATTTTCATGGGCCCCTCGCTGTGTGCCGAGCGCGGTTCTCCACGTGTGTCAGTGTTACGTCATTCAGCTGACGACTCCCCCAGGCTGTGTGGTCTTCCATTCCCATTTTACAGATGGGCCAAGTGAGGCACCGGGAGTGGGAATAACCGGCTCCCCATCACCCAGCCAGTAGGGGGCAGAGCCGGGGTCGAATCGGCGGCTGCGCCACCTGCCAGACACGGTAATCTTCTCCATCATAGCTGTGCTTCCAAGGTTGGTCTCATTCATTCATTCTTCATCCAGCATTTCACACACATCTACTGTGTCTCTGGCCTTGGGTTACGTCCTTGGGGTCGTGATAGGAATGTGACACAGTCCTGCAATTTAGAAGTCTCTAGACTCAATGGGAGGATAGGTGCAGAGCAGGTCATTAGGGCAAGGGAGGCAGCTCAGGATGCCTCAGACATCAGATCAGGGAGGGTTCCTGCTGGAGGAGAAGCTTGAATGGCATCTGGAAGGATGACTAGCCAGGTGACAGGCAGGAGGGACGGGAAGGTGGATGAGTAGGGCTCTGTCTACGAACAGCCCGAGGACGGCGAGGAGCTTGGCCAGGCTCACATTCCCGACCCAGGTCCCCGGCTGAAGGGGATCCTGGCGTGCCGGAGGATGGCTGTCGGTCCTCCTCCTCGCCCCTTGCCCTCCCGGCCATCAGTCTTCCGATAAGACATTCCAGGAGCCGCTCCTCCCACTGTAGCCCCTGGACAGCCCCAGAGACCCCACCGCATGCATGGGAGCCCAGGCCCCACTGCCATTTCCAGGGAGGCCTGCCGGCCCGGACTTGGGAGGGAAGGAATGCGGTGGGGGGGAGGGGAGAGGAGGGAGAAGGACTTTTCCAGTGCTAAGCCTCGGCACTGCCCTGAAAGGGCCATGTTTCTGTGCCTATTTCACAGATGTAGAAACTGAGGCCTGGCTTAGAGGAGCACTGACTACGGACGGTCCGGGTACTGCTTTGGCGCTTTGCATGTGCTAACTGGAGGAATGGTCATGAAGTCACCGTTGTCCCATTTTACAGATGCCCTTGGGGGGCGGGTTCCACTGGAGCCAATGTTTGGGGTGCTGCAAAGGCGGTAAGGGAGGAGCCTCTGGAGGCCCCAGGGGTGGCCCTGGTCTCCCCATTCCAAGCTGGCCTTGGACTGGCCACCCTTGAACTCTGTGCTTCCCCTGCAGGCCCCTCACTTGCCTGGGCAAAGTCACTGGCCTCCTGTTTTCTCTGGGAAAGGGCTATGTTTTTATCCCAATCAGCCTCCCCAAAAGTCCGTTGGGACTGCTGGCCTCTCTCCAGGACTCAGACCTAGAAGGTGGCCCAGCCCCAGGCAGAGGCCTCAGAAATTAAGCTAGGCAGCATGCAGAGGAGGGAAACTGAGGCCTAAAGGAGGGCAGGGCCTCCTGCATTATCGCCGCCCCCCCTCTGACGTGATATAGGCGATCTCACCATGGCCATTTAATAGATGGACAATTTGAGATTCTAAGAGACCACATAGCGACTAACCAGCAAAGCTGTGGTTCAAACCTGGTCTGAGTCCACAGGCTGCTTTATATCTACCCCTCAGGCTGAGAGCGAGCAGCCCCGGCCACCCCCACCCCAGGAGACGGCCCCCGTGTCCCCGGCCTGATTCTCACGCCAACCCTTCCACGGTACTTACTAGTGTCTCCATTTTGCACATGTGGGAACTAAAGACACACGACTTAGTTCAGTGGCTGAGGATCTCCGGGGGGCGGGGGGGCGGGAAACAAGAGAAGTCTGGGCTCACAGCAGGGTGGGGAGTTCGCCCTCTGTAAGGCGGAACCCTCTTTGTCAGGGTCCCTTCAAGGTCATCCCCCGCCCCTCCCCCGCCCGTGTGCACCTTCCTCTGGGTCGGCCAGGAGCCCGAAGTGGGCTCCGCGCACAGGCGCAGGTCAGGTGGCCCGGCTGGCTGAGGACGGCAACGTCAGCGCGTCTGCTCAGAGCCCAGGCGCGTGCCAGTTACTCGGATGGTGCTCCTGGAATTCCCAGGAGCAGTGCTGGGGCTCCACATCCCAGCTTTCCGGCTCTCTGTCCTTGTGCAGACTCCCCTCCTTGAACCTCATCTGTAAAATGGGGAGCAATGACGTCGGGGCATCAGGTCCTTTCAGAAGGAGTGGAGGTATAGACGAATTAATGTCAGTTCAACGGAAAAGCGTTCCTACCCTCTCAAGCTGTCGTCAGGGCCACGCCATGAAATGACTGCTATGCAGAACATTCTCTGGATGCTGCCAGAGACGGCAGGCCTGGTGAGTCCGGAGGGGACTGGCAGGTTCAGCTGACTGTTATCTCCTGTCCCCGCCCCCAGGCATCTGGTCCCGCGAGGGGCAGGGCAGCCGGCAGAGTCCATGTGCCTCTGACCAGCCCGGGCCAGCCTGCGAGGGCTTCCTGTCAAATGCTTGCTTTACCGCTTTGCTTTACGGGGCTGCCGCCGCCCCAGCGCACGGGTGGCCTCTACAACGTGGTGAAGGGGATTGTCTCACTCCCATTTTTACTGATAAAGGAACTAAGGCCCAGCAAGGGGAAGTGATTTAACCAAGGTCACGTAGCTTGTAGGTTGCAAGTTGAAACTAGACCTTGGGTTCCTGACCTCTGGATCTGAGATCCTTCTGCTCCCACCTGGTTCCTTATTTCCCCACAACCAACACTGAGCTCTTTGCATAAGGTAGACCTTTTAAGGTGGCCAGAGGGGACCCTCAGGGACAGAGAGTTTGGGGTTCTATAGCACAAAGATAAAGCAGACGTCTCACAGAGTTCTAGAAGCTAAAGAACTAGAAGAGCACTTGGAAACCCAAAACTCTTTTTGCAAGGGGACAACTGAGGCCCAGAGAGGGGTAGGGATTTGGCCAAGGTCACACAGTTCTCTAGCGTCAACACGGAGACCGTAACCCAGGTCTCAGTCTCTCTCTGGTGTTCTTCCCCTTGCCTTGTGGCCTGGAGCAGTTGCCCTCGAAGGGGGGTACCACAATGGGGGTCCTTGGGAAGCTGAGGGGGGTCACCTCTCACTGGGCAGAGCCCACTCCCCAGCCTCCTGAAGGCTGACCTGGGGCCAACCAGACCTCAGGCACAGGGAAGCAGGGAAGGGGGCCTGGGCCAGCTGGGTCCCTGCGGGGCAGAAGGGTCAGAGGGCATTGCCCTAGGCCACGCTGACATTTAACAGATGGAAAAATCAAAGGCCTGAGAGAGGAAAAAAGGTGCTTATCGTGAGTTGGTATGCAAACCGAAGTTTCCCGATTCCCAGTCTTTGGCTCTTTTTACAATAAACAAAACTAATGCTGAAGTTGCTGCAAAAACAAATAACACCCCAATCAGGCACAAAATGATTTTGAGATCACGGTGCCCCTTTCCCTCCCTTAGCGTGGAAAACCAGCACTGCTGCCTGATGCATTGATCTAGAAGAGGGTTCTCAACCCTGGCTACACGCTAACATTGTCAGGGAAGCCTTGAACTCCAGGGAAGCCTGGAGGCTTTGAGTCCATCAGTCTGGGGTGAGATCAGGGACTTGGTATGTTCTCAAGATTCTTGACCAGACCTGAGAATCAGGCATTAAGATGATTCTGACTGCATATAACAAAAAAAGTCAACCAAGACTGGCTCAAACCAGAAAGATCTTCAGTCTCTACCTGACAAGCAGGCCAGGGTGGGTGGACCAACAATAGTTTAGCAGATGGACAATATAATGAAAGACCCATCATTCACTCTGTCAAACTCATTGTACCAGCATGGTTCCCCTCATGGTTACAAGATGGCTGCCCCTGCACCAGGCATCAACTCCTCCAAGTTCAAAGCTGGGATGTGGGCAAGGAGTTATCATCTTCACTGCTCTTGTTCATTATTAGGAAAAGGACAGTTGTTTCTAGGAGGCTCCAGAAGAATTTTCTTTATGTGTCTTTGGACAAAGCTAGGCTTACATCCGCCCTAAACTAGTCACTGGCCAAAGGGGTGAGACTGTTCCAATGGGCTGGGAGCAATCATGAGTCATCCATGGGAGAGGGCAAGCCCTTGCCTGAACAAAGCCAGGTTCTGCTGTCAGAGAAGATGGGGGAACCGGCTGTTGGGTGGGCGGTCAAGGGGGTGCAGTGAACTTTAACCAGGCCTTCTCCTCCCCTGGCCTTAGGGAGAGGACCCAGGGTCAAGTCCACACAGGAGCTACTGACCACTGCCCCGAGGGAGAAGCTGTGGTAGCAGAGCACTTCTTGGAAGATGGAAGCACTTGCTTTGGTTCTTGAGGAGTGAGAAGGGTTGCTGAGAGTGTAGAAAGGCAGGAGACAGGTCAGCACAGGACAAGCAAGGGCACTGGGGTGAGCCGCAGGTGGTTGGGGGAAAGATGTGTCTTCGCCTTACCTGGAAGAGCAGGTGTATGGAGGTAGAGGGTGAAGGGAGAGTGAGAACTAGATTTGAGGAGGCAGGAGGCCCGGGCCATGGGCGCAGGCAGAGAAGGGAGTTGGTGAGGTGGATGGGTGGATGGGGCTGGGACACCCCTGAAGGCCACTGCTGAGGCGGGCAGGAGGAAGTCCCGGCCTGAGCCAGGCAGAATGGGGGCAGAGAAGCAGACAGAGGGCCACAGCCAATAACCAGCCAGACTGTGGCAGGGCACAGAATCTTCGGTCCCAGACACCTTCGGGCGGCCACTCTGCTCTCTTCACCCCTGCAGCCTCCTCTAGTTGTGTTTGGAAAGCCCGGATCCACTTAATAATAACTTGGCTGGTGTTTCATAGAGCCAGAGTCGCTGGTCCTAGGGTTGTTACCAGAATTAGAAGAGTCTCTATCAAGGGCTTAGCCAGGTGTCAGATCCCGCCCCTTGCCCCTCCCCCACACAATGGGGTCCCACCTCTACTCCTGTTTTATGATCGATCCTTCCCGAAAGTGGGGGCTCCCCTCACCGCACCTGTGTAGGTTTTCAGACGTGTAACAGCTGGGTCCCACTCCCAGAGATTTTGACTTAATTGGTCCAAGACGGGGTCCAAGCACTAACACCCTTTAGAACCTATTTTATACACTTTTTAATTATTTTTCTTTTTAAAATTCCTCTTCTTTTTATGTCAGCTCCACACCCAACGTGGGGCTTGAACTCACAACCCCGAGATCAAGAGTCGCTTGCTCTACTGACTGAGCCAGCCCTTTAAGTAGAAGAGTCATTGCAGGATAATGTGCTCGCAGGGGAACCCACAGACCACACTTGAACAGGTTCCTTACAAAGGGAGCTGGCCGATCCCGTAACCACTTAGATCAAGAAATAGAGTGTGACTGGCTCCCCAGAAGCCTCCCTCACGTCTCCTCCCCAGTTAGTAACCACCAAAGGTCTGCTTCCTATGACCCTAGCTTAGTCTGCCTGGAACTTTACAATGTTCGCCTTTTGCTCGCTGTGGTTGTGTGAGCTTCATCCTATTGTGAGCAGGGGTGGTCTGTTTCACGGGTACACACTGTCTATCGCAGAAATAGACACTGTGTTGTGTCACAACACAGCGATCTATTCAAATGCTGATAGACGTTTGGGTACGTTCCACTCAGTTTTATTACGAATAGCGCTGCGATGCATATTTTTGAATTTATGGTGAATCCATGTGCATGGTTCTCTCGGCCATGGAGCTAGAGTGGAGTTTTGGGGTCACGGGATGTGTTGGTTCAGGTTTAGCAAACACCGTCGATTTTCCAAAGTGGTGTGACCATTCAACACGCCTTTCAGTGGTGGTGAGCGTTCCCGATGCCCCATGTCCTCCCCAACACTTGATGGCGCTCATCTTTTCCATTGAGCCATTCTTTTTTTTTTTTTTTTTTTGAGAGATGGAGAGAGAGAATGTGCATAAGTGGGGTGGGAGAGGGGCAGAGGGTGAGAGAGAATCTCAGGCAGGCACCATGCCAGCCAGGAACCCAATGTTCGATTTCACAGTCCTAAGATCACGACTTGAGCCAAAATCAAGAGTCGAAGCTTAACTGACAGCCCCCCCAGGCGCCCCTCCGCTTGAGCCACGGTGTTGGGTAGATGGTAGAACTGCATCAGGATCTTAACTTGAGTGTCCTCCCAAATGCTCAGAAAGTCAAACATCCTTACATTTGGTTATTGGCCACTTGGATCTCCTCTTTGGGATGTGCCTGGCCTAGCCTTTTGGAGGTCAGTTAACTAGAGCCACAAGAATGCTGGGCAGCAAAGCACCCCAAATAAGCAGTGATTCTCATGATCTAGGTCTGCTGGTCGCTGCAGAGGGGCTGACGTAGGCTGCAGGGCGCTGGGTCTGCCGGATGGGGCCCCCTGTGCAGGTCGGGCTCGGGCTGCCCCACATCAGTTCACTCTGGGGCCCAGTGAATGGGCGGTGGCTCCGGTGGGGAGCTCTTCTCCTGGAGCTGTAGGAGAGAGCAAGCCCCACGCCCAAGCACCTGTCAAGGGGCTGCTTTATGGTGCCCCCACCATTCATTGGCCAGAACATGTCACGTGGCCAAGCCCACTCTCAATGGGGAAGGGAGGGGGGATGCCCTGCCACCAAGGAGAGGGGAGTGAATACTTGCCAAACACGCCAAATTATAGCACTGGTATTTTGGGTATTTCTTAAATGGCCCCATGTGGTTCCCGTGTCCTGCTAGGGCTAAGAGCCACGGACCTACAGTCACTCTGCATGTCAGCCAATCAAAACAAAAAACAGGCTTAGTGAGTTTACTTCATTTTCTAAAATCGGTTGATTCAACCAAAGTTCATTACTCCCTGAGGCAACTTTTCATAAGGAAGGGAGTCCTTGGAATTCACATGGCAAATTACTGTCATGATGGATTTTAACTAGATCATACACACTGAAGCAGCGGGCCCATGTCTGATTTGTCTCCAACATTCTCAGCCCTAGCAGAGCACAATGAGGAGAAATGCGGGCATGGGATGTTATCGGATAACTGGAAGGAAGGGATACAAGCACCGTTGTGTAAGCTCCCTGAAGGCAGGCATTTGTGTCCATTGGCATCATTGCTGTATCACCAGTGCTTAGAGGAGTACCTGACACAGAGTCGGTGCTCACTAAGTGATCTCTTGGCTGATGAGGCATGCATGCATGTGTAGACAAGCTATCTGGAATGGAAAAATGAGTGGTGGATGAGTGGACAGTTGGTTGGGTAGATGGAGGTATGTGTGGATGGATGGATGGATGGATGGATGGATGGATGGATGGATGGGAGGCTGGATGGATGGATGGGAGGGTGGATGGATAAATGGACAGGTGGGTGGGCAGATAGATCAGGGGATGGATAGTGGTTGGGTGGACAGATGATCAGGTCATTGGGTAAATGGACAGGTGTGGATGGGTAAATGAGTGGATGGGTTGACAGATGGACACACGGGAGAATGAATAAATGGACAGATGGGTGAATGACTGGATGGATGGTGAGAGAGGTGGGTGGACTGGTGAGTAGATGAGTGGATGGAGAGATGTATAGATGAATGGGTGTCTGGGTGGTTCAAAGGACAACATGAATGGATAAAAAATGATTGCGAGCTCGCCAGAGGAAAGCATAGCCTTTGCTATGACCAGGATGGTTTTGGTCCCCTCACAGGGCTTTCTGATTTGCCGCTTCCTCCTCCCCACGGAGTGCCTCTCTTCTGGGGGCCGAGGTAAGAGGTGGGAGAGGATGGCCACGGAGATCAGCGCTCACGGCAGACAGCGTGCCATTGGGCATGAGGAATACAGTCTGTATAGCAGCCTGAGCGAGGATGAGCTGGTCCAGATGGCCATTGAGCAGAGCCTGGCTGACAAGACTCGGGGCCCAACCGCTGCTGAGGCCACCACATCCACGCGTGTCAACCGCCAACCTGCCCATTTCTACCCATGGACCAGGTGAGCAAGGAGAGGGCAACTAGGGTTCCTGTAAGGGGCCGATCCCCAACACTGGCAATCCGAGACCGAAGTCTCCTGGTCTGTAAGCTGCATTTCTACACCTTAATGACTTCACACTTGTTATCTAAACCCTTCTGAGCTTTGGTGGTGCTAAGCATCGTGGTAGATGTTCTACTCACTGCACCTCTTTTAATCCTTTTGAGGACCTTCCAGGAGGCTCTATGCTATATTCTCATTTTATAGACAAGGAAACTGAAGCTCAGGGCCAGGAACTAGTCCCTGGGTGCACATCTGGTAGATGGGAGTGCAGAGACTGGAACGGTCTGGTTGCAAAGCCCATGGCTTGGCTTGGTACCGCTGGCCTTAAGTTTGAATGCCGCGGAGCCAATGTTCTGAGTCCAAGCAGAGCTCCCAATCCCCTCTATGTAACCTCCCTGGGAAAACATGTCTGAGAAGCAGGTGACATCTGCCTAGCAAAGCTACCCTACCTCTTCGTTCTGGCTCCTCTCCCCTCTCAGCATGACCTCAACATCCAAGGGGCAGGACCACGCCGCAGGGCAGCCCTGTATTGTGCCGGTAGAAACAGGATGCGAGCCACACCTGCAGTAACATATGCAATTTTGAATAGCCTACTAGCCACACTAGAAAGGAAAGACAAACAGGTGGAATTAATTTAGGTCTCCAAGCATATCATTTCCACGTGTCATCCATATCAAGTCTTTGGGATCCGGTGTGTATTTTGCACTCACAGCACATCTCGAGCCAGACTAGACACGTCTCAATGACTCACTAGCCCCCACGTGGCCAGTGGCTACTGTCCTGGACAGCGTAGATCCAGAGGGTACCTTCTTTGTAGGAGGGGGGAGCCCAGAGATATAGTTAAGCATTGGATCTTAAAATGCTTTTAGGAAGGACATATATAAAATTAAAAACGCTTTTGTTCATCACTGAGTCCAAGCCAAGTATGTATTTGGGGGTGGTGGTGAGGGAGGGGAATTGCTGGATGATTGTGCTGTGTGGCCTTGGGATGTGGGTCCCAAATCTCATTGGCTCCAGCCACCAGCTGACTTGCTAGATGACCTTGGGCAAGTCCCTTAAGCTCTCTCGGCAACAGACAGACCATCTCCAATGTCCTGTCTCCTGATGATATCCACCAGGCATTCATTCCCCAAGTGACCTTGGCCCTTGCTGAGCCTGGACCTCCGCTGCCAGACAGATGGGGCAAAGGCCTGAGATGCCCCACACAGAGAAGTCCCTTCTTTAAAGGGGAAGGCAGGTAGCTTCCCCGGGCGGCTGGAGGGAGTAGAAAGGCTCCAGGTAACTGAGTTGTCCCCGAGTGGGTCCCATTCTGGAACCCATCCTGAGAAACAGAAGCAAGGATCCAGAACCAAGGACTCTTCATGGCCGGTGCTCCGAGAGGCCCTCGTTCCTCTTCCGGCTGGTTCAGCCTAAGTCAGACCACAAGTTCCTCTTTCTCAGGAGGGGATCAGATAGAGAGAAGAGCACCCCCCCCCAACCCTAAGCATCTGCAACCTTCTCCCCAGTGTAGGAGCCTCCCGGGGAGTCCTGGGGACACTTACACACAGCACCGAGTGAGCTCATGAGGTCTGGGTCCCAACCCCTTCCTTCCTGTGGTGGGTGAAGTAGAGACCCACCATGGGACGCAAACTCTTACCAGCCTCCCAAGAAAAAGGCTCTCACAGAGAAGGGAAGTGACTTACCCAGGGTCGTGCAGCCCTCACCCAAATTCCAGGCACAAGTAATGTAGTGCACGGGGTTCAATGAGCATCTTCTCACGCTGGATGCGAGCCGAAACCTCCCAGATTCAGTTCTGCCCTTCCGTCTCTGGGAGAAGATGGGTCCTGCTGAGGAAGCTGAGTCCTCCTCCCCCATATACACACTGAGGGCTTCCCATGTGCCCAGCACACAGCATTCAGTTCATCCTTCCAGAAGCCACGCAAAATGCCATTTCTGTGCCTGATTTAAGCACATGTGCACCGCGGGGCCGGAAACGGAAGTGATGTCTGCCCTGCTCGGAAGTTCAGACAGGTAACCAGCTCTTCCCAAACTGCAAAGGCCTCTTTCTGTTCCTCTCCCTCCTCCACTTGAGGTGGGCTTTGGGTCTCATCACAGCCACCTCGTACCCACAGAGATTCAGAGTCCCCAGCGACAAGAGACGCACCAGCTCGTGCTCACCTGCCCAGACACGGCATTTCAGAAAGTACAGGACCCAGTGGAGTCCTGTGGCCCTTTTATCCCCAAGTATCACAGTTTCCATCCAAAGACCCAAAGCAGGTTTGGGAACAGGACCTCATAGACGTCCTGGGGGCTGTCTCGAATTTCATGTCGCCTCCCCAGCAAAGCCCACCTCCCAGATTAAGGAGGTCGCCTCCTTACTCACTCATTTAGGGGGCCGGTTTCCTTCATCACTCGACTTACAGTTTCTATGTGTTTGTTTTGGCCGTGAGGGCAGGGGCCTCACCCATCTTCCTTCCTGTGAAGACTCCTGTCCTGCATACAGCACGTGGCCCACAGCAAACACCAAATAGCTCTCTGTGAGCACATAATGAGTGCACAAAGGGATGTGAGTGAAGAGGCAGCAGAGTAGAGTGCAAAGAGAAGTGGGCTTGGAGGTTCGAATCCTTCTTCTGTCACTTACTGGCTGTGTGACCTCAGGAAACTTACTTAACCTTTCTGAGCCCAACAGACTTCTCATTAAAACGGCAGCAACAAAACTTTGCCTCACCCAACTTGCAGTGTTCTTACGCAAAGCAAGTAAAATGTTGGCGCCTTCCTCATACCCCACAGCTTGAATCGACCTCCCCTGAGCACCCCGAGCACCCCGAGTGCCCACGTCATGACTGCCTCTGTTTCATGGACGAGCTTTTGTGTCACTCTAGGAAGGCATTATCTCACCTCTTTAGAGTGTCCCCAACTGTACTATATGACCTCTTTGGGGATATTGGAGGATATTGCTCACTTTTATATCCCCAATGCCTGCAAAGAGCATGGATCACTATTGGTGCCCAAGAAATGTTTTCAGGCAAATAAACACATTTTGAAACCTATAAATGCTCTACAAACAGAATTTATTATTATCATCTTGTGACCAAAATGGCGGCTGTAGACATAAAGGTGAATGGAGCCTTGAGGATCCTAGAAACGAAAGCCAGATCAGCATCCCGGAGGAAATATAACGTGCCTTTCTAAAGCCATTTTTTTTTTTTTAAGATTTTATTTATTTATTTGAGGGAGAGAGAAAGTGGAGTGAGAGAGAACACGAGTTGTGGGCTGGGGGTGGGGGGAGCGGCAGAGGGAAAGGGAGAAACAAACTCCCCTCAGAGCAGGGAGCCCTATGCGGGACTCAATCCGGGAACCCTGGGATCATGATCTGAGCAGACGCTTAACCCACTGAGCCACCCAGGTGCCCTTCTAAAGCCATTTTTTCCAACTTGCTTCTCTCCCATCGCAGTGTAAGGGATGAGGTCGGAAACATGCAAGGGACCATCTGCCAAGCCTCAGCCCACTGAGAGCTCCCCAAAAGGCAGATCCAATTCCCCATCCCATAGAGAAGTAGGGTTCATGCAGTCAGGAAATAGAGAGTGCCAAGTTACATTGGCGGACCAGCCAGAGTGGGCCTAAGAAGCTGAGTCTTCCCAGTCTTTAAACTTCCGAATTTTTTTAAGGTTATATTTCTAAGAAGACAAAGGAGGAAAGCATGAAGTAGGAACTTGTTTGGGTTGATGTGTGCACAGCTGCAAATAATTCAAGTTGAGCCGCCCATACCTACCATGTTCTTATGATGGGCAAGTTGCCTTCCTGGCACCTGGATGTGTATCAGGCCTCACCCCTCCCTTCCCCGTGTTTGCCATCTAATGGGGTCCCAGATGTACATAATGACCCATCAAAAAGGGCATAGCAAAGAGGCTTGCCTCAGTTTCAGAGGGACACAGAGCGGGCCAATTCACTTAGTCGAGCAGGTGGGCTTTGCAGGACGAATAGGAGTTCGCTAAGCAGGCTAGAGAAAGCAGACCACTGAGCCTCAGTTTCCTCTTCTGTAAAAGGGAGCCAATTATGTCTCCCTCACAAAGTGGACCAGAGGATGAAAGGAGATGCTTTGCGCCACATGTCTCTGTCACAAGGCTGGACACAAGGCAAGCACTCAACAAATCCCGGGTATGGACGGGAAGTAGAAGTTGCCGCCATTTGGAATTCACGTTCTCCTCTAGATGGGACTCCTTTCTGGCTTGCCCAGGAAGAACAGATTGGCCAGCAGGTGGGAGGCTGATTCCAGAGACCCCAGGGGGAAGGGGAAGGGGAAGGGAGGTGGCTTGAGGACCTGAGCCCTTCCTCTCTTTACGAGGGAGGGCTGGGGGCTGCTTCTCCAGGAGCTTGGGGTCCTGCCACGGCACCAGCACCGCACAAAACCAAGATTACCATGCAGGATATTACCCCTTTAAAGGTTTTTATTTGTTTTGTTTCATCTGTTTAAATGGATCAAACACCTGCTGTGTGCCAGGCACTGTACTTGACTCCTGGATTGATGAAGACTTAGCGAGAGGACCGGAGGAGAGGACAAATAGAGGGCGGCGGGCTTGGCACAGACTGCTGCACTCCTTAGCCATCTCCCCCTTTAAGAGGCCTGCTTGCCTCCGGTGTTCAGCGGGGTCCAGCCCAACTTCATGCCCTTCCCGGGGCTGGCGGCTCCCTGAGAAGTTTGGGGGCAGAAGCTGTCCTCCCAGCCCCACTCCATACTCTCGCCGAGCCTGACCCGTGTCCAAAGCAGGGGCCAGCTGGACTCCAGGACAGGGCTGTTGGGAGCTGGGCGACAGGATGCGTTCCTGATCCCCCCTCCCCCCACCCTGATCTGCCCGCCCACATGAAAGACGGGGGCCCTACCTGGGCTTCTTCTAGGGCATGACCTGCGCCCACATCCCGTCAGGTTCCTCTCACCTCTGATGACTCAGCCCCGGTGGTTTTCTCTGCTGGGAATTTCCCCTGCTCGGGGCCGAGGGGAAGGGGAACCAGCAGTCTGGACAGGACGGGCCTAGCTCCCCCTCCAGCGCGAGACTCCGTGGTGCCTGTCCCTAAAGCCAAGTTAATGACCTTCACAGGGCTCCTAGGGGAGCTCCTGCACTCATTCCCCCTTCCCGGCGGCCTATGGCTGTCTGTGTCCTTGTTTCCCACCCCACTGGCCTCCGGACATCGTGGGGATGCACGGAAGTGTCCTACTGATTTGCATCTCAGGCGCTAGCACGAGGCTTGGGACGGACGGAGCAGGGACTGGGGGACTCTTGCTGCAGGTACTGGGTCAGCCTTCTTCTTCCTCTACGAAGCGGGAACAACACAGCCTCTGCAAGCATGCAGCTGCTGGGGAGGCTGGGTGTGAGGCCGTGCCCTGCACAATCCGGAGGGACGCCCCCGTCGCCATCGCTGTCACCACCACCAGCCTTGCTGACCTTGTCTTGCTGCTGTTATCTGGTCTTCAGAGATAGCTCTGGTTTTAGGGTGGCGTGGTGGGTTTTTATCCACACTTATCACCTTGCTAGAAAAAGCCTAACAACAGTAAGTGACGGGAGGCCACACGTGTGGGCCCCAGCATGGGCGGCCGGACCCCGGGATCCTGTGCAGACTGAGACCCAGGGCTCCGTCTGGACCATGGGGTAGGGGACTGCGAGCTGGGCCTGGCCCCAGGCTGCCTGCCACCACCCCCAGCGTGCTCCCCTTTCCCGGGGGGGGGGGGCGGAGAGGGGGCCTCGGCGGGGGCCAGTTTTGCACCCCCTTCCCAGGATGTGGTCTCTTAGATCTGTCTGACATGCAGTTCCCATGTGAGCTTGTTTGAACCAAGGCTTCACAGCCGCCACAGCGGCGCGGAAAACCCCGCTCTGGTCCTGCCCGCGCACCTGGCAAACGGGGAAACCAAGGCAGAGAGTGGGGCAGGGGCCTTGTTCAAAGTCACCGGCCTCTCAGAATGGAGGCCTTAGAGCCGGGGGCGGTGGGGGGGGGGGGTGGGGATTGAAGAGGCGGAAAGATCCCACTTCTGGGGGCCTCAGTTTCCCCGTCTCTGCAAGGTGGGGCCATCGGCACCCACTCTAGAGGACGAACGAGTGAGTGCTACTCAGGAGGAGTGGCTGGTGGCGGGGGACGGAGGGGGGACGGACGGAGGCAAGGACACCATGAGGATGGTGAAGGGGCCAGCCTGGCAGTCCCCCTGCCCCCAGGTGGCTGAAACATAGGAGCGGGTATTCCTTCCTTCTCCCTCACTCTCTCCTTCCCCCGTGACCTGGCCGTGCCGAGGATGTCCACAAAACCTGTAGGTTCTGCTCCATGTTGGAAGAGTGTGAGTCCTTGTCAGAGTCACGGTCCGGCACCTCCAAATTCCACTAGCAGCAGTGTCCTCCTCGGTCCCATGGGGCACCCCTGCGGGGCGTGGGACACCAAGCCCGGCCTGCTGCTGTGTCCGTGGCCCCAGGGCCTGAGCTGCCACAAGTGTGGTCGGCCCGGGCCACATGCCGTGTCCTCACGTGTCACCCCCATCAGTCGCATACGTGGAGTGGCCACCATGCCTCCTTTCACCCTCCCATCCTCACCACAGCCAAGGGGGTGGGAAACTGAGGCTCAAAGAAGCAAAAGAATGAGCCAATTAACGATGGACCTGTGCCGAGCCCCCGTGCCTGGACGCCAGCAGACTTCACCGGCTCCAGCCTCCTCGGTCTTCCCACACTGGGCTCTGCAGGGAATAAAACCCAGAAAAGTTCAACCTGTCTGATGTCCCTCGGCCAGGATGTGCCAGAGCCTAAATTTGAACCCGAGTCAGTCTGATTCCACGCCCGCCCCGGCCGTGACGGCCTTTTGCGCTAACTTCCCTACTGTTAGCTTCTGCCGCTGGGACGGCGGGTCCCTCTAACAAGGACCCGGCCAGGTGGAGGTGCAAGTACAGACCTGGTCTGGCTTCCCAGCTCTGCTCCCCTGCCCCTCCGAGAACCTCTTGCCCATCCCCATTGGGACCCAGCCTGACTGGCCCGAGAAGGAGCCCCTTTCATCTGGGGACCTGCTGCTGACCCCTGCTTGCATCCTCCTGGGTGAAGAATGTCACCTTGCTTCCTATCTGCCTCCCGCGTGGTTGGCTGGGGAGGGGGTCTGGGGGTGGGGATGAGGTTAACCTCATTGTTGTCTTATATGGTCATTTAAATCTCCCAGGGCTTCCTCCAAGGGCCAAAAATAATCCAGAGACACAGCAGCTGTGTCCAGCACACGAGAGAGGACCGGCCATCTGCTCTGCTTCGGAGCTCTGTGCCGGTCCGTCAGTCTCTCCCCTCGCTGGCCCTCCATCCCCGCGCCTACCTCCGGCCATGACCCGCTTCTCATATGCAGAGTATTTTGCCCTCTTTCACTCCTGCCCTGCACCCTCCAGGTCGACGGTGCCTCCCGAGAACCCGCCCGCCTCGGCCCCCAAGGGCCTGTTCCAAGGGGTCATGCAGAAATACAGGAACTCCCAGCTGGCGTAAGTGACCCCCGGCCTGGCCCCCCGAGACGGGCCAAGTTCACCCTTCCAACTAGGGTTATCGGGGGTGGGGAGCGGGAAGCGGGCCCGCGGGCCCCAGGAAGGGGGGCATTCCAGAGGGACCTCCCGGGCATGCGCCTCCCAGGTGTGTCCCCCTGAGCCCCAGGGGCCGCTGCCGAGCTCACAGACTCAGCTCCTCAGGCAACTGTCAGCCCTGCTGTGCCTGTGACTGACGCCTCCATGCCCCCAGAGTGGGCCCCGGGGGAGGAGCAGCCCCCTGGGAGATGGCCCTAGGACCCCGGAGGCCCAGCGGAGCTCAGAGCTAAAGCTAATGAGTCGGCCACGCCTTCTATTAACCTCAGTTTCCCCCATGCGTCCCAGCGGGGATATCGGAGCATATCCACAACGCTCACACCCGTGGGTTTTGTTCTGCCTCATTGCCTTTATTTGCCCCGTGCCAGGCGGTAAAATCCAGAATTAATCCGAGCTGTAGGAGGGGTTCTGTTTGCCTGGCCCCAGGTGCCTGGCTACGTGCAACCCCCTCCCCTGCTCCCCCGTGTTGACCCCAGAAGCAGCTAAAAGCAAAAGAGGGGCCCCAACGCAGGAACCCCTATTTCCTTGCTCCAGTTAATGTTGCAGAGAGGGGAGGAGGCAACTGGCCAGTGTCGTGTCTCCTCCCAGCTCTTTTGAAACCCTGCTGCCCCCACTTTCTTGGTGCTGCGGGTGGAATTCTGACCGTCTGGAAGAGGGGGACCCGGGCTCTGCTCTCAGCGCTGCTGCCCCTTTCTGTGTGGCTGCCTAGGAGTCGCCGTCCCTCTCTGAATCTCCCTTCTCTGCGACACAAGGTTGGAGAGGACAGGCTGGCCTCCTGGGTCCCATCCAGCTCCTCGGTCTGGGATGGTGTGACACCCCCAGCAGCCTCCCCCACCCTCGGGGCGGGGCTTGGGCTGAACCCACAGAGCTCCAGGGTCCTTGCTCCAAGCTGGCAGCCGGTCCCGGGAGTTCTCACGCACTGCGCACCCCCCAGGCCACAAGACCAGCCAGCCCTCCTCTCTTCCACTTCAGCCGGGGCCCCACAGACCTTCCAGGGGAGACGGGGTACATACCCCACTGGGGCTTCTCCTGACACCAGCAGGGCTGCTCTGGCCACTCGTAAGAAGAACCCAGCAAAGTGGTAGTGATGGCGTTAATGGGGACTTCGGGGCTTGTCTGGTCAGTTACCCATCGTGCTCGCAGGTCTGTAACTTAACCGGCATCTGTGCTCTGATGCTATTAATAACTAGAGAGGCTGAGAGACAGGAGGAAGTGCCGCTCGGCTCGCCACGGAGGAAGCAGCTGGGAGGGTGAAGGGGCTGGCCCTGTAGACCGTCGGGACCTATCCTGGCCCCTGCCGTGGGTGAGGACCTTGGGAATAAGCCCTGCCTCCGGTCTCACCTTCTCCATCTGGAAAATGGGACCACTTAGGCAGAATAGTCCCCAGGAGTAGATCTGGGAATCACAGCAGTCCTGGTCCCCACTGATTCCAGGACGGAAGGGAGAGAGCTCACTGCATGCGTGCATGCATGCATGCATGAATAAAGTACCAAGGAAGTTTTCATTCACATTAGCCCTGAAATCTTCCTGACACTCAGAAGTTTTAAATTGCGAAGCCTTCAGATTTAGTAATTCTTCAAGTATGTAAGTCTTTCAGCTGCTAAAGGTTCTGGGGGTGAGGATAAAGGTTGAGGAGCAAAAGGGGAGCTGGAAAGACCCCTGAGAGATGCTCCCTGGAAAGAGCCCCCCTCTGAGGGACTCTGGTCTCAGAGCTGCTTGAAGGGCTAACTGGCCCCGAAGGTCAAGGTTCTTGGTAAACCTGGAGCACCGGGCTGAACCCTGCCAAGGGTTAGCGGTCCATCCCTTTGGCGGCTGCCAGTGCGTGCTCGCGTCCTTGTGGTGGAAATGGTCCTGGTGTAACCTTAGATGCAGCCCTGGAGGCCCCAGGGACAGAGGGGTTCCCTAATTCTCTTCTGGCCACCAAGGAGCTCCGTCTAAAAGAGACCCCCGGTTTCCATCTGTGAAAGTGAATGAACTGCCACATTTCAGCCCATTTCTTGCAGACTTTCCCTGCAGGGTGCCCACTAGGAGCCAAGGGCATGGATGCGCCCCCAGATGGGGCACCAAACATGAGTGACGCTTAATCAGAGCCCCAAAGTGACTTTTACAGGCCAGTGTGTCCTCCCAACGCTCCAAGGAGGTGATTGCAAAGAATATTTTGAGCAAGATATTTTATTTTCTTTCAAGAATTCATTTACTTATTTGAGAGAGAGAGAGAGAGAGATCATGAGTTAGGGGGAGGGATAGAGGGAGAAGCACTTCCCCACCCCCCCGACTACCCCCCCCCCCCAGCAAGGAGTCCAAGGTGAGACTCGATCCCAGGACCCTGGGATAATGACCTGAGCTGATGGCAGACATTTAACCAACTGAGCCACCCAGGTGCCCCTGAGCAAGAGATTTTTAAAATTCCCAAAGAAACAAGCAAAATGCTAATAGGGGAGAGGCCATCTTTTTTTAAATAAAAAGAATGAAGGAGTGAAATAATTGTTAGGGTTCCTAGGTTTTGAATTTTTCCCTTCCTCCTTTCCCCCTTCCTTCCTTCCTTTGTCCCTCCCTCCATCCTTTTTCCACTTTCTCTCCTTTTTCTTTCTTTCTTTCTTTCTTTCTTTCTTTCTTTCTTTCTTTCTTTCTTTCTTTCTTTCTTTCTTTCTTTCTTTCTTCTTTCTCTTTCTTTCCTTCTCTCTTTTTCTCTTTCTCTCTTTCCTTCTTCCAGCAAATATTTACTGAGCACCGATTATGAACCAGATACTGAGCTGGGCCCTGAGAGTGAAATCATAAGAGTTGAAAGAAAGAAACAAAGACACTGTTCCTGTCTTCTTGGAGCTCAGTCCAGTGGGGAGACAGATGGTAGTCAAACAACCATTCAAAGACTTTTCAAGGCCAGCAGTTATAGGAGGGCTTATGACCGGAGGCAGGGAGAGAGGCTGACCTGGGCCCCCAGGCTGCGGCTGACAGGCCTGAGGAAGCTGTGATGGATAGCCATGGACGGATAAGCTGGAGGGGCCAAGGTCAAGGCCAAGGTTGGGGCCGAGTTCCAGGGCACACCCATGTGGGTTAGGAAGGATTACTGTCCTTATTGAGAAGGACACTGGCTGCCGGGGGCTTGGGCACCTGCTCCAAACCGGCAGGGGCAAGCAGGGCCGAGTGGTCCCAAGGCCAGCAACACCCCCTGGTGTGTCGTCCTGCTTCTCCTCTGGGACAGAAGAGTCGTCCTGCTTCTCCTCTGGGACAGAGGCCGCCCCGCCCCGCTTCTGCCCTGCCTCAGTCCAAAGGAGTGACCCTCCCCTTGTTGTCACAGGCCGGTGGACCCTGTGCTGAAGGCCATCAAGGAAGGGGACGAAGAGGCCTTGAAAGCCATGATCAAGGCGGGGAAGAATCTCGCAGAGCCCAACAAGGAGGGCTGGCTGCCGCTGCACGAGGCGGCCTACTACGGCCAGCTGAGCTGCCTGAAGGCCCTGCAGCAAGGTGAGGCGGCAGCTCTGGGCGCAGCCGGAGGTGGGAGCAGGACTCCGGGGCAGAGTCCTTCCTCCTGGAGCTTCGTGTTCTTTGTCCCACAAATCTTCGCGGGGCTGGTGGAGCAAGGCAGGGTCATGGCCCCCACTGCAGAGTGGAAACTCACCAAGCTGGGAGAAGAAAGTGGCTTGTCCCCTGCCCCCCACCTCCCCACCCGGCTGCCACCTCTCTAGGCGTCTTGGGACAGGAGATCCTAATTCCTAGAACAGGAATGAGGGAGGGCTGACTTGGGGACAGCCACTGCCAGCTTGTTCCAGAATGTTCCAGGGGCTGATCTGGTGTGGAAAATACCACAGCTGTGCCTAGGCCCCGCCAAGGCCGTCCTCCACAGCTGTGGGAACCTGGGCAAATCATGCCTCCTCTCCGAGCCTCGGCTTCCCCCCAGGCCAGATGAGGATGGGTAACACCTGCACACGGGACTCAGCTCTGCCGGAAGCAGCAGGAACCCTAGACAGCCCACTACCACATGCTAGGGCAGAAACAGCCGTGTAAGACAGAAACTTCTGGCCATGGCTGGTGGGAGTGTAAGGGAAGGACAGGGACATTCAGAGAGGGAGAGGGCTCAACCAGGGAAGGCTTCCCGGAGGAGGTGGCATCTGAGCTGAGCCAATGTGACTGGGAAGCTGAAACAGCCCTGTGAAAGCAACCGAGTCCAGGGCCAAGAGGATGGATGATAAATTCAGGGGAAGGCCACACACGTCTGTCACGGGAATCGGGTGGAAAGTGGCGTTATCTCTGTGTTGGGGAGGAGGGGGTATCTTACCCCTTCGTGAACTTCCCATCTGTTCTCCCCAGCATACCCGGCAGTCATCGACCAGCGCACCTTGCAGGAGGAGACGGCCCTTTACCTGGCCACGTGCCGGGGGCACCTGGACTGCCTCCAATCTCTGCTCCAGGCTGGGGCCGAGCCTGACATCTCCAACAAGTCCCGAGAGACACCGCTCTACAAAGGTGAGCCCCCCCCCCCGGGGGGGGGCTTCCCTGGGGAAGGTTCCAGAAGGAGGTGGGCAATCTTGGAGCATTGCTTCCAAACCGTGTAACCCTTTTGCTCCCCTCACCCCAGCCAGGGGTCTCCTTTGAAAGGACGGTCTCGTTCAGGTGTCAAACTTGTATAATTGAGTCATTCATTCATGTACCTATTCGGGCCAAACTTCCCAAGTCCTCCCTTGGGCCAGAAACAGAAAGATACGATCCGTGCCCGTGCGCTCTCCCCACCCGGTGGTCATCGACAACAGCCAGCGAATGGCCCCAGAGAGCCCAGCATGGCGCACCTGGGGCCGTGGGGGAGGCCCTAACGCCACGGGGCGGGGGTGGGCCCCCTGAAAGAGAGCGCTCGTGCCACGCTGGAACATGAGGGAGTTACTAGCTGGACGAGCAGAGGGAAGAGCAGAGGGGGAGGCAAAGAGGTATGAAAGAAAACATCTCGGGGATGTTTTTAAAAAGCTAGAGACTCCTAGCTCACTCAATACACCATCCGAGGACTTCGGCGTGTCTGGCGTGTGCCCGGAGTCAAAATCTGAATGATCATAATAGCTGGCATTTACTGAGTGTTTACTAGGTTCCAGATGCTGCTCTTCCACTTAACCCTAATATCCATCTATGTATGAGACAGGCCCTATATGGGCGGGATCCCCATTTCACAGATGAGGACCCAAGGCATAGAGATGTGGAACGAGGCACCCGGGGTTGCACGTACTCCAGCAAGGGCCAGACCTGGGATTTAAACTCAGGGAGCTAGTCGCCAGCACCACACACTGCACTATGACATTTTGAAGCATTCAGATCACGCCTGCATGCTTAAGCAATCAGCCTCGGGGCTTACAAATATGATAGAATCTTTAACTTTGGAATACTACAGAAATCCCTGATTTTCCCATGTGCCTGGTATCCAGTACCCAGAACATTCCACGGGAAGTAGGAACCACGTAGATGGTAACTGGGTCCCCTGCGCACCCGCGGGGGAAGTGTCTCTCAGAAGCCACGTTTGCCCGGACACCAGAGCCATCGCCTGGAGACGCAACTGTCCCAGAGAGAGCTCCTGAACACTGGGCAATTCTCAGCCATGGCTTAGGCCTCGGTGCTGCATGCAATCCTCCCATGAGCCACATGCTGTTCTAGAGCATTCCACGCATCACCTCACCCGGGGCTCCCACAGGGTCCTCTCAGGAAGATTTTGGGATCTCTGGTTTAGGGGCAAGGAAACCAAGGCTTAGAGAGGTGGGGAGCTTTGCCTGGGGTCCCCTCTTACGCTCACCCCTGCCTGACTCAAAGAAGTGTTTAATTTGGACGAGAGCTCAGCCTCCCTGATGATAACCCTGGGCCAGAGCCAATGGTGCAATTTAGGTTCTAGAAAGCAATGAGGCTAAACAAGGAGGTTTGAGCAGGTCGAGCAGACTGGATGAGCTGTACTCAGAAGTCATATTTTACTTCAACTTAAGCGAGTAGCCTTCCGGACGCCTGGGTGGCTCAGTCAGTTAAGCGGCTGCCTTCGGCTCAGGTCATGACCCCAGGGTTCTGGGATCGAATCCCGCATCTGGCTCCTTCCTAGTGGGGAGCCTGCTTCTCCCGCTCCCTCTGCCTGCCCCTCCACCTACTTGTGCTCTCTCTCTCTCTCTCTCTCTCTCGGCTAAATAAATTAATGAATAATATTTAAGTGAATAGCCTTTGAGGAAGGGTTTCGAGCAGCAGTAGGACTGCACTCCTCCCCCTCTTCTGACCTTGGCAATGTGCAGGACTAAAGCAAGTGGCATCGCAGAGGGAAACAAGTTAGGGACATCCCGGAACCTGACTGCCTGAGCTTGAATCCCCGTTCTGCCACTTGTCTGTGTGACCTTGGGCCAGTCGCTTCACTTCTCTGTGCCTCGTCTTCCTCCTCTGTGAAAGGGGATAACCGCACGGCATCCTTTAAGGGTGACTGGGAGAATTCTATTAGTTGGTCATGTAAAGTGCTTGGAACAGAGGCCCTGGCCCATAATCAGTGCTCTGTAGACACACGGAAATAGTACTGCTACGAGGATCGCTATTATCTTAGGCGTATTTCCTGGGTAAGACGCAGGGAGGGACTGGACCTCAGGGCAGACCCGGTGGGTATTCGTTGAATGAGCCGCTGATGAATGAATGGGCGAATGGACAAACAAATGAGTGAAGTCTCGGCCGGCCAGGTCCTGCCAGGGCCCCGCTGACCCTCTGGCTTCTCCCCGGGCGCAGCCTGTGAGCGCAAGAACGCGGAGGCAGTGAGGATCCTGGTGCAGTACCACGCCGACACCAACCACCGCTGCAACCGAGGCTGGACGGCCCTGCACGAGTCCGTTTCTCGCAACGACCTGGAGGTCATGGAGATCCTGGTGAGCAGGGGCGCCAAGGTGGAGTCCAAGAACGCCTACGGCATCACCCCCTTGTTCGTGGCGGCCCAGAGTGGGCAGCTGGAGGCCCTGCGGTTCCTGGCCAAGTACGGTGAGTGCTAGGGGCCCCCGGTCACGCAGCACATCTGCAAGGGGCGGGGCTGGGAGGGACCGCGGGGGTCCAGGGGAAGGCGAGTTTAGGGGTCACCTTGTGGACGCACTCTGATCGAGTGCTAGCATCTTCTCGGAGCGCCGTGTCGAGAAGGATTCAGAGGCTGCGTCTGGGCTCCGTGGGACACGTGTTGCGAGCCACCAGTGATGGGCTGCAGTTAGGCACAAACCCGGGGCGGAGCGGGGAGTGGCCCGCGTGCCACCTGTTTGTCATCTCTAATCTAACCCAACATCCTCATTTTACGAATGAGGAATCTGAGGCCCAGAAAGGGGAAGTGACTTATTTACAGTCACCTAGTGAATTAGTGGTGGAACGAGCCAGGCTCTGGGTCTCCTGGCCCCTTAACCATTTCTGTCTCCACCATGTCACCCTTCGAGGCCACCAGGAGCCTCGGACGACATTTAGGTCACCTCCTCATGTTATAGGTGATGAAACCCGGGACCGGGATGGGAGAGTGATTGGTCCAAGGTCATGCCGCGAAGTCGAGAAAGAGGCGGGATTCGAACCCAGGTCTTGGCACTCCTTGCCCGGGGAAAACCTTAGTCCCTTAATGGGAGAAAATAAAATACCAGTGCCCACACTGTGAACAGAAGACACCCCGAGACGATGGCAGACATTCTTCTGGCGAAAGAGCATCATCATTCTGTTCTTCCCCGAGAACACCTTTGATTTCTTTTCTCTCTCTCCACGGGGAGTGAGCCTCCCTCTCTAGCAACAGAGGGACCAGGAGGAAAGTCGGACAGACCCCCGGGTGTGAGATTTGTGGAGGATGTGCTGTGTGCTAGACACTGTTGAACAAGAACACCGATCAGGCCCGTGGGGTTCTCTCCGCAGCTGGGATGAGATGGGCTGTGTCCTCATCCCATTTGGCAGATGAGGAGACTGAGGCCCAGAGAGGTTAGATGACCGGTCGCGATCAGAGCCTGGATTCCGACCGCAGGCATCCGAATCCAAGCCGCAGGCCTCTTGGGCTCCGCCGCGCCCCCCGCGGGCCTCGAGAGTTACCCGCATGGGCCTCTGCTTGGATAAACCCCCGCTTCCCCAGCACGTGCCGAAGCAGTTGGGAAAACAAACCCGGGGCACGTCCTTGCAGCCGGGGACGAATCTGGACTGACCCGCTTGAGAACAAAGGGGCCCAGGCAGGGTCCTGGGAGTCCAGGCAAGGAGGCTGGGCGGAGGGCGGGGTGCTCAGCCGGCGAGGGGGACGGGCCAACTCTGAACATCTGTCCAGCTCCCCTGTCGACAGGCTGAGTCAGGGGCTGCTCCCTTTGCAGGCTGAGTCCACTTTCAAACCCAAATATTTTTCTGGTGAGAGCGGGCGGCTTTGCTGGTGGGGTCCAGGCTTCCAGGGAGCCTGACTTCAAGGGCCTGGACCTGTTGGTCGACTTCCCGGAGGGCGGACGGCGGAACCAGCCCCTGGGCCCCGGTCTCTCCATCCTGGAGGACCAGCCTTGGCGAACACTTTCTCTGTCCGGGCCGCTATAAGAGGGCGCCGTGGGCTGGGGGGCTTCTAGAGCATGGATGGTTATTTCTCGCAGTTCCAAAGGCTGCAAAGTCCAAGATCAAGGTGCCGGAAGATTTGCTGTCTGGTGAGACGGGCTCTCGTCAGACAACCCGATGAGGAGTCAGGCTGGGTCTTCTCACTGGGTCTTTACCCGGTGGAAGGGGCCAGGCAGCTCCTGGGGGGTCTTTATGGGAAGGGCACCAATCCCATCCGGGAGCGCAACCCTACCCTCATCACCTTCACGCCCCCCAAAGGCCCCACCCCCTAACACCATCGCACTGGGGATTAGGTTTCAACGTAGGAATTTTGAGGGGACACAACCAGCCCATAGCAGATATTTACCCATTTTATCTTATTTACTCCTCGAAGTCACCCTGATGAGTAGGTACTATCATTCCCAGTCAATCGATGGGAAAACCGAGGCCCTGGAAGGCTACCCGAGGCCACAGGCCTTTGTAAGCCACAACACAGAAACGTCTACTGGTTCTTGTTTCTCACAAAAGCCTGTGCTCTTTCCCCTAGACCAGAAGTGAGTTATCGAAATTGAAAATTACCAGAAAGCCTGAGATAAGCAGAATGCTCCGGCGGGCAGAACTGTGGTTAACTGATGCTTGTGATTTCAGCCCTTACTGGCGCTTCCCTGCTGTCTCAGCGGTCTCAGCTCTACCTCCTTCCAGAATAAGGGGGCACTGGTGAAGAGACCGCACTTCTTTTTGCAGAGAAGCCCATGGGTCTCTCCTTTACCAGCAGGAGATGGAGAAGATGTAGGAGATGAGGCTGATGGAGTCTGTCCTTGGCTTTATTCCTCGCCCCCCAGCATGCTCTCATGCCCTCTGCAGAGAGAAGACCAGAAGCAATCCCTCTCCTACTCCTTGCCACGGGAAGCAGAGAAGAACAAACCCCAATTAGCAATGTTCTTGGGGCCTTTCCTTATCAGGGGGCTCTGCACGCTCCTAGAGCCGGGGGGCTTCCTCAGGACCGGGCCTGGAACATTTTTACAGGGAGTGAGCATGAAGAGCATGGTCTCTGCCATCAGACCATCTCTCGGGTCCTCCGCCGTCAGACCACCGGGGTTCAAGTCTTGTCTCTGCACTTAGGAGCTGGGTGGTCTGGGGCACGTGGCCTAAGTCCTCTGTGCCTCGATGTCTTCGTCTGCCCCTTGCAGACGAGAGCTGTGACCGACGGCACGAGCTGGGTTGTGGATTCAAAGAGAGAGCCCCCATCACGCAGGGTGCTTGGCATATAGGAAGTGCTCAGGAAATGCCAGCACCACTGAGGCAGCTTTTCGCTTCTAAGAGGCCCCCCGGGGCCTGCAGATAGGCATCGTTGTTAAATGGCCCAATGTGTCATGGTGGTTGGTATAGTGCACCCAGCTCACTCCCCGATCTGCCTCTTCTTGGCCAGGTGCGGACATCAACACGCAGGCCAGCGACAATGCGTCGGCCCTCTACGAGGCTTGCAAGAACGAGCACGAGGACGTGGTGGAGTTTCTGCTCTCGCAAGGCGCCGATGCCAACAAGGCCAACAAGGACGGCATGCTCCCGCTACACATCGCCTCCAAGAAGGGCAACTACAGGTCAGCCCGGGCCCTGCCCCCCGTGCTCCGTGGCTCCCCGCCACCGGAATGGGGGCTCAGGTGTCCCACCCGTGGGACTCGGGACGCCCAAGAGGGGTCGGGGTGGAGGGCACCTTTCAGGTGGAAAGGAGGAGACTCCCGCAGTTGGCAAGCTAGAGCGGGTTCCATTATCAACCCACTTCCCCCTCCTGACGATTCTGCGGTTAACAAGGCTTTTATCAACTCTCTGGAGGTAGATACTATTATCTTCATTTCTTTAAATGAGGAAGCTAAGCTCGGAGAGGTTGTTGAGCGACTTGCCCAAGGTCACACATCTCATAGATGGTCAGAGCCCAGCTGCGAAAAACGTCCCATCTACAGGAACTGTGCTTGGCGGGGCCAGATAGGAGTGTGGCTATCTCTGTTGGGGATGCAAAGATAACATCTCAGGCAATTAGGAAGCCTGCAGAGGATGCGCAGAAGGGTGCGAATAGTACCAGCGAAACAATAATACGGAGAGTACCGATGATATTAGCAAGCCTTTCCTGAGCACTTACTATGTGCTGGACACTTTCAGCAAGACAAGAGAAGCTTAAGGTCTCAAGGAGCGATTTGGTGGGCAGGACACACCCACACACACTCGTGTGCGCGCGTGATCGCGTAACATACTGAAAGAGCACGAAGGCTGAAGAGTAGCCTGGGCCGGAAGCAAAGTTAGCTAGAGTTAGCTCGAACCAGCTCGCGGGAGCGGACGCTTCACTAGGGCAGCCCGCAGTTGGCCACAGGGGGAATATTTACACCAAGGAAGTGGGTGAATGCAAATTTCAGGGCCCCCGTTGCTCCCGAGAAGCCAGTGGTTAAACGTGCCTCGGCACCGCCGCCACCGGCTGGTGGGCTCAGGGAAGACTCCCCGAGGAGGCAGAGCGCCCAGCCGCTCGTGCAGGATGACGGGGCTCCGTGATAGCCACTGGACCCGTGTTCTCCAAACTTGGACTCTTCCCAGACCTCCTTCCTGATTGTAGGCACCTGCGCTCTCACTGCCGAGTAGATTTCCTTTTGGAGACATGTTTATTTAAAATGAACTTGTTCTCAAAAGGAAACATTCATCACACTGTTAAATCGCTGAAATTGCCAATTTATAATTAATAAAGAACACATTTCACATAAAATTCCATCGAGTGT
The DNA here is from genome assembly GCA_028533885.1 of Nasua narica. Taxonomy (NCBI): domain Eukaryota; kingdom Metazoa; phylum Chordata; class Mammalia; order Carnivora; family Procyonidae; genus Nasua; species Nasua narica. The sequence continues at coordinate 117,616,548 of CM052797.1, read as the reverse complement.
ACCCCAGATGACACGCTTCGGGCAACACGGCCTGCCCTCAGGCAGAGAGAAGAAGGAAGAACACATCGAGCACACTGGGGGGTGTTGGCTGTGTTTGCAAAGGCAGAAGGAGATGGGATGAGAGTGACATCCAGGGAGCCGAATGGAGACAAAGAGACGGAGCCCCAGAGCCCCAGGCCCTGCTCTGCAGGCTGTCTGCACACATGGCCAACCAAAGATGCTCCCCCCCGTGATATAAGCGCAGGGGAGACCTCGCCTTCCCTGAACCCCAGAGCGAGCTTCAAGGGACACAGACCTGGGCTTGCCTTCCTGCTGAAGCCATTGGTCACGTTGCCTAACCTTTCTGAGCCTCAGTTTCCTCTTCTATAAAATGGGGACAGTTCCACCTGCTTTATGGGGTTGTTGATAGGACTAATGAGGTGGGTAGACACGGCTACGGAACGGAAGTAAAGCACCCCGCGGAGTCCGGGGCGCGGGTACCCCGCAGGTCGGCGCTCACACTCTCCTAGGTAAGAAGAGCACGTTCCATCATTTTCCAATTCAGCCGGTAGAGGGAAGAAAGCACCAAGCGAGGCAGTGGTGACGGGCCAGATGGATGCCTTCTCTTCAGCCCCAGAAAGATCCAGCATCAGTCAACAAACATGGTTTATCTCAGATGGGACCCAGAGGGAGAGATCTGAAGAACGAAGGAGACGGCTCTTGGAAGTCTCCAGGCCCCCTGGATCCCCGCGCCTGCCTGCACAGCACCGTCTCTCTGGGCTAGTTGTTAAATGACACATCCCAGAACCACTAATCCAGAATATCCGGACGGAGGGGACCTAAGCCTCTACCTTTGTAAAGCTCCCCGAGCCAACCAGATACGACGGCCCATCCACACCCTCGGGGGGAGTCACTGATCTAATACAAGGCCTGATTTTGCAGAGAGAAATGGGAGGCAGCTTGCCACTGTCCCTTGGCATCCTTCCATCACCCCCGGATGCCTCACGTGGACCCCGAGGTTGGCATCTGGCCCCAGCTGGAAGGACAGTGGAAGGGGCACAGGGTGTGCCTAAGGATGGCCAGGGGGCAAGGCCGGTCCCTTCTGGAACCACCTGTATGGACAGCTTGCGTTCCCCCAAGTTGGGGGGTTCATGACTTGGGTTCATGACTCTCAGAGCCATTTCCCTGGTCACTCCCCCGCCTCATTCCCAGGCCCCGTTTCCCTCTGCTCTCCCCCACTGACAGGCGCCAGGCCACTCGGGGTGGCCCAACAAAGGATTAAAGCCAGGTTCCCAGCAGCTTCTGCCACCGCAGGGCCCACGGCCCGGCAAGCCCTGGGCCCTTCACTCCCCGGGCATGTGGCATTAACGGCCCTCTCCACGCCGACCTCCCACAGGCCGCTCGGGGACTTGATAGGACATTCCGGAGGCGTTCCACACCCAGCCACCTGCCTAAATACTGCGCCCGCCCGCCCGGCATGGAAAACAGCCTCTGTGTTCGCCAGAGGGTGCGAGATTTGGGCACGGCTGAGAAAGGAGCCCACAGGATCCCGAAGTCACCTCCAAGGCTCGCTTACCTTGTGCTTCATTTCCAGTTTAGCAAAGGCACCTGGTGAGATTAAATCTCAACACCAAACATAGATTTGTTAAGACATGGTTTGTGTGGGACAAGACCAGATGGCCCACGCGTCCTTTAACCTGAATTAGGAAAGCACCAAGACTCGGGGTTCTCAGCCTTGGCTACAAGCCCCCCCTCCGCCCCGCCCAGGGCTCTAACGCCCCCCCCCCCAATATTTGGGCCTCACTCGTCCTTGGAGATTCTGATGGAAGCCGTTTGGGCTGGGCTGGGGCTTCAGGGTTTCTAAAAGCTGCCCAGATGATTCACCGTGTAGCCCAATAGAGAACCAGGATCTTAGAGAGTATTTTGTGGCTGACACGTAACAGAGACTGGCCTTTGGGGGCTCCCTTCTGATGCCCTTGTTTTTAACTATTCTTTCTCTTTTACTTCTAATTTATATTACTTTTGCAAGTCATTAACGCTTCTTGGAGGAGGCGTCCCTGGAACAGCCCTGAGCTGGGTCTGCTCCCCTCGTCTCTGGGGGGCTTGGGCTGGTAGGCGTGGCCCGTGCGCTGGGGAGGGGGGCGGGAACCTGGTCTCTCAGACGCCAAAGGTTCTTCGGCGCAGTGGGCACCTTTGTTCCTCCTCCTGAGGTGCACTTCCAGCCCTGTGGGGCCAAGACCTGCCGGTGGGAGGAGGAGGAAGGCTCCAGCCCTTCTCAGGGGGTCCTGAGCGGGGCGGCACAGAGAGGCCCAGCCCTGGGCCTTCGGGCCTCCTACCTTCTGCCCTGACTTTGCCATCCACCTCCGATCCTACCTCACTCTCTGCCCCACCCCATGCCCGGGCCTCAGTTTCACGCCCTATAAAATGGGAGGGCTGTCCCTCAGGGCACATTTACTTTCAGATTGGCAGGGTCCCACAGAGGCGCATAAATGAGATGATTTTCCTGCGTCAGTAATAGGACGCTCCCGGGACAATGGGCAGCGTCCAGCCATGTTCCCACATTCCGGCCACTTCCCCCTGGTTGGGCAGCGGGTCGCTGGAGGCCAGCTGTGTCCTGCCAGGGCTATCAGCCCCATCTGGCCGGCGGCCCCAGGGCAATCGCTCTCGCTGTTCCTTCCCGGGCAGGGGCCTGGGCCTGCCACGGCTGTTAGGGAGCATTTGTTGGTGATGGCTGGGGTCCAGGGTGAAACCCCAGCCCTGCCTTTGACCAGCACCTCTGCGGAGCGAGGTCAGACCTCCTGTGCCCGCACAAATAGAAATTAGGAGGCAATTAGCCCCCCTGGGTGTGTGAATTTCCTTTTGAGGTTTTAGAGGCAGATTTTAGGCAAACAGAGCGTCACTAACAATAATAAGACTTTCCGCTGAGATCCTAGCAGGAGGCCACTGGCATGAGATTTCCAGGAAGCCGCGAAGCCAGCATGCCAGAGAGCCGTGGGAACAGGCCTGGTGGCACCTGCTTGCCCCGCTGCGGCCACCTCCTTGGAGCCCGCGTGGGGCCACGAGGTCACCCGCCAGCAAGGATTGGAAGGATTAGGGTCTAGAATCATGTCAGTGGCAGGAGTTCATTCTTGCTCGTGGGAGGGGTCGAGGGGAAGAGAGCAAAGACAAGGGGTCAAGAGCCCCTGGAATTGAGCCCCCAGATTGCTCACGACCTTTGATGAGTTGCTGCCTCTCTCTGAGTCACATCTGTTAAAAGGAAGGCCACAGAGCTACTCTGGCTACCCCACGGGGCTGCAGCGAAGGTAAAATGGGGCAGGCAAGTCAACACGTTGTAATGCAAAGACTCAGGCCAGTGACCACGAGCATGGCCTGGAGAACCGGTCTCCCAAGGTTCAAACCCTGGCTCCATCACTTACTGGCTGTGTGTCCTTGTGCAAGTCGCATACCGTCTCTGGGCTTAATGTTTTCTCATCTGGATAAGAGGACAGTACGAGTCCTGGGGCTACTGGGAGGATATAGATGGAAGCAGATTAAGTCCCAAGAGCAGTGCCTGATTCAGCAGGAGAGACCAGATCTGGGGCTCCCAGGGATCTCCAGCCTCAGCAGAGGGTGCTCAACCCGCTCCAGGCCACAGGCAAGGCAGAGAGCCTGGGGGAGGCTCGAGTCAGCCTTCAGGGAAAGAGGCATTGAGACTCACAGGAGAGGGGAGTCTCACCAAGGGTCTGGGGCAGGAGTGGCTAGGGCCGGATACATTTGTCCCCTCCTACCCCCCAGGGCTTGGCAGCTCCACGAACATGTAAAACATCTCAGTCCTGGAGTAGGAGCAGGTACATTTCTTGGTTTGCCTCTCCTGATATGTGGCCTAGACTCCACCTCTCTGAGCCTTGATCTTTCTCATCTGCAAAATGGGGATGATGAGACATATTTGATGGGCTGTTGAAAAGATTAAACCAGAATGTGTTTATAAACCCTTTAGATGTCTCCTGGCACATCGTGAGCTCTCAGATACGACTGTCGCTGTCCCCCCACCCCTAACTCACCTAGGCAGGGCACGTGCCAGACTTCTAGCTCCAAACCACCGCGGGCTCTGCTGCCTCCTGCGTTAGGTTTGTGGGCCTTCTGGAATTCCCTCAGATCACCGAGCTGGGAATGGGGGAACACTCCTGAGCCTGAAATCAGTCTGCAGGGATGTCTTGAAACCACAGTCCAGTCGGGCTGACGTTTTGAAGAACTAGGACTCTGATGGCCATAGGTTCTGAGTCGGAAGCCCAGCTGCACTCCTTACTGGCTATGTGACTGTGGAAAGGTGGTTGAAGCTCTCTGAGCCTCAGTGTTCCTGATCTGTAAAGTGGGGGGTAGCAGCGAACCATTCTCCTGAAGGGATCATGGTGAATAGGCTGGCTCCGCCGCGCCCCCTGCTGGTGGGCCCGTGCCTCCCCACACGGCGGTCCTGAGAGGCCGGAGCCCGGGGCCTCAGCGTCCCCTGCCGGCGGGGCTGCCCCGTGACCCTCGCTTACCCGTCCCGCCCGCAGGATCGTGCAGATGCTACTGCCGGTGACCAGCCGCACGCGCGTGCGCCGTAGCGGCATCAGCCCGCTGCACCTGGCCGCCGAGCGCAACCACGACAGCGTGCTCGAGGCCCTGCTGAGCGCGCGCTTCGACGTGAACGCGCCGCTGGCGCCCGAGCGCGCGCGCCTCTACGAGGACCGCCGCAGCTCGGCGCTCTACTTCGCGGTGGTCAACAACAACGTGTACGCCACCGAGCTGCTGCTGCTGGCCGGCGCCAACCCCAACAGCGACCTCATCAGCCCCCTGCTCGTGGCCATCCGCCAGGGCTGCCTGCGCACCATGCAGCTGCTGCTGGACCACGGCGCCAACATCGACGCCTACATCGTCACGCACCCCACGGCCTTCCCCGCCACCATCATGTTCGCCATGAAGTACCTGTCGCTGCTCAAGTTCCTCATGGACCTCGGCTGCGACGGCGAGCCCTGCTTCTCCTGCCTGTACGGCAACGGCCCGCACCCGCCCGCCCCGTCGCGCTCCAACAGGTTCAGCGACACGCCCACCACAGACAAGAAGCCCTCGGTGGTCCAGGTGAGCGGGGGCCCGCCTGGCGGGCGGGGCGGTTCGCGCACCCAGGGCGCGCTGGTGTGGACGGGTGGCTGATGCCCGCCCCCTCCAGGGCGACCAGGTGGCATCGCAGGGGGTGCACTCTGGAGGCAGTGGAAGCCCGTGGCTGGCATGCTTTAGAGGCTGCAGAGCTTGGTTCACGGGAACCTGGCATCCTTTTCTTGCTCCTCTGTCTTGGGAAGTGTAAGGAACCGACAAGGGAGCAGGGGATTGCTGGGGAGTGGGCACAACTGAGGGGTCCGTCCCTCGCGGCAAGCCTAGAATATGATGTCACATGACCGCATGACCGAGATGGGGATGGACCTGAGGGCAGATTGGCCAAGGTCAGATGAGGGGCAGGGTGGCCCAGAGGCAGGACCTGTCTGTGGTTTTGGATAAACAAGGAAAACCCTAAAGGCTAACCGGAATCATTTACGGCCACCTGCTGTGTCCCAAGAAGTTTATGTCCACATAGTACTTTAATTCTTATTAAAACAACAACAACAACATCCTCCAGTTGTCATATTCCCATTTTCTAGACCAGGAAGTTGAGGCTTAGAGAGGTGATGACCAAGCTGCCCCCCTCCCGCTTTCGGGAGCAGAGGCTGTGTGGATACGGGGGGAGGGAGTCTGTGCAAGAGGGTCCTGCCAGGAGTGCCCCCAATGTCCATCCTCGGATCCCTGCCCTGCCCTCCCCAGCCTCGGCTTCCCTGACGGACATGCTCCCTGACGCACCGCCTTTGGTCCTGGGAGCCCCAGCCCCAATGTGCGATCTCTTCCAGTTCTGCGAGATCCTGTCTGCCCCGGAGGTGAGCCGCTGGGCAGGGCCCATCATCGACATCCTCCTGGACTATGTGGGCAACGTGCAGCTCTGCTCGCGGCTGAAGGAACACATCGAGAGCTTCGAGGACTGGGCCGTCATCAAGGAGAAGGCAGGTAAGGGCTGTCGCTGCTGCTCCTGGCCAGTCACTGTCTGACTCAGGCCCACGACTCGGGCGCGGGACTGCTACTAACATTCGATGAGCACCCACTGCGGGCAGAACTCTGTGCCACATATCTCATACGGTGTCTCCGTGACTCTCGTCTTTAAAGGAGAGATGGGCCCTCTGAGAGGTGATGTCACATGAACCAAGGCCTCATGGCTAGTTAGTGGCAGATTGAGATTTAAACCTGGGTTTGACGAACCCCGGAGTCTCTCCGCTTGATCTTTTAAACGGTTCCAGCTCGCTGAGGGGTATGGGGACTTTTGGAGTAAGTTGCCCACGTTTGTGGGTCACTGAGGACAGATGGTGGTGGTCTTGGGCATTTCAAAAGGCAGAGTGCGAACAAAGCACCTGGGCATTTTGTCAAAAATGCAGATTCTCTTACTCGGCAGGCTTGGGGTGGGGCCTGAGAGTCTGCATGTCAGCGCCCTCCCAAGTGCTGCCCATGCCCCTGGCCCCCAGACCGCACACCGGGAGCAGCCCTGGTCTGGGAGGCCGTCCTCTGGAACCGGGGGCTTGCTGGGCGACCACCCATGGGATGGCTAAGGCTGTGCTGGGGGTCCAGGCTGTGTACATAGAGGAAGGAGCACAGGATGAGGGTGATGGCAGCTTCGGTTCCAGATGCGGTCCTTGCTGCGTCCTCACCTGTGAAATGGGTTTGTACGTCCCCCATCTACTTCCTTGGGCTACACAGATCAATGAGGGGCGACAAGGCGGAAGCTGCTTTGCCAGATCTCTTCAGTTGGCAGGGGCTGGGGTTATAGAGCCCCCCTGCCACCCCGCTCAGGTTTTTAAATAGGCTACATGCTCAGCATGGAGCCCAGCATGGGTCTCGAACTCACGATTCTGAAATCAAGACCTGAGCTGCGATCAAGAGTTGGATACTCAAGCGCCTCGGTGGCTTAGTTGGTTAAGCGTTCTGCCTTCTGCTCAGGTCATGATGTCTGGGTCATGGGGTCGAGTCCTCATTGGGCTTCTTGCTCTGCGGGGAGTCCGCTGCTACTCCCTGCTCATGTTTTTTTTTTTTTTTTTCTCTCTCTCTCTCAAATACGTAAATAAATAATCTTTGGGGGAAAAAAAAGAGTTACACACTTTACCCCCTGAGCCACCCAGGGACCCTTCAAGCACCCCCTCTTCTCCGGTCACGTCGACCAGGTGTCTCCTACCTGCCAGCGGTCGCAGATGCAAACTCCTCGCTGGTTGCGAACGTCAGCATTTCTCTTTTCCCTCCTCTCCCCAGAGCTTCCCAGGCCTCTGGCTCACCTGTGCCGGCTGCGCGTGCGAAAGGCGGTGGGAAAGCACCGGATAAGGCTGCTGGATGGCCTGCCGCTCCCCGGCCGGCTGATTAGGTACCTGAAGTACGAGAACATCCAGTAACCGTGGCCGCTGGGCTCCTCGGACTGTTTCACTAAAGCGTCAGGGCGGCGGCGGCCCCAGATCCCGGGGAGGGGACCTGGCGCTGGACTGTGGCTCTGGGTCAGCTGGGACCACCGCTGCGACCTCGCCAGGTCTCTGGGCCAGAGCTTCGCCCAGACCAGAGAACAGAATGTGTCAAGTAGGAGAAAAACCGTGTTCGTTTTCAAAAACTGCTGAGTAGACCCTGGACCTTCTGTGCCATTGGGAAAGGCAGAAAACCTTCATTCCTGAAGCCGAGGGGCCGGGGGGTGGGGGGCGGAACTTGGCGTGGGGGCCGCCCCGACCCCTACACTGGGCTGCGGCTGGAGCACTTTCAGGGATGAGTCTGCCTTCTCAAGACAACCTGGCCGCGGGGCTGTCCCCATCCCCTCTCCCCTGCGCTCTGCCAAACTCTCCACTTGACTTCTGAGCTTTCTTCCCGAAGCTGTGGTCTGGTGGGGGTGGGTGGGAGGCCCAGCTGCTGTACAGTAAATATGCTGAGATGACACCTTGCCCAGCGAAGTCCCTCTCATTAGATCCCCGCCCCCACCACAGGGCCTGGGGTCCTCAGCGCTGCTCCTGGCGGGAATGGGAGTGCGTGCGGTAGGTGCTGGGACAGGGCACACGGACCCCTAGACGTGCCCCTTTTGGGCTTCTGGAAGCCAGAGCTGGAGCTGGTGGCCCAAGGAGAGGGGCGGCTTCCTGTCCCGGGAGCCCAGCGGTGGGGGTTGCCTTCTCTCTCCTGCTTCGATCACCACGGAAACAGGAGCTCCATCACAAGCAGGGCTCGGTGTCTGCAAACCTCCTGACACCTGGGATTGCCTCACACACACTTGTTTCCTGAAGCTCCGTCTTCACGTCCTGCCC
>CM052797.1:117510776-117608112 GCA_028533885.1 Nasua narica | reverse complement strand
TTCTGCACGGGGAGTCACAGTGCCCCGTGTTGCTGTCCAGCCGCTTCCTAGCAAATGTTTCTGCTTCCAGAAGAAGCCTCCCTGCATTTGAATTCATGCATCATTAGGTGTGCCCTGGGAAAGGAGTCCAAGAGGGGCAGCGGGGGCCCGGGCACGGTGCACCAGGGCAGCCCTAGGAGAAAACACGTCCCCGGAGCTCGGCTCCCCCAGGAGTTAGGTGGCCCAGATAACCTGGAGAGGTGACTTTTGGTTGGCGCGGCTCCCCCTCGAGTGTGTAGTACTCAGTGCCCGGCACTCACATCATCCCCACAGCAACCTGTGAAGGTCTATTTTCAACCACATTCTTCTGATGAGAGGACATTTTGGCACAGAGAGGTTAAGTCACTTGCCCAAGGTCACACAGCTGGTAGGTGGATTTTGGATCCAATCCAAAGCCTGGATTGGAGCTTTTAACACCCTCCTGTACAGCATGGTGGGGGCGGGGGCTGAGCCTCATTGGAATGGGTCTGGAAGGGCCTTCCTGAGGTGCAGGGGGAGACGAGGGACATGAGGAGCAGACCAGAGCAGCCTGGCGTGAGGGTCCTGAGGCCCTATCCTGGGTGCTAGATAAGTACTCCCAACAACCCTGCCGGTGTCATGTGACTTCCGTGGCTCTCAAGTCCTCCAAGACCAGAAGACATAAACTGCCAGAAATCCACTGGCTTCCCAGTGAGTGAGCTACCATGGGGATATTCCACTCCACGGGAATCCTAGAGTAAAAACAGGCAGGAAGGAGAAGGACCCTTAACAAGCACTAATCCTGGAGCTTTGGGTTAGGAAGGATTCTGAGGCCATTCTATGGCCCCCAAAGGAGACAGTCTCTGACTAGTAGAACTGTTGGGTGTTTCTGTTTGCTATTGCTAGCCTAGTCCGCAGCTTCACGGACAGGGAAACCAAGGCACGGAGGGAGATTAGTTTTCCAGCATCGTGTTGCTAATTAGGGCGCCCTGCACACGTCCCAGCGGTGAGACCCCAGCTCTGATGGAATGAGCAGCTCGGCGCCCCCTGCAGGTCAGTGTGCTCTCAGCCACGGAGCCACGTCTGCACGCACTGGGGGCAAATCCCGGGCCATTATGGCGGCGGCGTGTCTCTCCCATGGCTGGGCTGGTTGGGCACCATGAGGGCAAACCCCCTGCCACCAGCAACTGCCCACCCTTCCCGCCTCCGTGCACTGTCACAGACAGAGACCCTCATCAGTCCATTGACGGGGCCCCTGGTGTGTGCCAGGCACTGTTCCAGGCCCAGGAATCGGGCCATCCGCGGGTCACCCAGGAATCTGACTTAGCCAGAGATTTTTTTCCCCCCAGCTTGTCCACAAGGGGCCAAGCTCTAGTTCGTCCAGATTTTCCTTCTGACCAGCCTCGGGCAGGACTGCCTTAGGCCAGCCTCTGCTCTGAGGCCCTAATCAGAGCCGAAGGCACAGCCGAGGGGGACCATTCTCGCCCTGCCCCTCGCGCGGCAGGTGGGGCAAGGAGGCTCCAGGAGGAAGGGTCGGGCCCCACCTCCCATCGTGGAGCCGGGACAGGTACGCCCCTGGTAGCGGCCTCCCTGTTCTCCAGAGCTCTGCAGACCATCTGGAGATCCAGGCCTCCCCCCACACTCTGCTCCGGGACACGGGCAAGCAGAGCATCTCTCCCCGGGACCCCTCCCCACCCTTCCTTCCTTTGCACTGAGCTGCTGGCCCGCGGTACCCGTGCTCGGATTTCACAGAGCTCTCTGGGCCACTCCGGGCCTCCCCCACAGCCTTCGTGAGCTACCCTGCGCCTGGACCCTGCCAGCATTTCAGAGCCTGGGGGCCGTTCAACTCCGTGACATCCAAGACGGGGAAACTGCAAAAGAAATGTCTTTATTCTTTTAACCTTAATATTTACAAAGACCAAAAAGAACAGAACTGAGATTGGCTCCCATGGTGGCCGGCACGTGACAGGTGGGTAACTCTGGCTTCTGGAGGGGCGGGCAGGCCAGGGCAAAGCCCCACCGCCCAAGACCGGCCCCAGGACAGTGGGACGATCGGTCGGGCTCTGGTCTGGTTGGGGAGGGGCCAGCTGAGCCCAGCCCCCCAGCTCCCAAGCTGCAGGGGCTGACCTGGCGACCGCCTGCGAGGCCCCTGCCCCGAGCCCGTCCTACCCCCTCCCAGACATACACAAAGGAAAGGCTCCTAAGGGGCCACACCGCTGGCCCGCTCACTCTGCGTAAGGAGTGCTCCCGGGGGCCCCCAACACCTCTCCAGGCCAGAGGTGGGAGCCAAGGCCCTCCCAGCCCTGCTAGAGGTAGCCAAAAACATTGAAGATGGGCGGGGGCACAGCCGGCTTGGTAGGGATGGGCTTCAGAACCACGGGTCTGTACACTTTCTGCCCCGGCCCGTCCACATCCTTGCAGAAGTGGGCCAGCTCCCCGGGGGAAGCCGGGCTCTTTCTCCACAGGCCCAGGCTGGGGACGGGGCTCTGAGGCAAGGCCCCTGGGGGACCTGCGTAGAAGGGCTGTCCATGGTACTGGAAGGGGCAGCAGCTCCAGGCATTGACCCGGCCCACCAGGGAGACCCCAGACATCTTGAGTGGCTCCTTTCCAGCCGGTGCCCTTGGGGACGCGGGCACGGGGGCCATCTCAGGATCCAAGGGCTCCAAGCCTTTGCAATGTTTCTTACCCTCATAGGGAGGTCCCTCCCTGGGGCCCACCACCCCCTCCAGCCCCAGGGGGTAGCTGTGGGTGGGCCGAGGCTCTTCCCAAAAGGAAGCAGGCAGCTGTCTTTTCCTCATGGGCACCTGGCCAGGCCTGGCAGCTTCTGGATTCTGCCTCTGTAGGGTCTGCTCCTTAGAGAGACATTCCTCCCTGTAGGGGTTCCCCAGAGCCTTCTCCTTGCAGCCCCCGCCCCCGCCGGGACTGGAATCATGGCCAGGGTCGAGGAGCAGCCTCCCAGGCCGGTCCTCAGGTCCCCTCTTCAGGTGAGGCTCGGCCCCTCTGCCGGGGAGGCCCCGAGGAAGCCGGGAATACTTCTGGGAGAAGCGTTTGAGCTGCTTCTGCAGGTACTTGCGATGGTCCACGGAGCGGCGGCACGGAGCGGACTTGTCCAGGGCCGCCTTGATGTCGCTGGACGCCAGGTTCACAAAGTTCAGGAGCATCTTCACGTCACTGTCGGATGCCATCACCAGGGGACCACGGCATGGGGCTTTCCATGAAGAGCGTGGGCTCTGCTGGTGGCCTGCAGCTCCAGGGACGGGCACAGAGCTGACCTACGGCGGGGGGGACACGCAGGTCGTTGGCAGTCTCTGCAAGCCCCTGCGCCCAGCCCTCTCCAGAGGCCCCAGGACCCCTCCGGGGGAAACAGAGTCCTGGGTCCATGGGCTGCCCATTCAGGCCGCTGAGGGTTTTCTCCCTGGGTGAGGGCACAGGCGAACAGGCAGTCTGCCCAAGTCTGTGGCCCTCTGCTTGCCGCTGGGGCTCAGAGAGGTTGGGCGACCCGCCCAAGGCGACCCAGCTACAGGTGGCCTTGCCGGAACCGAGCGCGAGTCTCCGAGAGGCCAGCCCACCGCATCTCCCACACTCCACGCTGCCATCGTGCACAACTTGCCAGCAAGGTTTTTATTTTCTGAGCTCAGGCGACTGCTCCACTTTCAAGCAAGGCCAAGCCCCCTCTCTCCCTGGTGGTGCCCTCCTCCTCCCACCCCCGCCCCCAGCCTGTCGCGCACCAGCCCCCCTCGCCGGGTCCCCACGCTCCACCCACAGCGCTCACGCAGGACCCCTGTCTGGCACTCGAGCCTCGGCCTGCCTGGCGGGCTGATCTCAGACTGCGGGCAGCGGGACGCCCCCGGAGAAGCATCTGCAGCAATTTCATGCCTCCTGGGCCACCACCCGAGGCACCTCGCCCCTCCCCCAGGCCCCAGCCGGCCCCACGCCCCCACCCCGTCGTCGGCTGGAGCCGCCGGAGTCTCCACACTGACCGAGGATGCAGACCGGCCCCGGGCCCCCGCCGCCGCCGACGTGGCCTGGCAGGTTCCCGGCCGCAGACCTGGGCCAGGCCCGGCGTGGCCGGCGAGCTCCGGCGTCCGGCTGGAAACAGTCGTGCAGCCCTCGAGTGGGCTGGATGGAGGACGAGTCCCCGGAGCTGGGGGGCCCCTCAGGCCAATCAGGAGCGCCTCTCCAGATACAAAGCATCCCAATCAGGCGGCAGCGCCCCGTTCCCACATTCTTTGCCGTCACAAATTGTCACCATGGGGACCATCACAAAAAAGACAGCTCCCAAATGCAATCATTTCCCGGTAAATTTCTACCCTTCAGCCCCTCCTCCCCTTGACCTCGGTTCCCTGGTTTCTTGAGGGGGCAGTGTGTGTGTGTGTGTGTGTGTATGTGTGTGTGTGTGTGTGAGTGTGCGTTTAAAAAGTCCAGGGTCGCGGAGGGGCTGGGCCCAGAAGAGATGGGCTTGCATGCCTCCCCCAGAGACTCCCGGCCTCCAGCCGCAGCTGCCATGCTCCAGCGCCGACAGACAATCCGCGGGGTGAGCCGGGGCGGGCTGCTCCCCCCGGCCTTGAGTGCTGAGTGTCTCTCCCTCTCTTTCCCCCTCTCTGCTCCTCTCTGTGTCTCTGTCTGTCTCTCCCTCTTCCCAGGATCCCACCCCCCTCCCCCCGCCCCGCGGCACCGCCGGCCAGCCTGGGAGGGCCAGCGGCGCACACTCAGGCCGGGAAAGGTAGCCGGGGAAGGACTCTCTAACGAGGTGCCGGGATATCCATGGGAAGGGAGCCGGAGCCCTCAGGAATCTTGTCTTTATGTTTGCTTCCTCAATCGAGCTGCACAAAGCCTGAATTGCCCATTCAGCGCGGCCGGACAAAAGGCTGGCGTTGCACGGTCCCCTCGCATTTGTAGTCAAACAGTTAGGGACTTAAATCGAGTCGTCATGATGGAGAAAGAGGTGGACAAAGCCCATAGAATTGCCATCAGCAAACATTTTCCTGTGTCATATTAGCCAGTCTCCATGGCTCCCCCTGGCCTGGGGACAATGGCACAAGTTTGCACACTTGGCTACTGTCACCGTGCCAACGCCGGCGGGGTTGCAAGCGGGCCGCTCTGAGCGAGCAAGGGAGCCCCGGGCCGGCCGCTGGCCCTGCCCACTGACTGGCGGAGGGAAGGTGAGGCCGCTGGCACAGGGAGGCTGCCTGGGGAATGCTGATGGGCGCGGCCTCCGTGCCAGCCGCTGGTGGCCCGCACCTCCTGCCTTTCTCCCCCCTCCCCCCCCACCGCCCCGGCTCGGCTCGGCCTCCTCCTTCCTGTCCTCCCCTTTCTCTTCTGTTCCTCCCCTCCCCCCCTTCTGCCACCTTCTCCTGACCGGCCAGCCGTCTATACCGCAACCACACCTTCACACAACAAACTAACATGCCAAGGACCTCTCTCCGAGGTCCCCCGCCTGCGTGGGAGCTGTAGCAGGGCGCGCCAGGGGGGGACTCACCCAGCAGGATGGTCCCACCCTCTCCTCCTGGCCAGTAGGTGGCAGCTGCGGCCAAGCCACCTGGCTCTCCAGCCGGAGGGTCCCTGCGGGCATGACGAAGGGTTTGGAGGAGCGGGCCATGCACCCGCCCGCTGTAACTCCATGGAGGCATTTAGGGTCCAGTGCACTATTCTCCACTGAGGGGGCCGGGCCGTCGCAGAGGTGTCCGCGGCCTGGAGCACCCTGGACCATGGCTGTCCCACGCCCTGGAGAGTGACCCCGATCTGCAGCTGCGGGACACCTAAATCATGGTGGCTTTAAGCCCCCGAAACCTGGGGGTTCTCTCTGCAGCAGAACCTAGCCCCGCTGACTGGGAGGGGCAGGAAACTTCCTTTTTGCCCCGAGGTCACCAGCTTGGGCTCCCTGCTGCCTACTGCCTGGGGGCCCGGACGCACAGCTTGGCCAGGGTTCGAATCCCTCCGTAACCCAGCGCCGGCCCACTCAACCACGTTCTGCATCGATCTCTGCTGGGGCCCTGGCTCATCCCCGCCCGTCCCCGCCTCGGCCTCCCGTCTGCTCCTGTCCTGCCGCCCACTGGGCCACCCACTGGGCCTTGCCTGCTGGTGACATCATCCCCTCACCGCTCAGACAATGGCAAAGCCCCAAGGTCGGTGAGCTCCGTGGACTCCAAGTCCATAGGGTAAAAAAATAATTCCATAGCTCTTAATGTGGGCTCTTCTTCCCGTGTGTTCTGCCCACTTACTGAGGAAGGAAGGAGGGAGGGCGGGAAGGTAGGAAGCTACTTCGTGGAGCCTCGTACCTGCCACGAGCTGCAATCCTGGCTCGCACGTGGAAGATGCCATCTGACCCCGTGACCGCTCAACGCGAGGACTACGGCTGCCGTTCAGGGATGACGAGTGTCAGGTTGAAGTGCTTCCCCAAGGCCTCACAGCCTGGAAGTGGCAACACTGAACTTGAAGCCAGGCCGGTCTGCGTGCAGAGGCTGGTCGGTCCCACCGTGCGTTGCTTCCCCGGGCGCCTCTCCAGCGCTAGACACCGAGAAAACGCTGTCGGGCTTGAAAGCATCGGAAACCAGATTTTATATGTAAGTCCTGAGCTCATGTCTTCTGTCCGTCTGTCAGAATGGGACCTTTGATGTCGGCTTCGGGAGTTCGGAAGCCGCAGCTCGGGGACATCAGTGGAGGTGACGGGCAGCAGCCGTGAAGAACTGTGGCCTGAGACCCAGAGCCGTGGCCTTACAGTGATTCGGCCACACCCGGGGCCTCTGGGGGCCCGGCCAGGCTGGGGAAGGCTGGAGAAGGCTCCTCCGGCGTTTTCTGTCCACAAGTCATGCAGACGGATGGAAGTCATTCGTAATACCTCCTCTGACTTATTCTAGAAAGACTTCCTTTCACAGCGCTTCTCCCGTATGGTCCTGCATCTGGATAGGGAGGGACTGTTTTCTCTGTGTACATTTGGTGACACACCCAGAGATAAGCTGCCCAGCTCATGACTGACCTGGGCAACCCTGTCCTCTCAGCACTCTTCAAGGCCCAGCTCAAACATCCCCTCCTCCAGGAAGCCTTCCACCAACTTCCAGCATTACCAGTGATACCTTCTCCCATCCCTAGGTGCATAGATTCAAAATGAAGTCTAACCTCCTTGGCTTAACACAGAAAGCCCTTAGTAATCTGACTTCAAACAGGGCCTGGCACAGAGTAGTTTCTCACTAAATGTTTCATGAGTTAAATATTTCACCCGATCCACTGAATAGAATTTATCCTGTGGACTGGAAACACTGCTTCCTGCAACTGTTTGTTTGTTTGTTTACTGTTTGCCCTCCCCACCTCCCCTGGGTGAGCTCCATGAGAGTAGGGCACAACGGCGCGTTCATCTCCGTATCTCCATGGACTAGAATGGCCACGGCAAAGAGCAGGACTCATTCAAAGACGCTTGTGATCTCTGTGGTTGAACTTGACGACGAATCCTCTGTGTCCTTCGGGACTGTGGGTGCCTTGTAGGCAGGAAGCCTCGGTTCACCACCGCATCTCCCTGCACCAGAGAGGGACTCCCAAGTATCCATCGAAGGCAAGTGGGAGGTGCTGGCTGGATCTTGAGAGCCCTTCTTGATCCTCTGCTGTCACAGGTGCCGATCTCTGACCTCCCAGCTGTGCAGACCCCTCCTCAAGATTATTTACGTGGTTCAGGGTCAGGGACTCCCGGCTTCGAGCAACTCCATTCAGCACCCACTGCGTGCTTGAGGACCAGAGGCCGTGGCTTGCTCCTGTCCCCGATGGAGCTTGCTGGAGGGGAGGCCAACTCTGTTGTGACAACAGGCATCTTCCACCCCCCCCCCCCATCACTGCGAGGCACACCCTAGCTTTCCCTGGTTTCCCAAACAAACTGCCGAAGCCACCATCCAGAATGTCCAGATGTCATCTGATATAACCCACTTCTAGAATTTAGCCAAAGCAGCTGCAGATCGTAACCGAAAAGAGAGAGGGTGTGGTTCACGCACCGACTCACAGGGGACCTGGGACATCGTCTGGGGCCATGGGCTTCCAAGCTGCATTTACGCAGAGAAGCCCAATACCTAGAACAAGGACGGCGACGGACTAGTTCAGATCTGTTTCGCGCTCGGGAAGGCATACCTCCGCTTATTTTGCAAACGGTGGCTTCCGATGAGAAGGAGGTTTTGATGACCTACGACTTTGGAATCAGGGGTTGTGGATTACGGGTCTGCCATCGGCCATCTTTAGCTTTGGTTGCAGAATCTACGGAAATCTTGACTTAGATAAGCAGCCAGAAAGTTAACTTTTTCAGTCTACCTTGTGATCTCAGGATCGTCATCCGGTGAACACCCGTTCGCCCGGGAAACTTCATTATCTAGTCCCCCGAGGCGTCATTAACCAGTTAACTGCCCAGGTCAACCAGTCACCAGCCTGGTGTGTTAGTTAGCAGAGTTAGGTCTGATCCCCTCAACCCAGGAAACATACAAAATGCCACCTCGGAGGCCCAGCGGTGGGACCAGCACCTCCTGGACGTGTGACAGACGTCACAAGGTGATTTATGTAACCCTCTTACATAACGGGAGCATTTCTGTCAAAGAGCGGCCGGAGGGACGCTGTCAGCCGTAATCAGAACGGACAGGCCTTCCACCGTCTCGGAATGGGAGGCATCGGGTTGAAATAAGCCCCTCTGGGGCTTCCTGGCTGGGCCTTGCTGCCCTGGCGACCGCCCCTCACAAGCCAGGCTGAGCACCAGCCCGGCGGGGCCCTCCCAGCAGCCGGAGACCTTGTGATGCTCCCGAAGAAGTCACAGCACAGCTTGCCAGACCCTGCACCCCCGGTCGCAGCCCGACCGCGGTGACAAGCGTCAGTGTGACCATCTTGAAGGCTCGCCGGCAGAATGGACCGTGAGCATTAAGAGACAGCGTCTGTGACAAGACGAGTACAGTGCCTGGCTCAGAGTCGATGTCCTTCCCCCAACTCTTCCCCTCCAGGCTGGGGACACAGGCGCCCAGGGCAGCCCAGCCTGGGTGCGTCTCACCCACAAAGCGGGCCAGGAATGGGACAGGAATGACACAGCAGTCGCGGCTTCGCGTCCCTGTCGGGCGACCCCCGTGGACTGCCGCCCCTCCCCCCCACCGATCCCCGCTGCCGTGCCACGCGTTATCACCTGGACCGGATCTCAGGGAGCCTCTCTGGGGCGTCTCTGCACCCCACCCAGGGCACAGGCGGAATGAAAAGTCCGTTTAATCTCAACTGCCAACTCGGATTTGATTGGTGATGGCTGGCAGGTGCCCGGTGGAAAGATTCCGAGATCCCTCCTCCCCACCCCGGGGCTCAGCAGTTACAATGCCCTGATCAGCTAGTCATGCCTTCCGTGGACGTGGACACGGGCGGAGATGGGCCGGGGGCCCGTACCCCACTCCCAATCACAGGCTGCAAAGCTCGGCATTCCGGCAACCCAACCCCTGGACTTTCAATCAAGGGAACAGAGCCCTGGAAAAGGACACGACTCCTCCAAGTCCTCCAGGGCTCCCATTTCCCGGAGATCCTGGATTCAGTTCCACAAACCGAGACGAGAGAACGGAGAGTTTTGGAGAATGGAGGCAGTAAGACGTTTAGGACACAGGGAGGGGCCAGATAAAGTTAGGAAGAAAGGCCGAATCCCCCATGGATTTTTGCATGCGGGAGGCACATAATAAATGCTTGTTGAACAGATGAATGAACCAACCACAACAGGGAGCGAAATGACCGGCTGGCTTCTGGGCCACCTTGGGGGCTCCA
This sequence comes from Nasua narica, assembly GCA_028533885.1. Classification (NCBI taxonomy): domain Eukaryota; kingdom Metazoa; phylum Chordata; class Mammalia; order Carnivora; family Procyonidae; genus Nasua; species Nasua narica. Next base: position 117,598,365 of record CM052797.1, on the reverse strand, counting down.
ATAAGAAACTGAGGCCCGGGGAGGTAAAAAAGCTCTCCCCAGACCCTTGAGCCGGCAGAGGACCCGGGGTTTGCTCTCAGTCTGTGTCTACACCACAGCGTCCCTCAGAGCAGGCAGGGGACACACGGCCCCTTCCGGTGTGTCCCCTCTGGCCCCATGGGCCAGTCCTCCGCCCGCTCACCTGTCCCAGTTTGGTAAAATACAGGGGGCTCCCTTTTGTCATCTACTTTTTATTTTCTGACCTCTGATCACAACTCTGGCCTGTAGCCCAAATCCAGTCCAAAAGACACATTTTAAAAATTCTCTGAATAAAGTCTTGCCGAGAGAGGGGGCTGTCCGTACAATCGGCAGCTCCCGGGCTCTCCCCACAGGGTCCTGGTCAGGTAAGAAGAGTTACACAGTGAAGTCAGCAGCCCCTTCTCCTCCACCTGAGCAGAGAGGCTGAACCCCGCAGGCCAGCATCGTCGAACGTTCCGCGCCGTCCCCCCCGCCCCCGCCCCGGGGATGGCCTTCCAGTGCTGGGCCCGGGGTACATACTCCTGGGAGCACCCGTGATACGAACATACCTTAAGAGTCAGGCAACAGCATTCCGGTCCCGCCTCTGCTGACCTGGGCAAATCATTTCACCTCTCCGGACCTCACTTTGCTCATCTGTAAGATGGGGCGATTCTGCTCACTCTGCCGGCTTGCTGGGACCGTGGAGGAAGACTTGGGTCTGACCAGGCTAGAAGGTGTACCAAGGGGTGGTGGAGGGGTAGAGAGAACCCCACATCGTGCCCAAGGGCTAGACCACATGTAGTTCCAAGTTCAAAGACATCTGTGAGGGGCTGGCAGTGACAGTTCCCAGCAGACTCTGAATGAGGACCAGTGGTCTGGATGACAAGGGGGATGGAAAGAGGGCCCCAGCTCCACAGCCTAAAGGATGAGCGGGTGACTTTAGCTCTGCTGAGACGGAGTGGGGGGATGCAAGTGGGGGACAGTGTAGGTGGAGGAGGGAGGTGGAAAGCATCAGACGTGGGCTTTCGGGCCAGTCCTGCTAATCCTGTCCGGAGCAGGAAGCCAGGCCAAGGACGTGGGCTCAGCCTGTGTCCAGTGAAGCCTGGAGTTGGGTCCTTGGCCACAGTTCCGGGATCGGGGCAGCGCTTCTCTCCTCTTCTGCACCCACTACCCAGAATTCCCCGGGGATCACATGAACTTCCAGTCCCTTATGTGCCCATTAGTCCCGGTTTCAATCTCCAGCCCAGACCTCTCCCCTCAACTCGAGGATCCTACCCAGCAGCTCCCTTGCCCTTTCCCCAAGGACCTTCAAGATTCTCCAGCTTTCCATGTCCCAGACTGAGCTCTGGGATTTCTCCCCGGGTCTGCTCCTCTCACGGCTTTTCCTTCTCAGATAATGGCGGCTCTGTCCTTCGAGGCGCTCGGGCCAGACCGCAGAGTCTCCCTGATCCCACTCTCCTCCTCCAGCAGCACACCCTCCGGGCTCTGCCTACAAACGGCCTCCGGAATCCGACCCCGTCTCCCCAGCTCCCGTGCCCTACCCGGGGCCCACCACCCACCAGCTCTCGCCTCGCCGGCATGGTTTCAGGGCCTCCTAACTGGGCTCTTTGTCCCCCTCCCCACACACAGAAAAGTTTTGCCGCCCTCTGCCCTAGATATTTGCCCTGAATATAACACTAATTTAAATATTAATTAGCGGGGGCATTTGGATGGTTAAGTCGGTTAAGCATCCGACTCTTGGTTTCGGCTCAGGTCAGGATCTCAGGGTCGTGAGATCGAGCCCCGTGTTGGACTCCACGCTCAGTGCAGAGTCTGAGATTCTCCCTCTCCCTCTGCCCCTCCACTCTCGCTCTTTCTCTAAAATAAAGAAATAAATAAAACCTCTAAGGATAAATAAACAAATATTAATGAGTAGCGCCCAGGAGGACCCAAGTGAACATTGGAGTGTCACTCTCTTTCCCCCTCCCCCTTCAATTCTGTCAAATTATCAACTCACTTGGAGTCCAAAAAAAGAAAAAAAAGGACAAAACTTCGAGCGGGGCAGGCTTCTAACTCCCAGGGCGAGCATCCTGGAGGAGGGCAGGAAAGCACTGATGCAGCCTCATCCTGCCCTCCCCGCCCCCACCAGCCCCTACCCCCACCCCGGCCAGCTCCTAGGAGCTCCTACCCAATACCCTGCATGGGGGCTGATGCTCTCTGAGACCAGTAAGTGCTGGGCAGAGCTTTATATGCTGCAGAGACACACAGGGGCTCCAGCCCCCTCTCCAATCCTCCAACTGTACTCTGGGGCTCCTCTGAGTGACCCTGTTTCACAGAGGAGGAAACTGAGGCACACGACGATTTGCCCAGGTTCATTTGGCTAGGAACTAGCACACCTGGGATCTGAATCCAGGCCCGTCTGAGTCGGGAGGCTCCTTACCTCTTCTCATTGGTTTCTTCCTGAGGACTAGTCCTACAAAGACGTGCAGCCCAAGAAACAAGGGACAGCGTCATATATAAGCTTCTGGGACATGCCCAAATCATCCCACAAGGGCCCCGTCACCTCAGCCAGACCCCTGAGAGGTAGGTGTGTCAGGTAAACTGAGGCAGAGGAAGGCGGCCCTGGATAAGAGCTGAGCTCTGGGGTCAGCGTCCTGCTCCCACTTCGGCAGTTGGCCCAGAGAACGTTATTCTGACGGCTAGCTGAGTGCTGGCCTGTTGTTTCCCCTGCAAAGACCACATTGTGGGTATGGCCTGGGTGCCCAGCCAGCTGACTCCTTCCTTCCAGTCTTGGCCACCGGCAGGGACCTTAATGGCTCCTGGGAATCTCTTCTCTCCATCAGGCCCCCTGAACCACGGCAGAGGTCGGGGGTGAGGGGGATCTTGGAGACCCTGAGAAACAACAGGGAGTTGGAGGAAGGGACACATTTTGGGGTCCCAGACCTGGCTTCAGGTCCCACTGCTGACGCTTACCAGCTGAGTGGCCAAGGACAGGTCACCCTCTCTGAGCTTCCGTTTCCCCCCACGTCAGGCAGCACCTGCCTGCCAAACCCTTCGAGGACGCTGAGGTAGCACACGGGAGTGTTTCCCGCTCGCCCCCCACTCGCTCACTGTGGTCAGCATTTCCACTTGTGGGCACCATTCATTTCATTGATTTCCTTATTATCAAATGAAGAAACGGAGGCTGCCCGAGCAACCTGGTGAGTTAGTGGTACGGTGAGGACAAAAATCCCGACCCCAAGGCCAGGCACGGCTCCCACCCTCTCCTTCCAGACGCACCCTTGGCTCAGGAAAAGCCGGAATTCTCCTCTGCGCGCTCAGCCTTGGCCTCCAGTGGCCACCAGAGGGCGCCCCGGGAGTTGCTCTCGGCCCCGACCGTTTCCCAGGGCAGGAGCCTTGCAGTCCGCAGGTCTCAACCTTCTGGGCCTCCCAGGCCTGCAGCCCGTGGTCCCGCCCCACAAGAACCCCCCTCCCCAGCCCAGCACCTTGAAGGTGTTCCAGAACCCCTGCTCTTTCTCCTCCCCTGTCTCCGCCCTCCATGTCCCATCCCAGAATTATCTATCCTCCTTTTCCTGAGTGGATGTGGGATCCTTGGAAACCCCATATTGTTTATGTCAAGCGCGTGGTTCACACCGGGCTTCGGGATCTACCCGCATCCATCTACCCCCCCAAACGCCTGCTCAGCACCTGCCAGGTGGGAGGAGGGCAGCGGGGACCCATCACACACAACCCCTGACTCACGGAGGGCGCGGCCGAGCGGGGAGAAGGTGTTATTAGGTTAGCATGTTAGCCGGGGAGCCAGCAGAAGGGCTGAGGGCAGGAGCCCCGGGTTGGTTTCTGGAGGGTGTCAGCCCTGACTCGAGGGTCGCTAATGAGAGTCCCGGCGGCGGGGGGGCTCCCCCTGCTGACCCTGCTGGAGCCACCCTCCCCTCATCCTTACTTCGGTTTGCCTTCATTTTAAGGCCCTGGTGTAAGCCCGTTAGGATCAAAGCCAGAGGGAAGGAAGGCAAGCCTGGAGCCCCGGAGGCATCTCGGACGGAGCTCCTAGATGAAGGTCTGCGGAAGGGACCCCAGGCGGCAGTGGCTCCCAGACGGTGCTGGCCAGGAGGATCTCTGAGCCAGGGTGAAGACCACTGTGGGGTTGTTGGCACCGCCCGGTCGCCCCTTCTCTGTCTGTTTAGACAACACAAATGACGAGCTCTTTCCAAGTTCATTCTCCAGACAGGGTCCTCCCAGTCTGGGGTGAGGGTGGGATGAGAGGCAGGCCCCCCGCGCACTCCAGCAGCCCCGCTCGGCAGCCCCGGTGGACGGCTCTAAACATCGCAGACAGCACGTTGGTGTCCCCAAACCTGTGCTTCTTGCAGGACACACACTTGGCTGTGTATTCCCTGCTCGTCTCGCTGTGCGGGACCAGATTGTCCCTCTGGTTGTCCCAAACACGCCCTTCCTCCAGAGAACGTTCTCCCAGAGCAAGAGGGGGCTGCCGCGGCTTCCTAAACACAGGTCAGCTTCTGAAGCCTCTCGGTGGGGGGCGCTCGGGTTTGGCCCAGGAGCCCCATCGTTCCCATGCCTGGGCTCTGGGTCCAGGATCAAGGGCTCAGAGGGTTTGGCCCAGGGTGAGTGGAACCTTCCCTCCTCAGCCAAAGAGAAGGAGTGGAGCAGCCACAGCTACGAGGCTGAAGGCTCACGCGCCTACCGTGCTCCCTTCCCAGTGATCGGTGCCCTAGACACCACCGGTAGCCCGATTCCAGCTGGGTTTGAAGGCTGAGACGATCAGGCATGTCAGACTTGTCTAATAACACCCGGGGCTGTCACGGATGTGGAGCGACGCGCTCAAGCACTGTGGGTCGGAGTACACACCGGTGTCCACTTTTCGGAGAGTATTTGGGGAGAATCTATTACAGGAAACAGGTCTGCCCTTAGACTCAGCCCTCCCACTTCCAGGAGTCAATTCTACAGGAATCTGGCCCCCTGGGCACAAAGCCTTGTGCCCCAGGATGTTTGCAGAACTGCCGTTTGCAACTGGAATAGACAAACAAACACAAGGATAAGAAGACAAAGACCCGAAATGCACATTGTGGCAGGTGGTGCAGAATGTTCTGTAGGCCCTAGAAAGACCGTCCCGAGCTTGCAGGTGCTGACTTAGCAGGACCTCAAAAATGGAAAAAAAAATAAAGTTCAGAGTTAGGTGTCTAGTAGGACCCCATTTATGTTGTAAAAAAAAAAAAAAGGAAGAAAAGGTAAAACAAAGTAAAAGGGAATGCTTAGGGAAAGCCTGGGAAGAAAGCACCCCAAGCAGATAACAGTAGTGATTTAAGAAAGATTGTAGGACAGGCGAGGTTTGAAAGGCATTTCATTTTTTCAGTTTAAAAAACTTACATTTTTTGGAATTTTTCTTCTCCATGAGCCCACACGTATGTAAAATGCTTTTGTCTCATATGCATTTGGTTTTGGTCCAGAGGACCCACCTCAGAATAGTCCCACCCAGAACCTCTGAAGTAGGATAATAGTAAAATCATTTGATCAACAAACATTTCCCACATGAGCTTTTGCTCCACAAAGCTCTGAGCTAGGTCCCCGGGACAGGGAAAGACACCTCAATGAACAAGGATCTCCCAGCACGACAGCGGGGACGGCAGGGACAGGAAGCAGGTGTGATCGGTTTCCCTGGGTGAAATCAAGGGAGGCTTCTTGGAGGAAGTGGTGTCTCGTAGTCTTGGAGATGACTGGGGCATATCAGATGCATCAGAGGGAGGAGAGTGGGGGAGTCTTGTGGGGAGAAGCATTCCTGGAGGGGAGATGTGAATGTCTAGTGTATTTGAGGGATCACAGGGGGGCGGCGATGGGCATGAGAAGGGGCAGGACAAGGGCAGAGGAGGCGGGTTGACCTTTCTGTGGGTTGTGGCTCTGATGTGCAGGGGGTCAGCTGCCAGCAGTGGGCTGCCAGCAGGGGGCGCTCGAATCTCTTCAAACCAAGGAATCTAGAGTGGGCTGGAGGAGTTGGTCACCGGGCCTCCTGGGACCTGGGGTGGAGGATGCTGGGTTCTCAGGGGGCCCAGGCTGGATGCTGAAGGCAGGAGGGTGGACAGGAGACCCCACCACAGACAGTAGGGAGGAGGGGATGCGAGGGTGGGAGGGTACCTGCCCGGTCCCCCTGAGGGACCACGGGGCCACTGCTGGTGTCCTACAGGGCCACTCCTGGGCCCCTGGCTTCCGCAGGCCACCATGGTGATTGCAGCGATGATGTTGATTTCCTTTCCAAATGCACGTATTTGGGTTTAATAAGAAAGTCCGCTTCCAGAAGAGTGTGAATTCACGGTGCCCCAGGAAGCTGCGGCCACAGCAATGAATGACTGGGGTCAAGGACAGCAGAGACGGGGTGCCCGGAGGCCTGGGGTGTCTGTGGTGCGGCTGAGCCGGGTCCCGGGCATCCTGTCCACCGCCCTGTCCCAGTTCTCTCTCTCTCTTTCTCCTCTGCTCCTCCTAAGCCCGCACTCCTGGATTCTTGGCTCCCAATCCTGAGCACCCTGAGGTCTTTCCGCTGACCTCCCGCAGACCCCCCTGGAGCACTGCTCTGCATCCCGTCTTCCTGGGGACACGGAGCCACCGCAGGAGCCCAGATGGCTGCGTGCGGGACACAGACACTGAGCACGGCGGACTTCGACGGCGATGGTCCCCCTGCAGGAAGAAAAACGGGGCCACGGGCAGGTCAGTAAAGGCCTTCCTGGGGAGGGGACCTAAACTGAAACCTGAATGTCCAGTGGGGCCAGACGGGCGTAGGAACGTCCCAGAGAGAGTCCCCGAGGCGGGAATGCATGTGAGGCTTTCGAGACAATGGGCGAGATCGGAGGCCACCCCCAGACGTGTGACCCGGGCACGGAGCTCAATGGCAGGTGGCGGGAGAGGTGAGGTTGTGGGACACGCAGCGTTAGACGTGCAGGGGGAGTGTCCCCCCAGGCAGATGGAAATAGGAGTTTGGTTCTCAGAGAGAGCTCGCGTGAGGGGCTCCGTGGTGGGCGGGTATGCAAGGCCGGGACCTAGGTGGGGTTGCTGCCTGGGCTGGATTCATGAAGGTGACCAAGGGGTGACACAGAGAGGCCCATGCCGCTGAAGGACAGCGCAAGCATCAGTCCCTAGAAGCGGGAGGCCCCACATGCCCTGCAGGACCACGGGGGGGCGGGCACCGGGCTGGGGAGGAGACGGTGAGAAGCCAGGGGCTGGGGGGGGGGGTCACAGCCTTTACTGGGGTCTCCTCGGGAAAGCAAGGCCTGCAGGTGGGCAGGTCGGGACCGGAGACTGAATTCTTGGGGCAGGCTGGGGACACAGGGTGGTTGCCAGCTGCCGGGTACGCGGCGCCGGGTGCTGAAGGCAGGGGGAGATCAGGGGGCTGCGGGGGAGCGGTCGGGTGTGGACCCCGGAGCGGTTGGAGGGTTTGTGCTGGGCTGTCCTCGCACCCAGGAAAGCTGGACCGCGGGGAGTAAACAACCTTGCGGTTCCTTTGACCCTGTGATTGACGGACGTCAGACGCAGAATCTAAGAGAACAGGGACAGTTGCCCAGGGGACAAGGGACAAGAAGGGCCAGGTCCCAGCCCCAGAGCCGATAACGTGAGGGAGAGGAGGAGGAAGGGAAGGAGAATGGAGAGCCCCCCGTGGTGCCTTGGAGTCCAGGTGAGGAAGGTATCCAGTTCAGAGGCATGACCCCCAAAGATGCAAAAGAACAAAGAGTAAAAAGTGACTCTCACACCCTCCCCTTCCCCTGCGCCAGCCTCCTGGGTCCCCTCCCTGGAGGCAGCTGTCATTTCCAGCTCCTGGTGGCTCCTTCTGGAGATGGTCCAGGCTGCTGGGTGTAGACACGGCCTCCAACACCTTCTATCGTGTGTACATTTGTACGCACATGGGAGCACACTCAGCCTGGCCACGGGATCAGTCCACGCCAGCGTGTAAATGAGCTCTTCATTCTCTTTGTCACTCTCATAAAGGCCGGCCCTTAACTGGCAACCCCGATTCTGGTCTCCCCCACCTGAAGCCAGACTGGTGTTTCCAGAGCAGTCTTCAAATGCCCTCGTGAAACTCTCCTCCTTGGCAGGTGTACCATCAGTTCATTGTAGCTACTAGAACTTTAAGCACCAGAGTTGGTGAATGATTTCATTCTTTTTCTGAAGGAATGACAGCGCTTGTAATGCTGTAGCTCTAATAATACTGAAGTGGGTTAGCAATCTTTTGGTTGCATGGAATAGAAATGGTGCCAATCTGTCTGATATAAGAGGGGAAATTTATTGGCTCTGGGAAGCTGAGAAGTGGAGAGTAGAGTCAGCTACAGGTATGGCTGGCTCCAGAATTCAGACAATGTCATCAGAACCAGGTTGGTCTCTAATTCTTCCGCATCCTCCCCTCTCCAGGCGTAAGCCCCGGGATTCACCTGTAGCAGGATGGGTACCAGTTCGGTCCCTGTCCTAACTTTCAGGTCTAGGAAGTAGGAGAAGAATCTCTTTCTCAGAAGTCTAAGTGAAAGTCTCACTTTATCTCTGTAATAGTTAGGCAAGGCTAAGCTGCAATGACCGATAGACCCCCAAATTATGTTATATTATATTATGTTATATATATCATATTATTATATCATGATATATATGTTCTATAATACAATTTTGTTATATAAACTATAAAACTCTATTTCACTCTCTTGTAATTTCCATGGCGGACGTTCTTGGTCTTTTCTCCATCAGGTTGTTCAAGGATTCTGACCCTTTCCATCCTGGGGTTCCACCACCCTCTCAGTTTTGAGAAGGACAACACAGTATAAGAGAAATACAGCACGAATGAAGCCACAGGAACTGGAAGGCGACAGTCCTCTGATTTTATAAAGGAGGATATACATATACACTGTTTCTCTTCCTTGACATAACACAGAGCAAAAGGACTGAAAGCCAACATGCAAAAATGGTAGCAGTGGCCAGTTCTGGGTAGTATGAGTAGATGGTGGTGGTTTAACCTTTACTCTTAAAATGAGCATGTATCATTTTTAGAAAAAAAAAAAAAGAAAAAATGAGAGAGTCGGTGTTTCTTAAAAACAAAAAACTCTGAAAACAAAAATGCCCAAACGTCACGTATTAACAGTGGCTCGTTCTGAGTCGTGGGGCATATGATGTTGTCATTTTCCTATGAGTCCAATTTCCCCAAATTAAAACGAGGCACAGGACGGGGGCCAGAGCCCGAGGACCCCAGCATTGGGGAGCCGCCGAGCCCCCGGCAGCCCTATCAGCCCGACTCCAGAGCCCCTCAGCTGTTGAAGACGCACCAGCCCTTCCTCCCAAGTCCCACACCAGTGCCACTTTTTCCTTCTCAAGAGGCTTTTAGAAGAAAGAAGAAAAAGTCCATTTTCTTCCATATGTTTATCTCACTCCAGGGAATTCTCTGGAATGGAGAGAAGAACCCGAGGAGCATTTGTCTGCAGGGGAAAACAGAAGAAGAAAAGCGCCGTCAGCTGGAAAGTGTCCTCCACCCGGGGAAGGGCCCTCGCGCTCGGCCTGTTATTAATACGGACGTAATGCCATTAGGCCGCCCCATTAAGTCAGCAGCCCTGGGCCCCGCCACCCCGTATCCTGTAGTTACAGCCTCATTTTTCAATTACGCTTTAATTTGAACATCTTCCAAAAATGCCTGGTGAACACAAGAGTCCAGGAGGAGAACCACGCACGTTTCAGCCCGTCTTGTTTCTTTCTCTGGGAAGCGGATGAAGAATGTTGCCGCTCAAGGAGTCTGGGATCGCTCCCCCAATCCTGATGTTCCGCCTCGAAAAAGAATTATGGGAGCCCTATGGACATGTCACCGGCTGTCCCTCCTAATAACACAGAAGACGTTGAGAGCTGAGAGGATTCCCTGGAGATCTCATCTCAACCTCTTCACTGATGAGCAGGGGAAACTGAGACCCAAAGGGGGCCCTAACTTGCTTGGAGCGGAGCCAGACCCAACTCAGAGACTCCAGATTTCTAAGCCTGAATCATAAGCAGCAAAGACCTCAAATGGATGTTGGTGCCTCTGTGGCGCCATCCTGTCACCATAATATATAGGGGAACCTTTGCCACCCAAGAGGCTGTACAGATGTGGGGGGAGTTGGGGTGGGAGGGGCTCTTGGGTACCCGCTTGCAGTTCCCAGAGCCGCCACCAGGTGGCCCCCGGCATCACCAACCACAGCTTCCGGGTTCCAGCAGCCCTGCTCCACTCCCAGGGGCAGTAAGAGTGCGGAATGATCAGTGATCCCCCACCCGTGCCCCTCACTGTAAATCTCACCAGCTGAACACCGAGAAGTGTAGGTCTTCAAGTTTGGGGAGGTGCAGGAGCACCAGGGCAGGAGGGAGAGGCCTGCCTGTGTCCTGCCCATCTCGTCTCCAATGGGTGTGTTACTAGACACCTGCTCCATAGAGTTAGGATGATGATAATGGGCGCAAAGACCCATGGGAATGACTTTCCGGAAGTTTCCAAGGGCCGGACTGCAAAGCAAATCCCCTGGGAGCTTGTTAATAAGCATCACCGGGGGGCCACCCTCGCGGAGTCAGATGGAGAAGGTTTGGAGCAGGCAAGTCTACCGTGAGGCCCTCCCTCCTCGCAGGCAGGCGGCGGCAATGCACGCGGGATACCTGAGAGGGGAGCAAGTGTGCTGACCCTCGGCCGTGGCCCAGAGCTCTCCCCCCTGCACCACGGCTGTCTCCCCACCGTGACACCTGTGGCACCAGGGAGCCTGCCCGGAAAGGGGTAATCTGGCCGTGGGATAGGGGACGCAGGGACGCTGTCCCCCTCGGAAAGGGACAGAGGTCAGCAAAAGGCTGATATTTGGACAGGGCTGGGGAGAAGGCTGTGGGCAGCGGGTGATGGGGTGGGAGTTCTGCAGGGGCTGTTCTAGAAGCCTTGTGCCTTGGTGACCCGAGCTCGAGGACAGCCCCCCGGGAAGGTGAGCCCGGAGCAGCAGGCCAGGGAAAGGGCAGAGAGAGGAGCCGGACAAATGGCAGGTGTCCGCTCTCTGGGACAGTTCCCTCCATGGGGGCAGGACAGACGAGAGCGGAACAGGTGAGGAGGCCCACACAGGCCGGTGAGTGCAGGGAACACTGGTGGCTCCGGTGTGAGTGAAACCAAGGACAGGTTCTCCGAAACTCCAGGACCACAGAGGGGCCGGCCGAGCAGGCGGTGAAGTGTAATTGGAACCGACTCACTTTGTGGTTGTGGACAAGTCTCTTCTCTCTCAGCTTTAGTTTCCTTATTTACGTAGCAAAACCCAAACCAAACCAAAACAAAACAAAAAAACATGGGTGAGGTGGCCTCAAAAGGCCCCTCCAGTATGGACCTTCCAGAGTTGTCTAACAGGCATATCCTCATTCCTTAAGGAAAACACCAGCTAACAAGAATGATGGTGACGTCTACACTGCATATAGGTCACTTCTGGGCATGCCCTTGACACTGTCTGAAGAGTCTATTTCGTGTGCGTTCCAGCAAGGGCTGCTGCATACAGTTGCACAGGCTGAACACTGCACAACTCCAGGCACTGCTATCTCTTTAGACCAGCGTATGATGGAGCCATGCTGTCTGCTGAGAGCATCCCAGCTATTCCATGGACATGCCACACGCAGACCACCTGGAAAGCTTAGTCCCAGGATCCTGGATTCTAGGCTGTGTCACATGGCAAAACCATCCCCTCTCTGGGCCTCTGTCCCTTTCTCCATAAAGTAACCGGGATGAGAGGCCTCTGAGGCCTTATCCAGCAGCTATGTTCATGCTGAGAGAACCACTCACCTCTGAGGAATGCGCAGCAGCTCCCCCGTGGTTGATATCGAGGTCATGACCCCTGTCTGGATCCTTGACAGACTCCGACATTGAAAGGGCCATGTGGCCTTTCCCGGATGGCCCCTCTCTGCCCATCCTGGGAGCCGAGATTTGTCTGTGGGCCTACATGCTGCAAAACAGCTTCTACTGGGCTCAGTCCAACCCACAGGCTCCTGGGAGCCCCAGGGGACCCATTGCTGAGTCCATCGGCTGCTTCCTCCTGCCCATGGCCATGACCCAAGGCTTCATGACTGCCTTGGCTACCAGGCCCGCATTACATGTCCAGGCTGAGTGGTTGCTCACCAGCGGCACCTGACAGCTGGGGGGTTCTTACTCAAGCAGTCATTATCCCCTTTAAATAAAACATCTGGATTTGCTGCTGAGGAAAGTAAACAGGACGTTCATTTCGGGGACTCTAGCCCACGGGCGGGGTTGATGGGCTTCATTGCCTTGCAGGAACCTGGCCCATTACGGAGCATAAGTAACATAATGAGTAGCATTTCCTCCATGCCTCAGTCTATGAAGTTCCTTTCACTCATTAAGTCATTCAACAAACACTGGGGCCGGCTCTGAGCTAGCTCATGGGGGCTCTGAACCGGAAACAACTCCAGGTTTTGCTCAGAATTGCCCACAGCCTGCCTGGCTCCTAGTTCATTTGATTCTTACAATCACCTTGTGAGACAGGAATTATGCTCACTGTGGTTTTGCAGAGTGAGAAACAGGATAGGAAGATGAGGGGGCTTGTCCAAGATCCCACAGCTAAAGGCCAAGTTTGAGCCCCGAAGGCAGGCAAGAGACTCCAGGCCCCACGTTCTTTGTCCCCCCCTCCCCAGGTGCTGTGGCCTGGGGCCAACACCTTCCCTTTCCTCCATGTCCCTGTCTTTACAGAGAGAGGGAGCCCTGGGTGGTACCCCAGCTCTGACGCGCACAGATTCTTTGATCCTGTGTCTCGCACAGATCTGGCAAACAAGGGAGTTCGCTTCAAAACTCAAGTTGGCAGATCTAGAGCTCTAAATCAGAGCAGACCCTGCCTGACAAGCCAATTGGGCAAGCGGGTGTTTGGGCCAAATTGGAAATACGCACGACTCATCCTTATAAGCTGTAAACACACTGCGACCCGAGTTCATGCTGTCCATCATCCGGCCTGTGAGTTGACGTCCGCAGTTTCCGAGCCAAGTTTCAGCCCAGAAGCAGAAGTTCATTTCTGCCACCGGGTCCCTCGTTGTAAATCAGGGGCTGGGACGCAGAGCACGGGTGGGGGGGGTGGCCACAGCCCACAGATGATGCGGGACTAGTGAGCCTCGGCAACACTGAGGGAGCACAAGCTGCCCCATCCAGCTGGTCAGCTGACCTTGACCACGGAGCCTAAGCACAGAGCACTGTGGTCAGGAGCAGGGTCTCTGGAGTAGAGGCCGCAGGAGAAATACCGGCCCTACAGTCAGCAGGAAGCTTGCCCCTAGCCTCGCCCCCCGGCGCCACCCCTACTCTCCATGCTGTTCTGTGTCCCCAGAGGCCCATCACTGCTTCCCAGTGGTTTTGCACCATGGTAGGCACGTGCATAGGATCGAGGTACCGGAGAGTGAGTTTGGGTGTTTATCCCCTGGCTCTTTCCCTACCAGCCAGGCTGCTCTCTCCCGCAGCCTCTACCGGGGTTTTGGAAACCTCTCATACTCCTTGCCCTTCAGGCCCAGAGGTGGCAATAGCTCCCAGGGGTTGTCATCCCTGAGACACTGCACTATCCCTCCTTGATTTCCCTTAGCCCCACCCGGACTTTGTGAATGTCCCCCTTCTCAGACTTGCCGGGATTTCTCCCAGGATGCTGGCAATGCAACCATTCCTGTGCATGAGAGAATCTAGAACATCAACCCTGAGATGCATTAACATTTCTATTTCCCACTAAGAATGAACCTCTGCCATAACAGTGACATAAATGAGACCCTTAAATAGTGACATTTCTGGGACGCCTGGGTGGCTTAGTAGGTTAAGCCTCTACCTTCGGCTCAGGTCCTGATCCCAGGGTCCTGGGACTGAGCCCTGCCTCGGGCTCCCTGCTTATGGGAAGCCTGTTTCTCCCTCTGCCTGCTGCTCCCCCTGCTTGTGCTCTCTGTGTCAAATAAATAAAATCTTTAAAAATAAATAAATTCAAAATAAATAAAATAAAAACCAGTGACACTTCCCTGTCACTTTAAACTTTTTAATTCCATATTTATTGAAAAACCTATTTTAGATTTTGTGGTTTTTTCTTTCTTCTTTTCTCTTCTTCTTTTTTTTCCCCCAAATATGTTTATTTTATTTTTTCAGTGTTACAAGATTGATTGTTCATGCACCACACCCAGTGCCCTTCTCAATACCCACCACCAGGCTCGCCCAACCCCCCACCCCCTCCCCTCCAAAACCCTCAGTTTGTTGCTCAGAGTCCACAGTCTCTCCTGGTTCATCACCCCCTCCGATTTCCCCCCATTCACCCTTCCCTTCCTTCTTAAGGAAGATGTGGTACATCTCTTTTTCTTTTTTTTCTTCTTCTTCAAAGATTTTATTTATCCATTTGACAGGGAGAGATCACAAGCAGGCAGAGAGGCAGGCCCAGAGAGAGAAGCAAGCAGGCTCCCTACTGAGCACAGAGCCCGATGCGGGGCTTGATCCCAGGACCCTGATATCATGAACTGAGTCGAAGGCAGAGGCTTTAACCCACTGAGCCACCCAGGTGCCCCAAACCTGCTTTAGATTTATTTAGACCCAGAGGGTTTTTAAATCTTTAACTTTTATTTATTTATTTATAGAAAGAGAGAATGTGCGGGAGGTGGGGGGAAGAGGCAGAGGAAGAGGGAAAATATTTTTTTTTAAAGACTTATTTTAAGATTGTATTTATTTATTTTAGACAGAGAGAGTGCATGAGAGTGGGGGAGGGGCAGAGGGACAAACAGACTCCACACTGAGCTCAGAGCCTGGTGGGGAGGGGGGTCCCTCTCACGACTCTGAGAGCATGACCCAAGCTGAAACCAAGTGTCAGAGGCTTAACTGAATGAGCCACAAGGCACCCTGAGGGTTTTTTTTTTTTTTTTTTTTTAACAATAATGCATCGCCTTTGTACCTACATTAAGAGGAAAATATAAGCAAAACAAGTCAATTAAGGTATTAAGGTATTCCCTTTGCACTCAGAGCTCACTCTGGCCTCCGGGTCTTCACATCCATGTTTGTCCACACTGTACCAGCTCTGGACCGCCACGAGCACTGGCGATGCAACATTTCTTAAAAGAAGCGCTCCACTGTTGTCTGTGTGGGATTTCTTCCCAAGTCACTGCCCACAGTCTGCAGATTCTTGTGTGCAAGCGTGGGCAATGCCAACTCCACAGTGACTATCAACTGTTGGCAGCAACTGTAAAGTCTCTGTTTCAGAGATGACACAATGTGTGTGTCAGAATCAATGAACTATGAGTTTTAATTCCATTGACCTTAAGCAAAGTCCGTTTGCCCCTCGGGGTCTTTGTGGTTTTGTTTGGAACAAGGTATCGTTGCCCAACTTGATCGATAGATTTGATGTAATCCCCATCAAATTGCAGCAAGTTATCTCGCGTATATCAACAAACTGGTTCTAAAGTTTATTTGGAAAGATAAGAGACCAAGAATAGCCAACGTCACCCTGGAGAAGAACAAAGTCAGAAAACGGATACTACCCAACATCAAGATTACTGTAAATCTACAACAATCAAGACAGAGTGGAACAGGTGAAAAAAATAGATAGATCAAAGGAACAGAATAAAGAGCCCAAAAATAGACCCACTCATATAGCTGACTGCTCTTCAAAGGAGCAATGACAACACAATGGGGCAAGGAGAGTCTCTTTAACAAATGTCTTCAGGACAAGTGGACATCCACATGCCAAAAAAAAAAAAGAAAAGAAAAGGATCTAGACACTGACCTTACACTTTCTGTAAACACTAACTCAAATGGATCATGACTTCATATAAAACTCGAAACTATAAAACCTCTAGAAGGTAACATAGGTGACCTTGGGTTTGGCTGTGAGCTTTTAGATTCAACACCAAAGGCACTATCCATGAAAGAAAAATGTGGGTAAGTTGGACTTCATTAAAATTAAAAACTGCTCTGTGAAAAAACAGTTGAGAGAACAAAACACAAGTTATAGATGAGGGGAAAATATTCACAAAGCATGTATCTGATAAAGGACTTGTATTCACAATATATAAAGAACACTAAGAATGCAACAGTTAAGAAAACAAACAACCCAGTTTAAAAAATGGGCAAAGGGTCTGAACAGACATCTCTCCAAACAGGATACTCAGATAGCAAATAAGCCTATGAAAAGATGCTTCACTTTGTGTGTCATCAGGGAAATGCAAATTAAAATAACAATGAGATGCCATCACTCACCTATCAGAATAGCCCAAATCTGGACCATCAAAATCTGACAACATCAAATGCTGACAACGATGTGGAGCAACAGGAACTCATTCATTCACTGGGGATGCCAAACAGTCACTTTGGGAGACAGTTTCGTGGTTTCTTACAAAAATAAACAGGGGGATGGTTTAAGGGAGTAAAACTATTCCATGTGATATTGTAGTGGGGGATATGTGATACTATACGCTTGTCAAAACCCATAGAATATACAACGGAGTGAGCCCCGATATCAACTACAGACTCTAGTTCATAGTAACATATCTAAACTAGCTCATCGGTCTCAGCAAATGTACCACACTAATGCAAGATGTTAGTTAATATTAGGGGACACGGTGTGTGCAAGGAGGGCATATGGGAAACCTCCGTACTATCTCCTCGATTTTCTCTAAACACAAAACCACTCTAAAAAAATGAAGTCCATTTAAAAAACAAGACGGCACATTGCTATCTCCCTTCTTGGGCCGCTGTGACATTTGAACAAGGTGATGAGGGACAAGCACTTGGTACAGGAGCTGACGTGTAAAAGGTCACCAACACCTGCCGACGGCTGAGGGTGCTGTCGAGTCGTCGGGGAGGCTGGGTTAGGTTGTATCCCACAGGAAACCCATGACCCAACACTCAAGGGCCTTCAGAGTCTACATAGACAGGGTCTGAATTTCAAAGAGCACTCAGTTTTGTAAGATGGTAAGAGTTGGACACAACTCACCTTGGGCTAAAGAGGCAGATGTCATGGGAATGGCCCAAGCACGAAGAAGCAGGAGATGAGGGATGGAACCAGGTCAGGGAGAGCTAGCCCCGGCAGCTCCAACACCGCAGACCTGGTCCCTGCTTCCATGGAGGTGGCATTCTAGAATGTGGCTCACCGTTGATGGAATTCTATAGAAGTTGTGGGGTTTTTTTATTGGGAAAGATTTTTGAAGAGTCATTTATTTATTTGAGAGAGAGAGAGAATGCGTGCACAGTGGGGAGGGGCAGAGGGAGAGGGAGAGAGAACCTCAAGCAGACTCCATGATGAGCTCAGAGCCCAACTCACAACTCAATGTCACGACCTTGAGATCATGACCTGAACCAGAATCAAGAGTCAGATGCCCACCAACGGCACCACCCAGGTGCCCCAATGGGGAAGATTTTAAGAAATGAAATGGAGGAAACAGCCATGCCAAGCACCTGGGACGAGCTGCCTCCTCAGCTCAGAAGAAAAGTGCTAGAATTTATTGGGCTGGGTTCTCCCTCCCTCCCATCCTCCTCCCAGTGCACCGGTGGTGGCAGGAGTGGTGCTTACCTTCTGTGTTTCTTCTTCATTCTAGAATGCCACAGCCAGCACCAGGTCCCCTCTGCTCTTGGCTCTGAGAGTTGCAGATCACGGCCTCCCGGGACACAAGCTCCTACCTTTAGTTCCTGGCCTTTGAGAAGGATTCGAGGTCTTGCAGCAGTTGGAAGGAGGCCGAGGAAGGAAGTGAGGAAGAAGAATAAGCAGGAAAATTGGCAGGAGCTGGGAGGCGGACATGAGGGTTCACTGCCAACGGCCGTGTCATTGGAGCAGGGACCTACAAAGGCCAAGCCAGAAGCAGCAGTCCTTGGGGCCTTCTGAGGGGGGCTCGGACTCAGCTGAGCATCGGAGAAGACCAGGGTCTTTCCCCCTCGAGTAGCATTCAGGTGCTGCAGCCAACTCTCTCCCAATCCGGTCTGCGCCCTAGGAGTATGACTCTGCGCTGGCCGGGTCACTTGCTGTGGTGGGAGTGACAGTGTCAGCTCTGACCCTAGACCTCGACAGGTCTTGGGGCCTTTGGCTTTCTCCTCGGACCGCCATCAGCACCACAGGCCTGCCTGTCAGAGGCTGATAGGTGACCACGGCCATCGGAGGATGCCAGGCCACCTGTCCAGAAATCGGCCAAGACTGGCCCACATCAACACAAGGGCCCAACCAACACATACGTTGACTAGGGAGAAAGAAAATGGTTGCTTTAAGCTCCTAAAATTGGGGCTATTTTATGTCACCCTAGGTAACTAACTCTTTCTCTAATATTTTCCTGTGGGTTTCTTTGCATAGCGATGATGATATATATTTGGGCATATAATTAGGTAGGCAGGGATTTTTCATTTTGCTTTATAGCCTAAGTATGTTTCCATGTAACTACATGCAGCTGGGGCAGGGAGTTGGCAAACCATGGCCAGAGGGGCAAATCCAGCCTGTCACCGGCTCTTATTAACAAAGTTTTATTGGAACACAGCCTTGCTCGTTAATGTATACATCGTCTATGGCTGCTTTCAAACTACAACAGGGGATTGAGTAGTTGCAACAGAGACCCTGTGGTTCAGTAAGCTAAAGCTATTTCCCATCCGACCCTTTTCAGAAAACATTCGCCAACTCTTGTTTTAAATGTACTTTTAAAAATAAATAAATAAAAAATAAAAAAATGGCTGTCGTGAAAAACATTTAGAATTCATAACTGTATGCCTGTTTTTCTAAAAATAAATAAATAAATAAATAAATAAATAAATAAATAAATAAAAATAAACGTACTTTTGCCAAATTCTGTTCAAAACGATCGTCATGGAAGCGCTTTCTATATCCAGGACAGTACTCAGTATTTGCTTTTTGTTTTAATCTTTGCCCATTTTAAAGATGAGAAACATAGTATCTTGTTTTGATTTGGGTGTCTTAGATTACTAGTAAGCCCGAGTATTTTTTCCATGCTTTATTTACTTCCTGGATCATGTCTTTTGTGAATTCCCTATTGCTCACTTATCAGCGGGAGGATCATTCTTGTTTTGTTGACTGATTTATGTAAGCTCTTTAGGTAATTAAAATAATGGTTTAAAAAAGCCCAAAGACCTGATATTAGCCAATAAATAAGTAAATAAACTATCAATCCACCTCTGTTATTACATGTCATAAACCCGAAACCCAAAAGCCTTTGCAGAGGCATTTCCAGTCAGGTACCTGTGTAATTATGCCCTCAAGCTCCCGAGCTGAGTTTCCTCCTCTACAAGCCAGAAACAGAGTAATTTTTTTCATGGTGTTCTCCTAGAAACTCAGTGAGAGCTGAAAAACACTCAAGAAGAGAGAGGGATTGTTGCTATCCATACTACACACGCAAACAAGCCAACAGAAGTTAAAGCATCAAATGCGTTCTGCCTGACCGTTTAAGGATGACATGGAGCCATGGCTTTAACCATGTTCGTGGCCCCAAACACCGCAGTCAGGATTCTCTCAGTTACGAGTGAGAGAAAGCCCAGCTCAGACAGGAGTAAGCCAAGTAGGACACCTGTTGGCTCTGGTAACTGTGAAGTTCAGGGCTGCAGGTACAGCTGGATCCAGGAGCCCAGACAATGTCACCAGCACTCGCTTACTTTCACTCCATCTCCTGAGTCCGCCATCCTCCGATTTGCTTTGTTATCGGGAAGGCTCTCTCCCGTGGATGCCTACAGGTCCTGGCTTACACTCGGGCAGCCCGGCCACCCCAGCACGAAGACCAGACTTCCTATTCAGGGCTTCTAGGAAACATTCCAAGGCCAGACTCCAGACCAGGCTCACGTGTCCTTCCCGAGCCAACCACTGTGACCAGGGTGTGGCGCTGGCTGAGGGGCTAGATCTGGTGGATGGACTTCCGGCCTGAGCATGGGCGAGGGTGGGTCCCCAGAGGAAAAGGAGGGGCTGTCGCCAGACCACAAACAAACCAGACGTCTCTGCAGGTGTCCGAGGGTCCACACGGGGAGCCCGGAGGCAGGGGGGCGGGGGAGTCAAGAGGTGAAGGGACATTGTTTCAGGCACACCACCTCCCTGGTTATCTGTTTTGTAGACTGGGCCTATTGTAAGATTATGTTTGGGAAACAGCTGCTGCTGCTAAGTGAGTTTGGACCTTCTCGATGTAGACAGAGGGAAGCATATCCAGAGAGAAGGCTGAGCCTGGGACCCATCCCGCTTTTTGCTAGTGGCCATTGAGGAACCAGCGGCATCGCACTCACAGAAGGAGCATTTATTGGGCATCGCACTCCCAGAAGGAGCATTTATTGGGCACCTACTGTGTGTTGGGCCTGGGCTTACAGCAGAAACAAGACACAGACCTATCCCTGGGGGGCTCACATTCAAATTGGGCAGACAGCAGCAGGAAAAGAAGTAAATACCGTGCTGCCTTATATTGTAGTCAGACAGGAAACCACACGGGAAAATATGAGTTAGGGGACGCTTTAGTGAGGATGGCCAGGGAGCACTTCTTTGAGGAAGGGATGCTGAGCTGAGATCCTAGAGAAGGAAACTCATGAAAGGAGCATCCTGGCAGAGGGAAGGGCAGGTGCAAAGGTCCCAGCGTGGAACAGTGCTCTGCACATTGGAGGAACAGATCCCAGTAGCTTTGGAGCAGAGCAAGTAAGGGGGGAGAGCAGCTGAGGCTGAGCAAGAGGCCGGGTGGTGAGGCCTTGGCAAGTAGGTTGGAGCAGGGAGGAAGTAGTCAAGGAAGACGTGGCAAGCGGGTTCTACGGGGTCAGAGCAAGGCAAGGCTCAAGGGTGTGGCAATGACAGCGAGAGGAGGAGAGTTTAAATTTCAGCTCACTTAGAAGACTTTTCCATCAGTCAGTGGTGTCCTACTTTGGAATGAGGGGCCTGGAGGTAGTGAGATCTCTGTCCCCAGAGGTATGCAACTAGGATACAGTGACAGAACAAGTTAGAATGTTGGGAGTGGGAGGCTCGGTGAGATCAGCCATGGAAAACAGAACGAAACATGATAATAATGCTTAACAAAGTTTACAGTGGCAAAGGACCCACTTAAAACATTTTAGCGGCAGCCTGCTGTGATCAGAACAATCTCTGGAAATGATTTATTTACATATAAAAATGAGACATTTCCCAACAGCCTCGCGACAGCCCCTGGGGTGAGGCTGTCATTGGACAGCGCCTCCCCCCGTCCAGGATGCCGGCCCGCGTCGCCTCCAGCCTCGGCAGGGGGCTGATTGCCTCTCTGAGGGGAGGCGGGGGCGCCGCCCTGCCAGCCTTCGGAGAGCTACTTCTCCAAAATAAACCTCGCAGAAGCATTTAAATGTGCGGTGAGCATGAAGTATAGTCAACAATACTATTCCAAGAATGCAAATGAGTCCCTGAGGGGCCAGGATGAGGCGAAATGCCCTGGTCCAGAAGCGCTTTTTTTTTTTTTTAAAGTCATGAGTAAGGCACAGCAAATTCCAACCCCCTCAAACCAGGATTGGGGAAACTGAGCTCAGGGGTTGGCTCCAGCTCACAGAGCCAGGAAAGGGCAGAGTGGGCTGGAATGGGCTCTGTTCTTGTGCGCTGAGTGCACTCCCTGAGGTAGGCACGTAACCCCAGGAAGGACAGGGAATCGCTCAGCGAACTTGTGCGAGTCGTGCTGGGGACCAGTGACGGGAGGGGGTGGGGGGGAGGGCATGGGCTCTCGGCTTTCCTGGCAGCAGCATCTGCTGGGACTCCCTCTGGATGCTGCAGTCTGGCCTGGGTCCCTTCCCTCCCGAGGCTCCTCCTGGACCCCCTAGGGGCCTGCTTACCTCCCCGACCTAGTACTGACTAGCCCGGGAACCCAATTGGGGCACAAGAAGTAGGGGCGCTCGGCTTCTCTTTCTCTGCTGGAGCAAACTGCCTGGTTCCTCGTTCCCTGGAGACGTATAACTCACTTGAAATGAGAAGGCGAGAAGGCGGATGGCTTCGTGGCTGCCTCCCCCAGGCTAGCAGCTTAACACCACCTGACTTCCAATTAGCATCATCAAGCTTCCCCTGACACCCGCCCCCTCCCAGGCACAAAAAAGTTTGCTCAAGGGCAAGGCGTATTTTTGCACATTCGTGAGCCCATTGATTGAATACACATTTATCACCACCCACTCCGTGCCCGGTTCCAATAATGATAACAGTTATGCGACAAGGTGGGGCGGGCAGGCGCCACGTCCCTACTGCGGACGTGGAGACCAGGCTCTGGAAAGCTCAGTAACCCGTGCAAGGCTGCCTGCCCTGGGAGCCTTGGGATGAGGTTTAACCCAAGACTGAGCTCAGAGCCTGGTTGCAGCAAGGGCGTTCATTGCACTGGGGGTTGGAAGAGATGATCTATGGAGAAGCAGCTGGTAAGTGCTACTGAACTCGACAGATGTCAGCTCCCTTTATTACTGGAGGTGCGCGAGGAGGTGCTGAGTCACACAGGTGATGTCCCTCCAGAGCTTGGAGAGCGACATGGAGGCAAAGCTGTGGCCCCATGGACTCCACCATAAGGGAAGCATAGCTATCATGCCCTGGGGATTAGAGGAAGCATGAGTTCTGCCAGCAGGGGGGAATCCAGGAAGGCTGCGTGGAGAAGGGGGCTTAAGCTAGCCTGGAAGGATGGGAGAATTTCCGTGGGAACAATTCCTGCCGAATCCTAAAGTGCTGGCATTCTGTCTCCCAGGCTGTGTCCTTTCAGTGGGCAGAGTCTGCCACCTTGGTGGCCCTAGGGTCAATCCCCCAGACAGTACCAGTGCCCTCCAGGGGCCCAAATGCCGGGTCTCTGCTTTTCTCTCGAGTACCCCTTGGGTTCACCCCTCTTCTTGGCCTCTCTGCCATTGACTGTGAGCCCCCTGAGGGCAAGGACCGGTCTCACCTAGTGGTTCAGGTGCCCAGTGGCCTTCGCACGGTCACCCCTCCTCCATCCTACTAACCACGCCCCCACCCACAGACCCAAACCCCTTATGACCCTGAATCCAAGTCAAAGGGTTCTGGAGTTGGAGCAAGGCCCATGGCAGCTGGGAGCCTCAGCTCACCTGCAAACAGGGAGAAATCCTGTCTTCCCTGGCCCATCTTCCCTCCAGAGAAGGAGGGAGTGGGAGGCTCGGTGGAAACCACCCAGGTGCCCCAGGAAATGTTTTTTTGTTTGTTTGTTTTTAATGAACTTTAAAAAATTGGAAATCTTTGTTTGCTTTTTGCCAATGGAAAGTTTTGCTTTCCCAAATCCTCCAGAGCACGAACTCTTAAATTATGTGTCCACTAAAAAGTTGATTATTAATTATCAACCAAATAGCCTTGATTAAGTATCATCTACGCACACCCGGGGCTGCAGGGAACGCAGCCTTGCCCCCTTGGGGAGCTCGCAATCTCAAGGGGAGGGGGCAGCCATGGTATCAGAGAAGAGGCTGTCACTCAGCCTGAGGGTGACAGAAAGAGTCCTGGGGGCAAGGACATCCAGGCCAAGACTTAAAGGGGGAGCAGGAGCCACTAGGGAGGAAGACAAGACAAAGGGACAGCTTGAGCAAAGCCTGGAGGAGGGGAGAACACACGG
Organism: Nasua narica; assembly: GCA_028533885.1. Lineage (NCBI taxonomy): Eukaryota > Metazoa > Chordata > Mammalia > Carnivora > Procyonidae > Nasua > Nasua narica. The sequence continues at coordinate 117,574,890 of CM052797.1, read as the reverse complement.
GGCTTCCCTTTGTATCGTATTCTCTGTTCAGGTTTTTGTCTCTTTCCTTAAAGCAATTCCCCAGGCTGAGAACATTTCCAGCCCCCACCCCCACCCCTGCTTTCCTAGAAGCAGTGTGGACCCATCCTGGGCAGAAACCCCGAATCCCACCAAGAACCTGGGCTTGGGTAGCAGGGGCTGGGGAGGCGAATAGTGAAGGAATTCAAGAAGGGAAAAGCCAAGAAGGGTCAGGTGTCTCAAACTTGGCGTATCCAGAATGAAGCCCACCATCCACCCTCCAGATCTCTAACCAGCCCTCCCCGTGCAGCCCATGTGACCTTCCGGTGCTCAGGCCAGACCTCGGGGGTCATCCCTGTGCGCCACCCCCCCACCTCGTCCGCCCTCCTCTGCATAGAAAACCACCAGAAAGTCTTGTTTGCTCTGTATTCCAGAGACGCCCAGTCCGTCCACCCCGAGCATCCGCACAGCTCCGCCGCCTCTGTGGCCACAGCCCGCCTCCCTTCCCGCCTCTGGCTGAGATTCTATTATGAACAAGCCATTCAGCAAAAAAGCCAAAGCATCACTCATCCAGCCACGTGACTTCTTCCCCACCCCCACCCGCCTGTCCCCCAGCAGGGACCACCGCCTCCGGGGCAGAGGGCACCGGGCTGCGGGCTGCGTCCCCCAGAGTCCTGCCACCTGCCTCCAGACAAGGGACTCCCAAGCAGACTCATCTCCCTCAGCAGCACCGGAGGCAGAAGCGCCTCCTCCCCGCCCTGCCTGTTGGCCGGACGTGAAGTAAGGTAAGGGTTATAAACTTGTTGGTTCAAGGTGGCAGATACGAGATCGAGATCCGGAAACACTGAAGAAGGCTGCTGAACCAAACCTGGCTGCCTATGCCCTCTGCGGGCAGCAGCCAGGTGGGTGGCGATGGTCTGTAGAAACGGCTGAACCCCTAGTTTCAGCCCACCTGGCTGAACATGGCCCGGTGCCGGACCAGGTACTGGGGACCCAGGACGACGAAGGCAAGGTCCCTGCTCTCGAGCCTCCCAGGTGGCAGGACAGAGTTTGCACTCGGAGGCGGAAGTGGCCGGTTCTAAATATATCACAACGTGGAAGGAGCAGCTCTTCCCAGGACTGAAGCCTCCTGAGGAGCTAAGTGACTCATCTCGGCCATCTGCACTCGCCTGCCACCTCCTGATGTCCCTTCCACCCCAACTGCCCCATATTTAACACGAGGAGATGGGGAAGCGGCCCAGGATTGGGGGTGGCCGCACACTCGTCCCCACTCCCCCCAGCCCTCTGCCTCGAGGAGCCCGTGCTCCTAGCTCCTCTCTCCGTGCCCGCTGGGTCGGGTTGGTGGCTCCAGCTGGGATGCCTTCTTCACCTCACTGCCCACCCCCCAGGCTACCCCTTCTCTTTTGCAAAGCTCCCCATCCTCCGGGAGGCCATCGCTGGTCCCCGAGTGGGCTGGCCTTCCTCTGTGCTCCCATGAGCCTTCCCATCCCAAGTTACAATTTCTTGGTGCACTTGTCAACTCATGCCCAGCACAAGCACAAGGGAAAGACCTAAGTCACCTTCGAGTCTCCAACACCAAACAGAGCCTGGCATCGCCGTAGGTGCTCAGGGAACGTTTTGTGAATGGAGGAATGGAATGTCCCTGTCTTGGTACCAACACACCCATCGCAGGCTGGGAACTACATTTCCCAGAATCCTCTCTGTCATGGGTTCTATTGTATCTCCCCAAATTCATACATTGAAGTCCTAACCCCCAGTATCTCAGAAGGTGAACTTCGGTGAGACTAGGGTCCTTGCAGATGTAATTGGTTAAGTCGAGGTCATGCTGGATTAGGGCGGGCCCCTAATCCAACAGGACCCATGTCCTTCTGAGAAGGGGACATTTGGGCACAGACATGCACACAGGGAGAACGTGCTGTGAGGACAAAGGCAGGGGTCGGGGAGATGACTTGATAGCCAGTGATGCCAGAGATTGCCAGCAAACCCCCAGCAGCTGGGGGAGAGGCCTGGAGTGGGTTCTCCCGCCCAGCCTCAGAAGGAACCAGCCCCTAGATCTCGACTTCCGGCCTCCGTGACCGCGGGACGATCCATTTCTGTTTAAGGCCTCCAGCCTGGAGCTGCTCCCGCGGCCCAGGGAACTAGGCAGCTTCTGGTCGGGGCTCGCCGGTGAGACAGGCTCCCTTGAGACTGGAAGGTTCAGTTACTCTCAGGAGGCCATGCAGGTTGGAACCAACCACTCCCTTAGATGTGGGATGAGTGCTGTTTGTGGGGGCCCCTGGCCCCCCGTCTCTCCCCTGCTCTGGGGCCTCAGGCTAAGGTTTGGTGGCTGTGTCTCTGGGCCTCCAGGCCCTGGCTCTCCCCACACGCTGCAAACCTCCCCTCCTCCATTGCAGCCCTAGTCCCGTGTCACTTGCAGTGGCTATTTTCCTGACCGAATGCCGAGGGATCCAAACGTCAGGATGCCGTGACGTGGGCACTGTGGCTGGGCCAGATACGGGCCAAGTGCTGTCCTCGCTCTCCAAGGTGATGTGGTCTGCATCCACAGGGCAAATGAACAGGCCACCAGGAGCGTTTGCTCATGGTGACAATCATGGTGACAGGTACATGGATGGATGAGTTTTCATCTCTCAGCAGTTACAGTGATCCTCGGTCATGCCCACCCGAGAGAGCCCCCCTTTCCAGGGCGACGTCGTCACTCACCCGGCAGAAGCAGGAGCTGCATCCTGAAACCACCGTTTGCTACTTGCAAAGCCGGAAGGGCTGAGGAAGCTTTCCTAGGACTGTGTGGGGACCAGCCACAGAGGCCACGTGGGCTTGAGGGTGGCATGCATACCGACCATCCATCGGATCGCAAGCACGCTCTGCCACTCACCCCAACTAGTCGTTCTGGAAGAAGATTCCAAGAACCAAGCCATCAGGCTTGTCTCCCGACAAGGAAGGGATGTGTGTAAGTTTCAGCAGCTACCCGGAAGGCCTAGAAACCCAGAAGGAGCCTACTGAATCCAACACAAAGCTCACGAGGGATCCTCAGACTCTGAAAGCATCCCCACTTGCCCTTGACCTCCCTTCCACCGCCCCAAGGGGCACTTCCCCCCACCTGCAGGGCATCTCCAGCTCGTGGTACCCAAACACTTATCCCTCCCCCGCCTCCACACATCGGCACTCAAGCTTCTGATTGCCTTGTTGAGCCAAGGCCAAAAGGCAGAGAGTAGCATTCCCTACTCCCTAGAGGGGAAACGGAGCCCCAGAGGGGCCACGCAATGTCTCTGACATCACACGGGTGAGCTAGGTGGTGAAGTTGAGGGCGGGCCTCTACTTTCAACAGTAGAGCGGAAGTTTTCAAGCTTTAAAGAGTGTTTAAAATGCAGATGCCTGGGCTCCGCGCCTGATGGTTTTGATTTAGCCGCTCTAGCTGATTCTCAGGAACAGACGAATCTGTTGCCGCTGGACCATGGCCCCCATCTCGGCGGGCGGGGGAGGGGGAGGGTATTAAATGCTCCCACCCACAAAGGAGATCTTCCCTCATCTGCCCACCTTCCCCAAGCAGTTGCCTACAGGAATCTCCCTGCGTACACTCCAAGGACACATTCTGGCTGAGCTCCCTTTGTTGTGATGGTTCAAATCCCAAGTCCTCCATTCACCAGCCCTAAGACACTGGATAAGACATTTAACCTCTTCTTTTCCTGATTTTCTCATCTGTAAAATGGGGAGCATGCCGGGATCTGCTTCAGAGCTGTTCTGAATCTGAAATGAGTTCATATACAGAAAACACTTGGAACAATGCCCACGTGGTAAGCTCTTGATAGATATTAGCTGTCTTTATTATTACAACCATTCATGTGGTTCTTATTATGGGGGAGCTATTTCACGTGTGTCTGCCTTGTCTACACAACAAGATTCTAAAATTCTGAAGCATGCAGACCTTAGCACGGGCTGGGGTATGCAGTAGATAATAAATGCTTATTGAGTGTATAAATTAATCATTAAATGCACAAGTAATTACATCTTGTGATTAATGTATGAGGGAATAGACCATAATGATCAGAGTAACAGCACTAAATAATAGTATTATTGATCACTTGTTGATCACTAAATACATACCAGGATTCCATTTCTCATTGCAATGAGAAAATTGAGGCACAAAGAACTTTAGCAATTTGCTCATGTTCTTGAGCTACTAAGAACTTGAGCTGATATTTTACTCCAATTTTTCTAGCATAAGAACTCACGTTCTTCTTTTTTTTTAAGATTTACTTCAGAGAGAGAGAGAGAGAGAGTATGCATACAAGAGTGGGGGGGGCAGGGGCAGAGGGAGACAAGCAGACTTCCCGCTGAGTGGGGAACCTGACGCGGGCTTGATCCCACGACCCTGAGATCATGAGAGGAGCCGAAACCAAGAATCGGACGCTCAGCCAAATGAGCCACCCAGGCACCCCAGACTCATGCTTTTCTTAACCACAGCACTGTGTTGGTTTTCTCTTATTAAACCAGACAAAGTTGCTGGCTGGTAATTAGCAGAAAAGTTGCTAGAAGTCGCTTGCTAGCCTCTCCGAGGGAGTAACTGAATCTTGTTCAATTTAATTTCCCTAGTGCCAGGCAAAGGACTTCACGTAGACACTCAAGGAAATGAGTATTGGGTGTGTTTACATGGATGGACGAGCACATGGGCGGGTAGATGTGTGCGTGGATGGACGGGGGGATGGATGGGGAGGATGATGAGTAGATGGATGATGGGTGGAGAGAGCCAGTGGGTGCGTAAATGTGTTTTCAGTTGTTAGGGTGGGTGAGCGGATGTGCGCGTGGGCAGAGAGGAGTATGAGTAAGAGGAAGGATGGGCACATGGCTGAGTAGGTGGCGTGAAAGAGTCCCCTTTCCATTTATTCCGTAATGTGATACTCCAAGAACCCTGAGACAGGGGAATGTGGGCAACAGATGTGCATTTGGAGATAAGGGAAATTGAGAAATCATTGCTGGCAGTGCTGTTCCTGGAAGGGAGGTGAAGGCGGGAAGACACATCTGGGTTACAGGAAGAGGCGGCCCCTCATTCACCATCTTTAGTCTAGAAGGGCCCAGGGCTCCGCTCTGAAGGCATTAATTGGATTTCATTAGAGTGAAATAGATTTCCTAGCACGGGAAGAGCTGGTTCATTAATTTCACACATGCTCTACTGGAGGAAGGCATGGGGAAGGACGGCCAGCCCCAGCCTACACAGGCTGAGATTGGAGATAGGAATACTGTGGTTTGGTGTAGCGCCTGGGTTCTGAGCACCTGCTACGTGCCAGTGCCTAGGTCAGCCATTGGGTGAGTGATGAGGAACCAGATACAACCACTACCTCCAATAACTCAGTCTCCGAGAAGGAAGCAGTCACACAAGGCAGGGCAGGCCCAGCGACAGGGTGCCGGATAAGGGAAAGCAACATACAATGTCCCTCCTCTGCTCCGGGGGGGTCCTGGGGGGTTGGGTGGAGGTCAAGAGTGGGGTTGGCATAGCTGCCATAAGGTTCATGGGGCCATGGTTTGTATGAAGGTTGCATGCCCAAAGTGGGAAGAGAGCAAGGGAGAAGAGAAGCAGGGGCTGGGGTTCATCTAATTGTTCAAAAATATCCTGAACATCACTGTGTGCTAGATGTGTTCCAGGTACTGGACATTCAGTGAAGGAGACTGACGTGGTGGTGTTGGGGCTAAGGAGAGTGATCTGGGCTGGAATTCTAAATTGTGAACCTTTGAACATATCAACGGTGGTTAATGCCCAGGTCCAGATGAGGTCATCCGGGGAGACAGTAGGAAGAGCGGGGCATCTAAGTTCTTTCTTCGTCTCAGAGCAAGAATTTCTTCCACGGTACCACTGACAGGTGGCTACCCAGCCCCTGCTCCCATGACCCAATGACGGGGAGCTCACAACCAGCCAGGCCAGTCCTGCCTACTTCTGGAAGTCCTGGTTATTAGTACAGTCTTTTGCGTGTGGGCCAAAACCTCCCTCCTGACTGTACTGCTTGTCCCGGTTCTGTCTTCTGGAGATAGGTCCATCTGGTCAGCTTCCTCTTTGCCCTGATTTGCTAGAATTAATAGATGTAATTCACCATATCTTCCCTTTTTTTGATAGCAGGGCCTTGGGGTTCTTCTGAGGGTACTATGCCTTCCCCAGTGCTGTCTCCCATCTCAGGAAGTGACAAGGTCTTATTTTAACTTCTGAACCATGGCCTTAGCAACAAGAGGAGGGGACACTTCAAAATAACAGACTTCCCCTCTGAACCTTCCGTGAAGCACCCCCAGTTCCTTCTGCCACTCTTAGCTGTCTGAGGAGCTGCCCCAGCCTGTATGTTTTGTCTCTGGCTGGGGGTCTCCATGCTGGAGGTCGTCACGTGAAAACAGCAGCCATGCCAGGGACCCCCAATGGCAGTCCCACCATTCACCTCAGCCCTCCCAGCTTGTCCGTCATCTCACACAAACTCTTTATGACAACATTGGACAGAGGGGGATGTCCTTCCTTGAATGGATGGCTTGGGCCCTCTGGTGGCTTATCTGTTCTCCGTCTCCCCTCAGTGTCACGTAAGAACTTTCTCCTGCTGGCCACGACCCCAAGGGCTTCAAGCCAGCCAGGCCAGCTTCTCTCCTGTTTCCTCTCCCCACCCCGTCTTATCCAGCAGGGGAAAGATGCAGATTCTGTTTTCTGTATGGATACTGCTGTATGTAAAGGACTGTCCCTGCAGGCCTGGGCTGTCCACACGCTGCACATTCCAAAGAGGGGTCTGGCCCTTGACAGGCTCCTGAAAGAAACCCTCTGAGCCCGTGGACTCTTCATCCTGGCAGGAGGGTCTTTGGGTCATGCCCGATACTCCGCACAAACAGTGGGACTTACGATCGGAGGCTTTGGGCCACCTGGTATCAGTCTGATGTCTGGAGGGACTGGAGACCAAGTAAATTCAGCCATGTCGTGGCTGGCCACGCCTACATGCTGACCTGGACACCAAGGCTCAGGTGAGCTTCTCGCTGTCACATGGAATGAGGCCGTCTGTAAGGGTCCACATGGGAGCCGCTGCCTGGGGTCTCCTGGGCCCCACCCTTCGCGCTTTCACCCTTTGCTTAACTTGCATCCTCGTGCTGTTATAAACCATAACCGTGAGTACAATAGCTCTCAGAGCCATGCAAGTCCTTCTAGCAAAGCATCAAACCTAAGCAGGGCCTCGGAGCTCTCAAATACACTTGCTGTCACAGAATCCATCCGGTTTCATTATATGATTGTGCCCCCCCATCCCCACCCCCAGACCATGAACCAGGACCCCAGTTATCCAGATTTCACCCCAATTTCCTACCACCCAGCCTGTTCCCTGCTCCGTGAGCTGGCAAGGCTCTAGTTACCATATACTCCCCTAGAACGCCTTCTGATTTTTGCTTGACAAATGACAAACCTGGGTTTCTCAGGGCAATGCTGTATATAAGGGGCATGACACTCAGACATGACAGTCCCATTGCAGACCATGGTCTATTCTGTGTCTGGGACAACTGGGTCATTTATAGCTTTTAGGGACCACTCCTTGGTCTTATGCTCTGGATGGAAACCCACAATGAGCTAAGCTGTGCAAGATCAGCAGAGACTTGGAAGGCCCTACCAGTATCCCCAGGAAATACCAGTCCTGTCTGCTCACGGCTGACTGAACTGCTTTAATTCACCTCCCTGTTCTGATCTCTGTGAAAGGCAAGGGGCGTTTCTCTCAGGAGCCTATCAAGGCCCCGGGAACTTCAAGTGGCACTCATATCCCACAGCCATGTCAACATGAGAGCCTTTGGATACCACCAAGAGAAAGACCAGATCTCTCCTATGCAGGATGGAAAGGGTGCAGAATCTTCCCAAGAGCTGGTTTCCTTGGCAAGATATTAAAACAATGGAAAACAGCCAAGTCTGAGAGCAAAGAAAATCCTATTTGGTGACTTCATAGCTGAGCCTGAGCCTGGCTGGGCCCCGCCGCAGACCTGCTGGAAAGGACAACTCTCCTCATGACCCATGGATAGGATGCGGCCATCTCCTCCCCCGCCCCATCCCCACACCCTCTCCCCCCACATCCCTCTCAGTCTGATGGCTGGTCTGAGAAGGTCCTGTGTGCCTGGGGTGGATGGAGGCCTGGGGATAAGAGAGGAAGAAATTTCTCCTTATTGTTCTGGATAGGCGAATGGCTCAGATTCTAAAGGCAAGACTAGAGTCCAAGTATCTGTTTGGTGCTTCTTGGTTCGTGAAACACTTTTCCAATCATTAGCCTTCCTGGTCCTCGTGATGATCCTGGAAACTTGGCATGGCAGGGATCAGTCTCCCCCCTCACCCCTTACCAGACTAGAAACAGGATCAGAGAGATCATGCGGCTGAGAGGATGGAAATGCTCTAAAATTGGGGTGTCCTCATGGCGGACACTGTCCCCCAGCTGTGTGGGCTCCAAGAGGAAGAGAGCTGGGTGGGAAGACGAGTCACAGCCCCCCAGAGTGGCTCTGGGCTTCCCGGCTGGGCAGCATTTGCTTGTGCTGTCCCTTCTTCCAGGAACCTTCTCCCTCGCTACTGGTCAGCTTCTTACTCCTTCTGCAGAGCCCCACCTAAATGCCACCCTCTTGACAAAAATTTCAGGATGTTTGCAGGCCAGCCAGATGATGGGATTCCCTGGGCCGTCGCCGCTTCTGGAAGGGCTTCATCACCCTGGTCGTCATTCTGGCTTGGCCATATACCTTCCTTATTGGATCCTACGCTCCTTGGGGACGTGGGCTCCATCTGCCATGTCTGCAGCTCCAGCTCCTAGCGCAGGGCCTGTCCCAGAGGACACATGCTCTTTAATGTTTATTGGCTGAATGAACGAATGGATCGATCCATCAAATCCAGCAGCTACCCCGTGTATTTATTATCCACAAAGCAGCTTTCCCTTTCTTTTTATTTTCTTATGCATTTTTCCTTGCTCAAGAAGCACACGATTACGTTTGCTGTAAGTCCTTCAAGCACTACAGGGAAAACCCAGCTCCCCGCCTGTCCTCACCCCCACCCATCGCCCTCCTCCCCCTTTACTCCAGTCCTTCCCCTGAAGGGAGCCCAGGCCCATCATCAGTTTGGGGCGTCTCCCTCCGGATCTCTGGACCTGCACTGACACACACTTAAAACCATACACGGAGACAGAAGGCTTGCCATTTTGTGGATCTTTTAATATCAACGATTTCCCATGGTGCATCTCACTCTACAACTTCTTGCTTTGATCACAGATGGAAGGATCTTGAACTTCTCCCCTCGTCAGTCTCGGAGAGCTCCCTGGATCTTTCTAGTTGCTGATCTGTTGTTTATCTAGATTCTTCTTGATGAGCACCGAGGCTTTCCCCAATTCTTCCTTCCCTCAAATGCTGTTGCGGTCTGTACCCATCAGATAATATCCTTTCCCAGACGAGCACTTTCCAGGTCCCTGCTGGAGCCATAGGGAAATTCTGGAATCCCTCTAGACAATGGGTACAGCAGAGGCCTGCCCTCTGGCCATGCCGCCGGTCTGAGGATGCTCAGAATCTTCCAGTGCCTGAGACCAAAGGCATTCCGTCCCATGCTTGTCTGCATCAACAGTGCTCCTCACCCCCCAGGGGAGACTCAGAACAGAGCTCGAGTTCTGACATTCCTGGTTTGGGGGCCTTGAGGCCTGGGGGTCTGAGCCTCGGGTTCCTCTTCTCTAGATCTGGAACCGCAGCCGTTGCCCCCAGGCTTCTGGGAGGGTTAAATGAGATGGGACAGCCCCTGGGCCTGGCCCTGTGCCAGCTCTTCGCAGGCGCTCGGGACTGTGGCTGCTGCCATCCATGGCCCCCTTTTGAGGCTGGCCAGGCCGGCCCACCTCGAGCCCCCTTCCTTCTCGGCCCCTCCAGTTCCCTGCTTGTCCTCATTTTGCCCCTCCTGATGGAGGGTCACAGTTGAGGAACAGTTTTCTGGTATGTTTAGAAATACGAACTTGGTGTTTCCTTATGTAAGACAGGCCTGGAAATTCACCTGCTGCCAAAGTCGCTGACGGTCAGTGTTCCAGAATCCAAAATAATTTGCATCCGGGCCAGCTCCTTCTTTGCAGCTCCTCCTGGCACAACGGAGCCGAGGTTGGAAGAAAAGAAGACAGATCAGCAAAGGGCCTGCCAGGGCTGAGGTGCCCAGCCTCCAGTGCAGTGCCGGGGGCAGCAGGCCTGGGCTGGGGGAGCCCACGAAGCCCGGAGGCTCTGGTGTCACCTGGGGTGCTGTCCTGCCCAGAGCCACACAGCCAAGAGGGCCGGAGCCAGGAGGAGGGGGCGGGAAATGGCGTGTCCCTGGGAAAGGCCCCTCCGGAGGAGCGTTGGGGGCCTGCGGGGTGGTGGCAAGGTCGACTTGTCTTGGCGGACTTGAGCTTCGCTTATTTACTGTGTGATGTTGGGCAACTCGCTCCCCCTGTCCGGTGTTCTCATCTGTGAAATGGGAACACGGCCGCTCCCTCCCCGGGTTGTTGGCACAGCCCATGATGAAGTTCTTGGTCACATTGCCAGTCTGAGGCATCGGGCACCCGCCAGCCCCTCCCCGTCGGACCCTCTCGCAGAGCAGAGACAGGTAATGGCTTGGTCAGGAGGGTAAGAAACAGGAAGTCAGCCTCAGGCCCGAGCTAAGGAGAGGAGTCACAGGGTAAGTGAAGGAGACGCAGGAGGAAAAGTGAGGACAGAAGAAACAGTAGCAATGTGCCTTCAAAACCCCATTTCCACGCCTCTCCTCCTTGTATTTACTTCCCATGAGTCCTCGGCCCTGGGTGGCCCAGGCTGATCTCCGGCAGTGCTGTGGAAGTGACCGGGGCTCAGGCACGTCGTCCCCCCCCCACCCCGTCTTGCGGCCGCCTGGCCCTGTGCCCCTCGGCCGGCACCTGCCGCCCAGCCCTCGGAGGCACACGCAGCGTCCGCGGCACGTGAGCCTCTGGCTCCCTTCCTCTGCCGGTGGAAAAGCGCCCTCACTCCACCTCAGTCGGACCACATAGCTCACCATTCGCCCCCCTCCGTCCAGCACCCCGGCTGCTGGGAAAGGCCAAGGAGCCCCCACCCACGCTGGGCCTCAGGCCAAGGCGGCCCCGGGGGCGTGGCAGAAATGGGAGACCGAGAGATGGAGAGATAGGAACACACGGAAATACAGAGAGCTCGAGTCAGCGACAGCCAGAGGAAGAGGGGAGAAAACCCCTGAGACCGCCAGGGACGGGCTCCCCAAACCCAGAGACAGAGCCACACGAGGGGGCGGGTGAAGGCTCTGGAAAGGAGACAGAGACTCAGAGACGCAGAGAGAAAAGACGGAGAGGGAACCGGGAAGACAAACAGGGAGCAGGGCCAAGGCACAGAGCAGAAGTCTAAGATCATTCCGCAGGATGTCAGCAGGAGAAATGGTCCTTGTCATCAAACAAGTCAGGGGGAAGCACAGGGTATGACGGGAGCGGGAAAGCTGGTTTTCTGCAGGCCGGTCTGTGCCCGTGGCGCGCTCACGTAGGCGAGCATCTCCGGGACTCACAGGAGGGTTTCCTGGCCAAGGTCACCACTGCCGCAGCCCCCAAAGACCCCGAGGAAAAGCTGGCACCCTGAGATATGCTGACAGATTCAGAGGCGAACGTGGACACAGAGATAGAGGCCTGGAGATGAAGGGAGAGGCAGACAGACCGAAGGACAGGGTGGGGCAGACAGAAAGAGGGCGGCGCGCACAGGGAGGTACAGGGAGTGACGGAGAACTTAGTGCGAAGGGCGGGGCAGGAAGGAGGAACCCGAAGGCAGGCTGCGGGAAGAGGGGCAGAGCCACAGAGACCAGAACAGGAAGAGACAGACAGAGACCCAAACAGAGAGGGCCAATTGGCAGCGCTGATGCGGGAAACAAAGGCAGAAGAAAAATGATTAAATGTCCTTACTACCAACTGACAAGTCCTTGAACCAGGCAGAGGGACCTTCCTCTAGGAACTCAGCTGCCTCGATGTTGATACTTTGCTAAGGGCAACAGGCAATCTTAGCCCGACCCCAAGGACCCTGTGAGTCCACTGTAACATATAAGAATTCCTCTGGAAACTTCCTTTAGCTCTAACCGCTCAGGAGACCTGTGGGCGATCATCCCCAAGCATATGAGCCACCCACGTACAGCTGAAGGGTCTGCGGACTGAGGGTCTACCAGACAGTAATAAGTGAGTTGTCCTAACGATAGCGAGCCCCCTCAGGGTCTTGGAAACCTTGTTTCCAAAATATCTGGAGGCTTACCCTCTCCCTGACCCCCTCCCAACTCGAGTATATAACAGCCACCCCTCATGACCCCGGGGCAGCGCTTTCTGCCCACGGGTCTTGTCCCGGAGCTTTAATCAAACCATCTTGTTGCATCAAAGATGTCTCAGGAATTCTTTCTTGGCCATCAGCTTCGCACCCTAATGTCTCTCCTACATCAGCGCCACCCTGAACCTAAAGCCAGAGAAGCTCTTGCTCGGGAGTCAGTGTGGAGCCCCGCAGGTCCGCCTCGTCCCACGCCGGACACACAAGCCTCCTCCCGCAGGGGCAGCCGACTGTGCCGTACCCCGAGGCCACGCATCCTAGGAAGAGACACTTAACCGGCAGCGACACGGAATCAGTGATGCCTCCGGGGAGGGCCTGGAAAGGACACCGAGCAGGAAGGGGCACTGTTCCCTGCTGCCCTCTGCTTTGGAAAACTGAGGCCGTGTGTCACGCGTTGTCACCAAGGCTCCGGCTTGGCTTCCAGCGGGCAAGGCTGACATTAATCTCCGAGACTTAACTGAACTGTTTTTTAAAACATTTGCCATTAATTTTCGGGTTCTGCAGGAGATTTCAGGGTGGGGGATCAGCGAACAACTTCAGAGCCCCACGTCGCAGGTGTTAACGCTAACTCAACCCAGCGGGCCACCGCCCCCCTAATCCCTGGGATTCCTGCCTCTTCCGACCAAGCGCGGTCCTAGGGGACTTCTCTGGAAATGCGCACGTCCCCGCCACAGCAGATCTATTCATATCTTTGTCCCTAGTGCTCTTGTCTTGATTTGTGTTCCAGGCTAGATGTCCCGGAAGACTTAGGGTCCTTCCTTTGCTTCCCCGGGGCGGGGGTGGGGGATGGGGCGGTGACCACTCATGGTGGTCCCACAGCTGCTTGCTGCTCTTCACGAGAGCTTCCCAAAGGCCATATATGAGTGACTTCTCCCCTGCTCAAATGCCTTCCATGGCTCCCACTGGCCACACCATCCATCTAGTAATGCTCTGCCCTGGGGATACGTTGAAGCAGACTTCTTCACAGCCCTGGTGGTTCTCTGGCACATTCTGAGGCTGTCTCCCATGCTCTCACAGGACCTCTGGATCTTTCTTCCGCGTAGGCTTCGTATTCTGTGTTATGGGGTGACTTATGGACGCCCCAGAATTCACACGGTAAAGTCCTAAATCCCTGTACCTCAGAATGTGACCTTATTTGGAGAGGAGTCTTTATAGACATAATCCAGGTAAGATGAGGTCACCGGGGTGCACCCTAATGCAATCTGTCCTTTTGGAAAGGAAAACTTCAGACCCTGAGACATGTGCAGAGGGAAGACAGTTGTAAGGAGACCCAGGAAGGAGATGGCCTTCCACAAGCCGAGGAGAGTAGAACCAACCCTACCAACATCTTGAACGGTGAGTCCATAAATTCATGTTGTTAAGGCCACTGTCCGCGGTACTCTGTCACACCAGCCAAAGGAAACTCACACACTCTGGCCAGCTCTGCCCTCGAACGCACAGCTGAGTTGTCCCTACTCCTCACCTCAGCCCATGACCTGCTCATACTCAGTCTTCCCAACAGACTCTGGACGTGACCATCGGCAGCCCCCAGGCGGTATGAGAGACACCGGCGAAGGGTCTATTGTGCGCGGTTCCTTTTTCTGTCCTTCTCTGAGGGAAGAGGATGACCCGAACACAGGAAGGATTTCCAGCCTTCCACCCCACGGAGGCCACTCCCTAACTGACAAGGCCACCATGGGGTGTGACAGGAACGTGAAACTCGGCAAACTCAAAATCAAACTCATGATCTCCTTCCTTTCCCCATTCTGTCCCCACATCCCCTCAAATCTGGATTAATGTATGCGTTAGCTCCCGCGTCCCAATACAGAGAGCCCGGAGTTGTCCTCCCTCCCCATATCCCACTGATCAGTTCTAGTCTGTTCCATGTAAGAAATTTCTCTCATGCACGTTCTCTTTCCACGGCCACTCCCAATTCCTGATCTCAGGGCTCATCTCCTCACGCTGGGCTCATTCCAGAAGCTCTTAACTGGCCTTCCTGCCTCCAATCTTTCCCCTCTTCAACCCACATCCCTGCCTCTGGAGAGTGGATCATGGCATCGTCTTGTCGGGAGACCTCAGTGGCTGATAAAATCCATACCCCTGAATGCGACCCACATGACCCCAGACTCATCTCTCATCCCTGTCCCCACTCTGTCACCACACTGTTTCTCAGACCGCCTGAGCCCTCTCTTGCCTTTAGGACCTCACGTGTGACATTCCCTCTGTCTGGGATGCCCTCCCCGCCCCCCAGCGTTGTGTCTGCCTCTCTTTGTTCATACCTCTTGTTAGCACTAATACCACATTGTTATTTGTGCGTTTCTCTTCCATCAGCCGGGAGACCCCTTGAGATATCCGCCCGAGCCCCGCTCTATAAACATTTGTTGAGTGAACGCCGGGAGGGATTCACGCACGGATGCACAGATGGATGGACCGACAAGTAATTATCGGCCGAGGGCCACGTGTTGAGGCTGGGCGGTGGCTGGTCTGCAGCCTGCAGAGGCCGGGGAGAGGGGACAGCAGCCAGATGGTGAGACCCAGCTCCTGGCTCCCAGGCGGGGCTCGGCTTCTCCCAGCTGTCAATTCAGTAATAAATAGGAGCTCTTTGTCCATAGACCCCTAGGTGCTGTGTAGCTGGAATGTGGGAGAGTCCATGAACTTGGACAAGAAAAATTATGTCACAGGCAACAAACCTCAGTAATGTTAGTAGTACTTTGAAGCCAAGAAGAATCACAGACATCTTTGTACCATATTATGGTTGTCACACATATCTCGAAATATCATTTCTGTTCATCACGACTTTATATTATGACCGTTATAAGATCCATGTAGAAATAAATCACCTTTGCCCAGCCTTAGTGTTAAAGCATTGGAAAAGAGCCGGAGATAGTACCATGTCACAGGCTTTTACAATATTTTGACAGGCTTATTTTAATACCACTTTGTAAAATTCTCTGTATTTTATCATATGCACTTACAAACGTTACTTTGAGAAGAGGTCCACAGGCTGATCCACAGTATATTCAGCGGTCCACGCACAGAGGTAGTTAAGAGCACCTGCATAGTAGCAGAAGTCAGAGGCAGCCCCCCAGGATGTGGGGAGCCCAGGGAGAGAGCAACACCTCTGGCTCAGATGGCCCAGGCCTGACGGCCTCTCACCCACGCTCCTCTGAGCCCAGAGCATGGACGTCTGCTCTCCCTCGGGGAGATGTGGAGGGAGAGGCCAGCCCATCATTGAGAGCTGCCCAGACGAGCCAGGCTCCCTCTTTAGCACCCCACCTGCACCAGCAGCAGGCTTCACACACGAATCCTTTGGGTGGAAATTTTGAGGGATCTGATGTTCCAAAAAAAAGTTTCCTCCAAAAGGCTCATTCCTCGGTATGTACATGTCTCTTGGAGCCCTGGGCACACGCTTGCCCCAGGTGCCAAGGAAGGGACACAAAGACAGAAAGGTGCATGTCCGTGAGGGCGGTCAGGTCTGGAATTAGCCTTCGCTGCAGTTCATCTTCTCCCAGACGCCCCTGCGGGCCCCAGCCCCCTCCAGCCCAGCTGCCTGGACTTCTGACTGCTCGGGGTGCACAGCTGAGCCCCTCCCTGCAAGTGCCTTCAGTGGAAGGGAGCTGTGTACCCATTCCTCATCTCCAGATAGCCTGTCTCCCAGGAGGATCCCTGTGGGGGACGCAAAGGCCCAACCCCTTGCCTTAATCTGGAACACTAGGAGGGCTGCCCTGCTCCGGAGCCCCCAGGGGACTGACCGGTTGCGACCTCTACTGCCCCATTTTCTCCGCCCATCCTGCTGCGAGACACTGGAGCTGGAATTACGGAGGCGGCTCTAAGCCAAGTGTGCCGCCACATTAAAGATGGCGTCAGTCATGCACCAGCACTGGCCTGGCTGTGACTCGGAAAGGGCACAACAAACCGCAGACAGCAGACCGTGATTTGGTGAAGACTACAGACCCCCTTCTCAGCATAATGTTTGCAAATGCAAACACTAAAATGCAGAGAGTCACAATTTTGGCTTTGGGTAAGTGGCCAACAGACACATCCTAAAGCCCACACCTCACAAGGGCCTGGAGCCCGCTGGGCCGGGCAGGTGGGTGTGCTGGATCCCACACAGGAGGGAGATGGTGGTGGAGACCGGACAGCCCGCAGTAGTTAGCTCCCCTAACAGAATCACCAGGCTCCCCTGAGTTGGGAACATGGCCGCCCGGGGAATGAGCTGTGCCCATCTTCTTGGGCTGCCATCGCAAAGTACTACAGAGTGGGCGGCCTAAGTGACAAAACTGTACTCCCTCACAGTTCCGGAAGCTGGAAGTCTGAGACCAAGGCGTGCACAGGGTTGGTTTCCTCTGGGGCCTGCCTCCTCGGCTTGTAGATGACCGTCCTCCCTGTGTCCTCACACGGTCTCCCCTCGGTACCTGTCTGGGTCCTAACCTAGGTAGTCATATTGGATTAGGGCCCACCCGTATGACCTCATTTTAACTTAATTACCTCCTTAAAGACCCTAACTCCACACACAGTCCCATTCTGAGGCCCTGGAGGTTAGGACTTCAAGGTATCAATTTAGGGGAAGACAGCTCAGCCTGTAGCAAGCCCATACTCCCCAGCCGCCTTGCAGGCCACGTGCCTGGGCTCAGTCCCACGAGCCGATGCACAGCAGGGCCCTGGGCAGCCTCTGGTCAGTTCCCTGACTTCCAGCCACGCACCCTGCCCATCTTTGCTTTCCTCCTCCTGCTGGCTGGAGCAGCGGCCGAGGACACAGATGGGAGTCACACGTTAGAGCAGCAGACGAGACCATTCCCCTGGGTCCATGAACTGCTTCATGAAGCACAGCGGCGCGCCCATTCCGGGCCGTCGCTGTAAGAACCACAGTCTGTGTGGCCCACGCCACCGGCAGGCAATTCAGTCACGCGTCTGCGGGCTCAGCTGAGTGGCTGGGCAGCCATCTCGGTCTGAGTGGGCTCCGCTCTCTCTCATCTTCCTCGGCTAGCTGGGGATGGTTTTCCCCAAGACAAAAAGCAGGAGAACCAGAGGGACAAGCAGAAACACGGAAGCCTTCTGAGAGCCTAGTTTCGCTGGAGCATTTCCACTTCGCCGCATGCCCCCAGTATTCTGGCAAGTCAAACCATTGAGCCTTACTTACTAGGGAAGTGCCTAGCACCTCTGATGGGAGAAAATATAAAGACACATGACAAAGCATGAGAATCTAGAAAGGGGTGATGAGATGGACCAATCGTTTACCACCCGCCCGCATTTAGACATTGATGCGAGAAAGAAAGAAACCTCTATGTGAGCCGCTCGCTGTCTTTGGGATTCTTTGTTACAGGGGGTCAGTCTGTATGCTACTGTAAGACCTAGGGCATACCTCGCTCAGGGCAGCCAGCGCAGGGAAGAACGAAAGGACGAGTCTGCAGTCCACTGTCAGAAAAGCTGACGTCATCACCGTATCCAAGAAGCAACGGAAGCCAGAAACAGAGGGCTAGCCCCCGAGGATCAGAAACCAAGGAATGGGGGAAGAATCCAGGCAAGGGGGCTTGTTTGGACTCCGAGAGGGAGGGGGAGAGGTGGAGGGTGGTCAGCCTGCTTACGGGACCACCAGGAGAAAGAAGAGAGGCAGGAGAGGGCTCAGCATTAATCTCCGTGCTCAACAAACACTGATGAAGCCCCTACTATGTGTCAGGTGCTGCACAAGGTGCTGGAGATAGAGACGACAGAGTCCCTGCCCCTAGGGATGCAATATTGCCTCCGAAGGATGGCCACCCTCGAAAAGATCAAAACCCCAGCAGCCATGGATGCTTTAGGAAGTGGGGTGATATGGGGTTAAAAAAAGAGAAGGGACATCTTTGCGCATCTTTGCAGAAGGCTGGGGGTTTGTTCTCCAAAGAGGATATAATGGAAAGCTACTGGACTGGGGACACCAGGGACAGTGTAGGGGTGGCTCAAGTACACTCTGCTTATGGCAGGCCCACCCGGCTTCCAGAGCTCCGGGAAACTAGCATTCACTTTCCAGTAAGGCATGGGGAATTTGAGGAGACCCAGAGAAAACACCTATAGTCCCCGGATGAAACATCTTGACCAATCATAGTGAAGCCTGCAGGGACAAGCCCCTCCCACCAATCCTAATCTCCAATCAGCTCAGTTCTCATGCTGAGGTGGGCCCGTCCAGTCAGTGACCACTCGACATTTGGCAGAAGCCAAAACCAACAGAAAGAAGGAAATTGGGGCAATGAGGGCTACACGGGGAGAAGAGGACTCTGAAAAAACGACACAAACTGTTATTAACGTCCTCGGAGTGATAAAAGAATGATAATAACAACCATTATACCCCAACACAGCATACACATTTAATCTTTACAAAAACCATATGAGGTCGATGGAGTGGGTATACTTGTGTTCCTCCGAAAGACACAGTCAACCCCTAACTTCTTATTTGGAAATAGGTTCTTTGTAGATGGTAGCAAGTTAAGAGGAGGTCACACGGAAGGAGGGTGGGCCCTCATCCATCGATTGGCATCTTTATAAGAGGAGGGAAATTTGGACTGGAATACAGAAGACAGGAAGAACTCCATGCGAGGGGCTTGTCTTCAGGCTGAGGATTGCGGGCAACCACCAGAGACCAGCAGGCAGCTTACAATGGCTTCTCCTTCTAGGTCTCTGGAAGGAACCAACCCTGCTCAGAAGTTGATTTCAGAAGTCTGGCCTCCAGAAGTGAGAGAATAAGTTCCTGTTCATTTAAGCCACCCACTTTGTGACACTGTGTCATGGCAGCCTGAGAAAAGGAGTGTAGTAGGTATTATTGTTTTGATTCCCATTTGATGGATGGAAGAACTGAGGCCACGAGGGTTAAGTGCCTTCCCAGGGTTGTACAGCTGCTAAGCAGGAACCCCAGGGACCCTAGAATAGACTTGCAGTCCTGAAACAAGAGCAGGATGCTGTTTTCTTTTAATTATTAGAGAGAATGGGGAAGGGCAGAGGGAAAGGGAGAGAGAGAATCTTAAACAGGCTCCATGCCCAGTGCAAAGCCCGACATGGGTCTCGATCTCAGGACCCCGGGATCATGACCTGAGTCAAAATCAAGAGTCACAGGCTCAACGGACTGAACCACCACCCACATGCCCCAGGATGCTGTTTTCTCAAAAAAAAAAAAAGGGGGGGGGACATGAGGGAAAAAAAGAGTCCTTGGAAATAAAAACATGAAGGTCCTCATGAGAATTTAACAGAAAGCAGAAAGGTGGGAAGATTAACTGAAGATGATCTCCCAGATTTGATTTTATTTTATTAAGTAATCTCTACACCCAACAAGGGGCTTGAATCTACAACCCCAATATCAAAAGTTGCATGCTCTACTGTCTGAGCCAGCCAGGTGCCAAGGAGATCTCTCAGAAAGTGGAGAAAAAGGCAAAGAAATTAAACATAAGAAGATTCAAGTTTCAATAACCGAATGATAGGAGAGGAAGGAGGGCCAGAGAAAACAGAAGAGGACAGTGGAACAGGAAGAAGTGATAGATATGGGGTCTGGACTGAAGGGGTCTGCTGAGTGCCCAGGGCAATGGGCGGGAGTAAACCCACACCAAAATCCCACATGTGCTGTGAAATTCCAGGATGCAGGGGGCAAAGAGAAGATGTGAGAAGACAGTAAAGGATGGGGGTGCCTGGGTCACTCGGTCAGTCGGTTAAGCACCCAGCTCGGGATTTCTGCTCAGGTCATGATTTCATGGTCATGAGATTGAGCCCCATGTTGGGCTCCATGCTCAGTGGAAACTCTACTTGTCCCTTATCCTCTCCTCCTCTTCCCACTCACTCTCTCTCTCAAGTACTAAATAAACAGATCTTTAAAGAGAGAGAGAGAGAGAGAGAAAAGGATGGGAAATCCAAATGTTGGTGGAATTCTCAACAGCAACAGTGGAAGCCAGGACTAATGAAGGAATGCTTCAGGATTCTGAAGAACAACTCCCATCCTAAAACAATGTAGCGAGTGGACAATCGAGTCAGTGTATTGTCAGTTAGACTATGGGAAATGCAAGGTCTCGGAGTGTTGACCTGGACTGGCCAGTCGCCAAGATGGCCCCATGATTCCTGTTTCTTTGTGTTCCACCCCCACTCCCACACTGTGTCGGGATCTGTCTGTGTAACGTTGTAGCAAAAGTGATGGTGTGTCTCTTTCAAGACTGAGTCATAGAAGACATCGTGGTTTCTGCCTCGTTTTCTCCCTTGGTTCTTGGTTTGCTAGCCCTGGGGGAAGCCAGCTGTAACATTGAAAGGGCACTTGAGCAGCCCTGAGGAGAGGCCCCTAGGACAAGGACCCGAGCCAGCAAAGAACGAAGGTCTTCTGTCAACAGCCACATGAGCAATGGCTCCCCACCCCCATGGTCCCCTCCGGGGACCATAGCTCGGCCAGAGAGCTCTACCGAAGCCTCCTGATGGACTCTGCTCCAGAACCACGCAGCTAAGCCACTCCTCGATCCCTGAAATGCAGAAACAGTGTGAAATCATGCATAGTTGCTTAGAGCTCCTGAATTGGGGGGTAATTTGCTATCTATATCATCTTTGATTCAATGAAATGCAACATTTGCCTATTTATGTGAAAGGTATAAATTTGATCAAAATAAAAATAACAATGATGATAAAGAAGAGGGAAGGAGAGGAGAAGGAAGAGAGGGAAAGAAGGAAGGAAGGAAAGGAGGGAGGGAGGGAGGAAGGGAGGAAGGAAGGAAAGGAGGGAGGGAGGGAGGGGAAACGCTATGGTGAAGTCTGGGTCTAGGAGACTGGCCTCACTGCTGCGGGCTCCAGGCCACCTGGACCAGGATGGAGTAAAAGTGACAATATACCACCAAGATAATGTAGAAGAATCACAACTTTTTTTTTTACTGCTGGACTCTGTTCATACTTCTGTCATTATTAGGGGAATCACATAATTAGCAACCAACAGAGGACATACTTGAGAGGAAGGGAGGGTCGCTATGAATGATTAACTCCAGGACATGCAGAAGATGAGATTGTCCCAAGAACCCGGGACGTGTGACCGCCACTCACAGGGCTCCTCACCCCCTAGCCGGATCTGTCTCCTGCCCTATGAGTCATTTGAAGGCAGGAACTGTGCCTTTGATCTTCGTACTTTCCAGTGTCTGGCACAGTGTCCGGTACACAGCTGGTGCTCAACAAATACTCACAGGATGAACAAATGATTGGCCTAATGAACTCCGGTTAAGGAGTTCCTGGTGGACAATAGAATCATACTCTGATTATTACTTTATAACTTGATACATTCAAGTGAATGCTCGCAAAGCGTGTCTAAATCCGGATAGATTTGGTTCTTGGGGAAGTTCAGGTTTTCACCTCTGCCTGTGGGTTTCTTTTTCCTTTTTTTTTTTTTTTAAGTTTCCAATTTAAAAAATTACCCCAGACTGTGACAAGGCCAGGTACCACCGTTCCGTGGAAACAATGGCACCTATAGTTGTCAAAGCCCCATTCAACCCACTGAGCTGTGAACACATATGTCTACACGTGGGCTGACAATTCAGTAGCCCAACGAAATTATCAAGAAACCCGATTCTTCCCTTCCCTTCCCTGGGCCACCCTCGGGGCCCAACTTTGACCCTCAAGCTGCTGCCCTATTGCCCCAGACAGGAAGGGCAGGCAATGGTTCTGAGGACAAACAGGCAAATCATGGGCTCAGGTCATTTTCTGCACTTGGCAGAAGCAGAAATTGAAGCACAGAGAGGTTAAGTAACATGCTCAAGGTCACGCAGCAGAGCCGGATCAGTCTTCCTTTGAAGTCCTCTTTCTCCTGACCTCTGCTGTGTCTCCATCTTGTACCTGTCCTCTCTCCAACAGCAGCCCTGTCACCCTGCCCCTTGCTGGGGAACAAGCAACGGAAACAGGACAAAAATCCCAGAGATTTGGGAAACACCACCCTCTGGTATCACCCGTCCTCCTCTTTTCTGAGATGCGGATGGAATTATTTATGAGCGACATGACACAAAGTTTGCCAATCCCTTTAAAATAAAAGGTGGGGGTGGGGTGGGAATAAAACCAGCGTGGCCGAATTTTGACAGTGGTTGAAGCTCAGCAGGTCACCGTCCTCTCTACTCTTTAGCTAGCGTTTGGGAATTTCATCATAAAAATTTAAAATAAGTGCAAGACAAATTTCTAAGTAAATGACAAAACCGCCTCCCAGGGTAGCTGCCTCAGGTTCTGTCTGTAGAGTTAGTGTTGGAAACAGAGAATGCTAAAAATAGCCGAGAGATTTATTTGGTTTCTCCCCGTGGCATCTCTGATAATTTATCATCGAAGCCCACATTCACTCTCTTGCTCTGGGATGTCCCGGATGGAACCTGGTTTCAAGGGGAGGAGGAAGTGTTCCCACCCCTCCATGAATACGTGCTCTTTCGACTCGAGGGGCAGTCTGGGAAGGAAGTGCCTTTCCCTTACCCCACCCCCACCATGGACCTCAGTTTCCCTGTAGGACATTAAGCACGAGGCTCCCCGTTTTGACTCCCTTATAGGGGTCTTGCCAGGGTCAGAGAAAATGCTGGAACTGAAAACACTTCTTTTTAAAGCCTTCGTTTTCTTGTTCAACGGTGAGACATGCTCATTCTAGGATATTTAGAAACCAAGGTAATTAAAGAAAATAAAGCCACTCACAATGCTACCTTCCCCCAGCGTATAACTGATATCATTGTTTTAGTGCCTTATTTTACAGATTGTCGCTTACCACACATCATTTTTGTGGTTGCTGTTAATTTACAGGACAAGGTTCAAATTATGTGAAAGGTTATCTTTTACCTTAACACGTTGGGAACAACTTATCCTACCATTACCACAATATGATTTGATATTTTAATCATTGCACTGGTTTCCACTCTGTGACGGTACCTTCACTTAGTTAACCAGGGTCCTTGTCCGAGTTGCTTCGGGCCACCATAACAAAGTGCCACCAACAGGAGGCTTAAACCAGAGGACCTGTGTGCCACGGTTCTGGATGCCAGAAGTTGGAAATCCAGGGTTGATTCCTTCTTGGTGGTTCAAAGGGAGAATCTGCTCCACGCATCCCTCTCTCCTAGATTCTGGTGGTTGCAGGTTATCCTTGGCATCCTTGGCCAGTGGCGGCACCACTCCAAACTCTGCCTTTGTCTTCCCACAGTTGTCTTCCCCATGCGTCTCTGTGCCTCTTCTCCTTTTCTTATAAGGACGCAGGTCAGATTGGGTTAAGGATTTACCCTGCTCCACTATGATCTCATCTCAGCTAATACATCTGCCGTGATGCTACTTCTGAGTAAGTTCACACCATGCTGTTGGAAGAGGTACAACTTCAACATATCTTTTGGGAGGCCACAGATCAACCCATGGCACCCTACGGGGGCACCCATACCTGCTCTCTGAGGGATCATCAGGGGCTTGGGGTGCAGAATGCTATCTGGACCTCCTCTAGAGGTTGCTGCTGGAGGGCGGCAGACCTCAGCTGGATGCCGAAAGACAGTCCTGTATCTTCTCGTGCCTTCCAGGTTCTACCCGTGCCTCCCATTGGCCAGCCACAGCCAACAAGCTGTCTGAAAAATGTAGTTTGCTTTATAGAGTAGAGATGGGGGGGAAGGGAATGGAATTGATGAGCTATACATACATAACTATCCTAAAGGCTTTCACTTTGTGTTCTTCCACCACGTTCCAGAAAGTTTCTATCAACTTACACTACAAGTTACTGCTAGTAGAGTGTGGGAACATCTAGTCCCCAAATTTTCCCAACACGGGATCTCATCGTTTAAAGCTTTGACCTCAAAAAATTCTTCCTTGTCTTCTTTTGCATTTCTTTGATTTTCAGTGATGCTGAATATATTTCTTATTTTTTGGCCATCGTGTTTATTACTTGCTTATGAATCGTTGAAATATAAAGCTAAAATAATGAAAATGTCAGATTTTATGTCCTTTGCCCATTTTTGTTACAATATTTGCCTTTTTCTTATCAAGTCATAACACTACTTTGTGCATTAAGGATATTAATCCTTGCACTACAATACATGCTGCAAATAATATTTTCTCATTGTGGTTTGACATTTAGTTTTATTTATAGCATTTTTGATGTCAGGCTTTTCAATTTACATGTGGTCAAATCTATTAATCTTTTCTTTCATGCACTAGCCTTTGGTTTCATGCTTAGAAAGCTCTTCCCCAGGCCAAAATTACATAGATGTTTCTGTTTTCCCTAAGGTTTCTACATTTTTAACATTAAAATTTTGTTTTACATTTCAATTTTTACATGGGATTTACTTGAGGATATAGTATAAAATTAGAAATCATTGAATAATTTTTCCTCTATATTTGGAATGTTGTCTTTATCTTTTATTAAATTCGCATACATACCCACGTTTCCGAACGGTTATGAATATATGGAGATAAATCTTCGTCTATTTCTTTTTTTTTTTTTTTAAAGATTTTATTTACTTATTTGAGAGACAGAGAAAGTGAGAGAGAGCATGAGAGGAGAGAAGGTTAGAGGAAGAAGCAGACTCCCCGTAGAGCTGGGAGCCTGATGTGGGACTCGATCCCGGAACTCAAGGATCATGACCTGAGCCCAAGGCAGTTGCTCAACCAACTGAGCCACCCAGGCGCCCTCTCCGTCTATTTCTGAACTCACTTCTACTCCACGAGTC
The DNA here is from genome assembly GCA_028533885.1 of Nasua narica. Lineage (NCBI taxonomy): Eukaryota > Metazoa > Chordata > Mammalia > Carnivora > Procyonidae > Nasua > Nasua narica. The sequence goes on along the minus strand of CM052797.1, from coordinate 117,549,973 downwards.
TCTCTGATCATCACATTGTATCACATTCACACAAAAACGTAAACCCCATGGCAGTTGCCTCCCCACCACCAGTGTCTAGAAAGGTGCCTCGCACACAGTAAGTCCTCAAGAAACAAATGCTCAGTGGTAGAATGGGCTCTTTCTTTCTTTCTTTCTTTCTTTCTTTCTTTCTTTTTCTTTCTTCCTAGATTTTATTTTTTCATTTGAGAGAAGGGCACCTGGGTGACTCAGTCGGTTGAGCATCTGCCTTTGGCTCAGGTCATGATCGCAGGGTCCTGGGATCGAGCCCTGCATCGGGCTCCCTGCTCAGCAGGGAGTCTGCTTCCCCCTTTCCCTCTGCTGTTCCCCCTGCTTGTGTGCTCTCTCTCTCTCACTCTCTATCTCAAATAAATAAGTAAAATCTTTAAAGATTGCTTATTTATTCATTTGAGAGAGAAAGAAAGAGCAAGAATGGAGGGAGAGGCAGAGGGAGAGGGAGAAGCAGGCTCCCCACTGAGCAGGGAGCCTTACGTGGGACTTGATCCCAGGACCCTGCGATCATGACATGAGCTGAAGGCAAGTGCTTAACTGACTGAACTGCCCAGGCGTCCCTGGGTTATTTCTGTGCCAGAACCATGTTTTGTATCTGTTTTTTAAGTCAGATTTATTAAGGTATAACTCACATACAGTAAAAATTCTCCCTTTTCTAGTGTCCAGCTTAACGAGTTTAACACACACATACGGTCAGGGAATCACCATCATAATCAAGATATACAATAGTCCCATCACCTCAGAAGAACTTTATCATGCCTTTTATTGAATTCATTTTTCAGTTTAAATTATGGTTTAAAAAAACCCCATAATATAAAACATACCATCTTCACCATTTTCGAAACTAAGTTTTTAAAATTTTAATTTCAGTAGAGTTAACGCACAGTGTTGTGTTGGCTTCAGGAGTACAACTTAGGGATTGGACAATTCTGCCTGAGGCTCAGTGCTCATGGCAGTAAATGTACTCTTTACAGCTTAACCCTTTTAAGCGTAACATTAAGTACATTCACATTGTTGCCCAACGGATCACCAGGCCTTTTACACCTTGCAAAACTAGAACTCCGGACCCACGAAACAGCAACTCTCTGGCCCCCTGTCTGCCCAAACCATTGTCATTCTATTTTCCCTTTCTGTGAATTCATGCCTTTCAACCTCATACAGATGAGATTGCACGGTATTTCTCTTTTTGTGACTGGCTTATCTCCCTCAGTGTAACATCCTCCAAGTACATCCACGCTATAGAATTTATCAGATTTCCTTCCTTTTCCAGGCTGAATAATATTCCATCGTAGCTATCACGTGCTTTTGCGGTCCACTCCTACCCCTCTCCAAGGTCCTGATATGTCTTGTCGCTGCGGTTTTGCCTTTTCTAGAATGTCATAGAAATGGAATCAAAGGGTCTGCAGCCCTCTGAGTCCAGCTTCTCACTTGGCATGACGTATTTGAGGCTCATCCGTGTTGTTCGAAGTATCAGTAGGTGATTCATTCCTTCTTAGGGTTGTATAATAATATTTCGTTGTATAAGTAATATTTCGTTGTACAGATATGTCACAGTTTACCCACTTCCCAGCTGGAAATAAATCTGGGTTGTTCCCAGTTTTAATTACTGCAGCTTCATGAAGCATTTCTATAGAGAAACCATCCAGCAAGCTGCCTAATATGCACCAGCTGTAGCCAGAGCGGGAGGAACACTGGCGTCCCTGGGAATGAGGAGGTAAGAGTCCCCTCCAGGAGTGAGGGCAGGAGGGACCCATACGAAGCGATGTGGGGTCCTGAGTGATATCAGAAGGCTTGTGGGAAACAGCTGGCCCCTCCCAATCACAATGGGCCACGTGGGCTCACAGGCAGTGTTGCTGGGGGTAAGGCAGTAAGGGCACGGGTTCTACAGACAAGCTACTCGGGGTGTGGGTCTTTCTTCTGAAGCTTCCTCCCTGGGTGACTGAGGCAACCTCATGGCTGAAGCCTTGGTTTCCCATCTGTAAAATGGGGACATGAGCCTGCAGTCCTCACCTGATATAGTCAAGGCAGCTGCTGGCCCAAAGTAAGTGCTTCATAACTGCTCCTTTTCATCACCTCTCATCTGGAGAAAGTGAGGCCAGATCTTGGGTGAAAAAAAGCCATGTGTGGATTCATCCATCTGTGGCTTTCTGAAGGAAAAAAGGTACAAACAACGCGGGTGGTGATGGGAGTTCTGCAACTTGCCTGCAAATTCTCCAACATTCTTCTTTTCAAGAGATGGGCTGATACCCAATCCCTTTGAATCTGGGTGGACTTGGGACCACTTCCACCAACAGAGCGGGGTGGAATCGAGGCCACGTGACTTCTGAGTCTCCCTCTGCCCCACCTGCAGGGACTCCTGCCTTTCTAGTCCCGAACCACTATTAATTAGCAGTTTGACTCTGCTGATGCTTAAAGCTCTGGTCGGCTACCAGCGGGTGAATCCTGAGGCCACATAGAAAGAGGGAGGTCCAAACAGGCATCTTAGCCAGGGCACCACAGGTGTGAGTATAGAAGCTTCCAGATGATGCCGATCCCCAGGCATTTGGGTCATCTGCAGCTTCTGGGGGTTCCCAGCTGAGGTTCCCTACTAAGACAGCATGCAGACAAGCCATCTCCTCATCTAAATTCTTGACTCCCAGTATTTGTGCACGCAAAAAAAAAATGGTGGGTATTCTATGTCACTGAGTTGGGCATTGTTTTGTTACAAAGCAATAGATAACCAGGATGGTGGTCTAGAAGGAATTGAGAGTGAGAAAGAAAAGGAAGCCACATAGGGAAGAGGTACCTATTTCTCTAGCAGTTGGTGGAAGCCACCACCCACCTCCCTCACTGAGAAGCCACGCACAGGGTTGGGAGAAGTTACTAGACTTTTCTGTGGCCTCAGTGAAATATCCCCCAAGTATGCATACATTTGCTTCCTCTGCTTTTGTGCCTACAGAAAACGAGTGGATAACTAACTCAGCCATGAGGGTCAGGAATATTACAGACACCAGAGAAGTCATCCATGTTGGAAAGCAATAACCCCACTTTCTGGTTTATACATCAGTCTCTTATGACTTTGATAGGTATGACTCAGGCCCCATTGGGCTCCCTTTGCAATACAGGGAAAGATCACGAGCTGAATCTCAGCCCGGGGTCTAAATCCTAGCTCTGCCACCGTGTGGGACTCTGGCAAGGCATTTGGTCTCTGTGAGTCTCAGTTTTCTTGTCTATACATTGGGTCAAGGATGTCTCCTTCATACAACTGTTGTGGGGGTTAAATGAGATAGAGTCTGGAAGGGGTCTAACATGGAACGTGACTCATAATAAACCCACCGCTAATATTGTTTCATTCTCTCCCCTCCTCCAGCACCAGGGGGAGCAGGTTCTGGACATAAGGGTCCCTTAATCCTCCCTCCCTGGCTTCAGCACCCCCTTCAGAAAGCCTGGCCATGGGAGACCGGCAGAGGTTTTCTCTGCCCACCCCCCATCCCGCTACAGTGATGCCCGCAGAAAGCAGAAGCTGTTGGCCAGGTTGGCGGCACTGGCTGGCTTCTCTTTGGACCTGCAGACATCTCTTGCCTCTGCTTCTGCCCGCCCCTCCCACCCCTGGGCTCCGACTCGAGAGGCCGAAGAGCAAATCAAATGGAAGCCGACAGAGGACGCATCGCCGGGATGACAGAGTGCAGTCCCTGAAGGTAAACAGCCCTGCCCCATCAATTCGCAGGACAGGAGAGAAGACAGGGCTTGGGAAATTACAGCTCCATCAGGCTCCCATCATCTCCTTCCTGCAGCTCATGAAAGTGATCAACAGCCCTTCGCCTCTCATTTTCAAGATTAAATGGGAGGAAGCATGACTCCATCGGATTTCAGCCCCAGCCACTGGCGGCCCTGAATGCCAGAAAGGGTGATGGATTGAGTGCCTGAAACACAGAAAGATAACATGAATCTCCATATTTCACAGGAAGAGCCAGTCAGGTCCGAGGAGATGCATGGTCCCTTCGTCTCCTAGAGTCAGGACAGACGCCCTGTGCTCCCGTGGGGGGTCGAGGCCCAAGCTCAAGAGCCTCGTTTGCAGGACAGGAGGGGCCACGCTTTGGTTCAGCACACACTAGGCCCTCAGTACCTATTGGCTGAATGAATGAATGAATGAATGACTCTTTGCTCTGTCTTCCTAGCCATGAAATCTTGAGGAGGTCACTTTGAACAAGTCAAATGGCCCGTCTTGGCCTCAGTTTCCTCATCTGTAAAATGGGACCGGGAATATCTACCTCGCCGGGGTGGTTATGAGCACAAAATGGCATCTTACAAGGAAAACACAGTAGCGGGCTCCTGATACAAGGTACCCAGGCAAAGGCCAGACCCGGTGAGAGAGCCAGGCCTGAGCCCAAGCCCAGAGGGCTAGGATGAGAGCCAGGAGGGCCGGCAGGATGAGGGCTGGCTCTGAGGGACACAGTCCTGAAGTGCTGGGGGAAAAGATGGCTCAGCTCTGGCCCGTTTTCACCCTCTGCCCTGCTCGCTTGTCTGGGTCCCGGGGGCCTCAGACGGGCCTTGTGACGGGCACTCAGCGAGTGGCGTGCAGATGGTACTCACGAAGGATTGGGAGAAGGGGAATCACCTTGTCAGTAATGGTTTTGAGGGTGCGTGGGGCAGGGGGGCATTTGTACCAAGGCAGAGTGGACAGGATCCGGCTGGTGGGGCCGGACCCCCAGCTTATGTGTTTATGGACAGGGTGCTCAACCTCTAGGGAGGCCCCAAAAGGCCAACTGAGGACTTTACACTTAATCATCAAGGCACAGGCACCAGGGAGCTATGGAAAGTTTTGGAGCAGGAGAGTGACTACTCCAAAAAAAAAAAAAAAAAGCCTTAGTTTTGTTAAATCAGTGTTTTGACTTCTCCACAAGAAGGGGTCAGCAGTTCAGCGTTAGTCCCTAGAGCGGAAATTCGGGAGGAAATAGCAGGTGGTGGTGGGACGAGTCAGGCGCTCGGGGCTCAAGCCCCAGCTCTCCCCTTCAAGGGCACCAGGCCCCAGGGGAGTCACTTCACTGCTCCAAACTCTCGTCTCCTCTGCCAGGTACCCGGTGCGGGAGCAAGCAAGTCTGAGCTGGATTTCATTCATATTTGGGTTAAAATAGAGAAGGAGTGGGAAACCTGGTCAAAGAAGCAGTTAGGAAGGGTGAGGGGCAGGGAGGTGGCCAAACGGTGAAGTTCAGGCTGTCGGAGGTGGGGTCACCCGCATGTCCTTGGGGAGTGTTCTGTGGGTGCTGCCTCCTCAGACTAACCGGCCCTCGGTGGCCCCAGGGTTCTTCTCGGCCCCTCCAGCTTCTCCGAAGCCCCTGAGGCCTGGGGCCTGAAAGAGGCCAGGGAAGGATTTCTTCTTTCATTGGAAGCAGCTTCTGGGCCAAGGCTGCCTGAGTGCCGATTCAGTCTGAGTGGTGGTCCCAGAGGGAGCATAGGGGTCATAAAATCCTTCTGTTTCCCCAAAGATGACAAGCGGACAGAGAGATGAGAGTGAGGAGGACGCCCCCGGCCTGGGGACTGGGATCCGGGGCCGGGACGCGGCGTGTTGGCAGGAGGTCCTTGGTGCAGAAAGCACACTCTGCAGCTTGGCAGCCGCTGGCCTTGGCAGTGGTCCCACGTCCCCAGAGCCCTGGCTCCGACCGCCTTTTGCTTAAAGGGGCTGGGCGTTCCCGGAACAAGCAGAGGCCTCAGAGCCCAGGGTCCACCTGAACGTAGTCATGCCAAGAGTCCCCCACCAAAGCCGAGACGCCAGAGAGGCCACGTGTTGGGCAGGTGGGGTGTGTGTGCACACGCGTGTGTCTGTGTGTGCAAGGGAAGCCCAGGGGACAGGGATATCCCGGGGGGCAAGCTGAAGTCAAATTACAGAGCATTAGCTCTGAAAGAGACCTCAGACCATCCAGTCGAAGCCTTTAGACATAAGGAGGCTCGGAGAGGGGCTGGATTTCCAGCCAGGAATCATGGGAATCATTATTTAATTCCTCCAACCATGTGGTCATTTGTTCTTGCGAAGATTCCGCAGCCTTACCAAGCCCCTGTTAGATTCCAGCCTTCCCGCCAGACTGTGGGCCCCCAGGGCTGAGGAAGAGAGGGCCCCAGCTCCCGTGAGGCTGAGATCACATGGGGAGTGCAAGGGCCAGGCAGGAGGTCATCCTGAGCAGAGGAGGGTGTGGAGACTCTGCCAGGGGTGGCAAGGTGGGTGGATAAGGAGCGATCCTGGAAGGCTTCCCAGGGGAGGTGATGTCTGGTCTGGGTGTGAGAAATGTGTAGGAGTTTTCCAGAGGATCAAAGCAGAGTTAACATGTCGCCTACATGTGGACTCCCTGAGCAGTGCCCTTCCCAACCCACTATACACTGCAGCATTTTGCCATGCCAGCGCCGCCTGGAGGTAACTGGAAGAAATGGGCCCTCTGTCACCTTGGGTGGGCCCTGCCCCCACAGAGCCCCCAAGGCCACTGAGGCACTGTGAGGACTGCATGACTGGAGAGGCCCAGTGTGACCCCAAGGAAGGCCCTGTGGGGAGACAGAGACCAAGGGCAACTCTGGGCAGGCCCCACGTTAAATGATCGGCCTCATACAGCAGTGTGATCTTGGAGTAGAGAAGACTTGAGGGTTCACTGGGCCATTTTGCAGATGAGAAAGCCGCGGCATGGGCTGGGAGAGCATCCTGCTCAAGGCCACACAGCAGTTCAGCATCCGAGCTGGGACCAGGCCAGCGTGCTCCCTTGGGTGGTAGTCAAAGAAAGCTCATTCCGCCCCCCCACCCTGGAACCCCGGAGGAATCAAAACAGGCTAGTTTAAAGATCTTTATAAAACTCACAGAAGCAAACAAAAAAGAACAAGAGCTCGATAAGAACCATAATCAAGAAGAAATATGGAGGTTCCAACTTGCGAAGGTCTCTTCTTGACTGTGTCCTGCGTGAGGTTCAGTTGACTCCCCTTCCTCCAGGATGCCTTCCCTGACTTCCCTCCCGCTGCACAGGTGCCTCCAGGGAGCAACACCCGTGCAGTGTACCTTGTATCTTCATCTATACTTGAACCCAACAGACCTTCTTCTCCATGGACTGGAAGCTCCTTGAAGGCAGAAGTGGTGTCTCCCTTATTGCTGTGCTCCGATTACCCAGAGCATGGTAGATGCCCAGGAAACAGCTGTTAAGTGAATGACTGCAGGATCGAAGAGCTGTGCCTATTCCTGAAGACTCGGCAAAGGAAAAGAGAGCATCCCTCCCTCCCTCCCTCCTTCCATCCATACCTTTTTCCATCCATCATTCCCTCCCTCCTTGTCCCCCTCCCTCCCTCCCCTGCTCTCTCCGTCATCCATCCATCCATCCATCCATCCATCCAACCATCAATGCATCCAGAAACATTTCTGGAGCACCAGCATGGGCAGGCCTCTGATTTAAACACCTGTGAATGCGGCCTGGTCTCTAAGTGAAAAGCTGACTGTTGGCAGGGACCTTCTTGGAAAACCATCATCAATGTTTGGGAGGAAATAGCAGAGCAATTTTAAGATGTGATTTAATCACTATTTCCCAGTCCCTGAAATCCAGCCCCGTTATAGGACCAGCAAAAGACTGAGGCCAGGGAAGGACCGCTGACAAGACTGGAGAAAACTCAGTGTGACATCTGAGGGGGGGCAGACCCCCCTGCCGGAACCACCAGGAATCTTTTCGTTATTAGCGATCTCAGCACTGGGGCTCCTACCATCGACGCCTTGTCCCCCACTCCTGACGCTCTGATGCAAAATCTGATGAAACCGTGACAACGGGCCTTGGAGAGTGGTACGACAAATCCAAGGGGTTTGGGACAAATCCAAGGAAGCTTTGACCCCAGTTTGCCTCTGTTCAGCCTGCTGCATGGCCCACGGTCACCACAGACCCTGCTGCCCCCGGAGAACCTGACCAAGGGCAGCAGGAAAATCGGGAGCTGCCTACACTTTGCCGCGGGTCATGCCTTCGCGTTCTTTCCTCCTTTGAGCCCTTGGAAGATCCTGACCCCCAAGTACCATTTTTCCCCTTTCCCAGATAGGAAAACAGAGGCTCGGGAGGGTGAGCCAACTTGACAAGGTGATAAAGTTTCCAACTGTCAGCGGGAAGGCAAGTTCAGTTCCTTGCCTGCCTGATGCCCTAACAAGGCCTTTTAGGGACGTGACTCAGGATCGGGACATAATTAAAATCGTACATGACATCTTCCAGTTTACGGCCCGAGTGAGAACAGCCCCGTGCTGGCCCGGGGAATCTGGAACACCATCAGGACTTGGGATTAACCCCCCAGCATGGTCTTCCAGTAAGTACCCAAGCCAAGATCCCTGCGATGCCCCCTGAGCCAGGGACGGTTTTTCGAGTCCCTTCTTAGAATTCTGTAAAATCCGATTCAAAGCAAAAAGGCATTCCTGAGGGCTGCCAGCTATCATTTTTGTAAGGAAATGAAATTCGCTCTCGGAGCGCGAGGCCATGCTAATGACAAAACAAAGCAAACTGGGGAGAAGCAGGGTCGGCAAGGTGGGTGCGCGGGGGAGGGAAACGCCAGGAAACCTCACACGGGGGCAGAGCCCCGGCATCGGACCGATATGCCTCGCTGTGCATGCGTCACGCAGGATGCTCACATACATGCCACGGGGAGGCTCTGGAAACCAGGAATGCCAAGGGACAGAGATTCGGGGGACACTTGAGAGCTGTAAATACTTAAAGGGATTGTTAGGTGGGAAAGAAATCAGAATTAATTTGAGTAACAGTTACCGCTCACTGAGCGCCTAGTATGTGCCAAGCTCTGCACCTGGGGCTCTTCCTCTCCTCATTCAACCCTCTCGGCAAACTCAAGAGGAGTCCTATTTACTGTCATTTGATAGACAACAAAGCAGGGGTTCGCAACAGGCATCCCTTGCCCAAAGTCAGAGTTCTGGTAAGGAAGGGAGGCGGGATTTCAAGGCAGACCTGTCATAACCTCCTTACTACTCTCCTTCCCTGCAGTTAAAAAATAATAATAAAAGGGTGCCCGGATGGCTCAGCTGATTGAGGCTCTGACTCTTGGTCTCAGCTCAGGTCTCAATCTCAGGGTCCTGAGTTCAAGCCCCATTTGGGCTCCATGCTGGGCATGGGGTCTGCTAAAATCAATCAGTCCATCAATCAATCGAAAGTGGATGGCTCCCTAGGACAGAACTAAATCTAATAGATAGAACTCACAGAGAGGAAACCTGTCTCAATTTAAGAAAAAACTGAACGCCAGGGCTGACGCCAAGTGGATCCAGTAGTGAGACTCCTGTCCCAGGACGTATACAAGAAGCAGCAGAAACCGCTCACTGGGGATGACGTGATGGTCAGTTGGCTCCTGTGTCTGAAGTAACAGGGCTATTTTCAGACCCCACGAAGCACACCCCCACACACACGCACACCCCAATGCTGACAAGCCCCCCTGGTGATGGCAGCCCTCTGAGTTCCCAGGAGGGAACCTCGCCCACGCCTGGCTCAGCAGCGCTCAGGGAGCAGTCACGTGACAGCCCCACCCCCGCGGGCCCCTAACGGGTGGGTCGAGAGCCCCCACCCTCCCGGGGGCGGGGTACCCACGCGGGCTGCTCTGGGTGGCTGAGTCAGGAGCTGCCTTGCTATCACCACCGCCCCGCCGCCCCGCCTGTGGTAGGTGCTGGGGGAAACCGCCGCCCTGCCCACCGCGTCTGAGTGTCAGTGCCACCCTCGCGTGCTCTGCTCCAGGTGCTGGCTTCCACCTTTGCTGCTCTGGAGCACCTTCTGAGCGCCTGCTGTGTACCGGGCGGCATTCAAGATGCCAGCCTTTTGGAGTCCAACAGCGCGTTTCCAGTCTGGCTTCCCTTCCTTCCCCGCCACACCCCGTGCCTCAGTTTCCCCGGCGGCAGGACTGAGTCATCACAGCCACGGCCCTGCTGGCAGGGGGACTAGAGGAGCCGATGGACATAAAGGGCATAGAAGGGTCCCTGGCACGCACTGGGGAGCGGTCACTCCTGCAGCTCAGTGAGCGGACAAAGGTGATCCTGTTTTAATAAATGAGGAACCGAGGCTCAGAGAGGCAAAACCACTTGCTCGCGGTCACAGGCAGGGCTGGCAGCGGCAGAGCCTGGGCTGAAACCCAGGAAATTCAGACACCAAGTCCAGGCTGCTGGGCCTCGCTCCGCCGCTCTTGGAGGTCCCACCCCAGCCAGCCGCGTCCCTCCCGGATGCTGTGTGCGCACACGCTGGGGGGGAGGGGCGGTTCCTAAGGGCCCCCCCCCCACTGCCCCCACCACGGAGTTTACCAGCCAGCGGGTGGCAGGGCTCTCAAAGAAAAGGTGGCTTGTGAGGTGATGATACAGCCCCGCAAGGGGGTGATCATGCGGGCTTCTTGGGGACCCCCGTGGGCGAGTGGAACCAGGGAGTGGTGGAATTCTGACCCATCTGTGTAGGCATCTGCAGCTTCTCCGCCGATGAACCTGAGCAAGTTTACCTGCCCCGGTTGTCGGTCCGGGAACTGTCCTGCTGTGCCTCACCTGGCTTCCTGGAGGGATTCAATGGGATGATGGGGAAGGGGTCACCCCAAGTTGTCAGCCGGGATTTGGAGAAGTGGGAACTCCACTGCATTGCTGATGGGAATGTAACTCGGTGTAGCTGATAGGGGGAGACAGTTCTGCGGCCCCTCAGAAGGGGCACCCAGAATTCCATGCGACCCAGCAACTCCACTCCCAGAACCGCCCAGAAGAAAGCAAAATAGACTCTAGCCAAGTACAAGTACACACGGGGCCCCTGTGCCTGGCTGGCACAGTCAGGGAAGCCACAGACTCCTGATGTCCGCTCAGGTCAGCCCTGGTAGGGCCCTGTGCTCAGCGGGGGTCTGCTTGGGACTCCCTCTCCCTCTGCCCCTCCCCCTCCTCTCTCTCTCTCTTTCCCTAAAATAAAATAATAAATCGTAAAACAAAACAAAAGGAATTCACACGTTTGTAACAACACTATTCACAATAGCTAGAAGGTGGAGACAGTGCATATGTCCACCAAAGGATGAACAGGTAAAGAAACAGTGCTCTCTCCATACATAGAACGTTATTCAGCCAGAAAAAGGGGTGAAGTCCTGGAGCGTGCTTCAACACCCGTGAACTTGGAAAACAAACCGAAAGAGGCTGAACACAAACGGTCACATATCGTATGATTCCAATTATCCGAAATGTTCACAATGGGTCTGTGAAGACAGAAGACAGATTAGTGCCTGGAGCTGGGAAGAGGGGAGAATGAGGAGTGACTGCTCAATGAGTTTGGGGTTTTATTTGGGGTGAGGAAAATGCTTTGGAAGTAGGTAGAGGGGGTGGTCACGCTACATTGCAAATCAGCTAAATACCACCAAGTTTTTCTCTTGAAAATGTTGACTTTAAGTTGTGTGAATTTCACCTCCTTAAAAACAAACAGGGGTTTGCCCTCTCTCACTAGAGTCAGACAGTTGCCTTCAGGTCCTGGCTCCCTTGAACTTTCTAGAATGTTTTGCCCTGAAGAGAAGCAGAGAAATGGGTGCCCCTTGGAGGGCATGTGGGGTCAGAGGAGGACATTTTAAAGCTTGGTGATACTCGAAAAGTCCTTGACAGGTGAGAGGTCGGGGGACCCAGCACGAGACAGAGTCCCTTGCTTTGTGTTGGCTGGAGGGCAGGTAAAGAGTTTGGGTACCGAGGGCACAGTTGGTTGCTTCGAGGGCAAGACAGTGAAGGCAGGTGCGTCCCCTTGATTCCTGGGTGAGGTCAGGCCAGTGATTGAGCAAGAGACCCAGAAAAACACGTGAGACAGAGGGCAAGTGTGACATTGTTGACTCAGACAGCCTAGAGGAGTGTGGGAGCACTGGGGCGCAGGGTGGAGACGCCCAGGGCACCCAGAGGCTCGGGCGAGTGGCCAGACTGCAGACTCGGGGTCTCCGCTTGGTGACCATTTCTGCACACGAAGACATTTTTATCTCGTGCATGCCAGTTTCTCAGAACTGAGTCCTCGAAGCGGATGTGGATCGAGGCATAGGAACATGTTCAAATGACACGGGAAGCATATTGTGAAGTTGCTTTCCAAAAACAGTTGTCCCAGCTCCAGCCACCCCAGCAACCTCAGAGACAGGCTTCTTGTCCCCATGCACCATCACCAGAATGCTGGCATGTCATTTAAAAAAAAAATCTTTCCTAATTCGATAGGAAAGAGGAGTATTTCATTATTGTGCTTAGAGCTTTTCCATTGCTTTGATTCATGGTGGAGTGAAACATGTTTTCATAAGCTTATTAGCTATTTGTCTTTTCTCTTATTATAGATTGCCCTTTCGTGGCATATTTAGAGAGTCTCCGAGTAAATCTCAGTGTAACAATGGCCACAGAGCCCATCAGGAGCGAAGCCAGGAGCAAGCTTGCAGAGAGGGAGCAAGCCTGTGGTTATTTCCTTTCCTGGCAGCAGCGATGGCGTGAAGAAACAAAAAGCTGGTAAACTGAGTCAGGGCCGTAAGGCAGCATATTTTAAAGCTAATTTAAGATCAAAGACTCTGTCTAAACTGTCGCCTCTTCCCTTCTGACATACCCACACACAAACACAAACACATGCCAACAACGGTGAGGAATTATTTACAGGGTTTTGTCTCAGCTGAGCTTTTTGTGATGGCTTTTATTAATTATTGAATAATTCAATAAATAATTCATGATTTTTCTGCTGGTGAAGGCATGATCAAAACCTCGTGAGTACAAATCACGTCAGCCCACGGTCTTCCTGAAGCTAGGATAAACCCTGATCGAATTTCCATGCATGTATGAATGAGCGCATGAGCATGTGTGGTCTCTGTGGGTGCGTACATGCCCGTGTGTGCACACCTGTGCATATGCCAGTGCATGTGGAAGCCCTTGTGTAAACAAGTGAGGGAGTGAGTGTGCATATGAATGCATGCTGAGCGTGCCGTGCGAGTGTACAGGGGGATGTATATATTCTGGAAGGAGTAAGTGGAAAAGGTATTTCTCCGCTGACTTTATAATCTGCCTTTTGTTCTAATTTTTTTGGTCTCCGGTGATGGGACTTGTAGATCTTTCTTCATTATCTGTACAGATGATTCTTAATAAAAACATCCAGATTACAGATTAAAATTAAAAAAAAAATGCGCACATTGGAGACCGGTAAGGAGCAGGGCAGGGGACAATGGGGAAAGATAAGGAGCATCACTTCATTTTTTCCCTTGATTTCCCAAGCAGGGCTTCTTAGTGCTGGGTGCCTGATGTTACTGGGTCAGATCATTGAAGAATACAAAAGATAATGAGGAGAAGCAGCTCCTTTGAAAAGGAAGGCTAAGCAGGCCATTGACCTTGACCTTGGCAGCATCGGCGTGGTTTCTTTCCCGACCCCTTTGGGGGAGGGGACTGGGGCTCAGCCTGAGGATGGGATGGCTCTCCCGGCCAATTTGAATACCCTGTGTCCCGTTTGGTACCTAATGTTTCTGAGCTTTTACCTATAAAATCTTCAGAGTAAATTCCTCCCTGATAATCACTGGGGGCCATCAATAGAGCTTTGAAGATAAGTGAGTGCTGTGGGCCCAGGGTCCCCAGGGCATCACAGGAGGTGGAAAGAACAGGAGATAGGGATAAATCTCAATTCCCCTCTGGCCTCTACTATTCGCTGGTTGTACAAAAGGGCCCAACTGCCTTGTTTCTCCAAGGCTCAGTTTCACCGAGTGGAAATGGGACACTATTATGAGGCAGGAGCAAATGATTCAGCAGGATCCTGAATTCAGTGGGCTGACCCTGACACAGTAGCTGGTACCCACCTGGGTCATGATAATAGTTTACTCATCCCCTGCTCATCCCAAGGGCCACCATATAGACATTCCCCAGGTCTCCCCCAGTGCCACAGACTGGCATCTGGTTGTGTTATCAATTACCAAAAAACACGTGTTAGAATCTCCAACTCTGACTGTGAATGTAATGCTTCTCCATTTAATTCTCTGTTCTGGCTTCTGGCATTTTGAAGCCACCATGTGTCAGCACATTTATGATTGCTCTATCTTTCTGTTATACAGCCCACTGGATCGTTATGAAATGTCACTCTTTCTTTCTCCCAAATAATGCACTTTGCTCTGAAGTTTACTTTGTCTAATATTAAGAGAGTCATATATCAGCTTTCCTTGGGTTAGCCTATATGTGGTACATCTTTTCCCTCCTTTAACTTTCAACCTCTGTCTCTATTGTTAAACTGAATTTCTTACAGCCAGCACGTAGTTGGGTCTTGCTGTCCAGCTTGATAATCTCTGCTTTTTAATTCAAGTGTTCGATCCATTTACATTTAGTATAATTATTGTTATGGTTGAGTCTAAGCCTACCATCTTGCTAATTTTTTCTACTTACCTCAGCTTTTTTGCTTTTCTGTTTCTCTTATGCTGCTTTCTTTTGCACTGATTTTATTTATTAACATTCTATTTTATTTCCTTTACTGTCTTTATTTTATTTCCTTTACTGTCTTTTTAGCTGTATTTCTAGTCTTTATTGTTACGGGCTGTTCTGTCAATTCTAATATACGACCTTGACTTACCACAGTCCCCTTAGAATCAATATTGCACCACTTCATATTTTGCTCTTCACATCTCTCAAATTTAAAAACATTACAAGAATCCAGTTACGTTTACTTTCTTATTTATCCTTTATGATATTATTGCCATTGACTTGACTTTGACACACATAAACCTGATAGTAGAAGGATATTAATTTTGCCTTAAACTGTGATGTGTCTCTTTTTTTTAAAGATTTAAAGAGAGAGCACACAAGCAGAGGGAAGGGGCAGAGGGAGAAGCAGACTCCCTGAAGAGCAAGGAGTCCAACACGGAGCTCAGTCCTAGGACCCTGAGATCATAACCTGAGCCAAAGGCAGGATGCTTAACCAGCTGAGCCACCTAGGTGTTCCACTGTGATGTGTCTTTTAAAACATTAGCAGAAGTAAAAACTAGTATGTTATATTTGCCTACATCTCTATGATTTCTTTTTTTAAAGATTTTTATTTATTTATTTTAAAGAGTGAGATCCTGGGGGGAGGGACTGAGAGAGAGAGAGAGAGAGAGAGAGAGAGAGTCTTAAGCAGACTCTGCACTGAGCATGAAGCCCTGTTTGGGGTCCAGTCCCATAACTCCAAGATCATGATGGAAGCAGAAACCGAGAGTTGGCTGCTCAACAGTCTGAGCCTCCCAGGTGCCCCTACATCTCTATCATTTCTGATGCTCACCTTCCTATCTTCAGATAGGAATTGCCCTGTGGATTCACTTCCATTCAGCCTAAAGAATTTCCTTTAAGTATTTCTTGCTGCACAGGTCTAGTGGGGACAAACTTTCTCAGTGTTCGTCTATCTGAAAATATCTTTATTTTCCCCTTGTTTTTAACAGTTTTATTGAGATTTAATTCACATACCACATGATTCACCCATTTAAAGTGTACAGTGGTTTTTGATATATTACGTTACTGATTTTTTTGAACTGTGGTAAATAGTTATAGAACTTTCCGTTTTAGCCATTTTTATGTGCAATTCCATGGTATCAACGCAATCCACAATGTTGTGCAACCATCATTATTTCCAGAACTTTTTAATCACCCCAAATAAAAAACATAACTGTTAAGCAATCACTACCCATTTCTTCCACTGGCTGCCAGCCCCTCTAGTTTCCTTTCTGTCTCTACCAATTTACTTGGTCTACATACCTCATATAAGTGGAATCATAAAACATTTGTCTTTTTGCATGTACCTTATCTTACTTTGAGTTCATCCATATGAAAGATACAGAATTCTATGTTGATGCTTTATTTTTTTTTCTTTCTCTGCCTTAAGGATCCATTATTTCATTTTTGAAATATGGGGTCTCCACTTTTTCTGTTGAGAAGCCAGTCTTGATTTTTGTTGTTCCTCTGTGTGTGATGTGTGTTTTTGTCTGGCTGCTTTTAAGATTTGGGTCTTTATCATTGCTTTTCAAAAGTTTGACTAAGTTGTTTCTAGGTGTGGTTTTCAAGGTCTTGCTGAGCTTCTTGCATCTCTCAATTAATGTTTTTCATCAAATTTGGGAATTTTCAACTGTTATTTCTTTTTTTAAATTTTTCATTTATTTATTGGAGAGAGAGAGAGAGAGGTCACAAGCAGGGGGAGGGGCAAGGGGAGACAGAGAAGCAGGCTCTGGGCTGAGCAGGGAGCCAGATGCCGTGCTTGATCCCAGGACCCCAGGATCATGACCTGAGCTGAAGGCAGATGCCTAACCGACTGAGACACTCAGGTATCCCTCAACTATTATTTCTTCAAATATTTTTCTGCCTTAGTTTCTCTCTTGGTGCCTTCTGGAACTCTAAATACATGTGTGTTACACTGCTTGATATTAGCTCATAGGTCATCAAGGTTCTGTTCATTTGTTTTAAATCTTTTTTTCTCTTTGTTCTTCAAATAGATAATTTTTGTAGACCGAATTCAAGTTCACTGACTCTCTTATCTGATGTTGGAGAGCGAGTGTGAATGTGTCATTTCATTTCAGACTGTATTTTTCACTTCCAAAACATTTATATGGTTCTTTTGTTTCCGTTTTTGCTGAGATTTCTCATCTGTTTACTCAATCAGACCACCTTTTCCCTTAAGTCTTTGAAAATATTTATAATAGCTTCTCTAATGTACTTGTCTGCTAATTCTAACATCTAGGTGTCTCTGGATCTGTTCCTAGTGACTCTTTTTTTTCTTAATTACTGGATACACAGGGAATCAAATCACATCTCCTTCACTTTTTATGTGTTTGATCAGGAGTGAACCAAGCAGAGAAGGGAGCAGATGAAATATCTAGGCCTAGGGATAAGGAATAGCAGGCCCATTGGGGAGTTGCAAATTAGTGAATCTCTCTGGGTCTCAGTTCTTTCATCTGTGAAATGGGAATAATAGTTAGCCCACAGGATGGCTGTGAAGACTGAGGGGAGATAATGTAGGTCAGTTGCTTAGTGTGTGCTCTGCTCCAACTGGTCCCCAACAAGTAACATCTTTCATTACAATTATCGTGTGGATCAGCCCTCACCCCCTCCAGATATCCTGGGTTACCCCACCCACTTAACTCATCCACTCTATCAAAGAGAGTCACATCCCTTTTAAAGACATCCCTGCTCAGAGCTTCATGAACCATGAGCACCTTGATGTGACTGGTGGGGTCAGGTACAGGCACCTGTCCATGGAGTCAGAGAAGCTGAGCACCATGAACAATCAACCGAAAGAAGCACTAGGCAAAAAGTCTGCAAGACCAGGCTTTCCTATGACCTTGAGCAAGTCCATCATCTCCCTGAGCTCCCACAGTCCTCTTCTGTTAAGTAAGAATAGTGACACCTACCTCTCAGGGTGATAAGAGTTAAACAGAATAATACACAGAGAGCACATAGTAATTCCTCAGTTCATTAGCTTTAGTCTTCATCATCCTGATTATCATCATCTTCACCATCACTGATACCTGCCGCCCAAGTTCATTGAAAAGAACAGTAGACCAGGAGTCCTGCATTTGAGTTAGATGGGAGGGAAAGGATTGGGAACGATTTCAGACAGGAGAGTGTCACACGGGGAAAAAAGACTCATGCATGTACCAGGTATTTATGGTTTGGGGACAGAAGCAGTGGGTCATGATGAGACACCGATGCCATGAAAGTGGAATGTCAGTGGCATGTTACAGGCAGAGAAAATTGCACTTCCACGAGGCCTGATACAAGTAATGCTTCATGCGGCATGAGCTTCAATTACAGTTGCACAGGACGGCAGGCATGGGGGACCCCAGGTGTGCAGTCTGAGGGGAGTTCCCAGAGCCCTGCAGCTTCCTCCCACGTGCTACAGACTGTGAGAAGATGTAGAGACTATTTCACTGCTCCTGGCTCCTCAGAGAAGGGCTGCTTCTGTTGAGTGCAAGAGATGTGCCTTGGGAATCTACCATGAGTTGGAGACATGGCAATGAACACAACCTGTCCCTCCTTTGGAGAACTCACAAGCTAGCAGGGAAGTCTGGAAAGGGTAGACTCCCTTCTATGTATGGATGATGTATGGTTGAGAGGTGAGCCCGAGATATTGAGGGTATAGAGAAAGGGCAACCAACTTGAGATGGGGCTATCAGAAAGAGCTTCTTGTGAGAGAGGTGTCTCATGAGCTTAATCTTGAAGGCCAATAATGGCCTCCTTTCATTAAACACCTACTACGTGCAAGGCTCTTTCCAGGCTTATTGGATCCACATGATAATCCTGCAGAGCAGTTGTTATTCTTCTTATACAGAAGGGGAAACAACTCCAAAAGATGTTAACTTGCTTTACATGGGTAAATATTATTTCATATGAGTGATCGCCACACAAGTTTGGGGAGTAGGGCCTGATCCTAGAAGACTGATTCCTTTGGTGGAGGCCCTGAGACCCCCACTCTAGATGTTGTATCCATCACAGAACACCTGGGATCTTACCCAGCTGAAGCTGTCATCCACTAACCTGGATTCTCTTGGGCATGGTCACTGGCCCACACTGAGTCCCGGTGCATTCTAACGCCTGGATGCTGGGTGTGGCTGTGGGTCCAACAGGTCAAAGCAGTTTTACAATTATCCCCTTCCTCAAATTTATGCCTGAGTCCCCAGCCTGCTTTGTGGCCAAGAGAGGGTTAGAACATGAATTCTTCATTTGACCACCCACAGTGACCAATTCTACCAATAAATGATTAATTACCTATCTTAATTGGCTTGGTCACTGCCACCATCTTGGGCTGCCTCCCCAGTTTTTTCTTTCCACTCTCCTCTTTATTTTCATAAAAGGTAAGACTACATAGAAACATCAGAGGTATGACTCTTACTGAGGTTGAGAAAGACCATGCAGAGGCATGGTTAACTTGTTAAAGCCACAAGAGGAAAGCCATGCTCTTTAGAGAGAAGTTGAGGATCCCCTATGGAGAAGATGGCGTTCTTTTTACTATGGCTGGAAAGCATGGCAGCATAAGACAGCCCTTTGCTCATAGATTCTGTAGATCAGGACTTTAGGGAGAGCTCAGTTGCAGTTCTTGCTTGGACTCGTTCATAAAGGTGCAGTCAGATGTCAATTGCCGCTGCCATCTGAAGGCTTGATGGGGGCTGGAGGATCCTCTTCTAAAGTGGATCAACCATGTGGCTAGCAAGTTGGCACTTGATTTTGGCCAAGTGCCTTGGTTTCTCTCCACATAGTCCTCTCCATGAAGCTGCTTGAGTGCTCTCACGGCATGGCAGCTGGCTTCCTCCGGGGTAAGATATCCAAGAGGCCAGGTTGGAGGCTGCGAAATATAGGCTACCTTTCATGGTCTAGTCTTAGAGGTCACACACAGTCACATCCGCCATATTCTAAGGGTGACACAGGCCAGCCCACAATCCGTGGTGGGAAGAGGCTACACAAGTGCATGAATACCGGGAGGCACTAATCACTGGGGCCATCTTGGACTCTGGTTTCCATAGATGGCATTCCCAAGAAGAAAGCAGGTTCTCCAGGTGGGAATAAAATCGGGCCCCAAAGAGGAGATGTTGTATCCCTCCTAAGGGTCTATATTTGGAGGCGTCAAGCTGTCCAGCCCTGCTTTCCTAAACTATGGCTGCCACGGTACGCTCACTGCACGAAATCAGACTGAGGACTGATGCCAGCTGCAGCCACGGGGAGTTGCTTCCAGGCACGCTGCAGAGTCCAGCCTCCGAGGCCAGCTACATTTTGGGGCCCCACTTGCTGCTTGCTGGACCCCAGGAATGCAGAAGGTTTAACTCTTACCAACAGGGATGGGATTCAACGGTTCCAAGCCTCAGCCTCACCTCTAGTCCCAGAAACAATGCTGAGGCTTATTCTACTCAGTTTCTTGGGCAGTGCCTCGTGGGTAGGAGCCCCAGTTTCCCACAGAAGCTCAATAATGCCCCCATGACTGCCTTTGTTCTCCTTGTCTGTCTCTCCCTCCCTGTTCTCTCATTTTCAGAATCATCTCCATTCACCCTACTGCTTGCCCCCAAACTCTACTTTCAGGGGAACCCAAACTAAGACGGTTAGCTTCACCTCCTGTTCCTTGTGGGTCCCGTTTTCTGAATTCATAATATTCTCTGCTGCTTCTCCTCTTCAGCAGACACATTTTAAGGGCTTGGTCCGCACCAGGCACTGGGACTCAAAGGAAAACCAGACATGATGTCAGCCCCAAAGACCTCAGCCTCACGCGCGGCTGCCCTGGACTGAGGAATGGAAGATTGGAGCACGGACCCAGTGTCCCAGGCAAGGACCTGGTGTCCTAGGACGTGACAGGAGCCCAGAAGAGGGGTCTCCAAATCAGAGAGGGGTCTGGGAAGTCTTCTCAGATCATTTGTATTTGAGCTGAGAGGTACAGAGGATGAAAAGTCATTAGTGAGACGAAGCAAGGGGTGGGGTTGGTTGGGGCCAAGGGTCATGGTCAAGAAAAGCACAAGGGAACAGCATCCTCAAGGAACTACTACCAAGGCTCTTGGCTGTCGTTTGAACCCTTTCAGAGAGCTCTTCCAAATGCCCAGCCCTCCATGGATTATTTTAGGTAATCCTCATAACTTCGTGCCCATATACATACTTATCCCCATTTTATAGATGAGAAAATGTAGGTAAGGGTTAAGTAGCTTGCCCGTGGTTACCCAGCTAGCAAAGAGCAGAACTATAATTCAAACACAGGTCATCTGACTCCAGATCCCAAGGTCTTAAGCCCAGAGTGCACCGACCTCTCCAGTCAGTGGTGCATGTGGAGAGCGGCGGGGAGCAGTGAGGGGAGAGAGGCAAGGCGGGGGAGGGAAAGCACAGAGCTGGAGGAATAGGGGCTAGATCACAGACGTTTATGAGTCCCTCATAAATGAGGGAGTGACAAGATCACATCTGGGATATTCCAAAGATAATTCTGGGTATTGCTAGAACATTCCCTCCCATGTTCCAGAGTAAGAAGAAAAGGTCCTTATTCGTCCTGGGCCTAGAGAGGTAAAGGGTAAGCAGCACCCCCAGAAGGCTGGAGTGGGTTGGCAGTGGTATTAACGTTGTCCCCCTCCTGAGCTGTGACGACTTCCTCCCAGCAAGGCTCAGAAAGCAGCCCCCCGGCCTCAAGCCACTGCCCCCTCCCACACCAGCCTTCCAGGGTGTAGGATTTTATCAACGACAGTGACATTTTCTTTCAGGTTTCTCCCTCTCAGAAAGTGTAACAAGCATCCTCTAATGAGCAATGAGGGCCTCCAGGGTGCAATGAGATAGACTGTGACCATTTTCAACTCACTCTGCTCTTTTCCAGAACAATCTTAATTAAGGTGCCAGTAGATCTAGAAGAATTTACCAACTGCCTCTCAAAGTAACTCTGATTAATAGCAAAGGCACAAAAGTGTCGCCATAACCAGGTCACATGACACAAAACAAATGACTGTCTGTTGCTATTTTTAAGTAATGTTTATTAGAATCCCTTGGCACATAATAAATTTAATTTACGGCCCCGCACAGCCCGACTTACACATGGCCTCCTGTGGCTTAGCTCATTAACACACTCGGGGAAGAAATGAGTTTTCTCTTCAATTCTCCTGGTCTACTTCTCCTTTGTAATATGGCCAGATTATGAAACTCTTCAGGAGAGAATTTCTCCGTCGTCCCCGGTAAAAATCGTCTTAAATTTTTTTAACCATCACAGAGGCACACGGCACAAATTCATGTTCGATGGCTCAGGGCGGAGCTGGAGAAAGGGACGGTGAATCAATCATGCCTATGTGAGTGAGTGTGAGCCCTTGGGATGGGGGGCCAGAGCGGGAGGCCTGCGGACGCCTGTGAGTACCAAGAACCTTCCAGCTGGAGAGATGGAGAGAAATGCAACTATTGTTGTTGGCCTCTCTAGGCAGCCAGAGGAGGGCTCTAGGCTAGGAGACCAGAGACCCAATGTCTGATTCTGTTGCCGAGGTTGGATTAGAAGTCCTGATCCTTTCCATGTCTTAGGCCTCGGACCAAATTCAAAGATCCAACTATCCTACAGAACAGGAGTCAAGAAACTTGGTCCGTAAAGGGCCAGAGAGTAAATATTTCGGGCGCTGCAGGCCAAGAGGGAACATGAGGGATGGAACAGAGATACTTACATAGTAAGAGGGGAAACACCTTTTCACAAGTTATTATCGATGAAACACAAAGTATAAGAATTAAATACACTATTTCGTCACTTAGGTCTACAAAGGAGAAGGACGGCATTCCTTTTATGGGATAGCATCGGTTTAATTGGGGTTGGTTCAAAGGTAACGTGACCTAGCATCGCACTGATTGAAAATATTCATCCGTAATATCCATTCTTAGCACGGAGGCTGAGCAAACACGCGGAGGACTGGATTTGGCCCTCAGGCCACAGTTTGCCAACCGCCGGCCTCGGAGAGCATCCGAGTGTAAGACCCGCAGTCAAACTACCGGATTCAATCCCTGGCCATTCCAGTGATTCGTTGGGAAGCTGTCATCTCCCGTACCTACCATCTGCCATGACAGTATGGCTGCTGACCCTCAGCAGTGGACACTGAGAAGTATTTGCTGAGCTCCCGAATTTGTGGGACCCCTTGATGGGGGGGAGGGGTCTGCGGATCTAGGTGGGCTGGCTCACGCCCCCGCGGGCAGTTGCAGATCGACGAAAGAACTCTGCTGATCTCGGCTGGGCTCACTCGCAGGCTTGAGGCTGTTGGCTGAACCAGGGTGGCCTCTGCTGGGATGGCCCGAGCGACTCGACCCTGCTCCATGGGTCTTCCTCCTCTCGGCAGGCTAGGCAGAGCATGTTCTTCACGTGGCCATGGGGGGAGAAGCTAAAGCAAGCAAACCCAGTCACACGGTCCCCCAAGGACCCCCACACTTGCCCCACGCTCTCCGGCGTCCCATGGGTCCAGAGCGGGGCCCTGGGGCCCAGACTCAGAGTGGGAGGGCAGAACCAAAGTCACAGGGCGGTGAGCGCCGGAAACACAGACGCAGACTCACCATTCTTTGCTTGTGTCCTTATGTATAAAATGGTGACAAGAGCGGTAGCTGCCTTCTAAGGTAGAGAGGAGGGATCCTCCCCCGACATGAGGCTACAACGAGAAGTCTGTGACCCTGAAGAGAGTTCCCAGAAGCTGACCACGCTGGTGCTGCGATCCCGGACTTCCTGCTTCCAGAATGTTCATCAGATGACAAATGCCTTCTGATATGAGCCTTATGCTGGACCAAGATTGTTCCGTGAGGTCCCCAGGATGGTCCTTCATGCATCAAAAACATGTCGAAATGTCAGAGTTCCAAGAAAGCAATGGATCTCTCGCTTTTCGGCTTGCGGAAGATTTCCTAGGAATAAACGCTCTGGTTCCGGATATCCGGGCAAACCTGTCCACGAAAGTGCTGAGCCTCCCTATGGAGAAAGCATACAAGCCAGAGGGAAAAGCAAAGCCGAGGGCTGGGGAAAGACAAGAGTCCTCATTTTATCCTGGGGGCCAGCCACACCTGGAGGTTTTTTATTCTTACGAGTCAATAAATTCTCTTTTCTGGCTGAAACCAATATGGCAGGGTCTGTGCAATAATTCTAATTTTAGGAAATGTCCAGAAGCAGAACTGTATTACCAGATTGCTTTCTCCAGAAGCTGTGTCCACCTGGCCAGCTGCTGCCATGGGGGCACTCAGCCTGAGGCTGGTCTCTGCTCTGTTCGTCATGACACTATCAATGGGAGGGACTTCTCAAACCTCCCCTAAGGAGGTGAGTTGCCTCTTTCTCCTTGGAATATGACCCCAAAAAAGGCCCACATTATGGGAGGAAAGGAAAACCTTTGAGCCTCTTATGTAACATAATTAAGCATCCTTCCTATAACTGTACCTCTGGGGTGGTTGTTTCTTGTCCAATGTCCTATGGGTGAGGCACATTCCACTTTTAAGGAAAACTAGCTTGTGGAATTCTGTCATGCAAATCATCAAAAAGATGTGAGAGAAATTGCTAGTTGTCTAGTTGTCCCCCAATAGCAATATGTCTGTTCATCATTCATAAGGGAATTTCTAATCTTCAGCTGGGCACATGGCTGCTCTCAATAAGAAATATGTTTTCCAGCTTCTCTTGCAGCTAGGTGTAAGCATGTGATTTTGCACAGGTCAGTAGGATATGAGCAGAAGTGTCATTTGATACTTCCAGAAAGTGCGCTTAAGAGGAGGAACATATCCTTCTTTTTCTCTGCTTTTTTCCGGCTGGCTGGAATGTGGATGTGATGGCTGGTGTGTGAGCAGCCACACTGGACCATGAGGTGAAAAGAAACCTACATGCTGAAAATGGCAGCTCAAGAAGCTAGAGAAAGCCTGGACCCTGCTCTGTGGAGCATCATACTAGCCCCAGACTTTCTTTGACCAGAATAAACTTCTATCATGGTTAATGTCCTTCTGATTATTGATCACTTCTAGACTTTACATGGCACTTTAGTGTTGACCCATTCCTGTGTGTATTCTTTTGTGAACTTCCTAGGCAAAGACAGTAATACTTTCCTTCCCATTTTACAGATGAGAAAACTCATGGGATTTTAGGCTCAGGGATTTTAGACAATTATCTAAGGTTATACAGCTAGGTAAAACCTGCTCTTCAAACATAGACTGGGTGACTTGAGGGGCAGGCCCTCAGCCCGCACTTGGTTTGCCTGGCTTCCATCTGCCCACCCCATACACACGTCCCACTTCCCAGGGAGTGCACGATGCCATTCTCTTTCTTGAAACCATTCAGCGCTTCCCACTGCCCCCAGAGAAAATCCCAAATGTCTCAGTAGGGCTCGCCGGTCCCACCACAGTGGAGCCTTTCCCTTCCACAGCCTTGTCTCTTGTTCTCTGGCCCCTCCCTCCAGAACATGGGTGGGAAACAATAGTCCTGAGATTCAAACCCAGTTCTGTTTGACACCACAGTCAGTATGCTTTCCTCCTAAATCATGACCTTCCCCGTGACTCATGACTCACCCAAGAGGGTAAAAGGGCAGCTCTGCAGATCTGTAATGCGGACTATAGACAGCCCAGAGGATGGATGGGCTCAGTGGGAGTTGACACAAGGGAGGGGATGTTTCCTGGGAAAAGTGATGTCATCTGGGATCTGAAAGGTGAAGAGGACTTTGCCAGGAAGGCAGAGGGAAAGCTTCCAGCAGAGGAAACTGTTCATGCAAAGGCCGGGAGGCATACACAGCAAATGGGTGCAGGAAACTGGTTTGGTGAATCTAAAGCAGGAAGTACAATTGTGCCGAGTTGCGGACGTCCCAGATTCATCCTGCAAGTCTGCCGCCAGTGGTCCCCTCGAGTGCGGTCCTTCCCACACCGCATCTGTCATCGTCTCTTCCCTCCTCTGCCTCCCCACCAGCTCCAGAGCTCCTAGAGGGAGGACAAGGACCCTGTCTTGGGCAATTCTGATCCCCAGTGCCCAAGCCTGGCACGTAATCTGCATTCTGCATGTGTTCGATAAGTGCCCAGAGAAGGACGGGTTCTCTCAACCACATTTCAGGGACCGAATCCTCCTACATCGTACTGCAGGGTAGGTGAGGAGCCGAGGGCTGGGCTGGTCATATCCAGGGGTTAGCAGGAGCTCCTTGAGCTCCCGGATGGCTCCTGACATTTCTGACTAAAGTAAATGGCAAAATCCTCATTCCCTGAAAAATCTACAAAGTTCAGAGACGGACAGGTTTCCAGTCAGAAGCCATTCTATGAAAATCCTAATGTAAACAGCAAGAAGCCGAGTTCAGCGAGCTCTCCCCGTGATGAAAAGTCACCCAATACGCTTCATCCGAAGACAAGACGCAAAATGTAAAACTTCGTAAATTGTTTCTCTTTTCGCTCATTCATTCATTCATTCATTCACTCAACAAATATGTACCAGACCGGGGAGGGGGGGTTCTTAGTTGGGGTTCTCCCCAAAGCAGAGCAGGGACGAGGACTCAGGCAGGTGATCTCTTTGGGAGATGAGTCCGGAAGGACGAGAGAGAGGCTGGTTAAGCTGTTAACTTTACATTGGGGGTGACGGGGCTTCGGTCCACCGGGGACCACCCCCCAAGGCACCTGCCTCAGAACTATTCCCAAAGGGATGTCCGGGGGGCTCAGTGGGTTAAGCATCTGACTTCAGCTCAGATCATGAGCCATGGGGTCCTAGGATCGAGTCCTGCATCAGGCTCCCTGCTCAGAGGGGCACCTGCTTCTCCCTCCCCCTGCCGCTCCCCCTGTTTGTGCTCGCTCTCTGTCTCACCCATAAATAAGTGAATAAAATCTTTTAAAAAAACTGTCCTCAAAGAAGGAGAAGTGGGGGCACGTGTCCACACTGTGCCCCATGGTCCGGGGGCTTCTGGAGGAATCCATCCCCGGCACGCGAGGTTTGGCCTGCAGGGTGGGCGGCCTCAGCTCTCAGGCAGGAAAGCAGAGAAGAGCGACTCAGTGGCGGGGGGAGGGAGGGGGGAAGACCCCAGCTTGAGGACAAACTGTTCCTCGAGGCTATTCTGAAACCAGGGATGGGCTGGGGGAGGTGGTACGGGATGCAGGAAGGGTCTGCTCCAGGACCCACAGCCTGCCCTCTGGAAGCTTCTAGGGAGAGGAGACACTGTACTAGCCAAAGGAAACAGATAGAACAATGTGTGTGTTAGAAGGCAGTGAATCCTAGGGAGAAAAAATAGCTAAGGAGAATGGGTACAGCCGGCAGGCATATGGGATAAAATGTTACAAAGGGCAGTCACAGGGGGTCTAGTTAAAAAAGTGACATGTGAGCAAAGACTTAAAAGGGGCAGAGCCTGCTGGTGGGGCGGGGGAAGAGTCTTCTAGGCCTCGGAACTGCCAGGCCGGGGCCCTCGGGCAGCTCGGACCTGGGGTTGGAGACACACAGAGGCCGGAGAAAGGGAAGGTAATACGAGAAATGAGAAGGTAAGTTCCGGAGGTGAGGGGGACCCTTCCCCAGAAGCCCAGTAGCACTTGGTTTGTGAGTCACGCTGCGATATTGGTGGAGCTCCTACTACACGTCGGGTGCTGCCAGGTGCCTGAACTCAACGATGACTAAATCAGAGCCTCTGCCCACCCACCCCATGCACACAGGGAGGAGAGGAGGCAGCCTGTTAGATGGGGTTCCTGGGAGGCCTGTCCCACATCGGCACGGGGACCAAAGCTGTGCACACTTTCTCTCTCTGTAGCAGTCCCCGCTACAGCTCTACAAGGCGGATAGCAGCATCCTTACTTTAGAGCCAGGGCAGCAGAGGCCCAGAGAGGCTAAGGGAATTTTCCAGATTGGACGCAGATTCAAGTAACACCAAAATCGGAGCTCCTTCCATGAAGCCCACACCGGTACATCCCTGACTGTGCATGTCCTAAGAGTCCAGCAGGATGGGGACCGTGATGGAGGGGTACATACGACCGAGTGAAGCGAGACGGGCAGGATGGTGTAGAAATTAGCCGAGCAGACTGGAGGCAAGGGGTTCTGGGCAGGCGAAACAGCGTGGTGAGCAGGGCAGGGAGATGTGGAACAGCAGGAAGGGTCCCAGGGAGCTGTGAGGGCAAAGTACAAAGGGGTGAATGAGAGGGGCTGGCTTGCAGGAAGGGCCAAGGGCTCCGGAGTGGTTGGCGTTATGTTAGGGAGTCTTCTGGGGAGTTTTAAGCAAAAAGGAGAGATGCCCCTATTTGCACTTAGAAGACATGTATATTTCTCCTCCCTCTAATACAATCTGAGATCTTGGACAATAAGACCTCGCTCCTTTATGCTGTTGGCTCTTGTGTGGCCCAGCGTAGGTCGTTGCTCAGTTGATGAAGAGATGGGATCAGCTCTCCTGGCTGGGCTGCCATTTTGTTTTGACTGGTCTGGCCAAAGGGGTGGCCCACCAGGCAAACGTTCTCTCGAGTTATCTCTATTTAGCATCTCCGTCGACATAGGAAAATGGCACTGGGCCAGGCTGGTGTACCAAGCATACCCGGTCCTGACAATTTTTTCCCGAAACTTTAGTCTTTTCTTAGGATTTGAGAAAACATGACAAGGGAGGGAAGATGCAGATGGTTTTAAAGTATA
Source organism: Nasua narica (assembly GCA_028533885.1). Classification (NCBI taxonomy): domain Eukaryota; kingdom Metazoa; phylum Chordata; class Mammalia; order Carnivora; family Procyonidae; genus Nasua; species Nasua narica. Next base: position 117,521,972 of record CM052797.1, on the reverse strand, counting down.
AAGTTCAAAATCTGGGCTTATTTCTGATTCTCCTCCATGCCCAAACATCTAGCTTCAAGGGATTTGGATCAAAATATTATTGGGGAAAGAGTTCATTCAGAGTTTGGGGCAAGGCAGATCTGCCCACGTAGCCCCACATGATGAATCCTGCCGGCTGGGGATGCGGGACCAACCTCAGAAGGCCCGGTGAGGTCTTGGACAAAGTCTATGGGGGTTTGGGTTCCCCCTCCCCCACTAGTCAATCAGGAAGCCTTCCTCTCCAGACAGAGTCACAGCTGACCCATAAAACCCGACATTGACAATTACATATTTAATTCAAGCTGAAGTAATGAACAATTTGGACAATCCCGATGTCTTTTTCAATAATTGTTTATCTGCAGCATTTCCAAACATAATTAGCCTGCATGATTTCATGGTTCAGTAATGAGCACTCGTAACACATTTCCTTTATTTTCTTTGTGTTTACTCGGAAAAAAGATCCTTGATACCCGTGAGCTTTCTTACAAAAGGACAGCGTCTTTGCCCCTCTATCCTTCAGAATAATTACAGATGGCCTTTCTTGAGCAGTTACTATGTGCCAGGCTCAGTGTTTAGATGAATTCTCTCCGTTAATTCTTCTAAGAACCCTGCAATCTAATTGGAGTTGACTCCGGAACGACAGGGGTTTGAACTGCATAGGTCCACTTATACACGGATTTCTTTCGATAAATACGGTACAGTGCGATAAATGTATTTTCTTTCCCTTATGCTTTTCTTAGTAACGTTTTCTTTGCTCTAGCTTACTTCATTGTAAGAACAAAGTACACAGTGCATATAGCATACAAAGCGTATGCTAACTGACTATGCTATCGATAAGGCTCCTGGTCAACAGTAAGTTATTAGAAGTTAAGTTTGGGGGATTTTCGGCTGCACAGAGTTGGCACCCTTAGCCCTCCTTTTGCTCAAGAGTCAACTGTGTATCTGAATAGTGTTATGATTCCTCAAAGACAAGGGAAAACAGGTAGCTTTAATTAAAAGTTAGAAAATCCTTCAGGGGTGCTTGGGTGGCTCAGTGGGTTAAGTTTAGGGTCATGAGTTCAAGCCTTGCATTGAATTCCACACTTAAAATAATAATAATAATAATAAACAAATAAAAGTTAGGAAATCCTTCAAAGAGTAGACAGCTAGAGAGGAGTAGGCAGTCTCCCTCCAGAGCCTGTGCCCGTGGCCAGCGTCAGCCCTGCCCTCCTAGAATGTTCCTGGATTCCTAGGAGAGTGGCGGCCTGAGGAAACTCATCTGCTGGCTTAAGGAACCACCCTTTCTAATTCCCCGCAGTTCTACAGATGTTCCAGATATAAAATATCTTGGTTGCCACGGTGTTCTGCCTTATTTGATACGTGTGGCCTCAACCTCCAGAGACCAAGGTCTAGGTGCCCCAGAAAGAGGGCGCTGAAGCAAAGATTAGATAATAACACGTTTGGGAGGTGCTATCCCAGGTCAGAAAGAGTGAAGTAGGCAGGCAGAGAAGGAAGGAAGGAAAGGAAACCAGATGCAGTGTATTCCCTCAGCTGGTCACAGCGTTGCCAAGGAATACAGTCAACTGCTCCATCATACAAGATAGATTTGAGAAGGCCATATGGAACCAGGGGCGGGGAAAAGGGGTCTTTCCAGACCCTGGTCTCTCCTTGATCAACATTCAAACCACAGGGAGTTACCTCCACCCACAAGGGTAAGCTGTGTGCCCGGGCCCCTTGCAACAGCTGCGGGGGCGTCAGATCCCACTCCCCACTGTGCGGGGCTCCCTCTGAGTGTGCCATTGGGGGTGGGAGCAAAACCTCCGGGAGTCTGGTCAGGCTGGGTTCGGCCTCCATGGCTGCTGGGGCCCCACCCACGGCGGACATGAGAGAGGCCACGCCGAAGCTCAGCTCTACCTGGAGACAGGCTGACGGTCATCGCTGTTGGGACAAGGGATGGTGGCCGTGATGACCACCCTCTCCATGGGTGAGACAGGTGGAACCAAGGGAATACAGGAAAGTACATAAATAGCATCCAAGACAGTCCGCCCCTTGTGTTACTCGGAGTTACTCACCTCCTCCTGTGAGGCTTGGATCTAACTTGAGAACGAAATGCCTTCGGTTTGAGAGGGAAGGTCTGCATTCAAGTTTTTAAGTGGTTCATTGTAACGTCCCAAAAAGACACAGAGGACTAGCCAGCCAAATGCGGTCCCACTGCTGGAGCTGGTCTTAGGGCCAAAGCGACATCCGTCACCTCCCCCCCCCCCCGCCCCATCCCAGATGTCTGCGGCTGTGGCTGGCCCTCCGGCTGGGCCAGGCTTCTTCCCTGAATTGCGTGTGGCATTTTCCCACCCCTGGGCATCTCTGAGGAGAGGAGCCCCTACCAGCTCGGACCGCCGAAACCAAATACGACGGTCCGGGTAGCTCCAGGAACAGAAATTAATTTTCTCCCCACTCTGAAGGCTGGAAGCCCCAAGATACAAGCTCAGCAGAGTTGGCTCGTGGTGAGAACTCTCTTCTTGACTTGTGGATGGGTGCCTTGTCTTCACGTGGCCTTTCCTCTGAATAGGGAGAGACAGAGAGAGAAAGAGAGAGAGAGGAGAGAGAGCTCTGATTTCTCTTCCTCTTCTTATAAGGACCTGAATCCTATTGGATTAGAGCCCCATACTTATGATCTCATTTGACCTTGCTTTTGTCCCCAACGCCCTCTCTCCAAATACAGTCAGACCGGGGGGGGGGGGGGGGCAGGGCTTCAACCTCCCCCCCCCCCAACAGATCAATAGATCTGAGGGAACACGTTCAGTCTGTATCGCTGTCCATAGTCTGCTCTGTGCCCTCTAGGTCCTCGCGGCGATCAAGGACAATCAGTCTACCGGCACGCTGCTCCTCTCTGACAGCGGCTTCACTGGCACGAGGAGCCCAAGGCTCCTGGTAGTACCTCCAGCTTCTGATCTAGGGGAACCCTCACTGTGTTCAGACCAGAAACAGAAGCACAGAGCGGCGGTTGGGGTCCGAGGGGCCAACCCTACGTTTGCTCCCAGATTTGCATATTCTAGCTACCCGAGACATGTCTGCGGACTCACATTTCCTAGGAGAACAACACCCCAACCCTGCAAGCCGCCGTCTCCGAAGCGATGCCATGGCTGAAACTTCAGCAGACCATGTGATCATTCCAGAAACACTAGGCCGGCCAGAGAGAGAGGCCGGTTGGCCTCCACAGCGCGCATCGTCCTGTCCAACTAATTGCCGAGAGTCTCCCTGATAATGATGCTCTCCGGTGAGTATTAATATGGGGCAGAAACATCCATACCCCTCGTGTCGACTCCCATGCCTTCATGCCTTTACTATTGACCTGACCTCCATGCCCCTGGATTTCTACTCCCATTCTTTGCATGCTCCTACACACCTAGCCTTGCACAGGAGCTAGGATATGTGGGCACTTCTGGCCCCCTCTCCTTCCACCCTTGAATGGGGAGGTAATGCAACAGTCCTGTTCCCAACTAGCACCAACATATTGTGTTGACCGGTGTGTAGATGAGGCCCCGGTCCTTTCTTCTTCCAACAGACTGGCACAGGAAAGCCCCCCTTTGAGACTCTGGGTATAAGTGACGGAAGAAGAACTTCTACAGAGATGGGTGAGAGAAGGATCTGGGGCACCTGTTTAGGTAATTCGCCAGTTCCTTCTGGACCTGTTAGAGCCCGGTCCTCAGCGTACCATGCCTATCACATGTCAGATCGCTGCCGGCTCGTGTCTGATCTTCAGACTCAGTGGCATTTGCGTGCCCTTCAGAGGAACCCAGCCTCCCTTTCAAGCAGTGGGCTCTGCACTGTGAAAAAACTCAGATGATGTCATCTTTTTTGCTCTAACGCTCTTGATTATTTTAAAAACAATTCATACCAATTGAGCCATAACCTTGTCAAGTCTCTATCGATCTCATCCCTAGCGACACCATGACCTACTAACCATTGACATAGACTCCTATGGCTCAAGGCACCTAATTGCCCCTCCAGCTTTGCTTCCCCCTTAGTTATTGCGTCCTCTTTGTCTCTTGCGATCTGCTAGGCCAGCTGACCTTTGACAGCCGCGAGTCGATGTCGCCGCCATGTCCATCGTTGAAGCTGGCCATCGGAAGATTGCCATCACGAGCTTCTCAAAGATGCTAGTGCTTCCCACACTCCCACTGGGACTTTTCTTTCTGGCTCAATGAAGGGAAAGCCCTAGGGGCCATCCCAGGAGACATAGCCAAGTGGTAGATGGCTATGGTCTGATGGCTCTAATATTGCCAGCTCTCTCTGGGCCTTCTGCTGCTTTCTCAATATCGTGCCAAACAAGTTCTGGCATCTCACCTTATGTCCTATAGGCTCTCATCATGAGAACAAGCACCATGTCGCAAGGCAACTACTGCAATTAGGTCATCGCTTGCTCTCCAGGCCAAGAGGAGCTATTTCCTTCGGACAGAGGGGGAGAGAGGGGCTTCTGCCAACCGGCACAAATAGGAAGATTTGGGAGGTCCAAGATTTTCGGGGCTTGACACCCAAATGTCTCTACTCCAGGTCACAGGGTCCTTCTCTTTCCCAATCAGAGCCCTCACGTGGACAAGGACACCTGTGGCCCTCCTACAAGCTTGGTCTCCGTCTCCAGCTCGGCCACCTGATGACCAGCTCCCGGAGGCTGATTTTCAGCGAGGTCTGTTTTGTGGCTGCTAAGAGAGAAGAGTGACCTTAAAGCATTCACTAGCACGCCTTCAGGTGGCAAACGGCTTCCGTGAGCCTGTCATCGTCTCTCCGAAAATCCTCCAGGACCGTCAGAAGCCGTCCAACCCCACGATCCTTATGAAGATCATTGCCCCGACACTGGTCAAGGACAGCAGCCACGTGACCTCCCAGAGCCTCGCTTCCCACCCACACCTCATTCCCAGTAGCCACAGGTGACACTTTAGAAATTGTGACGTCGCTGTATGCCGCGTGTCGGACCCTGTTCGCCATCAGCAATGGGGTCCCTGTTGCTTCGGACAGATGGGAAGCCCAGCTCCCACATCCCATCCTCAAGATCCGCTTTCTGGGGCCACCTGTGGTCCCAACTGTACCACAAGCACGAAGCGATGCTTTCTGGAGGGATACAACCTTCAGGTAACAAAAATAAGGCAGCAAGGGGAGGGGAGCAAGCAAGGAGGGAAGGAAACCCAAGGGTGTGTGCTTTTCACGGGGCCGGGTCTTCAGAAGAAAATACTGCTCGTCATGCCTCCCAGCCAGCCCCTGACAGGCCAAAGGAGGCCATTGCCATCCAGGGACCGGGTCTGTCTTCTTGTCTTCCATTGGTCAAAATTTGCCCCGAGATTCCACTCCCCTGCATTTCTGAGGAGAATTCCCCAGGCCCCTGTAGGCTGATGCCAGGTACTGTGTTGTGTGTTGCCCTCTGAGTCCAGAAAAGATGAGAGGAACCAGGGCTCCCCCGCCCATGGTCCTGCCAGAGCTTGGGGGGGCCCATGACAGAGCCTGGTGTTCCCCATGAGACTGTGATACTCCACCGTGTGAGGAGGGCCGGGAGGTTGTGGGACCGGGTGACACCCCAGAGGTACGCGCATTGGGTCCAGTCCAAGAGTCCTGAAGACCAGAATGTACGACGCAGGCTTTTCAACATCTGGGGCCTCTCGCAGAAGAGTCTGAGGGCTCGGGACTCCCGAAGGCCAGGGGAGCAGCGGGGTCCTCCTGTCTCCGAACCTGTCAAACGGAGCGATTACCCCTACCTCACAGAGTTGCAAGAAGGGCATTAAAATGTGATATAAAGAATTTAGAAAAAAAAGATTTATTCTTATTTTTTTCTGAGGGGGGGATGAGCAGAAGGAGAGAATCGCGAGTAGGCGCCCCGTGCTCGGGCCTCGCTCTCACAACCCTGAGACCGGGACCTGGACCCAAATCAAGAGTTGGATGCTTCACTGACTGTGCCACCCAGACGCCCCAAGGGCATTTTTTAAGTGGTAAAGAGCTCCCGTATATAAACATGTCAGGTCTCTGTCACATCTAAAGATCGAGATCGTGAATTGAACAAAATCCCCTGACGGGCTTAAGTAGAAAGGCATTAAGATAATCAGCGTTCTTTTGACCTCAGCTGAAAACAGTGGCTCCGTTTTGTGACTCATTCTCTTGCTTCAGGCTCTTTCTCTTGAGAGAAAGTCACCCGGGAAGCCCCCTCTCCAGCATTTTCTTCCCATGCCTCCTCCCTCCGGGACGGTCCCTCCGGGATGGTTCCCTCCTGTATACGGGCCTCAAACACTCTGTCGGCCCTTCCTCGGTGGTCACAGACACCATGTACGAAATGAATGAATGAATGAATGAATGAACGAACAAGTATCTCCACATCTTTGCCCAAGGGGTTCCCAACACTTGAAATACTCCCCCACTCCCCACAGGCCATTTTACCCTGGAAGCCTCGACCGTCCCCTCCCTTGTCTTCATTCCTGTCCCCTGCTTACAGTGCAGGCCCCCTTCTCATGCCACAGCCGCCCGCACAGAGTCCCCCGTTCACAGTTGTCCCCCTGCCTCTCCGGGGCTCGGCAGTGGCTCAAGGAATTTACATGGAGAGCAGTCTCGGGTCAGCACTCTGCATGGACGAGGTCCCTGGGAAACTGGTCGGAAAACTGCTCTACGGAGCTGCGGATACTTAGTGTGTTTATGTCACTTAGGATGCCCGCAGAGACGGAGAACAGAACTAAGTAAATGTTTCTTCCAGGAATAAACTATGCTGTCTGACTCTCAGTCCCCAGACCCTGGTTCCCTCCCTGGCCCAACCTAAAAATAGGATTGTCCATGCCTGGGGGACCTTCTGGAAGGCCACTCCATCTGTCAAAGCACTTCCCAAGCGCTGACACCAGTCTCCCAGCCGGTGCACATCCCTGCAGGGAGGTCTGGGAGGCCAGGGGCCTCGGGTTTGAGAGAGACGTGGCAGGCTACTTCTCCACCGACTTGTTGATAAACTTGCCTCCAGCAGAGGAGTTGGACACAGCTGAAGTGGAGAGGTCCTCCCCAGGGCCCTAGGCAACTCCCTCCAAGACACAGAGTGTGGTCCGAGAGGTCCTCCGGCTGAGACCGCGTAAGGGACAACGGGGCCCTTGGCCCAGGGTGGGGCGGCTTGCACCTTGGGAGCCCCGACACCCAGGGGAGCCCGCCGTTCCGAATGGGGCGAGGGAAGGGACACAGTCCGCAAAGGCGGAGCGCAGAAAGGGGTCTCCACAGGTCGGTCCTACCCCCCTTCCGCCCGCCGCGGAGAAACCTGGGGGGAGGGCAAGCGTGGAGCAAGACCCCCGGGAGCTGGGAGTCTTCTTCCTTGCGGGTGAATAAATAAATTATTAAGCGCCCAATACACAATAGCCTCGCTAGATGGAGACGAGGAATCACTGCAGCGGCGCTGGCGGCGGCGGCGGCGGGGAGCGCGGGCGGGAGCGCAGCCCGGGGCGGGAGGCGGGCGAGGCTCTGGCGAGGCTCACGTCTGTTTTCCTTTTTCGTGCATTATTTATTTCGCCTCCACCCGCGGCCCTGCTGCCCAAGCGGGCGCTCCCGGGCAGCGCCTCTCGAGGGCCGGCGTGACGGGCGGGGAGAGCTCGGGCACCCCCCGCGCCCCGGGCAGCCGCGCGGCGCCACCGGGAAGGGCGGGGATCCGGGGAGGCTCGCGCGGGCGGCTCCAGGCGGCTCGGAGGCGACTTTCCCCGCCCTCCCCTCCGCCTCGGCCGCCCGCCCCGGCCCCGGGCGCGGGGTGCCGCCCCTCCCGGCCCGCGCGCGGCCAGGAGCAGCCCGGAGCCGCCCGGAGCCGCCGCGCCCTGCGCCCCGTGCGGGCGCCCCGCGCCCGGCCCCCGCTCGGCAGCCCGCTCGGCCCCAGCTGCGCGCAAACTTTTGCTCCAGTGTCTGGCGCTCCTCCCCGGCAAGTGAAGCCCCCGGGCGCCCGCGCAGTCGCCAGGGTGAGGACCGAGGCCCCGCCTAGAGGGCGGGGGACCAGGGAGGCGGCTGCCTTTAAATGGGGGCCGTCCGGCGGCTCGGAACAGTCTGCCGCGGGGGGAGCGCGGACCTCCCTTCCCCGCGCCGAGGATCGGCCGGGGCCACCGCCAGGCAAGGTGGCGTGAGGCACTGGAGGGGTGCGGGCGGAGAGGAAGATAGGGGCCGGGGTTGGAGCGGGGGAGGCTCACGCCCTGAAGCGGGAGGCTGGGGCTCCGGAGAGCTCGTGAGGGCAGATGGGGTGCGCACGGAGGTGCCCATGTTGCAGTGTGCGCAGTGAGGGCCGGCGGGGCAGGGAGGGTGCACGCAGCGTGTGATTTCCTGGTGCTGTGCATGCGGGCTCGGAGGCTGTGCAGGCAGGGGTCGGTGGGCGTGCATGGCCGTTTCCGTGGGTGAGCAGGCAGGGTAAGAGGTGCCCGCCGGGTTTGAAATGTGCTCACAGTGGGAGTGAGCTGTGCACGACTGGGGAGGTTTCTGGGGAGAAGCACTGGGCTCTGTTAAGTGTGCTTGGTTGTTTCTGGAGGTGTGCACAGAGCCAGATTCTGGGGGTGTGCATGGGGCCGAGGGATACATACACATAGGTTCTGAGAGTGTGCACCAGGGTTCGGTGTTCTGGGATGCCGGCTTCTGTGAGTGTGCACGAAGGGTCAGCGAATGTGCAAGCTTGAGGGAAGGGGAGGTCTTGGTTTATGAGGGTGCCCCGGGGTGCCGGGCGTGCCTGCCTAACCTGGAAGGCTACGATCGTGCCCGCGAGGCGCCCTCCTGACCCGGGCTTTGCTCCCCCGACAGTTCGCCCCCGAGAGCCCTGGTGCCGCGGGCCGAGATGCTCCTCCGGGACTTGATGCTGCGCCGCGGCTGCTGCTGGCCTTCGCTGCTGCTGCACTGCGCGCTCCACCCGCTCTGGGGTTTCGTGCAGGTGAGCAGCGGCGTCCGGGCAGTGCGGGATTCCGGGCTGGAGGACCTCCTCCCCGGGAGGACAGGGGTGGGAGGGTTGGTACTTCACTCCCACGACCCTGGCTTCCTCCAGCCGCCCCTCAGATTGCTCCTGGGGAGAGCTTAGGAAAAGAAAAGGTGCGTGCCCTCCCACTCTCCCCACCCATCCATACTCTGGCTCTGGAAAGATCAGGGGAGAAACTCCCATAAGCTTCAGTCCTGGCCTGCTAAGCCCCTCAGGCCCTGCAGGACCGGGCCTTGGAACAGAAGGGGCTTGAGAGTGCTTTCCGGGTGATAACATTCTCTTGCAGAAATGCGGGGAAAGAGACCGTAGAGCTTCTACAAACTTAAAAAGAAAATGATCCCAAGAATTATACATTCTTTATTTCCCACCAGCATCACTAGTGAACTCCTACTTAGCCTTCTTAAACTGGGCTTACCGCAGCTGGGGCTGTGTTTCCTGCGGGCCGCGGAGTTGGGGGTGTGGACAGGTTGTGCGTGGTGGCCCCTGGTGGAGATGTGGGAAGAAACTGTCCATCTGCGAGGATTGCCTGGGGCTGGAGCCCTCACCCTGGGCCCCCGAGACCCCAGGGCACAGGCCAGGCGGCCGCCGGTGGCAGTAATTTCTGTTAGGCTCAGGGAGAAGGTCAGATGGCATGGCCCCGGTACCTTCCAGGATACCCGTGGTCAATGGTCCCTTGGAGTGGCAAAGTGGGCTTGGGTGTCAGCTCTGCATTTTGAGCCCCAGCTCTGCCCCTCACTGACTCAGGACTTCGGGCAGTGCCTCTCTGAGCCTTGATTTCCTGTTCCTTACTGTGCTATCATAAGTACCTGGTGAGACCGAGCAAGTAAAGATCGCTTAGCGCAGCGCCTGACCTTAAGAAACACTCAATAGCGGCTGCGGCTTTCGTACCCATAACGCATCCCGGACCCGTAACGCTTACTAGTAGCCGTCGTGCGGCTCTTCCATCTGGATGGCCAGCCGCTCTCTTGATCGCAACAGAGCCTGGTGGATGTTTTTGAATTTTCAGTGGTCGCAGAGGCGCTAGAGGACATTTTTACTGTTTTGAGCATTGAAATCCCCAACTCTGGAGGTTTTGCAGCTTTATGTTCTTCTGGTGGCCTTTGGGGGTTTGGGGATCTTTTGGATGGTTGCCCTCAGTCGGGGGCAATCAACCAAAGAAGAGGGGATGGGGTGAGACCCCTTGCCGGTCTGCTGCGGGCCTGGAGCTGCCCCAGGCAATGGGGCCGCGCTGGGAGCCAGCCGTCCATCCTGCTTGAATGGTGGTCTGGGTGGCCGTCGGGGAGCACCAGGGGCTCTCGGGCTGGACGGAGCGTGCTGGTTAAGCAAGTGGGTGGGCCGGGGTCTCCCTCCCCGCCCCCCAGCCCCAGCCCCAGGCCCATCTTCTGCTCTGGCTTCACTGGCTTGCCTCTGTCTCCCTCACGATCGTTTTCCTTCCGGAATTGACAGCTTTGTTTAATGTGTGAAACGGCAGTTATTAAACTCAGCCGTGCCTCCTCAGGATTCAGGATTTTATCACTTCTAAACACTTGGGCGGCTTGGGACCAGCTTCCCTCATGCAACTTTAGGTTGAACCTCAGATGTGAAGTTCACTGCATGTTTCTATTCATCTGTTTACGGTTTTCCCGAACACTCCTAGAGAGCAATGCCAGGTTGTCGTCAGTCTCCGAGGCTGGCATTCTGTGGCGGGAACTAGCAGGATTCCAACAGCAGACCCGCTCCCTCCCCACTGTCACCATCAAAAGAAATAATTTTGTGAACGCAGCTCAGTTTTTTAGCAATGTTCTTCAGCCAGGCAGTGCTTACCCAAGCGCGCACACATGGCTGTGTGTGTGTGTGTGTGTGTGTGTGTGTGTGTGCATGCGTGTGCGTGTGTGTTTCAGATGCTGTTACTCAATACAAATCAATTTTCGTGAAAATCAATTAGAGAAGGAGTCCTCCAGACAAGTAAAATGGGCAAACTGTTGGCAGGAGGCTCTGGAAAAATTAATCTACAAATGATAAGGGACTGAGAAGCCAGGAGAAGAGGGGCTTTGGAGTGGATGGCTCTGGTTTTTAAGGGAAAGAGCTGACTCCAGGAGAGCAGAGGGGAGAAGAGATAAAAGTGCACGAGGGCCCTCTAGTTCCCTCTAAGCGAAGAGATTGAAATCTGCCACATCATAGGAGTTTCTCGAATATAGAGAAAGAACTCAGAGCTGTCTGTGCTTTCATAAGCATTTTGCCAGAAGAATCTCCCAAAGTTGTAAACATTTGCAGGAGTG
>CM052797.1:117485812-117510676 GCA_028533885.1 Nasua narica | reverse complement strand
CTTTTGTGATTTAGGGTTCTTCTAAGTTCACTTCCAGATGATTCTTTTTCTGCAAGCCAAGAGGATGACAGGCTGGCAAATTTATTAGGTGTGACAGGAGTGCATCTCATCCAGTTAGTGTGGTGCTCGCCTGTCTCCAAAAGAGATGCCAGAAGCCATCGTCTTTGTGGGCGTCCCCTCGGGAGACATGCTCTGATCCGGGCCAGTGGGTCTCTGTGCGCTGGAGGGGAGCCACCAGCAGCGCTGAGCTCCTCCTGTGATCAGTCACTTCGCCTTGGCTTATCTTGTCAGTAGCATTTATTGGGCACCTACTGTTTGCCAGGCCCTTTGTTAAGCGCAAGGGGGAGCAGTCCCTGGCCTCACGGCACTAACAGTCTGGGACTGGAGAGAAAATTAAGTAATCAGAGGCGGACGGCTTGGGGACGAGACCTGGAGGAAGAGTCAGAGGAGGCTCGCAGAGGTAGTGCTGCAGCGGAAGCATGAACAAGGACGAAGTAGGAGCCGCATGCAGGCATGAACTAAGTGTCCAGGGAGAGGGAGTGGCCCTGAGGCCAGAGGAGAGAACGGGGCATTGGAGGAAGCTGGGGGACGGAAGTCCCAGGAAAGGCCACTGTTGAAAGCCACTAACATAATGCCTTACAGTTTGGACACGGTCCTGAGGGCTACGGGAGCCATTGAAGGTTTTAAGCAAGAAATGACACAGTCTCAGACTGGCAATTTAGAAATCTTGATCCAGCCCCAGCAAAAAGATGGATTTGGGGAGGCGGGGGTGACACAAGGGGGCAAAGACGCGGGGGAGGGGAGGGTTGCCAGATTTAGGCAGGTAGAAATATAGGACATCCGGTTAAATTTGAATTTCAAATAAATAACGCCTCGTGCTTTAGTGTAAGTATATCCCATCCAATATTTGGGATATACTTATACTAAAAATTGTTGTTTCTCTAAAGTTTAACAAGGTGCCCTCTTTTTAATCTCATGCTCCCAGGTAAGAGGCAGGTGCTGCCCAGTGGAGATATGACGGTGCCCTGGTTTAGGGTGGTAGCGGTGGGAATGGGGAGAAGCTGATGGGCGCAGGAACTATTTGGGACATAACGTCCACCGAACCAGAAAGCTGCACAGACTGGTCAGGAGTGAGTGGGACTGCGGAGCGCCACGGCCGCTGGACCACAGTGGCGGGTACCAAATCCAGGTGACCGCAGGACGTACCTGTGCCTTAGTCACTCTCCACGACAGCAGCATCGACAAGATTCTGGCCCCAGGGCAGTGCTGCAGAGCAGGGGCGGGAAGGCAGGGGACAGCAAAACCGGACGAAAAGTGGTCGCAGGAAGTCATGTGGGACTCCCCAAGACACGAACCAAGCAAGCCAGGCGTTGAGACGGGCCCTTCATGCTGAGCTCCCCTCTCGACTGGTCTAAATGCACCACCACCGAGCCACAGAACCCCCAGGTGGACCCAGAGTTGGGGAGCAGAATAGATCCTGTGTTTGTCCCCTGCTGGTACCATCCCCCCCCCCACATCTTTTCGTTGTGTGCCAACTGAATGCAGGTCTCTGTGAAATCTGAGGACGTTCCTTAGCCTCGCGGGGCCTGTCCCCCCAACCCCCGCTCCCCATAAGCGTCCACGGTCGCGCTTGCCTCTCCCACGTATCCTCCCGGTGAAACGAGAGCCGTGGCTCACACACAGTAGGGCCCAGAAGGCGCACTGGGTTAGGACTCAGGAAGCACAGGCACCCGCCCGCCTGCCCCGAGATGCTCACGGCTCAGTGCGGGGGGCAGACTTTATAAAACAGTGGGCAGGGTGCCCCGGGGAGAAGCAGCAGCCCTGCGCAGGTGCCTGGAGCCAACATGATGGGTCGGGGGAGGGAACATGGGGTCCCGGAAGTTGGCCAGTGGTCAAGGCTTAGTGGCCACAGGCTTGTGCTGGACCGAACTCCAGTGAAGGACCCTGAGTGGGACCCCCCCATCAGGGAGAAAGACAGACACCCCAAACCGGGTCCTTTCGTGAGGGCCATTGGTTAAGCAGTTGTGCCCACTCCTGTTCAGTGGGGCCAGTATCAGAGGCACCAAGGGACCATAGATTTTATTTTTAAAATGCCAGGCACTCCTTTGTTCCCTCCCCCTTCAGCCTGGAAACTTGGCCCCAGCTTCCCTGCCAATAATTTTATCGCATTAAACTCTCGTATACATCGGTGCCCATACAGCCTCTCACAGAAATGGGTCATGGTGTTGGGCCAGGTTAAGCAGACGTGCTCCTCTCGAACTCTTGTGTAAATTGCCCCTCGGAGAGTGGGAGCGTCCTTGCCTTGGCAGTGGCCTTGGCAGTGGCCTTGGCAGTGGCCTTGGCATGACGTTTGCACACTGTGGACTCCAGCAGAGAAGTGACCTCGGAGGCCAGCGCTGGCAGAATGGAGCCTTCGAGCAACAACTCCCTGCCCCATGGTCTTAGGAGGTTGGAACCCGGAGGAGGGCGGCTCAGTGGCCACGGGGGAGCTGACAGGGGCGCTGCTGGAGAAACCGGTGGGGGTACCACGGCCTCGCAGGGAGTTAGGCATCCCCATCAACTAACTAGGAGAGGCTCCCCACCTGAGGATCTGCTCTTCCCGGTGGGAGATGAGATTGCCTTTGGAGTTTGAAACGCAGTCAGCGGCCCTTTAAGAACACTAGAAGGTGGTGGGCTGCAGCTTCTCGGCCTCATGGATATTAAGTGAGGGCTGTAAATCAGCCCGCCGCTGGTCATCACCCAGCCTGCTCACAGCCATCAAGTGTTGAGGGAGCATCGGCGCCCCAGGGGCTCTCCCCACCGGCTCGGGACACGCATGCGTGGTAGAATTGGCAGTCGGCCTCCCAAGGCCGTCTATAGAATGCCCTTCCCAGCGGCAGGCCGCAGGTGGCTAGCTGCAGAGAAACTGGGGTTCTGGGTTTCTACTCCCCCGAGAGGGCAGCCAGAGAAGTAACTGTGGGCTTCACTGATGTGGGGATGCCCACCCACTCTTTTCCTTTCCCGCCTTTAAATCCCCTGTCCCCTGGGACAGGCACAGAACCTCACGGGTTAGGGCACTCCGCCCTGGGGTGGGACGCTGGTGTGTCCAATCCAGCAGTGCTCGCGCGGGCCGGCCAGTCGAAGTCTAGCCTGGGAAAACTACACAAAACAGCCATGCCCAGCCCACCTGCAGAAATTTTGGTTTAATCGGTCTCAGGAAAGAGTGGGGTGTATTTTTTAAAGCCGTCTGGGAGGTTCTCATGTGCAGCCAGGGCTGGGAACCGCTGGTCGAGCCTGGCCCCATCCCAGCTGACGGGTGCAGAGCTGAAGACTGGCGTCGAAAAAACGGAAGGCTGGGCCCCCTATCCCCGTAAAGCCTCTAGTCCAATGGTAAAGACAGGTAGGTGTCAGGTAATCACCCAAGCGGAGATTTTTTTGCCCCACAGAGAGCAGCGTGGTACCAGGAGAGCCTATAAAAGGAGATCAGACCCGCTCAGAGGGGTTTCCCTGAGGAGCTGATAGCCAAGCTGAGTCATGGACCAACTCTGAGAAAGGTGTGGGAGAACATTCTGGAACACTGGAGCGGCATATATAAAGGGGAAGTGGTGCGTGGCCAGGGTCTGGGGACTAGAAGAAGGGCGTTGAGAGCAGAGCAGAAGCTGAGAGCGCGGAGTGAGGTGGGGCTGGGAACGTTGTCAGGGGCCTCCGGAGCGAAGCCGTGTGGCCCCGTGAGCTCCCGACTGCGGGCACGCGCCCAGGGATCGTTAGGAGGATGCGGGTGGTTCGGTCCGGTGTGTGTCCTACAAGACCCCTTGGGCTGCCTTTGCTCACATGGCCGGGCTGGGTAAGGTTCCTCCCTCCGGATGGGAGGGCACCTTGGCCCTGCGGGGACATAGGAAGGCTGTCAGGACCTGTGGGCAGAGAGAAGGGGAGGGCTTGGCCTTGTGCTGTACCGAGGAAGGCTGCAGGAATGGTTGGCTCAGGTTACCAATGGGGTAAAATCAGCATCCTGTCACCGCCCGGGTGTGAGAACCTCGGGCAGCCTGGGCCTCAGTTCCCCCATTTGTGCGCTAGGGAAACTCTAAGAGTTAACCTTCACGTTCTTGCCTCCTTGTCAATAGCTGGGCCACAGGCCGCGGTCTCACGGCCGGTCCCCGGCAGAGCTGGGAATAAGACCTTGGTCTCTAAACCCACCGGGCCGGCCGCGCACAACACCGGTCCCTTCGAGCCACCCCGGCTCCCGCCTTCCGCCCGCGGTGCTCTGGGGGGAGGATCCACGGCTTCAGCCTGGCTGGGAGTGGGTGGGGTGGGCCCATTTCTGCCCCCAGTGGCCTCACGGTCTTTCTCTCGGGCACCTGCCCGTTTCTGCAGGTGACACACGGGGAGCCCCAGAAGTCCTGCTCCAAGGCCACCGACAGCTGTCAACACATCTGCCAGTGCCGGCCCCCGCCCTTGCTGCCCCCGCCCCCGCCGCCCCCACCGCCGCCCCGACTCCTCTCTGCCCCAGGTAAGTGAAACCTCGCTCCGTTTCCGGGGTTCTCTCTGTGTTTTCCGGGCCCCGGAGGAACCGGTGAGCAGAGCAGAGGACAGCCTTACTGCCTTTGTAATTTTCCACTGGCCGAGCAGGAGGGAAGCCAAGGCCCAACTTTTCCCTGCAGTCTGCAAAACGCCTTTCCCACAGAATGTTCCTGCGAGATGGAAGAGGATGGCTCTCCATCCGTTAATCAGATAAAAGTCAATCTCCATTTGATGAGTGGCTCGGCCTGGATTGTTCTGAAGGCCAGAGCTTGGAAGGGGGGCCGCCACCGGGCTGGGCTTAAAGACCCCACGGCACACATGCTTTTGCTTCTCTATTTTAATTGGCCCGTCAGGAGGCGATCGGTGACGAACCGAACCGAAGTGTTGGCTCTTAACGGCCCTTTGCCGTGAGTTGTGCTAGAAACCTCCCTTTCACTGGTTGGCCTTGATTTCATCTACGAACAATGTGATCGCCTGGTCATCCGAACAAAGGACGGTTTCTTTAGGCAGGAATGGCCTCCTCCTGACTCGGAGGGGTTAAGTTTCCTGCTCACAATTGCTAGTTGAGAAGGTCTCTAACAAGAGAGTCTGTATTTTGGATGGGCCGCCAGGGGCCGGCCTGTAGCGCTCCCTGTGTGTGTGTGGCTCTCCCGCATGAAACACATCTCTGTTGAATTATTTGGGGGCATATTTTCAATAAGCTTGACAGTACTCCTTCTCTGGTAGACTGGGTCTTCAGGCTCCTGGTGTCCAAACGGAGAAGCGATACGGGAGGGTATTTGCCATTTGGACGCATTTCTGTGTTGTATCTGCCAGGCCCTTACCTGTCTCCATCCGTCCCTGACACCTGCGGCCCGGCGCTTCCCAGAGTGTGGCCCTCGGCATCACCCGAGCCGTCCCTTTGTTCATTTATGTGTTTGAGAGAGAGAGAGAGTGAGAGCGACTGTATAAGACAGAGTGTGGGGGAGGAGCAGAGGGAGAGAGAGAACCCTCCAGCACACTCCCCGCCGACTACGGAGCCCCACACGGGCCCGATCCCAGGACCCTGAGGTCGTGACCCAAGCTGAAACCAAGAGCCGTCTGCTCAACCAACTGAGCCACCCAGACGCCCGAGGCATTCCTTTTAAAGTGTAGCTCAGGACCCACTTCAAACCCACCAGAGTCTTTGGGATGAGGCTTAGGAATCGGCATTACAAGTTTGGAGATGATCCAAATGCAAGTTAACGTTGAGAAGCTTGGCCTGCCAGGCCCTCTGTTCCAAGCCTCTGCAGGACCCGGTAGCCTGGGACATTCACGTCTCCCTGTCTCCTCCTGTCTTCTGAGGGTATCCCTGGGCGGGGCTGTGGGGCCCAGCCTCGGGCACCCAAGCCTGGAGATCACTCCCTTCCCCCTTCCCTTCTGCAAGAAATCCTGCCCTTGCCGCGTGTTGGGCTCTGGGCCTGTGTGGTCCCCGGATGTGCTTGCATCCGATGGGGCCACATCCCTCCCCCATGGGGGTCCCTTCCGTGCACCCCGTGCTAATGAAACTTCTGTGCCACACACAGATGAAAAGACCGTTCTGGTCTTCTGGGGTCTGTCAGCCTCATAGGGAAGGCCTTGTTGTCCGCAGTCCCCAAAACGTGGCCCGAGAGAGCACGGGTGGCCACGACATCTTTGACTAGTTGGGCCACAATAGGCAGCCACGGTCACCTGGGTCTTCAGGAGTAAGTAGGATTGTTCTAGGTCGAGGGCGCGAGGGAGGGACATCAGGCAGAAGGAACAGCGAGGGCCGAGGCTCGGAGGTATGACCTGGTGAGCCCCGTCGTGGGAGTCGCGAGCCCTTCGGTGGGTTTGAAGGAGTGGTCAAGGTGCGGCCCGTGGGGGCCCCTTGCGCCCCACGGAGGAGATCACACGGCATCCTGTGAATCACTGTTTGCCAAACGTGATTCACCATCTCCAAATACATCCTGTTATTTGCCTTCGTTTTTCTTGAAATAGACTCTCTTTTGTGTTTATACAAATTAATTTCCAAAGAAAACTTTATGTAACTACGGCCAATGAAAAACCGGTGTCACTGGGCTACACAGAAGGTGGCCGTAAAAACAAACGCCACGGGCGCAAAACATATTCCAAAGTTCTAGCTTGTTGTGGAAGGTGCCGAGCTCAAGGCTTTCCCTCTTTTCGTTAGAAAGGGAGAGAAGCAAGTGGCAGAGAGATGTCAAGACCCTGGTAGGACCCCGGAGAGATTTTTCTCTATAAAGAAATCAGGAGGTTTATAAGAGAACCAGAGAGGGCCGAAGTTTCTTGCTCCGTCTCTGTGCGTTAGCGTGCGGGTCCCCGTGCCGTCTGCGGTCAGCTCACTTCCCTGCAGGGTCAAGCCCCCCACGCTCTAGGAATCTGCCATGGAGAGCCGCGAGTTCACAGAGGTGTGCATCGGGGAACTGGCCTGATTCTGCATTGCCTTCTTCAGAAAGATCCATTTTCCTGACAGTGTGGAGGGTGGCTTGGGGGCAAGCTGCGAGACTCGAGTCCAGTGCGGATCGCGCAAGAGACTTCAAGCCCCAGGCCGCCCACGAGGGCCTGGAGCCGGGCTGGGAGCCGCAGAGAAGGGGAGGCAGGCAGGGAGTGCCTCGTGTTGGGTTTGGGGCCCGAGGGCTTCTGGGGCTGAGGAGAGCAGGTGTTGCTTGGTCCTATGGGGCGGGGGGAGGGTCCTTCAGTTACGCGAAGCAGAGACGGTCTCGAAGCGCTGACGCCATAGTAAAACTAGGGTGAGAGATGTTAGTTTCATGGCTCGCGTGTCAGGATATTCCAGCGGCAGTGATGATAGGGTTGGATTTCTGCCTCCGCCTCTCAGTCTTCTGGTTTCCCCCGGGTTGTCCCTTCTCTCAGGCTCGCCCAGTCCCTGAGGACTCCAGGCTCCCGGATTCCATCAACCGTACTATCCGCAATCTTCCTACAAAGGGAGCTTCTCTTCCCGAATCTTTTGACTCAAGTCCCGGGGCTGACTTTGTGGGCCAGCCTGGGTCACATGTCTGTCCTCGGGTCAGTGGCGGTCAGTCCCACGGGAGGGAATGAGCTGACCGGTCGGGCCTGGGCCATGTGACCACCCTTGGCATCGGCGCGCAGGAATGGAGATTAAAGGAGTGGTGGCTTTCCAAGGGAAGAGCCAGGTAGGGGACATGGATGCTGGGCAGGGATGGGACAGAGGACGCCCCCGTGGCCGTGGCCGTGGCCTGCCTGGGGCTGTGATATGAGGCAGATGAGACCAGTGGCAGAGAAAATATTTGTACGTTCTTTCCATCCTTGTTGAGCTCAGCCTAGACCCTGCACACAAGTTGTGGCCAATAAATGTCAGACAGGATAGAGCCACACCCACGACTTCAGCCCATTCCCCAAGGAATCGGCCTCTCCCAGCAGGCACCGGGCTTCGTTCACGAGGTGTGCGTGGAGCTCAGCAGGTGGCGGGCATGGTGCCAAGGCCTAGGAAGTCAGCGGTGAGCGAGAGAGGGGCAGCTCCTGCCCTCACGAAGTTCAGTTTGCAGAAGGAGCGTCCTTTCCCACCATGGTTCCAGAGACGCTCTTTCTGGGCGTGCGTCTGCCTTTTTGCCCATTTGTCCCATGGATGTGCCTTGCATCCCTTCCGCTCATGAGGGCCTCTCCTTCTCTGGCCAGCATTGGCAGAGTGCCCGCGGTGGGCAGTGGGCACGCCGGCAGCCCCCAGAGCGGCCCAGGGACCTGGCCCCCCCAGCAGGGGCTGGCAGGGAGGACCACGGATGGCGTGGAAGAATTCTCCGGTAAATGTTGGCCAGGCTGGAGCTGGGGGACCCGTGAGAACTTCAGTCCTGGGCTAACTGAGACAGCTGGTCTCCCTTTTGCTGGGCCACTCTTCTAGCAAAGGCGAGGTGGTTTTTTAGGTGTTGATCAGTTTGGTTCGGGTGTGTTTGTTTTGTGCTGTTTTATCACGAAATTTTCAAGGACACTGCCCTCCCCCCCGCCCCGGTCTCCATCTGGAACTCGTTGCTCATGGGGTCAGCTCAGCTGCGCGCTCCTCTGGGGGGCCCAGCCCCGGGCCACCCCTCCCAGCAGCCCTGGGAAGTCTGTGGAGGCAACCCTGCCTGAGTGCCACCTGCCACTGGGAAGGCGCATGGACAGGGGAGCATCTCCCCATCTGCCCTTTGTTTCTCAAGCACGACGTTTCACGATCCTTAAAATGAAGGGGCAACGTCACTTCGTAAACTCGTGCAAGCTCCGGATTGCCGGGAGACACTAGACCGGGGTTTCTGAAACATGAGCGTGGTCAGAAGCCCCTGGAGGGCTTGTTTCCACCCAGGTTGCTGGACCCCATCCCCAGAATTCCTGGTTCAGTAGGTCTGGGATAGGGCCTGAGGATTTGTGCTTCTCACACCTTCTCAGCTGCTGCCTGGGGTACGCACTTTGAGAACCGGCGTCCTAGAGCGTGACAGGTCGGAGACGTTAGAGGCAGACCCGGCCCTTCCACTCCCTAGCCCCGTGACGCTGGGCACGTCACATTCCCTCTTAGGGCCTCAGTTCCCTCATCTGTAAAGTGGGGCTGGGGTACCCCCTGGAGAAGGGGTTGCTGGGAAGACTGGAGATGACACGGGCTGCGTGGGGCGGAGACTCCGTGCTTGCTAAGCCCGGTGGCGGCCCAGCTCTCCCGCCTTCCAGACCTGGGGCCAAATCTTGCTCGTTAGCTAAGCGCTTCGGGCGAGGTATCCTTAACTGCAGGGGACCTCAGTTTCTGCATCTGTAAAATGGGGCCAATGACAACACGGGCTGCGTGTCATGGTTGGGGGGATGTGGTGCCATAAAGTTAACACAGTGCAGAACCCAGAGCCCGCATCGTACTCAATGAATGGCAGCTAATGAGTATTAACGATCACAGGAGTGATAATAAAAGGTCGCCGGCCTCCAGCGTGGGGGTTACTCAGACACGGTGCTGGCACCCGTCTGCTGACAAAGGAGCATCAGGTTAGAAACTTGAGGACGAACTTGGCTCTTTAAGGATGTGTCGGCTCTCCCAGGTTTTCAACAGAAAGGGAAAGGTTTTCAGAGAGTCCCGCCCGGGGCCCCTTGCCGGGCTCACAGTCAGTCGGGGTTCCCCAGGCCCAGATATTTCCATAAGGCGTGGGCAGGGGTGATTCCTGGCAAAGACAAAGGCGCTCGAGGGGCTCGAGCACCGAGCCCACGGCAGCCGCCAGAGCTCGGGACCTGGGCTCACTCGGTAAATGTCAGCGGTGCCCACTCGTCCCTGCGTGTGACTCAGACCGGGCTGAGGCCAGGGAAGGGGACGCGAACCAGCCCTCAAGGAACAGCATGTACGCCCCTCCGTGAGACCCGCTTCTGAGGCTGATTGGGCGGAATTTGGAGGCGTGCGCCTGCATTTCCAGAGTGCCTGTGTTCACGGACTCGAGTCACCGACGGAGCTTTTATTTTTGCATTTGTTTTATTCGTAGAAAAACCAGAAGAGAGGTTAAGTGACTCCCCAGAGGTCGCCCAGCGGTGCCGGAGCTAGCGAGGGGTCACCCGGCTCCCCGCGCCAGGTGCCAAGGGCCAAGTTTTAACAAAGGGAAACAAATGGGGCTGTGGACGTTCCAGAATGCTTTTTTTTTCCGCGCACCCAGGACACTGGAGGGAAAATGGTATTTAGTTCCCGGGACTGAGGTGGAAGCTTTGCTTGTCTCAGTTCATTTAACTCTCAGCCACTCCTCTGGAGTAAGTGGTATTATCCCCAATTTCTCCGCGGAGCCTGGGGCTCAGAGAGGGTGAGTTACTTGTCGCAGGCTGCCCAGCCGTTAAGAAGGGGCGGTCATTCCTGCTTCCTGCTGCATCCTTTGCCTACCTCCGCCCCTCCACTGCGGACGGCCAGCGTCAGGGGTCCCCCCTCCTTTCCTTGAGCGGGTCTTGCTCCTTCCCCTCTCAGAGCCTCTCAGAGCCTCTTAGAGGCTTCGCACGGGTGAGTCCATCCCTGTGCCAGGCTCCCCCTCAAGGGAGTTGACCTTAAGTCATGCAGACCTCGGCTCGAATATCCTCCCGGAAAACCCTCCCTGACTTCCACAGAGGTCATACCATTCCCAATTCTGTCTACGGCTAAGAAACGAATAGCCCCAAAATTCGTGGTGAAAACAACAGCACACGGGTTCTCCTTCTCCTTTCCTCTCGTTGGTGTGGGGCTCACGGGGGTCCGGCAGGAGGCTCGCACTGGAGGTCTGCCCTGCGGCTGCCGTCAGTTGGCTGGGCTGGCTGCTTTCCTGCTCACGTCTGCTGGTTGGTGCTGGCTGCTGGCGGGGTCCCCCACCGGGTCCACCAGATGCACGTGCTGTCTCCCTGGGGCTCCGGCTTTCTTGTGGCATGGCGGCCGCGGGCCGAGCCCCAGGAGCAGGTGCAAGCTAGCTGAGGAGGGGACGCATCACGGCCGCTGCATTGGTTCCTTGGAATCTTGAGCCCAAAGCTGCTCGCGTTGAGGGGAGTGGGACTCAGTTCCAGCCTCTTGATGGGGGAGTGTCAGAGAAATTGCCTGCATTTTTAAAAGCATGCCACCCTCCATCATCACGCACACACTCTTGGAACTGTCTTTTTCCTTTATAGCAATCATCCTATCCTTTAAGTATCAAATTCGATCTTCAACAATTAATTACTTAATTGACTAATGCCTGGATCCTTCGGTAGATACAACGAAGTTCCTTAGTGCGTGCCCGGCCCATCTCGGGTCCTCAAGAGCTACTCCTGCACGTCGTTTGCAAATAATTCTGACGATCTGCTGTTGCCAGGCCCTGGGCTAGGTTCTGGGAATGCAGGGTGAACTTGACAGAAGGCCTCCTGCGGTGAGGGAGTTTGCATCTCACAGTGTATCCGCTCCGTGGGAGGGAGGGTGCTGGGACAAAAAATAAACCCAAACCATCCCCAGTAGAGGGAAATGTGTGCTACAACGGTCATTAAAATCTTGTGCTCTGGGTGGTCACTTCGATCTCGTGGTCTGGGGACTGGAAGTGACGTTTCAGCTGGGAGCTGGTGGAAGGGAACTAGTGGTGGGGGGAGGCCCCAGGCAAAGAGCATTCTGAGTGGAGGGGACAGCCAGGGCAGCGCTTGGGGTGTGGGAGGGGCCAGGAGGCTCTGGCTGCTGGGTGAAGGAGGACAGGAGGGGGCGCGGCCCAGAGGGAGGCAGCACCTGGACCGCACAGGGCCCCGGAGCCTAGGAAAGGGGTGGGGTTTTATCTTACGCGCAGCACCGAGAAACCTCTGGACGGTCTGGGGCAGAGGTGTGGCATGGCCTCCTTATGCTTTAGGGAGACCAGGTCCCCAATGAGGAGGCTGTCACTTGGGCCCGTCCTCCGAAGGCCGGGGTGGAGGTAGAAGCAGTCCATGAGGGTCCGGCAGCTGGTGCGCTCTCACTCTCAGTAAACGGGGGTCTCTTGTCCGCACAATCCGAGCTTGAGCAAATCCCTTATCCAGGCTGGCCTCAGCTCCCCCATCCACAGAACGGGCTGGCTCTGGTCTCACACGATGCTGAGCAGAGCGCACAGGAGCAGGACTCTGGTCCCTGAACTTGAGCCTCTGGTATCCCGAAGGGCTTTACCAGTTGCTGGCGCGTCCTTTTAAGTGATCTTATTTTATTTTATTTTTTTAAGTACCAAATTTTCTTCTCTCCCAATTCAATAAATGGAATTGTTCGTCTCCCGTTGATTTGCTGGCATCCAGCAAATAAAAGATGACACATTTATGTGGACTCTAATTTGCTCAACTGACCTTTATTTGTTGATTTACGGAGCAAACGTGCATCGAGAGGCTGGGCCTCGGCGGGTCCCGGGGGCTGCAGAGATGAGTCGTACGCGACCCTCGCCTCCAGCTGGATGCCTGGGCTCTGGCTCCTGGGAGGTGTTGGCATCACCTGGGACTTTTAAAAAATGACCGATGCCCCGGCTTACCCTGGAGGGAGGTGACTCTCTCCTGAATCAAGGCTGTCACCAGAGGTGCGCGGCGGGGGGCGGGGGGGGGTGGAGGGGGACGTCTGTGCCGCAGGAAGACGAACAGGTATGTGCCGTGGCTCTTGGGGCGGGAAGGCCGGTGACATTTGCACACCAGTGACATCTCGGTGCCATCACGGGCACCGGGAGGTGCCCGGGATCAGGGCCACCCTGGACCCTGATGCTCCGGGAATCCGGAATCTGGGAGGAGCCTGGACTCAGCATGGGGGTGGAGAAGGGCAAACATGCGTGTTGGCCAGAGCGCACACCCAGCCCACGTCCGGGGTGCACTAAGTCCTTCTGCTGTAAAGCTCACCACTTGGAAGTGCTCAGTTCAGCGCTATGTTCAGTCCGGTCACCGTGTCGTGCAACCGTCACTCCCGAATCTAATGGCAGGGCGTTTTCGTCACCCCGAAAGGAAACCCCATCCCTCTCGCGGTCCCTCTTCCGGACATGTCACATAAGCCTGAGTGTTCTGCAGCAGTGGGAGCCTCAGTTTCCTCCTCGTGGGGAGGAGGCCCCCTCCCGCGGTGTGGGTGTAGGAGGAATCCTGGGGCCACGTGCAGCCTCGGCGCCCTGGAGCAGGGCGCGTGCTCGGAGAGGGGGACCCGTAAGGGAAAGGGACCCTGTAGGGTGGGGGGCGCAATCCTGGCTGAAAGACCCCCCCAACCTGTTGCATTGGGATCAAGAGCTGGTCCTGGCACCCCGTAACTCGGGCCTGGTGCGAACCTCATTGCCCTCATGGGGCTGTTGAGTGGCTCACGTGGTCTCGTGACTTGGTGCTTGGGAACAATACCAGCCCAGGGGGACCATCCTGTCAATGCGAGCGTGTTCCTATTGCTGCAGAACTCGCATAGGACATCCTACTCGTGCCCAGGACAAAGCAGCCGGTCTGACCTAACAAGTTTCTGACCCGATCCCTGAGGACTAGGACTATCGATTCCTCTTCGTCCCCAGAGACGGCTCAGAGCCTGACCCAGGCAAGGTGCGCGCTGAGTGTTCGAATAAACGCATGACCGACGGGGAGGACGATGTGAGCTCTCCAGCAGCAAGGGGGCGGGGAGGGGGGACTCCCAGTTTGGAGCCTGCCATTCACCATCTGGGACCGTGCCTCAGTCTGGGCTTCAGAAACAGGCACTGAGACAAAAGCTCAGGGACAGGTAGCTATTTGGGAGTTGATCCCAGAACACGCCGGGGAGGAGTGGAAGTGGGAGACAGGGCGAGCCAGTCATCCCACAGACAGCCGGCCGCAGGGAGCTGCGGGAAATGGTGTGGGACAGCAGTGCCGAGCGACCCGACCTGCGGGCCGAGGGAGCTGGGGTCAGATACGAGTTGATCCCAAGGGGAGCAGGGGACCCACCTTCCCAGGCAGAGATGCGGCGTTGACGGTGGCAGCCGAGCCGGTGAGCCCCAGAAGGACACCGGCTACAGGCTACGGGCTGTCACCTCATTCCCCTGGGATCGCCATGGGTGACCTTCACCGCTGGTCAGACCCGGATGGGTCTACACCTTCCGAGAGTCCACACCCCTCTTTCGCACTCCAGAAAACGCATCAGCACTCCTGTGAGTGTTCTCCTATCCCTGGGATACCTGATTCATGTATTAAAGAGCAGTAAACCGTTCACAAGCATTTACTCATTCAACGGATATGTGTGGATCTCTCGATCATGGTCAGAGACCAAGGACAGCCCCGTGGGTAGGACAGGGAGACCCATAGGGAAGGCTCACGGGGAGAATCGGGGTTCTGCTTTTCGTCGTATAGAGTGTGGGATGCATGTGGACACCTCGGGGAGGCAGGACACGGGGACTGCAGGCTAAACGGAACACCAAGAATTCCCAGACGATCGGCTGAGTGGGGGGTATCTGACCCACAGCAGGTGCCCTGCAGGAGGCGACGGGTGCTGAGCGGAGGGGTGGGGATTCTCCAGGTGAAGGCTGAGGGTGGAAATGGGGAAGAGGGGCGTGCCCCTGGCGGAAAGTACGGCAGGGGCTGGAGGCCACAGAGAGTCTGTCCGTCCCAGGATGGCAAGTGTGTGAGGGTCACGAGAGGTGAGCTAGAGGAGCAAGGGAAAGACACGGCATGCCAGAGTCCTGGACTCGAACCCCAGGCAGTGCAGAGCGTTGGAGGGTCTGCGTGGAGACCTTCCGGCTAAGCTGCCTTCAGACAGCCCTGGTTGGGGGCTAAGTGGCAGGAGACCCAAGGCAGACAGCAGGGAGAGGGTAATGGACCAGGGGAGGGAGTGGTGGTCCGGGCCAGGCGGCGCCGTGAGCAAGGGGGTCGTGCGCTAGAGAATGAAGGAGGGTAAGTACTTAGAGCTGAAACAGTCGGGTGGCTCCTGCTTAGGGACCACAGGGAGGCAGGCGGGGATATAAACCAGGATCCTCGAGGGGATCCCCAGAGGGGAGGCAGAGCTCACTGTGAGCCTGGAAGGTGGGGAGCAGTGCGACCGGCCTCGCAGAGTGGGGAGGCCGTGAGGAACGCGAGGGAGCCGGCTGCACATGGCTGGGAGCAACCAAGGGCCGCCAGTGGAAGTGTGCGTTGTCGCAGGCGTGTGTGCTGATGGCGGGTCAGAGGCAGAGTTTCCAGGGTGCTGAGAGTGACGCTGGGGAAGGTGATGGCAGGGCAGACAGCCCTTTATTCATTCAGACATTTCTGGAGCATTCCTATGTTCTAGGAGCTTGGGATACGCGGTGGAACAAAATAACGCAGAGCGTACGTCCCAGCAGGGGAGAGAGATCAGAGAGGAGGAGGCAGGTACGCCTGTGAGCTTCGCTGTGTGCTAGAGACACTGGGTGCTGGGGACCTGGGGGACTAGAGCAAGTCGGGGCCGGCCCGGGCGGCAGATGGCATGGGAGGACAGGCTCGCGGTCGGAGAGGGCGCCAAGCCCGCTGGCACCCGGGAGCCCATCCCAGGGCTGTCCTGGGAGGAGAGCAGAGCCAGGCTGGGACCCGGGCAGGGACTTGCCCCAGGTGGTGGAGCAGCAGCCAGGGGCCCAGGTGGCTGGAGTGGAGTGAAGGGAAGGGGTTAGGAAATGAAAAGTGGAAAGCAGCAGAGTGGTTCCTACGGGCGCACTGTGAGCAGGGCGCAGAGAAGGGCATGATGGGACTTGCGCCTGATAGGATCCCGCTGGCTGCTGTGTAGACCAGACCGTGGGGGCGGGGGCAGAGGCCGGGAGACCAGTCCAGGTGAGAGGTGACGGCCACTGGGAGCGGATGGCACCCGCTGGATGGTGACATGGTCCAATTGCGGGAGGGAGCCCACTGCACTTCGGAATGAGCCCGGTTCCGAGGTCTAATTAAAAGGGGCCATGAGTTCTGCATGTGCTGGATGGGGGAGAGGAACCCACAACCTGGTGCCTGCAGGTTGGCAGTGCAGAGGCCTTCGCGGCCGTCGTGGGGGCCGGGATGGGGCCACGCGGCCTGGGTCGGCTCTGCGTCTGCCCTCACAGGGTGCCGGGGCTGGCATTCCCAGAGATGCCACCATCCTGACACCCAGGCTGGGCCAGGTGGTGGAGGGACCATCCCGGGAGGCTGCTGGGGTAGAGTCGGGGTCTGTCGGAAACATGGGGACGTTTCTCTAAAGTCCGTCGGTGCTGACGAATGAACAGAGCTGTAAAGAGGCTACGTACGCTCAGATATAAGAGGCCATTCTTGGTTTCTGCTAAAAAAAAAAAAATCACAATGCAGGGCACCTGGGGGGGCTCAGTCGGTTAAGCGCCTGACTCTTGATCTCAGCTCAGGTCTTGATCTCAGGGTCGTGCGTTCAAGCCTCACATTGGACTCCGTGCTGGGCGCGGAGCCTACTAAAAAAAAAAAAGTTCACAACACAAAATTCTACCAACTTTGTCAGTCAAGAAGCAAATGAAACTAGAATCAGGGTGCCCAGAGGGAAACCATTGCAGGTGTTCGAGAGGACCATTCACTCACTCACTCACTTACTCATTCAACAAACACCTCCTGAACATTGAGTCTGGGCCCGATGCTGTGGCAGAAGCTGGGGATGTGAGCTGTGCCAGTGTTTCCAGGCAGAAGTGGAGGCCACGGGGCGGCAGGGGGGCAGGGGGCTCCGCCTTGGACAGCGTGGCCAAGGAAGGCTTTTCAGGCTGCCCGCTGCTTGAAGGAGGAGCCTTGTGCAGACTGGGGAGAGCACACCATGCAGAAGGTGCAGCACGTACAAAGGCCCTGTGGTGGGACAGCTGGGCTGGGCACAGTGATCAGGGGGGAGCCTGGGGAGGGTAGTACCAAATCACTCAGGGCCTTATAAACCATGCTTCCCATAGTACAGAGCTGATTTTTTTCCTCCCAAAGTGCCATTGAAGAGGCTTGTGCCACGGAGGTACACAAATGGATTTAGTTTTTTAGGACAGTCATTGGCGGCTGAGAGGAGAATGGGTTGGAGGAGCCAGAGGTTTGTGGGAAAGGTGAGTCAGGAAGGCACGGCAGTTGTCCAGATCAGAGAAGACAGGGGCCGTGACTGGGACAGTGGAGAGCCCGCAGGACGGGGTGGGCGAGGATAGAGAAGGAAAGGAAGGAGTCAAAGGGAGGAGGTCCGAAGATGAGTTGATGCCTGCCAGTGTGTGCCGAGAGTTTGGGGGCCCCGGGATCATCTGCAGAGCAAGGACTCTGATTTACCTGGCTGGTGCGAACTGGGCACCCCTCATGTCCCGGGCTTCGCTTCATGCAACCCAGAGATGAGTAGGAACGCTCCGGGCCCTGGCTGAGCTCACTGGTCGGGGAGGGGAAATGGGAAGTAGTCATCCAGCCAGAGGGCGATGGGTACAAAGTGCTGCAGAAGGACAGAGACTGTCAGGGATGACTGCTTGGAGGAGGTAGCAGTGAACTGTCTCAGAGAGCAGTTGGGGTTTTGAAGAGCAGTTGCAGGGAGGGATAAAAGGGTGGACGGACGAGGCGCTCCAAGGGGAAGGAATGGCCTGAGCAAAAGCGGGGAGTCAGGAAGGTCTCAGGCCTTTTGAGAACCTGGGATTCTCCTCTTCAGGAGTGTAGGATGCCAGGAAGGGTGGTGGGAGTGGAAGTGTCTCAGGGCGGGAGGCCCGAGGAGTTTGGATGCGATTCTAGAATAGCTGAAGGTTTTTGAGCAGCTGAGTTAAGCAACCTAAGTGGTGTTCGCAGACCATTAATCTTACAGAGATGGGAGGGAGGCCGGGTCCACTGCACATCTGTGTATCTATTTGGTTCCCGGCTGTGGCAGCCATCTCTTTCCAAGATGGCACCAGAAGATGTTCCCCTCACAGATCAGTTTATGGGGATTGACTTAGGCTGCCTCTCTGTCCCAGTTCTCTCTCTGAATGTGCTTAGGTGGCACAGGGGGATGGTGTCTCTTTATCCTGCGGCGTGGGCCTTCCTGCAGCTTCTCAAGACTAGTCGTGCCCTCGCAGTGGCCTCTGTGCTGCCCTTTGCCCTTTGGCCTCTGGAGAAGGAACTCAGTAGAAGTTCAGGGTGTCTTGGATCAGCCTCTCTGGGAAGCTTCCAGACCGTGTGTTCACACTGGGGGCCTCTACCAACCTCAGAGCAGAGTGGGGACCCCTAGTCCTTCTTGGTCCCTCCTTCTCCAGGAAGGGCTCCCCTCCCTGACGTGTGGAAGCTGAGATTAGGAATGGGGCTGCAGTTGGCGTGTCGGGCAGCCGGGGGCAGAGAAGCTCCTTCCCTTCTCACTCCGTCCATGCCACCAGGAGAATGACTGGGCTTAAGAGATTCTAAACTCTGTGCTGGAAATGCGAAGTTACCTTGAGGACACGGGGAGTGTTTTCATTCTTCCCGCCCCTCCTCCCCTTCAGACCCTTTCTCTCAGCTCCAGAAGTTCATGCTTCTCCAAGGTCAGATGACTCTCCTGCCCCCCGCCCCCCCACACACACACACTCTGGCAGGGGAACAGAAGGAAAGGATGAGGGGAGGGCTGCGCTCAAGACAACTTCAGGTCACGGAGCTGTTATGCACGTTTGCTCCATTGTTCAAGATGGCGCCTGCGTGGTTCACACACTCCTTCCCGGGCTCACCTTGAGCCGACTTATCCTCCCGGTGGTTCCGAATCAGGGTAAAAACAGCTACGTTTGGAAATGTGGGGGTATCCGTACTCTGTCGCCATAGTGATGGGGTGGTGTTTCCTGCTCCAGTGGTCAGGGGTCGGGGGTGACGAATGTCATGCGAGGGACGGTTTTACACCATGAAGTCCTCCCCTTTCTGCTGATAGAGACCCTGCTGAGAGTCTACTCGGCCATTAAGCCTTGTTTCGAACCAGCCAGGGTTCAAGTCCTAACCTGATGTCCCAAGGAGAGCAGATTCTTTCCATCTTTGGAAAACTCAGTGACCCACCTTGCTATCGTGAGAGACAGTTACTGTCTTTCTGGGTGATTCTCTTTCACTCTTGCATGATGCTGTTGGGCTAGTCCGCATGCATTTATAAGGCTCTTACGAAACACTTTGCCAGCCACAGAAAAGCCAACTATCTAAGACCTGCTCCAGTCCTCAGAGGGCTCGTGCTTGGCATCAGAGAAGGCCTAGTCGTCTTTGGGGACCCGCTAACTTGCAGGCCTCGGGGAGTCAGAGAATGGGTCCACTCCATCCCTGCGTCCACCCCAGGGCTCCTGCACCATGCTCTCCTGCTCACAGAACACTGAGTAAGTCTGGGTGTGTTGAGATGACCCAACGACTCCAGTCACGGCTGTTGACTCCGGATGGCTGGACTCTTGTTCTACTCGATGCTTTCGAGTGTTGTTACGTGAAATTGAACTTTTACACATAGTCTTATGAGGTCAGGCACTTTATGGGGCTCTATCTTGACAGACTTCATGTTTCTCTTGATTTTCCTTAGTCATGCTGTCTTAGATCCGGTGCCCTGGATGCAGAGCCTGAGACAAGGATTCAGGTGTGTGTTATTATGGAAGGAGTGCTTTCAGGAGGAAGTGGAAGGAAAGTGAAGGAAGCAAGACAGGAAAGGGGAAGGAATCCAGTAAGGGTATGGCTCCATCTGGAAGCCCGCTTCAGGAGAGCCCGTAGGGAGCACTGGATTGTGAGCGGGTCCAATGAGGAAGCCTTGAGGCGAGGGGGAGCTGCTGAAGCTTCCGTGTCCGTGAGTCACTGACCCCTGACAACACCAGTGACCTGCGGGGGGACCTGATAGCAGCTACTACACATCCCTCTTAGATGCCAGGAGAGCCTGGATGCTGCACAGTGTGCTCTCAAATGCTTGGCCCCGCTACAGCACCATCCATCGCTCTGAAGACCTACCACATTTCATCTTCCTGCTGGCGCGATGTCAGCTTCTCTCCCCTCTCCTTCCTCTCATTCCCTCCTTGCCCCATTTCTGCTGAACTCCTGCTCCCACCGAACCAGAGCTCGGAGCCCCGACGTGCCCTGGAGAGCCGGAAGGGCATCCCACAGAGGAGGAAGTTGGGTGACCGGGGCTGGTTTGCAGAGCCCTGCTGCTGCCCGCTGCTCCCCCTCCCAGCTGGAACCTTGCATTCCTGCAGGGTCAGAAACACACAAAGGATTTAATTCTCATCTCTGAGAACATTCAGGACCTTACAGCCAGCAAAGCAGTTTATCTCCTTACTCAACTCCAAGACGTTTTCTGCCGGCCTCTTAAAGCCCTGTGGGATTAGCCGGCTCTGCCTAGTTTCCCCCCCCCCCCCCCCAGCCTCTCCTCTTCCCCTGACGCCCAGCAGGAGTGCGAGCTCAAGCTGATGATTATAAAGTGTCACCGCCTTGGAGGCACAGCCACTGAGAAAGACGGCTAATTCCTGTCTTGCTTGTTTTTTTTTTCCTTTCTAACACACATCCCACAACTGATCCATCCTCCCCTTGGAAGGCATCCCACTAAGTGCTGGCCCTGGCAGTTCTGTCCTGGCCTGGAAAGTTTCTAGATTCTTCCCTACAAGGGTTTGAACCGGCCAAAATGGGGAGCAAAGTTTAGCAAAGACCGTGGTGGAAAGACTGGATTTTATTCTACATTTGGTAAGACACCGGTGAAGGGGGTCGAGCAGGAGTGTAATATGATCCGATTTACATTTTCCAAGGAACCTTCTGTAGGCTATTCGGAGAATGCATTGGGGGCAGGGAGGGCACAGCTAGGAGGCTCTTGTTGAGGGTGTGGGTGAAGGAGGAGGAAGGGACGGGGCAGTGCGGGGCAGAGACTAAATCAAAGGCAGAACAAAAGAGACACATTTGCTTGGATGGAGGGGCCAGCGAGGGAGGCCGGTGGGAGGGACCCCCTCGTGTCTGCATTGAGCCGCCGGGTACATAGGCGATTGGGAGGGGAGGAGGAGTTCCGTTTGGGGCACGTGAAGTCTGAGCCAGGCTGGCGACCGTCCAGGTGGAGACACTGAGTCAGGGCTGAACGTACAAATCAGCAGCTTGGGGATTCTGCTGGAGCTGACGCTCTAAATATGGGAGCTCTTGGCATCTGGCTGGCCTTTGAAGCCGGGGACTGGAGAGATCTTCTGGGGAAAGAGTACGGCTAGAGACGGGGGCCGGGGGCCGCCGCTGCAGGACCTTTGCCCCCACTACCCTCAGCGAAGAAGCTAAGGTAGGCCAGGTCAAGGCCAAGTGCAACTTGCGGACCTAAGAACACTGCATGCGCTTTTCCTCCCATTTTTCTAGATGACAGCTTCCTTTTCCTCCTTTATTCCCCAAGAGCTAGATGAAAGCTGATCCCTTCCCCGGGTCACTGCCCGCCCCCCGCCGGACGTATGGGAATGGCAGCCATAGCGGGAGCCCTACCAGTGGGCCGTGGCCACAACCAGGGTCTGAAAAGAAAGAGCAAGAAACAATATTTAACCATCAAAGATCCTTCGCATTTTGAAAATCCTGATTCCTGTATTCTCTTTTAAGAATCAGCGTCTCAAAATGCTGTTGAAAGGGAAGGCTAGGCCAGGCTCCGAGCGGGGCTCCTCGAGGAGGGTCTGGGGCTCAACCGGGTCCGCGAGGGGAGGAGCTGAGACGGCGGCCTTTGAGGGCAGAGGAGGAGGACAGGGTGCCTGGAGGACTGGAGGTCGTTTCTCTTCTCTGCTTTGCTGGGAGCTCCCTTCCTCGTGTGGCCCCCACGGAACCTGCAGCAACGCCCGCGTCTCATCCCTGCAAATTGGCATTTTCCAAATGTTTCCGATTTTGGAAAAGCCGTATTGCGTATATATTGCGGATCGAAATGAGACCAAACCCCATCAAGATCATCAAGAACCCCACTTCCTTGCCGCTCAGGTTTTGCTCCCAAGTTACTTTGGGTGGCCAACTACCTTTTGGGTTTAGAAATGATAAATCCAAAGTTGAGGTCCTTACATTTGAAAAGCAGCGTCTCTTGAGCTGGTCCCATCAATCACAGCGTACGGTGGCACTCCGTTCCGCGCTTAAAAAAAAAAAAATAGGAAAGGGGAAAAAAAAAAAGGCAGCTCAGTTCATGCCAAAGTGAAAGCTTTGCCAAAGTATATGAAGTGGAATATATATTCTATGTCACCAATGACAGCACCCCGAGGTGTGTGGGGGCTGGTGCCGGTCTGAGTCTAGGACGATTGCTGTGACAAAATATCCTAGGCTGGGGGGGCTTATTATCAACAGCAATGTAATCCTCACAGATCTGGAGGCTGGGAAGTCCAAGATCAAGGCCCAGGCAGATTTGATGTCTGATGAGGGCCCCTTTCGTAGATGTTTGCTTCTTGCCCACGCGGCAGAAGGGGAGAGATCTCTCTGAGGTCTCTTCTGTGAGGTCACTAATCCCATTCATGGGAGCCCCACCCTTGTGACCTAAACACCTCTCAGAGACCCTACTTCCTCATCCCCTTAGGGATTAGGTCTCAACATACGAATTCTGGTGGGGGGAGTGGGTTGGAGGGGCTCTCGCTTGGAATACGTGAAACTACACGCGAGCCCGCTCTCAAAGAAAACGCCAGAAATTGGTTTCAGTAGTGGCAGCCTCTGGGGAGAGGAACTGGGTCCCTGAGCTAAGCCCCGGGCCTCCTTTCCCGTCACTGACCAATTTCTGGAAGTCTCCAGAACCTTCAGGGTTATCGATCATATTTTACGGTTCAGAAGATTCCCCAGAATGGGAAGAGCTTTTGAGACGTCACTCTGTCTGTGTGAGGCGGTTCTCACCTCCAAGGCCCCATTAATGTCCCTGTCAAAGGAAGATGATGGGACGGCCGGTTATGGTGACCTGTCTGGCCAGCTGTCAGGAAAAAGAAAGAGCAGACAGCCGCGGCAAGGTTCTTGAGATGCTCCGTGTCCATTGGATTTTAGAACAATATGTCCAGGGAGCTCATGTCTGTAAGGACTTCAAGGAGGGGAGAATTTATCCTGGATGCGATATAAAAAGTTACTCCCTAATTTCTCCCTTGTGGGGAATTTTACTTCCCTTTCTCGTGACTCCTGGGGTCCAAGTTGGGCATGAAGCAAACTTTGCGCTCCCAGGTCTCCCCGGAAAATCTTTTGTAGAATAAGTCCTGCCCTCTGCCCTCAAGAGGAGGAAGTAAGGGGCTGAAGAAGGCTGGGACGATGGCCAGGGACACCGTTGTGGAGGCCACAGGTCAGAGGTCACAGCCTCCCGAGACAATGTCAAAATGTTCCTCCAGCTGGGCCTAGGGGCTCTGCCAGAAAAATCGGGTCTTTGCCAGATTTGCAATAGGTATGGTAGAAGGATGGGCATCGGCATCGGATGTCCTGGAATGCTGGGGTCTCTTGATTTTTCCTCACAGGGCCTGTCCCCACTCCTGTAAATGGGGACAGTGACATCCACTTCTCCCGATGAATCAGGAGACTTAAATCAGGTTAATAGGCACGCATGCAGTGTGGCTGAATGGGAACTTAGCAAGGGGGAGGCTGCTGCTCTTACCACTGTATTCTCATTAAGCTCCTTGAAATATTCTGAAAGAATAAAGATGTTCCTCCACGCGGTTTTCTGAAACCTGAGGCAATTGCTTGTCCGCCCGTGGACGACAAATACAGACGCTAGTGGAGGCTCAGAAACAGCCCGGCAGGCCAGTCCGTGCCAGAGGTTTGCACGGACACGCGTGAGAGTGGCCCAGGCGCGTAGGTGGCGAGTTTGTCGCCTCCTTTTTACGACGACGAAGATGTTCCAGGGTCGCGTTGCGGCCTTCAGTGCATTGTGGCGATTGGCGTCCTACCCTCGGGTTTTGGAACAAGTTAGAGGAGCCGTGCTCCCAAGTGCTTCCCGTTTATCAAGGGACAAGAGGAAAGAGGGTAGGACCATCCCTCCAGTTAGGTTCCAGTGGCCTTCGAGAAGGGCCCCTAGGGGTGGGCCTTCCCCCTGGGAGTGATGACGAAGTTCTGCAAGGCAGAGAGGTGTGTGGTCTCTTCTTCCATCAGAGAAAACAAGGCAACTGAGCGGTGCCTGTTTCCAGCTCCCAAGTTTCTGCCTCACCCTTGCCAGCCACCCGGGCCAAAGGCCACCGTTTCCTGGAAGACATGGTGGCCTGCCCCCTGCCCCTCGGGAGAGTAAATGGGCTCCTTGTTCTCAGATCTAGAATGAACTGGGCCGTGGGTGGCAAAGGCTCATTGTCTCCTGTCTTGGCAGAGAGGATTACAGATGCCTTGGGAAATAAGGCATTTGACTCTTTTTGGACCCTGTTCCAAGTAGTTCCGCCGTGGAGACTGAGTAGCGAGAGGTCATCGTGGAGGCAACTGGCTCGGAATCCTAGGTTCCCGCCGGAAGGCCATCCAGCTTAACCCCTCGCATCACTGGCCGGGCGAGGAGCACTCTGGGAGGCTGAGTCAGGTCTGCGCTGCGGGCCGTGCCCCTGGGGGAGACATCCGTCTCTGCACCAAGTGTAGGAGCCAGGGAAGGTCCTGGAGACCTTCCAGTCCCCCCACTTTCCAGCCTGGAGACTGCATTCCCCCGGGGAACATTTGGGCATCCCAGCTGGGAGAGGGGAGCTCCTGGCTTCCAGTGGGTGGAAGCCAGGAATGCGGCTAAACCCCCCACAGCCCTCGGCGGCCACGATCCAGCCCCGAGGGTCAGCGGTGCCCGGCTGAGGGACCCCGCTGCTCTAGGCTAAGGTCGGCTCTTTGGTTTGGCAGATGGGCATTTGAGGTCCAGATTGATGAAGTGCTTGCAAAAGTTTGAAGGGTTTCCAAGATGGTGCCAGAAGCCAGGTGGCCTGGCTCTGAGAGTGAGCCCGAAAGAGAAGGAAATTCCCAGGCAGGAGCTTGTTGCCAAGTCGGGACCTTCTGCCCAGTCTCACTCAGCACGCCCCGTCCCTCGGGCAGGCCAGCGTCCCAGACGTTGGCCGTGGGTAGTGTGGCCGCGGGGTCTCTCAGCCGCAGACTTGGCCCCATTTCACGGCAATGCCACACCACTGACCCCCAGGGGTGCAGCCCGCCCCAGCCTTCTGCTTTGTTATCCGCTCAAGAAGCCTCCGTCTACTCCCCAGGCCTGGTGGC
>CM052797.1:117437314-117485712 GCA_028533885.1 Nasua narica | reverse complement strand
ACTCTTGGTTTCAGCTCAGGTCATGATCGCAAGGTCAGGGGATCGAGCCCCCCGTCGTCCTCATCATCATCGTCATTGTCATCGTCGTCCTCCACGGCCCTCCCTGCTGAGTCCGCTTGAAATTCCTCTGCCTCTGCCCCTCCCCCCTCAAATAAATAAATTAATCTTAAAAAAAAATGAATGTACGAAGAAGGTGCTCTGAAAACTGCTGTTCAGAGGGACTCGAAACGACTCTTGCTGCCTTTTTGGAAAGGAAAGCAGAGAGAGCCACTCACCTCACATGGCCCCAGACCAGCACCAACCAAGAAACTCCTGCCACCATGGAAGTAACCTATGCCTATGCTCTCCGAGGGGGTGGCCATCAGCCACGTACGGCTATTGGATTTTTAATTAATTTTATTTTAATGAATTTAAATGTAAGCAGTCGCAAGTTCTATATATATTATATCAGAGTGCAGCCATGGACCATTAGCATGGGTTTTTTTTTTCCTCTTTAATACTGTGGTTTTTTTCCCCAAAGCCACTGACATTTTTTTTTTTTTTTTTTACAAAGACAACAAAGCAGTACTGATTTTTCTCAGCTGTGTCACCAGCCCTTGGTGTTTACAACCTGGACAAAAGTCATTCATGGCTTAAGCCAACAGGGACCTCTCAATAGGACTTAGGCTCTGTCTAGAGAACCAGCAAGGGGTGATTCTGGGAAGGAATCTAGAACCTAGGAAGCACCCACAAACCCTGTTGGGAGGTGATGTCATCTATCTGGTGCTTGAGAAGGCAGGCCAGGGTCTTTCCACCTGATGATGATCTGATGCCTGGGGTTCCTGCCATGGAACCCGCCCTCTGAGCCAGAGATAAGGGTTCTTAAAGGAGGTGTGCCTGGTGGGGGGCTAAGAGGAGGGGGAAGGGGAGGGGGCCAAGTGAGAGTCCAGGAGGCGGGACTCTGGAGGATTCCTTATGATTCCTTATGTCCTACCCTTGCTCCTGGCCAGCACCAGGGGGCTAGACTGTCCCACCTAGCCCCTGTCGGTCACTGCTCATGGACTCTCCAAAGTGTGGGGGAGTCAATTTCCAGGCTCCCCGCGGATCCACTCCTGCGGGCCCGAGGGCAATCTTGCAAAGAAGGTGCTCCATGTGCCCGCCCCCCAGCACAGGTGGGAAGCACCCCACCTTCTGGGCGCCCCTCCATAGTCAAGATTGAGTCGGTGGCTGCGGAAGTTGCTGTCTGAGTGCCAAATAAGCAAAAGACCCCAGGATGTGCCGGGAGAGATTAGGAGAGAGGAGGGGCTGGTGGCCCTCCTGCGTGCTTAAAACTGCCAGGCGGGGGATGGGACGGAGCTGCCTGTCCCACCTCATGGCTCAGCTGATGGTAAGTCTCTCATCGGACTGGGAACCAGAAAGAGCCTTGGAGGCTGGCCCCAAAGTGGGGGGCTGCACCTGCCTTAGAAACCAGCCCGGTCTGTTGGGCAAGTAAAGGGTGTCGACGGTTCCTAGAGACGTCAGTCCTAAATCTGCCCAAATGTCTTTGCCTCTGCGGTTGGGAACCACTGAACGCGTTCTTGTGGTGACCCCCAGGAGGAGATGTGACAGGTTACCGTGGTCGATCCTCTCCACCAGTCTTCCAGGGAAGGGACGAGGAGTTGGTACCCTTCCAGTACTCTGTCTGGAGTCACTTAGCACAAGCCCTGTGCCCCAGGCAAGGTCCAGACTCTGGTCTGTCTGTCCTCTTGCTTTTGCTATGACATCACAGTGTCATTGTTAAATAAGTCCTCGGGCTGGACAGAGCCTGAGCCCCGTGCCTAGAGCCCTCCCACCAGGGCACTGGTGTGACATTCGGAGTAAAGCACCCGTCTAAGAAATAATATAGAAGGAGTGGAATGTTTACTTGCAAAATGGAAATTTGGGGTACAATTTCAGGACGCTCTGAGATCACTCTCCTAAGCTTGTCTATCAATCTGAGGTTAAGACCCCCGCAAGTTAGGTAGGGATAGATGGACAAACTCTTTCTGTCCAAGGCCAGAGAGTAAACAGTTCAAGCTTTGCAGGCCCATTCTATCTCCGATGCAGCTACTCAGCCTGGAAGATGCAGCCAGAAACCGGCCCTGACCATATAGGAACAAATGAGTGTTCCAATAAAACTTTATTTACAAAAACAAGTGGTGGGCCAGATCTGGCCTAGGGATCAGAATATGTCGACCATGGGTCCAAGTTGAACCCCTGTTCAACATGATTACAACTGTAGACAGAGCAGATTCCACCTGGCTAGGCACTCCTGAGGCCCCAGCATGTATTAAGTGCCTTCTGGAAGGGAAGACAGCAATTCAGCATCTCTTCAGTATCAGCTAGGTACCGGGGTTCTGCTGAGCATTTAATATGTGTACTCTTGGGAGCGTGTTCCCATCCTGAGGTCGTGAGTGCCTCACAAAGATGAGCTCATTCTTCTCGGGCAGCCCACGTGGGCCCCCACGTTCGGCGTGTTATTGTGTCTTGCTTTTTGGTCTCCTGCTGTTGGTACCTGAGGCACGTGCACAGCTAAGTGTCTCGGGGAGACGGGAGTCAGTCAGCGCTTGTCTGGCGATTCCTGAGTTAGTGTCCACTCTCCGGGGGACTGGAAGTGTCCCGAGGGCGGGGTCCCCGTCTGTTTCGCCGACCCTCATATCCTGGAACGTAGTGCAGGGTCTGCAGCACGGAGCGGGCTCCCAGCAGATTCGGGTGAGTGGGTGGATTAGCGCAGGAACAAAGAGGAGTCGGGGCGGGGAGGGTGGGCTCAGGTGGTCCCCCAGGCCCTTCCCGACGCAGCACCATCCTGTCACTTCTGCACTGTTCTGAGTGGCCCAGAGCGGACCTTCTGGGCAGCAGTGCCTCTGCGGTCCTGGGTGGGAACAGAAGGCTGTGGGGACCTGGGCGCGTCCCCAGGGCAAGGGACAGGGCAAGGATGGATGGCAGTACAGAGAGGGAGGAATGCTGGTGAATAACGAGTCCTGGCCTTCAGGAGCCTCACAAAGAGGGCTGTTTGGGCAGGAACAAGGGGAGGCGTGGCCTGCAGTCGCCACCAGAAGCATAATGAATTGCACCAGGCAGTGGCCGGCTGTTCTCGGCCCGGGCCTCCGCCCAGATCTTCCCTTTGCACCAGGGAAAGCCGTGGCTGCCCCCACCATGGAGGCTGAAACCCAATTCATATTTTTCCTTTCCTAATTAGGCACGGGAATGATGGAGACAATTATTAATAATGTATTGGGCTTTTTTTTTTAATGCCCCCCTCAGGAGCCGGGCCTGAGAACGGTGTCCTTGATGACGAGCAGCCACCCTGCCATCACGCTGGGCGCTGTGCCCAGGACACCAGGCAGGAATAAATAAATCAGAGAAGCGAGTGTCCCGCGGGGCCCGGGCAACAGGCTGGGAGATGAAGGGCATGGAGCCCGTCAGGGCTTCGGCAGGGAGGGCCCCGGACATCAGCGGGGGCGGGAGGGGGGTGGAGGGGAGAGAGGCTTGGGTGCCAGCCGCCTGTGCCTCCTGCTCCTTCCCCTGCTGACCTAGACCTACCCACATAGGACCTTTCCATAGGGTGGCCCCTCTCCCCCACCCTGTAGGGCTCAGCCTCAATCTCACCTCCTCAAGGAGGCTTCCCTGATGCCTAGGGTGACACCGATGTCCCCTTTCCACACACGGCCTCGATCCCTCCATGCGGCCCAGTCTCCTTTGGTCCGAAGAGTAGCTTCGGCGCGTCTGCCCTTGCCTGCTTGTTTCTGTCTGTGTGGCGGCGGCAGGCTGGCCCTGGAGCCACCGTCTGGGTTCCCATCCCAGCCACCTGTCCCAGCAAGGTTGGGGACCTTCACGAACCGGTTCCCCTCCTGGTCCAGCGCTGCATCTGCCCCCCGGGGCATCCTCAGCCCCCTGGCCGCGCGCTCCCTTCAGACTCCGTGGGGAAAACCGGCCTGCCCCCCTCCCATGGTCCCGGGCATGGGGTGAAGGGGCATGGGGCGAAATGGCCGGCCCTGGACCGGACGCACTTGGGGTTCCCTGCCCCGCCAGACGCGCAGCCTCTCCCCCATCCTCGCTCAGCTGCTGACCTCCTGCTTCACCGAGACAACTGAAACCACTGGAAGGAAGGAAGCGGCCACTGACCCCACCCTGTCACCCCCGCCGCCGCACACACCCCTCTCATCTTTTCTACATATCGGGGACCCCCATCTGTGCACAGGGGCCCATCCCCTGTCCTGGGTCACACTCAGCACGCGCACATGCACGTGCGTGCACACACACGCTCCATCTCCCATCTTACAGTCCTTCCCTAGCCGCCACCACTCCGTCCCCCCCCAGCTGTGGCTCCCTGTCCCTGCTCCCCTTTGCAACAGAATTCCCGCCACCGAGCTGTGCGCGCTTGCTATTTCCATCTCCTCTCCGCACGTTCTCTCTTACATGGCCCCACTCAGGCTCCCTCCAGCACTCCCCCAGAGCTGTCCCTGCGCCGGTCACAGTCACAGTCACGGTCACAGTGGCCGCCATGTTGCCCCCTCCAGCGGCTCACTCTCAGCCCCATCGCGCTGGCCTGTCAGCTGCAGGGGTCACAGCTGATCGCCTCCCCTTCCGTGTCCCTCCCTGACTTGGCCGCAGGACTCCACGTCGCCTGCCCCCCTCGACCCTCACCGGCCTCTCCCCCTTGCCTCCTCTCTCCTTGGTCTTTTCAATGGAGGCACCTCAAGGCTCAGGCCCAACCCTCTTCCCTGCTCTGTCTGCGCTCCCGCACTTGATCTCAGGCCCAGGTGCCGACAGCTCCAGCCGAGGGCTTGCTTCTGAATTCAGAACCTAGATCCAGAGGCTTGCTCGCCATCTCTCGTGGGGTGTGATGGGATGGCCGGGTTTCGCTCCCCAACCGCACACCTGGCCAGCCTGCCCGGCCCCGGCCTCCCCATCGTTGATGGCAGCTCGATCCTGCCACATGCTCAGAGTCACTTGTGACTCTCTCTGACTCTCACGCACACACGTCCGCAATTCCGTGAACTTGACCTTCCAGATGTACCTGGAATCCACCCTTTTCCCCCACCTCCACGGCTGAGCCCCATCAGAGCCACCTGTCTGTCTTGGGCTATTGGCAGTGAGCCCCCAGCTTCCTACTCTCCCCGAACCTGCCGTGCACGCACACGCGCGCGCGCGCACACACACACACACACACACACACACAGTCTACTTTAAACATAAAGCAGTTGAGCCAAAGTGAAGTCAGACTACCCCCTCTCCGGACCCTCCAACGGCACCTCATTTCTCAGTGTAAAAGCCCAGAGTGTTTTCATCTCTCCTCTCTTTCCCTTGTCTGCTTCATCCCAGTCACACAGGCCTCTTTGCTGTCCCTTGGACATGCCCCGTCCCCGCTGACCTCAGGGCCTTTGCTTTGGCTCTTCCCCCAGGCTCCTGTGTGATGGACCCCCTTATCAGATCCCAGTCTTTGCTCACATGTTGTCCCTTGAAGCCACTGTGGCTGCCCTCGTTCACATATCCACTCACCCACTCTGCGCCCCTGCACCCTCAGGCCCCCAAAGCTGCTCTTTTGTGGGGTAAAAAAGGGCATGGCTGTGTCCACGAGGAAAAAAGGCCTTCCTGTTTCCATACTTCCCCGTTAACAGCAAGGAGACAGTTCTGGAAGCCCCCAGCAGTGTTTCCCCATGTGTCACTGGCCAGGGCCGTATGATGTGCCCACCTCCGGACCAGTTAGGGCAGAAAGACTGAAACAACCAGGCCGGGTTGACACCGCGGAAAGCCCACCTCCTGGGCTGGACACGCCTCCCCAAGGCCTAAGCCCTGCGGAGGGCGCGGGGACACAGAGGAACCTCTGGCCCCAGGTGGGGGGCGGAATTGGGGAAACTTATCACTGAGGGGGATTCTGTCCTGGACCCAAAGCCTGAGCCAGATTCCCACGGGCGGAGAAGGGGTGGAAGCCACGCCCTCAGCTGAAATGCACGGGCTTACCAGTTTCATTGGGGGCGTGGCTCCAGGGGAGAATTTTCTCTCTGGAAATGGGGGCTTATTTCAGAGGTTTGCATAGAGTGCCTGGGTCTGACCTTGTATTTGTGGTTGTAAAGTGCAGCCACACACCCTGGCCCCTTCGGGGTGGGGGATGAGTGAGCGGCCCACCCCTGAGCGGGCCCACAGGGGAGGGCGGAAGCCCCTGGCACGGGCCTCCCCGGGGGCGCAGGGCCCACAAATGGATGGCAGCAGGCCAGTGGGAAACAATGGGCTCTGTGTGGGGGCGGGGGGCAAGCAAGGAGGCTGCCCCACACCCCTCCTTCCGCAGTGGGGCTGGGGACACCAAGGCAGAGGCAGGGAACCTGCCATCGGCCATGCAGGAACTTCTGAGAACCTGCGTCCTTGGGGGCCCTGGGGCAGGACTTGAGGCAGGGCTGAGATGTGAGGACATGTCTGCTGCTCTACTCCCCACCTCCTCTGAGCCCCAGGCCCCTCCTTTGACCAAAGGGCCTACGAAACAGATTCTGTCACCTCATGAATGTTTGAGCCCTGAGGATGCGACAGTGTCACCAGGCCTGGGCCAGCTTCTGACCGGTTTCCCACAGTCAGGGCTGAATGGGTCCTTGGGTTGGGGAGCACCTCCATGGGCATCAGCCCCTTGAAGGAAGCTGGGCACCGCTTGGGGGGCCCTCCACACCCTGCACTCCGTGGTTGCCACCCACTGATGGGCCACGAGCCGGGCTGCCCGGAGCAAGTCGCGGAGGGTGGCTGCAGGCCCACCTCCCA
Organism: Nasua narica; assembly: GCA_028533885.1. NCBI lineage: Eukaryota > Metazoa > Chordata > Mammalia > Carnivora > Procyonidae > Nasua > Nasua narica. Next base: position 117,478,968 of record CM052797.1, on the reverse strand, counting down.
CGGGAGCGAGTGGCCGGCCCCTGGAGGCAGCCACACTCAAGGTCAAGAGCCTCCTTCCCAACGGATAAAATCATGTTAAAACGAAGGACAGGGCTCTAACTCCCTTCTAAGAACCACTGAAAAATATCTTGCAAAACTGACTTGTTTCCCTCCTGCTTGCTGTCCCCTTGATTCATCGGCGCCCCCCTCGGGGCCCTCCAGTCCTGCCAGCAGCTCCTGCATGCCGTCGGCCGGAAGTGGCAGGTCCCCAGTCGCACGTTGGCATGTGTTGCGTTGGCCATGAGTGCTGTCGTGAGTACCCTGGGTTCGGATCTCGACTATTTCCACTGGCTGTGTGGCCTCAGTTTCCCCACTTACAAAAGAGGGTATCGGTGGGCTCCGTACAGCCGTGACTGCTCATGGGCCTTGGAACCGGGGCTCCCCAGATGATGGTTGCTTCTCTTGGTGCCCTCAAGAACCCTGCCTCTGCTGTCCCACCTGATGGTCACAGAAACCCGCGAGCAATATGGGGAAGGCTGTGGTCACTGAGAGCAGCAGGGGGGACCTGCCCGACGTCACGCAGCTCCCCTGGGACACCGGGCCGCCAGCCCACGGGAATCTCGCTGGTCTGCTCAGGCTCCTTGATACCGTTCCGAAGGGCACATTCACAGTGCCCCTTCCCACAGTCGCTCCTTTTCCAGACACTTCCAAAAGGTGTGGGGGCCTCTTGACCTCTTTTTCATCTCTTTTCTAGCACTTGCCACTCCTGGAATTATATAATCGTTGGTGGATTTCCTGATAGGCTCTTGGTTTCCCCCCTTGGGAGGGACCTCACTCCCTGGACTTGCTCACTCCCCAGGTTCTCGGCACCATCTCCCCAACGTCACCCAGTTGGCTGGGCCCTGCTGGCTTCTCCCTTCCGCTGTTTGCAAACTCCCCGGCAGTAAGCTGGGGCAGCCAGAACTCCCCTCCTTCGTTCCTCGTCCTTCAGAGATCCGCACCCTTTGTTGCCTTGAGGTCCCCTGTTTTGAAAACCATCATGTGTGAGTTTGGCATATTTTGTGGATGTTTCAGGCGCATGGAGGACGGCAAATCTGGCCCTGTTACCGCATCTTAGCTGGGAGCAGAAGTCCCGAAACTAAGGGTTTTATTTGCTTAAAGATTGATTTGTTTTAAAGAGAGAGCATGAGCGAGGGGCAGGGGCAGAAGAAGAGAGAGTCTCAAGCCAACTCCACGCTGAGCGAGGAACCCGACCGGGGCTCGGTCCCACGACTGAGATCATGACCTGAGCCGAAAGCAAGGGTTGGACGCCCAACTGACTGAGCCACCCCGGTCGTCCCCCAAATAGAAGTTTAAATGATGCATTTCTTGAAAGAAAGCAGCTCCTTTGATAAAGCGGAAACGAGCCTGGGGGTGGGGGGATTCTACATGGCGCTGTCTAGCTGTCACTTTTATCATCTTTACGGACGTCAGGAGAGTTTAATGAATACAGAAGACTGAGCCTTATTGAGTTCCAGGAGAGAGGGTGTTGCGACCCCTGAGAGGTCAAGACAGCTCCTGCCTTTCTGTCAGTGTTTGCAGAATCTTGGCCCCGAGCAAGGGGGGCGGGGAGAGGGGGAGGCGGGTGCCGGAGGAGGCAGAGCTCCAGCAGCCTCCCGTCTGGGACTTCCCACCCTGCTTGCCTCAGCCTTCCCTGTCTGACCACCTGCCTCTCTCGGACATCGCCTTACCCCTTGATCCTTAGCACCGAACGGCCTCCTCCCCTCAGCCACAAGTGACCTTCACCTTGCACATTAGCAAATCCGCGCGTCTCGTCTGTTGGAGCCTGCTGGCTGCTTGAGCGAGTCGGTCACGTTCTGGCCAGCCCTGCAATGATCCGTGGGGAGCTGGTACCAGACCTGGTAAGGGCACAGGTTCTATCGAATCTATCTTTGTGCTCCCAGCTCCTGGCGTGGTGCCAGGGATGCAAGTGCTTAGCAAATGGCTGGTGGACGAAGGAACAACTGAATGAATGAATGAATGAGCACCCTGATGCTACCTTCTCAGATACGTACCATCGGTGGGCTCCCGTGCTAAGCTTTCCACACCTGCAGGGGAGTACTGGCCACACCAATAGGAAGGGAGTTCCGGCAGAGCTTGGTGTCCCAACCCTGCCCCTGCGAAAGATGTTTCTTGATCCCCAGCGTCCCTATTTGTCCTTTTTCTGAAATGACACTTCTGAGCCTTCCTCCAGCTCTCCAACAGTCCCTGATCCTTCCTAATGTACGAAGAATGACTAGAGCTAGGATAAATAAGGATGCATTCTTTGAACACAAGAGCTGTTTTCTTGGCAAAATCCAAGATTTATGCCCTGGACTAGATCCGCAAAATACCTCCCTCTTTTCCTACGCGTTAGCTTCTTGCCTTGAGTAGCTTCCCCGCGTGCGTGCGTTGAGCAGCGCGCGGCCAAATAATATCGGGGCCCCGAAGCAGAAGGACCCTCTCAAACCAGGCTCCCCGCTTTCTGTGTCTATTGTGTCTGAAAAAATAAGCAAGAAGGAAATCCCCCCCATCATTACCAATGGATGGAAAGACCATCATAAGAGGCACTCTGAGATTGTCAGATCCCAGATGAGGGTTAGAATCAACCCTTCTATTTCCAGTTGATGGGATGTCTCAACAAAGGCCCTGGCGGCATTTTTGGAGGCACAATTTCACCTTGTAGGAATAGCCAGGTCACTGTTTTCGGGAGCTCCTGGGCTCACTTACTGTGGCAACCAGAGACGGCCCCCAACCCCGTATTTCCAAGCGCTGTCTGGAGCGGGGCTGCCCCAGGCTGAGGATACACACTGGTGATGTGACCCTTAGCCTCCTGTGGGCCATTGGTGGGCAGGTGTGCAGATCCCCTTAGGACTTGGCCCAGAGCCTGGGATAGAATCAACAGAAACCGCATTACTTCCCTTTGCAATGGAAACAAGGAGGCAAGCCTTCTGGGGTTGGGACCCCATGGATCGGTTGCATTTCAGACTGTCCTTTGGTGACCACTGTAGGGAAGACAGGGCCTGAATCTAGTCGGCTAAGCCAGGGACACCCCAAAATGAACTGAGCGGGGGGGAGGGAGCCAGGTTTCTCTGGGGGAGGGGGTGCCAGGGAAAGAAAGGTTTGTGTTTGCTATTTCACCCCCCCCCCAAAAAAAACACTGAAGAAATTCATCACAGCAAAAAGGAGAATTCTCTTGAATCTCTTTTCCCTGATTTTAGAGTACATTCCTATTTTGAATTTCCTATTCTGTCTCTTCTCAGGGTTCAGGTTCCTAAAGGCCTGATCTTGCCGTGGCTGAGAAGAGCCCTGTGGCTCGGCGACAGCCCTGTCCCGGGCATCTCTCGGGAAGCATTTCTGAATCTGCTTGGTTGTGCGCTGAGCTGAGCCCCACATCTGGGGACCTCGCATTTGTTAACGGGGCTTTAGCGTCTGCTCCTTGCAAAGCCCACCATGGCTTCCCGCGTCTCCCGCCCAGCTGCACGGACGCCGCAGTCTGGTAACAATTCTGTAACCCATCACTGCTCGCCCTGCCGGTTCCTCTTTCCTTGTTCTCGGCAGGCGTGTGCAAGGGAAAAAGCACTTGGGAAAACAAGCGTGGCAGCTCCTTGTAAAGTTACTCACACACACCCCCCCCCCCAGGACCCAGCGAGCCACTCCCCGATGGTTAGCCGAGAAAAACATGAAGACATGTCTATACCACGTATGCAAATGCTTCTGGTTGCTTTAGCCACAAAAGCCAAAACCTGGGAGCAGTCTAGGAGCCCACGACAAATTATGGTTTATTCACAGATTGGAATACCACTCCGCAATAAAAAAAAAAAAAGAAGGAACTGCCGAAATTTGTGGATGATTCCCAAAAACGTTTTGCCGAACAAAGGGAGCAAAAAAATACACACTGCCTGGTTCCATTTTCTGACTTCCAAGAACACGCAAATCTAATCGATGATTTTAGAAAGCAGACCAGTGGGGGCCTGTGGGCAGGGATTGACTAGAGGGAGGCCCGGCGGGAACTTTCTGGGGTGACGGAAATATTCTATGTCACGACAGCGGTGTGGTCAGCGCATTTGTCAAAGCCGATCAGACCCCACGCTTCCGATGGGTAAGAGTCACCCTGTGGGATTTACACGCCGGTGATGATGGCAACAACAATGTCCATGATAAGAATGACGATGGAGATGAAGGGAAATCATTCATTTATTCCCCATGTGCTGTGGCGTCCCTGAAGGTGTCTCTCATTCGGTGGACACAGAGCCCGGGCCATAGTTTGGATCCCTTTACATATAGTCACAGGTCTGAAGACCTGCCCGAAGCTAGTAGGTGTCCATCTATCTGCCCATCCATCTGTCCCTCGTTCCCTCACCAGCCCCCTCTCCCTTTCCCTCCCTCCCTCTTCTCCCTTCTTCTTTCTCTCTTTCCTCCCTGCCCCCATTTCTTTTGCAATTCGGGCACTTCTTTCCAGGTGTGCCTGAACCTTTCAGAGCATCTGGGATGAGGCTGCGTGATGTCCCTGCTTTTCTCAGAAGAGCGAAGCAGGGGGAAGGACAGCTTCACCCCAGAGACTCCACGGATTGAGTAAATGACCCAATGGCTCCATGGCACCTGGGGTCAGATGCTCTTTCAGTGGCAGACTCTTCCAGATTTTGGCCACCTGTGGAAATGGAGGCAGCTGCCGGTCCTCGCCACATGGCCCAAATCCAAGAAGGGAGAGAGCCTGCCTCTTAGGAGTCAGCTTCCCACGCTGACAGCGGTGGGGGGCCTCCCTTGCTCTCCTTCCTCCTGCGCGGTGCGCCCTGGGAGCCCCGCTCCCCACCCCCACCCTGGGAGGAAGCGGATGTAATGCCTCGACTGAGAGAATGAGATGTTCTGTTATTTTTCATGGGAAATTAAACCTGACCCTGCTGTCAGTTAGCTCATGCCAGGGGAGGATGGATGGCCTGGGCCTCGGTGCTTCACCCCTGCTTGGGGCATGTGTCTGGCTGGGGGCCAGCCATGATGTCATCTGCCGCCGGGGTGGAGGTGGGGACGGCGGGACAGGTCCGAGAGCCTTCATCCTGGAGGGCGGAGGACGGATGAGGGGGAGGCCACCCCTGGTGTCACCCACAACGGTCCCCCTCTGACACAGTCAGCACCTGCCCCTCCGGGGGAGACTCAGCGCGTTACTGTGTCTTTCAGCCCCCAACTCTACCTCGTGCCCCGTGGAGGAAAGCTGGTGGTCGGGGCTGGTGATCGTCATCGCGGTATGTTGTGCTTCCCTGGTGTTTCTCACTGTGCTCGTCATCATTTGCTACAAAGCCATCAAAAGGTGAGTGCTCATAGTGCTCTGAGCGCGGAGGGGGCTCCGCCTGGGCTGGGGGCTACTCGCCCACCCCCATCATGTTTCTTCCAGCCCTAGAAGTTGTTAAGCATTTAATAAGCAAAAAGAATGTATAGTGAATGCTTGTCTGTCTGTCTATCTATCGTGACCCCACCTGGAAGTAACAGGCCCTGCCTTGGGGAGCTCACTCCAGGTGCCTCGGACTTAGGAGTCCAGAGATAATCCTTGCAGGCTGGGGGATGGAGACACTGGTGGGAGGTGCCATATTGGTTTGGCGTCGGAACTGGGTTTTGGAGTCAGATCTAAATGCAGACCCCGGTTCAAACTGGGGGACCAGGAAGAAACCATTTGATCCTCTTTGACCCTCAGTTTCCCTACCTGTAAAATGGGGGGAAAGAATGACAAACGTATACTGTCGCAAGGCATGGCGAGATGCTTCTTTCTGCAGTATGGGCAACATTGGATACTGCACGGTGCTCACCAAGTACTCCGTCGGTGTCCATTGTCGCAAGGGTTGCAGACGGAGGGGGAAGGGTGACAGAGGGAGCCAGGCTTCTCTGGGGGGAAGAGAGAGCTTGAGATGCCTCAGAGAAGATTTGCAGCGAACGTGACCCCAGCTGGCTTCTGGAGGATGAACAGGGGCGCTCCAGGGGCATCCTGCGTGACCCGAACAGCAGACTCGCTTTCACAAACACTCGCTGTCCTTTCTGTAACGACCAACTCACTCTGCCTTTCAAAAATGATCACCAGTCACCGCCCCTTGTGGAGCTGGGGTCTGCAGCTGAGTGTGGCTGTCACTGCGGCCTGAGGAGGGTTCAGCTATGTCTGGGGCCCCTAAGTCTGGTGGAATAGGCCGTGGGGTCAGCGCCCCCTCCCCCCCCGTCTATAGCATAGCAGCTCCCCCATAGGTCCCCTGACCTCCGGGCTGCCCGGCCTCCAAAAAATGTCCCCCACCCCATCCCCACATCCCGGGAGATAGAATCAAAAGACAAAAATGTTGCAAAACACCTAAGGGTCCTAGGCATTGTTCGTTATATTTCTAATAAAAGTTTTGAAAGTTCCCAAAGGCCCAAAGTTAGGGGGTCTCTATTAAGAACAATCGTAACACCTAAACTATTTCACTTTGGTCTTTTGATCCGTTGTTTTATGTGATCTCACTTGAATAATTCACAAGCAGAAAGAGTAAAACATCAAGTTAAAAGTCTGATGGTGAGACACGGAGAGGGGGGACCGGCCCCTGCAGGATGCGAGGGGGACCGGGCCCAGGCACAGCAGCTCCGGGTGGATCGGCCAAGCCCTGGGGATCTGCCTCCTGGCCAAGAGCCCCCCCGCCCCCGCTCTCAAGCTGCCAGATAATGTCCAAAACCCATGACAAATCGCAGGGGAGTAGCTGTGGCCCAACGTCTCTTCAGCAAATGGGGGGGCAGGGGGCTCCTGGCCCCCCTTACATGCCCTCAGTTCATCTCCGTCACATCTTTTCCCAATCCATTGCATTTTACACAAGGAACCAGGTTCAAAGGGGGGTGTAGGGAATTGCCCGGAATAGCACAACCAGGGAGCCATGGACTCCGAATTTGAACATGACTCCAAAGCCCAGCCCTGACTGTGGCTCCGTATCGCTAGTACTGAGCAAAGACCAAACCTCATTATTCCGGTCTGCCCTTCCTCAAGGGGGCCCGGGTACCTGGGGTGTGGCCGTGCTCCTTTGAGGATGGGAGGACGGGGGACAGAAAGGCCCCGAGGCTCCCAGACCCTGCAGTTCAGGGAGAGGCCTGGCCTTGGAAACCAAGGTGGATGCACTGGGGGACTCCCCGGGCACACAGCCAGCCTGATTCCCACGTGGTTCACGGGCGCCTACTGTGTGTCTGGCTCTGTAGGGACAGAGACAGGTAAGATCCAGGCCGTGCCGTGGGCTGCTCACCTGACCGAAGGGCGGTGGGGGGTAGATATGCGCATGACCATGACCCTGGTACAAGGCCAATGGCGATGAGGCTATGGGAGCCTTCTGGCAGCCCAGAAGTCATGGCTAACTCGGATGGGGATGATGGAGCATTTGAGCTGAGAGCCTGCTGCCCTGGGAGGAGGTTTTTGAGAAACAGAGCAGAGAGGCTTTCCAGACCAAGGCACCTGTGTGAGCAAAGCGCCCGGACACCTAGAGGCTCCTGGACCGTGAGGCTGGAGGGAGCCGCGAGCCTGATGGGGGAGGCGCGTTCCTGATGGGGGAGGCTCTTGGCGGCCCAGGCTGAGCAGCTCCCTGGGACATGGTAGGCACAGGGAGCTACTGGGGGTTTGCCAGGAAGAGCATGCAAGACCCGCTGGTAGCACTGCCAAGGAGGGGCCACTGTCCCCTCAAGGACGCCCCTCCCACTGGCCCTCCCCTCGGAGACAGGCAGCATTCTCAGGTCACTTCCCTGTCTGCCCCAAACCTCTGAAGAAACGTGCTGTCTGCTCCAACGTCAGGAGGACAAGAGGCGAGCTAACTCACATTAATAGCTGACTGTGGCCGTGCTGGGCTTGGTTTCAGCGGAGCTGGGGGGGGTCTCCCAGGAGAGCGTGTGGGGGTGCCCCCTCGCCTCCCCTCAGAGCAACCTGAGGGGCCTCCTGTCTGCCCTCTGTCCCCTTCCACAGGCTCTGAGCTCTTGGCTCCTGGATCAGTCAGTGCCCTGGAAAGACACAGAACTCAGGTCACTTGGCTCAGTGGATCCCTTCCAGGGGTGTGGGCGGGGCTCCCATCCGCAGGTGTGGGCGGGGCTTCTCCAGCGTGTGGGCTCGGTTCCTTCCCTGGGTGTGGGCGTGGCTCCCATCCAGAGGCGTGGGCGGGGCTTCCTCCAGGAGTTCGGGCTGGTCCTGGGCGGAAATGGGGCGGGTGAAGCACTCCAGGACCAGTAGTAGTGGGGGCCGTCAGCACCCCTAGGACCAGGACAAGGGGAGGAAATGGTGCCACAGGAACTAGAGAATCTGGAGAGCCCGAGACACAAGAGGGGCCGCTCAGCAGGAGAGGGGGTTGGAACAGATGGAGATGAGCCCCCAAACAGGAAAGGTGGGGGGGTTACACTGCACCCTCTCTCCACCCTCCCTCGTCTGCTGAGGGCTCCTCTCACTGGCAAACTCGAGGACCAGGAGCTCCCAGGACACGCAGTGGTAGGCGTCAGCCTCCCAGGGCACAGGGCAGGGGGAGGTTGGCGGGGATGTTGGGGGCAGACGGAGAGACCAGCCCGGTCCCTGCTCTGCCGCGGCGCCATGAACCGCACCCTCCTGTGGGCCAGCCCCGGGACAGGAGAAGAAGACTCAGCCCTCTACTCCTCCAGACCTCGTCATCCCAAAAGGGCATCCCAGCCCACAGGGACAGATAGTCAGCGACCAGAGGGGGCTCGTTCAGGGTCAAGCAGAGGCAGAAATAGAGCCAACACTCCCAGAACTCGCCTGAAAGGAGGCCTGGGTGGGAGAGGCTTAATCCCTCGGGGGAGCGAGAAGAGGACAGCCCAAGTTAGAGCTGTGTCGGAGGGCACACGGCCACTGCCGCTGCCCGGGTGACCTCTGCGGGGGGCGGTAACAGATAGCATCTTGCCAGCCAGCTGTCTTTCTGCATTTGTCTCCAGAATCACTGGAGGATTTCTTGCTCACGGCCAATTCTTTTTGGTTAATAATTCATTTGAAACATGCCTCTCCTCTCAGGAAACCAAAGCATTTCATGTCACTGTAAAACCATTAAAAGGAAAAGTCAGTGATGAACTCGGGTCTTTTTTTAACTCTCACAGCCTGGAGTCCTAGGGGAGGATTTCCGAGAGATCTTTGTGAATGGCCCCAACACGGCCTTTGGGAGCCAGATTGCTGGGAGGATGGTTCTAGAATCAGCTGGGGTGGCAAGGTGGTTCTGGAGAGGCCAGCTTGGTTCGGCATCTGGGGCGCAGGCCGCAGGGTCCACAGGCCTCGGCAGGAGCGGAAGGAGGCAGGAGCAGGTGCAGAAGCAGCACCCCGCAGTGCCCTCGCTGGCCATGACCTTGGTGGGAGGTGGGGTCGAATCACACTTCCTCCTCACAGACTCAGAGAATCAAACTGCAGCCTGTGAGTCAACAAATGCACCCAGAGCCCCAACTCTGAGCTGGGTGACGTGGTGCTAAGGTGGGGGGGTTGGGGGGGACCCCTAGGAGGGGCACCTCCCCCAGACCCAGGGCCTTGAGAGGGTTCTTGGAAGGGGAAGAGTGTTAATCAGACCGAGGGGCTCGGAAGGGAAGCTGCTCACCGCGGGACTAGCCCATGCAGTGGCCCACCCAGGTCCCCTGCCAATGACCCCAAACTGTGGGGTTCCCGGCCATGGGAGCCCACACGGCTCATATTTCAGTGGCCTCCTTGCCGGGATGAGCTTGCTGTGGGTAGCTGTTTTTTGGTTTGTTTGGTTTTTTTAAAGATTTATTTATTTATTTGAGAGAGACAGCAGGGGCAGATGGGACGGTGGAGCAGAGGGAGAGAGAGTCCCAATCCGACTTCAAGCTGAGCACGGAGCCCGAGGCGGGGTTAGATCCCAAGACCCTGAGATCACGACCTGAGCTGAAACCAAGAGTCAGATGCTTAACCAACTGCGCCTCTCAGGCTCCTTCATTCGCAGCTGCCGGGTGATGGAGCCCCGGAGCCCTTGGGTGCTCTGTACCCTCGTGCCTCCCCACAGGCCTCCTCCCCGGCCCCAGGCCTGGCTTGCACATGGCCCCAGACAGCCTGGAGTTGTGAAAGGAACGCGGGGCTGGGAGTCCAGACCTCTGAGCTCCGTTCCCACCGCCCGCAGCTCAGTGGGTGCTGCTGCTCTCCCTGGGCCCGTTTCCTTACCTGGAAAACGAGGGGCCTCTCAGTCTCTGTCCAGCTCCTGAGCCTTTGTTTCCATCCCTAGACGGCCTGAGGACTGCCACTAGGACATTTCACTGCTCAGAGGTATAAATGCTGACGGAAATGCTTGCCAAGGTCTAGGCCAGGCGGGGGGGGGGCGGCACAGGGCCTCCCGTCATGGGCACTTCGGGCACAGTTCCCGCCCCCGAGGCCCACACCTCGGTGCTGGGAGCAGACGGTGTTGATCAGAGCACCCTCGGGAGAGGAGATGCCAGAGGGACGACCCAGCGGAAATAATGGAAAGCAGACCCAAGGAAAGAAGAAGTTGGCCGGGGGCAGGACGGAGACCTCCAACAAGCGGTCGGTGGGAATCACCGAGACAAAGCGCCAGGGCGCGGGGAGGAGAGCCAAGCCGCTCAGAGCCCTGGCAGGCCAGCGGGAGGAAGGTCACAGGCACGTGGGCCCTCAGGCCACTGTCCTGGGGGGCGTTTGCACCTTCTCTGACCGCCGCCTCGTTCGTGCAGTGAGCACTTGCGCTGCAGAGAGATGACTCCCGTCCCCTCCAGGCCCCGCCGCCTTGAGTCACCCCTGCGCCCCAGGCACACGAAGAGCACCTTTCCTCCTCCTCCGGCCATCCATGCATGGCACGGACCTTCACCTTCTGTCGTCAATTTGCCATTAAGCCCCTTGAGGGCCGTCTCGCTCTGATTTACAAGGTACTGGAGGACAGGCGATAAGAGGCTGCAGATGGGCTGGGGCCGATCCCGCAGACCTTTGCTTGCAGGCGGTGGGCAAGCATGCTGCTCGTGGGAGTGAGCTCCGGTGGGAGTGAGCTCCGGTGCGCGTGCACCCGAGAGTGCCTGGGCACGCACAATGTTGCCGGGCCCTGGTGCTCCTCGGCTTGGTCCTCAAATACATATGGAGCACCTACTGTATGCTGGGGACTAGACTAGATGCCAGGGACGTAGAGATACGCAGGAGGAGCCCTCGCCCCCTCCCTAGTGGGGTACGCGGATTAAATACACACACACACACACACACACACACACACACACACACACACACACCCTGGGTGGCTCAGTCTGGTAGGTGTGTCTGCCTTCAGCTCAGGTCCCGATTCCGGGCTTTTGGGATCAAGCCCTGCGTCCCACTCCTGGCTGAGCGGGGAGTCTGCTTCTCCCCCTCCAACCCCCCCAGCTCAGTCTTTCTCTCACTCTCTCTCTCAAATAAAATAAGTATAATCTTTTTTTAAAAACAGCTGTTCTGCAAATAAATAAATAAAGTGTTTTTAAAACCTAAGTGCTACAAAGGAGGGGGGAAATCCAAGAGAACTGGAGGAGAGAAAGAGAAGAGGTTGGGAGAGGGGGTACTCCCCGCACCCCAAGAGTCGGGAGGGCTGTGCCTGCTTCCTAACGCGGCCTCATGGTTGGAAAGAAAGGTTAGGGCTTCCTACGTCCGCAACCACCTCTTTAAATTTTTATCGAGGTGATACAGGCACATGGTTTAAAATGTCGAATGTAACACAAGCCTGTTAAGAAAGATAGCAGCCCCCCAGCTTTCCCCCTCTCTCCCTGCAGCCACAGTCTTGGGAGACACAGACTGCTGGGGGTCAGCTGAGCTGCTCTTTCTTTCCGTGCTCTGAGCGATGTGCACACGACTGTGAGGATTTTCTTCCCATTTCGCACCTTATCTATTGACTTTCCAAGAAGCGAGGCTCAGCCCCCTCCCACAGCCCGCACAGAACACCGTCCCGTCCCCGTCCCCTGCCCACAGGGGCCTCCCGGGGTGGTCGTGACTAGCGGCTACCCCAGCACGACACACAGCGTGGCTCAGTCCCTTCGTGTGCAGCCATGTGCTTGCTGCCCTGGAGTCAGCGACACCTCCTCTCCCTGGGCGCTGCTACCTCAGGTGATCCATCCTGCAGTGTTGGATCCGCCTGGAGGCTCTGTCCTCTCCTCTCCTCTCCGGGGCAGAGGGGCAGACGGCAGCTCCCTGGGAACTGGCCACCACTCAGCCCGCTCCCTCTCCCGTCCTTCTTGTCTCTCTCCAGCCTGACGCCAATGGCGGAGTTGTTTCAAGATCTTTCCTGAATCATAGACCCCATACCCAATCAGCCAGCGAAGTTCATTTTCTTTTTCGCATTGACATTCTCTTTGGAGTTTTGGGAGGGGGGCCCGAGAAGGGTGGGTTCTTACTGAATGTGTGGCAAGTAGAGAAGACCTGGAAGGCCACAGAGGGGCGGAAGCGAGTTTCCAATGGGGTCTGAGCCAGGATGAGTCAGACCGTCTGAGTCACGGGAGGAAACTGGGTCCCAACTGAGGAAGAAAGCTGGCTCAGGTCCCAGAGGTTTCCAGCCCCCCTCGGTGCTCCTCGAGCTCGCAGGGAGCTTCTTCTAGCCACACGCTGCCGTTCCTCTCAAAGCTCAGCCCCCCTGTTCCTCCCTCGGGCCCCAGCTGGGGCACCACCCCCTCTCACTGGCATCGTGGCCACTCTAGATCCTTCTTCCCTTCCCCAGCCCTGGAGTTGGAGCTTTCCGATTTACGTTTCTGCTTTCTGCTCTAGGCAGCTTAATGTTGTTTACTTGTGCATGTGCCCCCGCATGTGTGTGAAAGACTTGTGCACACACATGTGCACACTTGCACACACATCAGAGCAGGGAGAGGATGTCTTGTCTCCCTCGTCTCTCCTCCCCTACGGCGTCCGGCGCATACTCACTATTCCATGACTTTCTGTGGCTTGAATGGAGGCTTGTTGACATAGACTTGCCAGATTCTACCTTCTACTTACTTATTTATTTACTTATTTTAGAGCGAGCGCAACCAGGGGGAGGGGCAGAAAGAGAGAGAGCCTTAAGCAGACTCCCCGCTGAGCACAGAGCCCTGCACGGGGGCTCGATCTCCCAACCCTGAGGTCCTGATCTGAGCTGAAATCAGGAGTTGGATGCTTAACTGACTGAGCCACCCAGGGGCCCCCAGATCCTACCTTTTAGATTAGCAAGTGCTATTGAGAATGTCAGTGAACTTAGTTTTTTTCTCTCCCTCTGGGGAAGGGAAGTAGAATCTGCTTTTTTAAAAGCCCGGCCCCTCCCCTTCACCAGTTTGGGATTCCTCCACCCTCCCTCTGAGCCCCAGAGCCCCAGTGCCTTCCGCCTTCTTGCTGTCCTCCGACTCAGCGGCCCCCTCCCCGGGCCCCGAGTGACCCGGCCTCCCTCCCCGCTGGGCCTGACACACTCGGGCAGGGCCCCCCCCCCCACCATCTGCTGCCTCCCCCTCCTCCCCGGCCCAACCCTCTACCCACCTCCCCTCCCCTACCGCACCCCCCCACCCCTGCCTCCCACACAGGCAGGATCAGAGCTGGGCAGGAGGAAGACGAGGGTGGGGGGAGGGACTGGGGACAAGAGTGGGGTCTCTTCATCCAGCCTCCTCTCGCATGAACTTCTGGGAGCGAGACATTCCCCTTCCTTGAAGGCACCTCAGATCCCGAGGGTCTTGAGACTGGAGCAGCCTCTGGGCCCAAACTTCCGGGGCCAGCGGGCCCCAAGGCAGTGATTGGGCACTTGGGACCCAGCCGTTCCCTTCTGTCACTTCCCCCCTCTGCCCCGTACGTTCCTGTAACGAACAGCATCCGGGCGCCAAATCCAGCCTCTGGGGCTGTCGAGACCACCACGTCAGACTGTGCCGTGAGTCGAGTCAAAGCTCCTGCGTCGTGCGCTCCCAGGAGGGACCACCTCCGGCCGAGGGCTGCGCGCGGGTTCTTGGCCGTGACCGCTCCGGGACCATCTTGCCTCCGGGACCTCGGCTGGATTCAGGCAGCCGAGCCTTGGGCTTTGTTGCAGGACCAAGGGCCGGCGGCCTGTCCTCTGGGGCCCACGGCCACCCTCCAGGCGGCCCGGGGCTTACTTGTCCCCCGTGGTGGCATAGCCACCGCCGCCGCCGGAGTGAGAACCAAATGCCCCGCCCTCCTGGCTGGTCCCAGGGGCGAGCTCCAGCCCGCGAGCCGCACCGATGCCCGCCCTCGGCTCGCTCAGCCAGAAGGGGTTAAACGAGGAAGCCCCGGGGAGGTGGCCCAACCCGGGGGCTCTGTCGGAGGGCGAGGACACCGGTCGGCTGCACACCTGACTCTCCTTCACGCAGGGGAGGGGGGATGTGCTGGGTTAGAAATGAGGCCGCTGCTTCCCGGGGCCAGCAGCTACCCCGGGTGGCTCGCGAAGGCTTTTTCCGGCTTCCTGACCCAGGTGTGGAGAAGCCCGCTGCGACAAGGCATCTCATCGTGGAAGGGGTGTAGGGGGCGGCGGTGTGTGGGTGCGAGTGCACGGGCTCTCCCGTGTGTGCATGTGTGTAGGCGTGGCTGGGGGTATGTATACAGGTGGGGTGCAGTGGGATCGTATGGGCCCGTTTCGGGGGTCCGTGCAGGGGAGCATGGACGCTTTCGGAAGAGGGAGGCGGAGACCTCTAAACTTCATGGAAAGCAGACCTCCCGTGGGGTGCGGGAGGCCAGGAGCGAGCTGGCAGCCCTCCATTGTCGGGCTCCTCCGAGCTGCCTTTGTCTCCAGCTCCCCCAGCAGAGCTGCCGGTGCCACCTGTCATATCACGGTCAGCAGGACCCGAGAGGGGCGCCCGGGTCCCGGGCCTCCCTGCCCAGGCCATGCGGGCGGACGCGGCTGTCAGCTCGACGCTCAGGGGCTGCTGCCGCCCGGGTCCGAGGCAAAGCCGGGAAGGGGTCTCAGGGCAGAGGACCCACTCTCCGGCAGGCACCCTGGGCATGGCTGGGGGAAAAGCTCACTCCCCTCTCTCTTGGTTTTAGGAACCAGGCCTTGTAGGGCGGCGTCTGTGGCCATCCCTTCCTGCACCCGGGTGCAGATGGCTTTCTTTGGCTTAGGGGGACCAGCCCTGGCTGGCTCACGGCGCTGCGGAGCCAGCCTGGGTCCTCGCGAGCCTCTCTGGCTTTTCCGGAGCCCCCACGGGGCACGCATTAGGTAGGAGTTTTGGGCGGACTGGAGAGCACTGGCAGCCACCGGCCCCCCCGGGATAGCTCCCCGCTGACAGCTTTCCAACGGCAGTACTGAGAGCTAACAAACACTTACGGAGCACTTACTGTATGCCAGATGCCCATCTAAGTGCTTAACCCACAGTAACATATTTCATCCTCCCAACAAGCCTATGAAATGGACACCATTCTTGTGCCCATTTTGTAGACCAGGAAACTGAGGCAGTGAGGGGTGAAGTGGCTTGCCCAAGATCACACAGCTGGAAGTAGTGGGGCCTGGGTTTACTGAGCCAGGACATCCTGGCGCTTGGGCAGCGTCCCCCCCAGAAGTGCCCTGCTAGACGAAGGACAGGGCGGGGAGGGGGCGAGGCCGAGCCATCCCCCGCTGTAGCTGAAACCCCAGATTCCCCTGGGCTTCCGTGCACCCCAGAAGGGCTCTGGGAGTGGGCGGGGCCGGCAGCCCAGAGAGTACGTTGGGACAGCGACTCCCGCCCCCCAGCCGCCCCCCTTGCCGTGCCCAGATTTGTGGCACGCTCCTGGGGCAGTGGGGGCAGGCGCTATGGCAGCCGCAGCTGCCACTTCACTGGCGGAGCCTCTGCCCAGACCCCCTTTGTCCTGTCCTGCCTGGGAAGCGGCTGGGCCCATCGAGGAGGCCCTGGGGCTGTCTCCTTGCCTCGTCCTCAGTGTCCCTCCAGACAGGCTTGCTTCCCGCCAGGCCCTCTCTGCCAGCACTTCCCTCCGAGGCTCCGGGGAAAGCAGAGGTCTCCGAGCCAGCAACCTGGCTTCAGAAATCTCACCTCTTCTCCTGGCGGGAAAAATCCTGATTTCCTACCCTCACCAGAAACAGGAGAAAACTCTGTGCCCTCCAGGTTGGGTGTTTTGCCCATTTCCATGGGAGGGCCAGACCCCTCCCTCCCTCTCTCCGTTACCCTCTCTGGAAGGCCCTTCAGCCTTACCTCCCCTGGCCCGGACCTGCTCCAGCTGACCGTTCAGACCTGGCCCAAGAGCGATCCTTTGTCAGGGAGAAAAGCAGCGTGGGTTCGGGCTCCGGGATTCTTGTCTGTCCCTACTTCCTGGAACCCTGATTCTGATGCCCCTCCCCCCTCTGTGGATTGATGACAAATGTCAAATGTAGGCAGTCCCCGCCCCACCCGACTCCCAGGCAAATTCAGAGTCGGGAGCGAAGCCCACCCAGCAAAGTCAGAGCTGCTCGAGGCCCCTGGAAAGGGGGGGTGGCCCAGGGGAGAGAGGAAGGAGGCCGAGAGGGAAGGCCCGGGGACAGAGGCCGTCATTTCCACAAGCCCAGCACAAACAAGGCAGCGGTCTGACCCCTAAGAACCTGGGGGTTCTGGAAACTATCCCTGAGCGCCTCCATAAACGGGGTTCCCGGGATGCGCTGGGTTCAAGCAAAATGAGATGGAGCTCTTGGAGGGTTCTTGGAGAACTTTTGGAACTCTCCGGGAGGAGGGTGGAAGAAGGCCTTCCCGAGCTGATGGGATCCCCCCTGTGCTGGGGGACAGCGCCTGCTGGGGATGCTGACTTACGGGGAAGGTGTCTGTACCAGGACACGGTAGGAGCAGGTGGTGGTCCAGGCCTGACGCCCACCAGCTGGGGGTCCTTGGGCAAGTCACAGTGCTCCCTAAGCCTCAGTGTCCCCATGAAATGACTCTCTTAACCCCAGGCCTAGCTCCTTCAGGAGACCCTTGCAAGAGGGGCCAAGAAAATCTGTAACCGAGAGTGCTTTGCACAAAGGGTGATGGGCCCTGGGAGGAAGTGTGGGCTTGCAGCTCACATTTCTAGAAGCCCCATGGCTGAGCCTGACGGGTTCAGTGAGCGCGCTTGGGTTTCTCTCTGGGTGCTGTGTGCTAACTCCTCAAAAGGGAGGAGGTAACAGATGTGATCTCAGGGTGTCGCCTCTGAGCGGGCCTGATAATCCCACCCATGAAACTACTGATAACCTCCCCTCAGACCCTGCCTCCCCTAAACGATCGCACACAAGACTTCGTGCCACAGGCACCCCGCTGGCCACCAGTGCCGGTCCTCCGCGGCCTGGGTTTGGGGAGGCTCTAGGGACGTTTGAGAAGGCAGACGCAACTGACCGCCAGGCGTCCGAAGATGACCAGGGATGTTCAGTTTAGACAACGCACAACGAAGGCCAGGTCAGGCTCAGCCATAGCGGTGGCGGGGACACAGGAGGTGACTGGGCGTACGACCCCGTGGGCCTCACATTCCCCCGAGGGACAGCCGGACTGCAACATGGGATTGGGCGCTGTAGCCCCCAGGCCTAGCGCTGGGGGCCAGGGCCCTCCTGAACCAGGCTGGAGAGGAGGTGGGCTTGGAGCCGGGCCAGAAAGTAGGACCGCGCCCCGGAGCCTCTGCGCGTGAGCGAGAGCCTTCTCAGAGCCTCCCTCCCGGCTCTCCTGAGCCGCGCGTGGATAGGAGAATTGGCCCTTGGGTCACACGGCCTCTGGCGTGAGCTTCAAGTGGCCCAGCACGAAGTGTTTGAGAACCACTAGCGTGCGCTCACCTAGTTTGAACATTCACCACCGCCACCTCCGCCACCATCAACACAACCACCATCGCCACAACTCCTGGCAACATCAGTGGCATCACCATTACCATCACCGCCACCAACACAGCCATAACCACCACCATTGTCACCACCTTCTTCACCATCACGGCCACCGACACAGCGGTAACCACCATTGTCACCGCCTTCTTCACCATCACGGCCACCGACACAGCCATAACCACCACCATTGTCACCGCCATCTTCACCATCACCGCCACCGACACAGCCGTAACCACCACCATTGTCACCGCCATCTTTACCATCACCGCCACCAACACAACCATAACCACCACCATTGTCACCGCCATCTTTACCATCACCGCCACCGACACAACCGTAACCACCACCATTGTCACCACCTTCTTCACCATCACGGCCACCGACACAGCCGTAACCACCACCATTGTCACCGCCATCTTTACCATCACCGCCACCGACACAGCCATAACTACCACCATTGTCACCACCTTCTTCACCATCACCGCCACTGACACAGCTGTAACCACCACCATTGTCACCACCTTCTTCACCATCACGGCCACGGACACACCCATCACCCCCCCGCCCACCATTACCTCCGCCGCCCACTCTACCACAACCGCTGCCTCCACCACCAACTCCACCCGCATTGGTATTCCCGCCACCTGAACCCCCCATCACTGCCACCAGCACCGCCTTCACCGCCATCCTCTTCATCACATTTTCCACTCTCCTCTGACCACACAGAGGCCAGGCTGCAAAATCCAACCTCTGGCACCCCCAGATATTCATCGTCACGTCTGCTTGCTCGTAATCGAAGAGATCGATCAGAGCCCGACCCCGCGTCCTACTAGGCTGACCGTACATTCTCCATTCTCATCTGTCCAGAACGGTCCTGGTTCGCGCCTGTTGTCCCTGCTTCATTACTAAAAGCTCCCGTTTCCCTCTCAACTGTGCCCTGGTGTGCGTGACACGCGATGTGACCACCTTCACTGGGACCACCTCCGGCACGGATGCTAACCCAGAACGGAGCCTGGTGGGCCCCCTGGAAGGCCGTGGTACCCCCGCCCCGGTGGCTGGTCACTCATGCCTGTCCCTGTCTCCCCTCCCAGGAAACCACTGAGAAAAGAGGAGAATGGCACCAGTGTTGCTGAGTATCCCATGACCTCGTCGCAGAGCAGCAAAGGGGTGGATGTGAACAGCGCCGTGGCCTGAGTCCGCAGCCCGGACCCGCTGGCCAGAGGGGCACGTTGGTGGCGTTGGTGACACTAGTGGACCCGAGCTGACGCCGGGCTTGTCCAGGACTTCCGAAGGAGAAACCGTCCTCTTCCCAGCCTTGCCCCCGGTCAGCTCGCGGAGCCGGGCTCCCCTGCACGCAGCCCCCGGGGGTAGCCCCGCACCCCAGGCCCCGCGCATCTCCTCCCTGTCTTGTCTTTGATTTCCCGTCTCCCAGCCGCGCCCTGACAAAGGCAGGGGAGTCTGTCTGTCTGTCTGTCCGCTGGGCCGGGAGGCATCCCACTTTGGCCGAAAGGGGATGTGGGGCCAGTCCCCCGGCCAGACCAACCTCCCCCCCGGCAAGCCCATCCGCTTCTCCATTCACCATGCGTCCCGACAGAAGCCATCGGCAGAGCCACAAGCCGTCCCCTTCCAAAGGTGCTTCCCACACAGCTGTCGGTCACCGCATCTGTGACTGTCTTCGGTCTTCAGGGCCTGCCCCTCCCTCCCCTTCGCACCCACACCCGGGGCCCCTGATTTGGGACCCTGACCCCCCGCCACAGAGGCCTGCGAGCCCAGCCGGCAGACGCCCCTCGGGACAGCAGACGGGCTCTTTTAGTGTCTGACCATCCAGGGGCCGAACAGTGCACTGAGCCCCGCCAAGGAGCCGGGAAGGACAGAGGCCCCGCCGCCTGTCCTCAGACTCATTCCCACTGCTGGTCCTCGTAGCAGCTGACGCCACCGTGTGAGCCAGGCCCTGTCGTCGCCCGGCAGAGGCTGCCATGGTGCCAGCCCCCTGGGGGCGCTCCCAGCTAGACTGGGAGGACACTCCCGACCCCGTGCTTCCCTCACGTCCCACGCGGCTGCTTAGAAGGAACTGGGCGCATTTCAGGGTTCTGCTCTCTCTGCATGGGGACTTGGCTCGCTAGACCCTGTCCACCTTCCAGACCGCCAAGCGTAGTTCTCTAGAAGGTATTCGGGCCACGGTGAGACTTGCCCATCCAGGTAAGCCTGGCGGAAAACAAGGCCCCGTTCAGGCTGAACCGTGGAGCCCTGGTGCCCGCGGAGGGGCCTGTGGTCTATTGTGTTCCGGAGGGCAGAGGGGAGAAGGTGAGTGTGCTGGGACCCTCCCCCGCACCCCTGCCCCTGGCCAGCAGGGACAGGCCGAAGACAGGCCCAGGCCCAGACCCTCCCAGAAAGGGTTCTTTCTTCTTTGCAGTTTTCCTTGGGCGTGGGGACGTGTTTTGGGTTTGGATTTGGGTTTGGCTTCCCCCTGCGGGCGTTAGCATGGCGCCCCGCCGTCGGTGGCCGTGGTCGGTGCCCCCAGCCGGCGGGCACTGGGCAGGCCTCTCCGCCCATGCCTCCCACTCCCCCCAAGGGATGCAGAGCCGGTGACAAGAGGCCAGAGGCTGCGGGAGGCGCTTTCCCTCACAGTCTACAGCCTCCTGCCAAGTCCCCGGCCTGTGCCCTGAGCAGATACCCAGACAGGACCCCCACCCCCAGCCTTTGCCACTTGGGGCTCAGAGGGCATGGGAAGGCCCCCTCTGTCAGAGGGGAGGATCCTGGCTAAGGGGCCATGGAGGGGTGGCCAGCCAGCCCCGAGAGACATCGGAGAGGCAGGATACAGGCCCGCTTTGCACAATCCCACTGGTCCTACCTTCCCCGACCCTGGCTTCAACCTGGGAGGTTTTACAACTAGCCACATCCTTCAGCCCCTGGTAAGGCCCCCCCGTGAGGAACCACCCACCATGCCCTGGGGGCCAGTGTCCCCTTCCCAGGGGGACACAGCCGGGGCTCCGGGAAAAGCTAACATCTGTGCATAAATTCCCCCCAAATCACTTTTGTGAAGTCCGTCCTCGCTCAGTTAGTGAAAACCCAGAGAAGAACCAACCCACTTCTTAAAAAAGAATCTACATGAGGAGTCAGCCCACTAAACCTCGAAGTGGCCATTTGCAAACTGTCACGCGAGACAGTGAGGGAACCTCACCGGAGTTCTGGCTTAAGCGACAAGAAAAAATAGAAAAGGAAAACAACCACCCAGCCTGGTATCTGAGCTCAGAACTTTTATTTAAGGAATGTATCTGCAGTTCATCAACCCAGACTAAGCCTCAGACTGGCCCACACTTTGAGGTCGAGAATGAAATGCCCATTTCTTCTCTGCCTTTTCTCAAATAGATATTTTTTAACTGTCTCTTAGTTGAGCCCAACTTAGAATGGCCTACGGAATCTCCCAGAGTTTTTAGGTGTTCCTTAGAAGCTTCTAAAGTAAGTTTTGGAAGACTAATAGCTGTAAAAATATAGACATATATATTATATATAGTTATATATATATATTTAAAGAGATATCTATATCTATATAAACTCATTGTACTCTCCGAATCTGTACAAAGTCTGATTTCAACGGCCCTGGTCCTGGGCGTGCTAACGCATGATTGTCGAGTCCCTGAGCTCTGCCTTCCTGACGTGTGCCCCGTGCACGCAGGAAGAGGGCTCTCGTCTCTAGAGCTCTGTCTCCGAGGACACACGTGAGGTCCCGGCCCGTCTTGTCCACCCGAGAGCAGCTCCTGTGGGATTTTGTGCGGAGACCAGCCAGGGAACAGGACTGGCAGCGCTGAGGTGGAGAGGCGGGCTGGATGCTGCTTCCAAGGAAGAAAGTACCATGCCTTTTTTATTTTCAATAAAAATGTACTTACAAAGAGACTTGTCCGTTGTCTTCCGCGGCGGGGGGTGGGGCGCGTGGGAAGGGGAGAGTGGGCTGAGTGTGGGGCTGGGCCCTTCCCTGAGGCCCTGCTGCAAACCCAGGGCTGGGCTCAGTGACTCGCTGGCCTTATGTCCATATGGTTCTAGAGGCCAGCTTCGATGGGGACTCTAGGGTACCGATCCTGTCCCTCCTCCCTCCGGGCAGCCATCTTGATCCTTGACTCAGTTGAGAAGAGGGTGACCAGCTGTCCCAGGTGGCCCACGGTGCGAGGCAGACGGGCCGGGCCGGTTACCCTAACTTGCCGAGGGCTCCTGGGAGTCATAGCGGGCCAGAAGCGGTGGGCCGCACTGGAGGGGCAATGGGCCAGGCCTGCAGCCTCCTACTGGGTCCTTCCCCGGGTCCAGACTTCAGCCCCCCGGCCCCCAGAGTTGGTGGACAGCACCCGCTGCTGCCCTGCGCCCCCAAGCAGAGGAACCCAAAGAGCGCCGGCCGGCCCCTGGCCCACCTGCTCCCCGGACGGAACGGAGCGTGAGCCGCCCGTGGGGCCTCCAGTCCCCTTCTCCAGCCACGCCACAAGCAACCCCTTCTTCCCAGCGCCTCCCATGGGCCCGAAGCAACGGAGAAAGGGTTGTCCGTTCAGCAGCAGCAACAGCAGCGTCCCCCGCGGAGGGGAGAGGAGACCGGCTGGAGGTGGGGCGTGACAGCAGGGGCACCGCAGCCATCGGGGAGGGGGTGGGGCAGTCTGAGCCCAGACAGACACCAGCCGCTGAGGCGGACCCCAACCCAGACCATTCCCCTTGGTTGGGGTGGTGCCGGCCCGTCCCCCTCCCCCGGGCTCTCCAGGCTTCAGCCTCAGCTCAGTGGCAGCAACCAGGAGGGCCCGCGGTGCCCAGAGCCGGGGCCCAGGGGTCTCCCAGCCCGGCCCATAGCCCGGGGGGAGGTTAGCTGAGGGCAGGGCTCTGGGGACAGGGCCGCAGAGGGGAGTGACGGAAGTCCTCGGAGACCCAGGAGTGCCCACCCACCCCCCAACCTGGGATCCCCTGAGATGCCATTTGCCAAAACTTGGCACGGGGTGCTGGCACACAGCGGGTGGCGGCCACCAAGGTTCCTACTGTTCCTGCTGTCATTCGGAAAAGGCAGCTATCAGGCCCTGGAGAAACTCCTCGGCCCACCGGCCGCCCTCACGGGTCCCCTCTGGGAGGAGATCTCAGATCCTGGACCTGCTCCTGTGCGGTCTGGCCAGCTGCAGCCCCAGCGGCAAGCCTGAGGCCCCCAGGGCACGAGGCCGGGAGCCGCAGGCCAGGCCCTGAGCCCTACAGGCACCCTGGGGACAGAGCAGGGCCCGCCTGCCCCGGGGCGCGGGGGCCGAAGGGAAGGGCGAGCACAGGCCCCGGGGGAGCCGCACCGACCCCTGCTGGGGGCCGCCCCCCAGCCCAACTCGGATCTCTGGGGCTTCTGGCCGCTTATTTCTGGTATCCAGTCCGGCCGCCTGCCAGCCTCCCACGTCCTCCCCCTCTGTATCCCGCTGCTGCCACCCAGGCGGTGGGATCTGCCGGTGTCCCTCCTCCTTCTCTCCCGGCACCCTGCAGGGAGAAACACCTTGAACACCGTCATCCCGTGAGGAGGGGTAGCAGCTGCACTCGGTCCCAAGCGATGGCCTCACCGGGGCCTCACTTTGGGCACACTCACTGGCCCACCTAGCTCGTGACCCGCCCCCCCGGGCCCCCCTCACCTCCCCACCACCCCTTCCCCCGCCCGGGCACCAGTGCCGACATCAGCCCCAAAGATAGTACTAGAGAAATTCCCTGACACGGGTCTGCGGCAGGCTCTCCGTCCCCGGCACCAACAAGGCCACCCGGCTGGGGCTGCGGACACCCTGCCGTCTTGTTCCTATGTGGCCGCATCTCCCCTGCTCACTCTCAGAGGCTGCCTCATGCTCGAGCCCATAGAACAAGAGCCGCACAGGCCACAGAGCCGCGGGACTTCGCCTTCTCGGCTCGGTGCCCCCAGCCCTGCACGTGTAGATCTGACCTCCTACCCTCTTCTACCGAGACTTCCGGTTGCTTTCTCCTCTGCTGTCTGAACCCTCGAGCCCCCGGAGAGCCTGTGTCCACTCCGACCCTAGGGGTTGACCATGCGGTGTCTTGGGGACTCAGAGAAACAAGATAGGGCTCTGCCACCACCACCACTGAGCGCAAACCCTGACGGTCATGCTTTCCACCTCTGTGCCTCGGACCAGCGGCCGATAGATCAGTAAGTCCTACCATGTCCATTTCCGAAGCTCTGAGTTTAACTTCGAGCTTAACCAGCTTAACTCAGCTCCCCTCACCCCAGTCCAAGCCCCCACCACCTTCTGCCTGGAGTCCAAAGAGAGTCCTGGCCTTGGGTTCCCTGCTTCCGCCCCTGCGGCCCCCACCATCGGCTCCCGCAAAAGCTGGGGGAATCTTTACAAAATGCAAGTCAGATCATACATGAGTTAAAAACCTGCCTGCGATTCCTTCTTCCACAATTGTAATAAAAGCCATACTCCTTCCCTGGCTCAAAGGCCCTTCCTGACCTGGCCCCGGCTTCTCCTGCACCCCGAACCCCCTGCCCCTTCTGTGGGTCCCCCACACCCCCTCTGGGCCACACTGGCCTTCCGGCTGTTCCTCGAGTGCCGGCTGACGTCCTTACAGTCACTTTCCCCAGGGGTCACCGTGCGGCTTTCTTGGGCCGCACTGTCTCTTTGTCTCTTCGACGGCCTCAGTTCATTTCCGTATAGAAGTTCTTAGCCCAGGGGCCGCGCTGACCCCTGCGCGCCTTTACTGCCGTCTCCTCCCATTAGAACAGAAGGCGCCAGACCAGGGCCTGCTCTGCCGTTCGGTCTTCTTCGTGGCCGAATCTCCAGCCCCTCAAACGTTGCCTGGCACAAGAAATCTTTGTAGAATTAATTGACTCAGTAATTGTGGGTTATGAATTTAACACCATAGACACAGCATAAGGAAAAAAACATAGCCCTTTATTGCACATAACTGAATCCTCAGAGCCCCCACCTCACTGGCGGTGGGGGTGGGGGAGGTAGAAAAACTCGGATTTGCAAATTGATGGCATTCGGGCCTCTTCTCGTTTAGCTAGTCTCTTCGGGAGGACTCTGTCTCCTGGACGGACGCTCAGGCTTCCGGCCAACCTGCCGGGCCTGCCCCCCTCTAGAAGGCACCCAGGCGAACCCCTGAGCCGGTGTCTGGGGCCTCTCGGGCAGAGGGAGCCGAACTCAGATGGAGTGGTCGAGGTCCTGGCGGGGGTCCGGGGGCCAGCCTGGGCTGCTTCCTGGACAGATGACCGCAAGGATGTCATGGGCCCTTCTAGTCTCCGGGGGGCGAGCAATCTGTCCCCCCATGTTCCAGAGGCAAACGTCTGGACCGCAGCAATCTCTTCTCCTGACCACGGGCCCAGCCACGGGGACTCCGGAATCTGCACCCGCGTACAGGGGGTGAGAGGGCTGGGGGGCCGGGTGCAGGCTCCTGTCCACGGCCACCGCTCCCGCCGCTGAGGCTGCTCGCAGCTTTGGACACTGCTCCCGAGGTTTGTGTGTCCCCATGTCGCCAGGTCCCCCATGCATTTCTAACCTGGGTGTTTTTACAACGCCCTTACCCCCCCAGAGAAGGTGCCGACGTGGCCCCGGCCTCTGAGCCCTGCCCTACATTTGCCTCCCTTTTACTTTCGCCAGTGATCCAGCAGGGTCCAGAAGAGGTGGGCTCTCTGCTTCCTCATCCCGTCTGACCAGAACTTTCTCTACAGCCAAACCTCCTCCTGGCCCATGTCTTCCACGGAGCCAGGTGGGGCAGTGTGGTTTCCTGGAGGAGAAGAAAGAGCATATCCATTAATTATTTTCAAAATATGATCCCCCTTACAAACATGAGGATGTGTTCCTACCACGGGAAGTCCAGAGGATGACAGAACCTGCTGTGGGAGGATTTCCTCATCGCTCATTCAAGCCGAGAAGCGACGAGGGAGCCTTGAGTCACCACGCAAAGCCCAGCAGCGCAGGGACGCCCGCGCTCAGAACTGGAGGCGAACTCCCATTGCAAGCTGTGATTTCCTTTCAGCAAAACAGCAGCTGTCGCGTGGCCTTAGAGTTGGAAGGCTACGAGGCTGCGAGAACGTCGGGCACTGAGCACAGAGCCCGGCAGGAATAGGAGCAGCGAGAACTCCTTAAAGGTTAGCTGCCATCCTGGCTGGCTCTGCGCTAGGTCCCCGACACACGTCACCTCGCCTGCTCTCGGCAAACGGGCTGCAAGGGAGGAATTACCGTCTCCGTTTGGCTTTTGGTGAAACTGAGGCTTAGCAAGATCAAGTGACGTGCCCAAGGTCAGAGTCTCCAACTGACCTGGCCGCCGAGCCTATCCTGGGTCCCTGTCCTTGACCACCCCCCGCCCAGCCCCCAGCCCTGCGGTGAGCGGCAGGCTCTGGCCGCACCCCGCTGTCTGGAACGCCCGATCCCCCTCCGCAGAGCACCCCCACCCCCACACCCCCCGGCTAGCGGCGTGATTGTCCTCACCTGATGTGTTTCTGTCCTTCACGCTTGATTACTTGCTGGTTCCTTTCTTTTCCAAGTGGCCACTTGAAGGAGCGGAAATCAGGGCGTCTGCCAGGCAGCCCCAGGAGGCCCCCTCTCCACCGGCCTGCTGGTGGGGGCCTGTCTGGGCTGCATAATTAAAAAGCCAGCTCTTGGTTCAGCCAAATCCGTGGCTTCTGCCAATGTCCTGCGCGCCCTGCCACCAAGAGCTGGAACCAGGGGCTCACCTGAGACCATCTGCTGAGCTCTGATTCTCGGGGGGGGGGGCAGAAACCAGGGGGCGGCGGGCGGGGGAGCCCAGCCCTGACCCAGAATAAGGTCAAGTAGATGCACGGGTGCATGGAAGGGCAGGAGCCCCAGCCGGGGGCCATGCAGATGGGAGCAAAGGAATGATGTTGGGTCGGGGGGAGGGCAAGGTCACTCGGGGCTGAGAGAAAAGCCCCAAGTCCTCCTTCACCACTGGCTGGCGGATGGAGCCTGTAACACGGGAGGTCAGTCTTAACCGGGAGGCAAACTCACACCCGCCCGGCAGCTGAATGTGGGAAGCCAGCAAGGCCTTGCCAATGAACGTAGTGGCAAAGGGATTTTGCTGAAAGGATTTTGGGGTCTTCCTGCTTGGGAGGCAGAGGTCAGTAGTGGGACCTGTGTGCGTCATCAGAGAGATGTCAACCCAAAAGGAGAAATGAAAAGTTGAAGCTCATCCAATGAAACATGCTGTGGGCCAAGGTCAACCAGTAGTCCACCAGGTGGTGACTTCGGATCCAGTTTTCTACCTCGTCCGTCAGGTGGGTAGCGAGGGAATCTACCTGTCATTAATTCTCCAATTACGTATTAGAAGGGACCAGGATTTTTGGAGGCAGACGGATCTGGATTCAAATTTTGAATCCAGATGGAGGATGGAGTGATTTTTTGCAAGTATTGTCTCTCTGTGCCTAAGTTTTCTCATCTGTGATACGGGGCTGATAATGGAAGTGCCTTCCTCACATCACTCTGTGACAATGACATGAGATGCGGGATCCGCAGCCCTCCTATGTGGCAGCAAGGGTTACAATTAACTGGGGACAAGTGTCGGTAGGGCTGAGCCAACTCCCAGCAGGCCCCAATCTAAGGGTTCATCACCATACTCCTCAATTCATAATTTTTATTCTTTTCCATAAAACTATCATATTAAGTGGAAAACTAAATGCAATTTAATGTGTGAGCTATGATTTTCTTGTCCCAAATATATGAATTCCCCAAAGCAAAGGGGAGAATGCCTTGTCAGAAAAAGTTGATGCTGGCTTGATGGAGATTTATGATAAATGATCAATAAACAGAAACATCAAGATGCAGCTGCTCCCAAGAAAGCCCTGGCTTCTCTACCCCACACGCTTGGCACATGTTAGCCCAAAGAGCCCAGAAAAAGCGAAGAGACCTTAACCTTTACTGAGGGGAGCTTTGACATGAAGTCAGACGCCGTCTGATCCTAATGCTATTACAGCCAGCCGCATGACCTTGGCTTGGAGAAGTCGTATAACCTCTGGGCCTCAGTGACCCCATCTGCAAAATGGGAATCACAGTGCGGCGGGTGCTAAGAGGAGAAAAAGGTAACCTATGTAAAGTGCTCAGGGCTTAGGAGACGCTCAATCCACGATGGCTCTCGGGGTTTCTCTCGAACCCTATTCAAGAGGCTTCCTGCGTGTCGCTCCTGTCAGTGGAATGAACTGGCCAGTCTTTCACGAATAAGCCCGCAGCCGTCTCCCGAAGGGATCAGCTAGCATGGAAACGTGGTCTGGTACCAGCCCACTGAGCTCTGACCTCTCTCATTCCCATCACAACACTCCACCTGCCCGATACACGCGTTTGCAAATCAATTCTACTAAAGCAGTAATATGAGATGATCTGCCTTGTCCAGTTATCACCGGAGGCCCTTCAGCCCCAGCTCGGGAAAGAACCTCGGTGGCTGACCCGTCTTCTCTGACCCGATCCAGTCCTTACTTGGCCCGCGGTAGCTGGAAATGGACCAGTTGCTGCGACCACTTGACCTCAGATGAGACCCTCCAGGAAGAGATTTGCTGAAAACATCCCGACGACAGGCAGAAGGACAGGCTTGCAGAGAGAGGGTTCCTGCACAGTGGAGACCGGCCATTCTTGGCTACTGATCACGTGTGCCTCTCACAGCCTTGTAGGTCTTGCTTCTGAGGGACAAGCTGGAGGAAAAACCAGGTGAGTCCACAGCTGCGGGCCGTCCCCTCGAGTGGTCTTCCTGGCGGTCTGCAGATTGTGGTAGCCTCCAAAGTCCTCCACCCACGCGGGCTTTCCATCACCCGGGGGGACGGGTAGGTAGCTCCATTTACAGATAAGGAAAAACAGGGGTCCACAGGGGCTTAGTAACTTGTCCGAGGTCACCCAGCTAGTAAGAGGCATGCCCGTTGCCCAATCACGGAATCTACACATTTGCAGATTTGGGCTCAGCCTCCCCTTGGACATCTCGGAATGTTCCGTTCACATTCTGAAGTCAGTAGGATTCCACAGGGGAGGGAATATGGAGTCTGCGCCTTGGCCCTTCTCCAAGCCAGTGATCCGTACGGGCCTACTCTGGATCAGGTAAAATTTGTTGGCATCTCTGTGCCCTCTGCTGCCATCAGGCTGCCACGCGGGGCTGGGCTGCGTGGGCCGTAGTCGAGAGCACGGTCGTTGGGGTTAGGCAGCCTGGGGTGAAGTTCCGGCTCCGCCGCTTACTAACCGGGTGACCTTGGGCCGGTAGCTTTAGCTCCCAGGCTTTAACACGTGGAGAAGAACAGAAGTCACCACTTTTACTGCTTACGATGCTCCAGGCACTGCTCTTTCCTCATCCTTTTATCACCTCAACAACCCTATGAAGTCGGACGTGTCATTGCCCCCACCGAACCGATGAAGTATTAGTAGAGAAATTTCAAAAGCCCTGAGCTGGCAGGAAGCTACGGCCACGCAAGGGTTCGACGCGGTTTCTCTCCGTGGCCGTGAACCAGGCCAGGGGTCGGCCGACTTTCTCCGTCAAGGGCCAGATGGTCAATATTTTGGGGTTTTAGGGCCACGCTTCTCTGTCTCAGCTCTTTCACTCCTCCTGTGTAGCACAAACGCATCACAGACCATATGGACATGGTGGGCGTGGCCAGTTCTGAGAAAACCTTACAAAAACAGGGGGGCTGACCCCTGACCGAGCCGAACGGCTTCTCCTCTGACTCATTAGGGCCAATCCTGCTCAACTGCCATCTGTCCCCTCTTGTCCTAACTCCTAAGAGCCTGAGTCTGCCTCGCTGGGGGGTGGGGGAGGGTGGCGGACACGAGGCTAGAAGAAGAGGACCACCCTGGGGGATGGGCCCGAGAAGAAGCATACTGGGCTGGATAAAACAGGGTCGCAGCAAGGACAGTATTTGGGTCCGCTTGGCAGGACGGCGGGTCACAGTTCTCAGGGGCAAGGAGGGAGACCTGCCTGGGGGCGGCCAAGACCCCAGATGGTGACTGGGGTAAAGGAAGCATTCTGGGGCCCAGTCAAGAGGGCTGAGTGGAGGGCTCCTCCCCAGCCTTTTGGGGGGAATGCAAATATAGAGAAACTGAGGCAGCAGTCCATTGAAAGAGCTGGGGTCGGAGAAGAGACTGTGGAGGACTGCGGACCTTGTCCACCGGTAGGACGGGCTGCCTGCAGCAGAGCGGACTCGGGACCAACGAAGAGCGGCGTCAGTCAGACCCCCACACGGAAGGAAGCCGAGGCCTCCTCCCCTGGCCCGTTTCCATTACCCGCTCCACGAATCGCTGCTCGAAAACAAACCGTCACAGTTCAGCCCTTGCGGAGGCCACCGGGGAGCTCGAGGAGGACCTGTTGGCTTAATCAAATCCATTCGGTTCAAGAGACATTAATTAAACCAGTGGTAAGTGCCAGACCCTGGGGATACAGAGACAGGACACAACCTCTAAGCCGTCACAGTTTACAAGTGAGATAAATACACAACTTTTACAGAAGTCAGAACGCTGACGGAGGCATAACCGAGGACAACGGGGAGCCTTCTAGCCGGGGGGAGGCCTTTCGGAAGAGCTCCTTTGTAAAACAGGAAGAACGATCACTTCTATGTTCTTCATCCCTGCAAGTTCTCACAGGGATGACGCTCCGACACCCTTTCTAGAACTCCCGTGCAACACTTAAACACTTGAGGACTTGTTTCCCCCTGAGAAGCATGAAGGTATCTGACTTCCCAGCAGAAAAGAGAGGCCTCTTCATAATAACTGACATAAAAAAGAAACAAAGAAAGAACATCGCCTCATGCCCTCAAGGTCCTTCCTGGAGAACAGACTTCAAACTAATTGTGTATCTCTCTTACCAGATGACCTGAAAGAAAGCCTTTTCCTCTCAATAACTGTACTCTAGTTTTAAGGGAAGTTAGAAGTTTTAAAAGTTTACAAGCCACGTATAAACTGATTTTTAAAAAACCCCAGGCTCACAAAGATAATAAAAAAGTGCATTTAATAGCATGTCAATATACAGCTTAAATGTATAGTAAGTCTTCTTGTAGTCAGTGCATTACAGGGATAGAGAAGAGAAGTATCATTTGTAAATGCACAGTCAAATGCTAAGTAGAAGTGCTGATAAATCTTGGTGCTCTTACACTATTAAAATCCCGTTTTATGAAACATAACTCCAGGTGCAGTGCTCTGTGCCAGCGTGGGGGGTCGTCTGGTCCAGTACGCAATCTACAGTTTTAAATTGAATTGTATACAAGTGTTAACAAAAGAATAAAATTTATTATTCACAAAACTAAAGTGGTTCTCATAAAGCTTACAAGAAAGTACAGCCTAGAACTAATGAGTTGAAAAATTAGTTTTAAAAATAATAAAACTTACTGGACAGTTTTGGAAAATGATATTATAAAACAAAGAAAAAAACAATTGGCACAGTTTAACCACCTAATTTCTAAGTGCACTTTGTAATGGTCCTTGCAAGCTGCCACTTTTCCCAGGATAATGACAAAAAGCTTCAGTCAAGTGTCACTGGCTTATGGTGACGGGTTTTGTTTTTTTTTTTATTGCATTGCCAAGAGTGGATTTTAAGAAAAAACACTACAAAGGTTTCAAAAACCCTATTTATTCTCTATCATCAAAAATAGCAACGGGGACTTATACAACTTTTCTGTGAGTACCCACCAGTCTATTGTTTTTGTTTTTTTTTTCTTAAAAAAAATAGAAGTTAGTTAAAGAAAAATGATTTGGTTTCTTAAAAAATAATGTAAGGAAACACTTAATCAGATAGCCCAAGGAGTCATCAGAAAGATGTGTAGCAAGAAAGCTTCATTTTTTGGCCCTCTCCGGCCTTTGCACGTCTTTTTTTTTTTTTTTTTTTTTACTAAACTAGAAAGAGAATGTACAGTACCAATATGTTCCCCAACCTGCTTGGATCAAATTGTTTAGTTTTGAAACCCATTATTGCTAAACCAGAGTGTTGACACTGAGAGCCGAGGAGTCCGTTCATAGAGGATAAAATTGAGAGGCCGCATCCGAGGACTGGATCTCCACCTGGGCCATTTTGAACTGGGTACACTGGAGCCACTTGCGGAGGGCCAGCAGGCCCGCGCTGCTCGGGGCCGAGCCGGGCAGCGTCCTTAGGCTGTGGTGGTTCACGTTGTTCTGGATGGCCTGCAGGCGAAGCTGGAGTCCGGCCGACAAGTGCTGTTGAGCAAGGGCGAGACAGCCAGTTTAGTTTCCCTCCACCCAGGGGAGCGCCAGCCCGGGCTTCTCCTGCCTGTGCAACTCTCCCCAGGGGGCTCAAGGGCGTCGGGCCTCAACACAGAGGCCAGCGCTCACGTCTGGCGGTGGGCAGGGCGGGGGACGCGGGCCAGGCACGGGGACTCTAGAGTCGCTCTGGCCCAGATCCAGCCAAGTGATGCCAGGAACCGAGTCAGGAACCGAGCCTCGCTCACATCCTCATCCAAGTCATGCCATTCCCAGCCCGACTCGCCGCAGGGGGGACGTAAAGCGACAAGCTGGGTAGGGGCGGGGACACGCACGGGTCCCCCAGGAGCCGGTCAGCACGCGGGCTCTGCCGCCAGCTCCCTGGGTCCGGATCGAGCTCCTCCGTGGACAACTCTGGGAACAAGGGTTTTCCGTCTGTGTTTGGCTTTTCTCCTGGGCAAACTGGGGATAGTAACACCTCATGGGATTTTCCTTTAAGGGTGAGTTAATGGGGGGTTTAGGACGGAAGTGGGCACATAATAGTTGTTTCTTACATTTTAATCATGATAATAGTCTCTCTGCTCTCACGGTACTGCCCATGAAGAAGCTAGGTTGTAAACTCTGTTGGCGGCGGATTTCGATTTCCTAAAGCGGGGGGAGGGGGGACAATCTGGAACAAGCCACCGTTTTCACAGGATAAGGTTTTCAGCAGTGCGGGTGCCCCCACCTGTGGCCACAAAGGGCACCAACACCATGATCCCCTCAAAGCCCGAAAGTTCCTGTTGGTGGCTGCACTTCTCTCTTCACGTCTGGGGACCTTGAGGTCAGCCTCCTTCTATCCACTGACATCCCTCCCCCACGCTGAGAAGAAAACCAGCAAGAAGGTTTCCCTCTCTGCACCCTGCTTGCCCTGTGCTCCCAGTGCCGTAGCCAGAGCCCAGTTCTGGGTGGAGCAGGGGGCTAGCTCTGCCATCACTGCGTCAGGCCCCAGGGAGGGGCTAGTCATGGAGGACGTCCGGCCCAACAACGATGGTGTGTCACTCAATGTGGGGCCTGGCAGTGGGAAAGACACTTGGATAGGGTCTTTCCCTTCCTGGCTGTGGGGCCCCGGCCAAGCGGCTCTTCTTTCTGATCCCATGTTGCCTCCTAGGTAGAACAAGGGGGCTGGTCCCTTCCCTTCTGGCTCAGTTTGGTCATTCATTCAATGTTAGCGTTTCTTAATAGAATCCTTCCTGTCACAGAAAGTCCATTTTATTTTTTCTTTAAAGTTATTTATCTGAAGTCATCTCTACCCCCAGCATGGGGCTTGAACTCACAACCCTGAGATCGAGTCACATAGTCTATCGACCGAGACAGCCGCGCGCCCCACAGAAAGTCTATTTCAGTGGCCAGGAAAGAGCACTGAACGTGCCTGGGCTCCGATGCCAGGGGTTCCTCAGAAGGTGGGGCAGGCCTGTACTCTAGTCAGGAACCGAGCCTCGCTCAGACTCGATCCCCCCCCTCCACTCACACCCTCATCCACAGCGAATAGTATGACCATGGCTCTTGCTGTAGCCTCGGCCTGCATGCCCCTTCCCAGGCCCGCGGAGCCCCCGCCGTGTCAGGCCCCTGAGGCCAGGAGCAGGGTGAATTCAGCTTTCTCCACATCACATGGAGCGTCAGGGAGCCCTGTCCATGGTGTGACCTTGGCTGCAGGGATCTGAGCTTCCGGTCCACCCAGGGAGGACTTACCTTGATATTTGACTGAATCATTGGCAACCACATAGGTATCAGCTGTGTGGAGAAATACAGAAACCGTGTTATTCGAGTTTTCCATCCCCGCCCCCAGAAGCTTTGGCTACCTCTCGGGAAGGCTGGGCACACAGAACTCCTGCAACATCACCAAAGGGACGGGCCCCTGTGGCGGACTTATCCATGATTGGAAAAACATCTTTCTGAGGCCAGACCCTGCTGAGCCGGTGACACTGGGAGGCTAATGAGTGCCCCCCGCGAGTGCCCGGAACACACTCTAGAGTGAATGACTGATTGTCTCTCGAAAGCTACCACACACGGGAAACGAAATGTGTATTTATTTAATTAAATCCTCACTTTCTTGAAATAGAATTTCCTCCACGGGGATCTCTAAAATTGAGTCCCCAGAGTAGGACTAGGACGGCGACTCTATTTGCCCGTAGTTGTTAAGGAAATCTCGCTGGGAGGTTGCTGAAAGGCTTCAGTGGTAGAAAAAAGCACGCTCCAAGGCCGCCTGGCTGAGACCTGGAAGGTGGGGCATAGCAAGAGGGCCTTGGGCCAGAGGTGCGGGCAGCGCAGCCGCAGGCAGGCGAGCAGAGGGTCCCCACTCCCACAGGGAGCAAGGTGCTCAGGCTGCAGGCATGTGGGGGGCTCGCCCTTCTCCTGCCCCTCTGGCCACCGGAGTCCCTTCGCTGTGCCCTTCCTCGGAGGTCACAGGGTGTCCGGCCCAAGTGCCTCCGGCAGCAGCTCTCCTCTCCCTGCTCTGGTGTCTCAGCCGTGGTTCCACCCTCTGGACCGTCAGGCCTGGGAAATCCAGAAGTCCCAGACAGAGCCGTGTTTCCCAGAGGGTGTTCCACAGCTCTCTAGTTTGTGGGTTTAAATGGGGCGGGGGGGGGGGGGCGTGCGCTGGTCCAGTAAGTTTGGAAATGCTAGGTTCCTTGTCACAGCACTGCTGAGATCTCTAACACCACATCTGCGTCCTATCTCTTCGCTCTGCCTTCCTTCCGACCCTCTCCTCCTGTTCAACAGGGGAGTTCGGCTGTCATGGGCTCCACGGTGCCCCCCAAAACAGACACTGCAGTCCCTCCCCACGCTGCTGCACAACGTGACCTTACTTGGAAGAGGGATGAATGCAGATGAAATGAGTTAAGATGAGGTCATTCTACAGTAGGGTGGGCCCCTCATCCAACATGACCAAAGCTCTTGGAGAAAGGAGAAAACCTGGACGCATGTCCGCCCACAGGGAGAGCCGCATGCAAAGGTGAAGGCAGAGGTCTACCAGCCAGAGAACACCACAGATTGCCAACCAATCCCCCAAAGTGAGGCGGGCGGAGGAAGGAACAGATTTTCCCTCACAACCCTCAGAAGGAACAACTCGGCTGACCCCTTAAGCTCGGACTTCTGGCTTCCAGAACGGTGGGGTAAGAAGTTTCTGTGTTTCGGCCGCCTAGGCCGTGGTCGCGTCCCAGCAGCCCTAGCCACAAATACAAGGACACGCTCCAGGAAGTGAGGTGGCGGTGTGCAAGGGGGAGGAGGTGGGAGGGATTCAGGTGAGGGTGAAGCCTGAGGTTCTCAGGAGGCGGTCACGAGAAACAAGTTTAGCCAAGCAGAGGGGCAGCCCTTCACCATCCACCCATGATGACCTGGGATTGTTTCCAAATCCAGTGTAACTTCTGAAGAGGGGAGCCCCGTTCACTGGGAGCGGAACTGGGCTCCAGAAAGATCGTCATGGCAGCAATCTGCAGACGAGGGTGAGGAAGGGCATGGAGAATGGAGGCCGGGGGAACCGGGGGGCCGCTGCCACGATGGGCCAGGGAAGACCAGGGGCGGCTTTGGAGAGGGAGAACGGTGGTGCCTACAGACACAATCTGAGAGGGTCTGACCACCCATCTCCTCTCTGGAGCGAGGAAAAGGTCAGAGCTGAAGCTGAGGTTTCCATCCTGGGCAAACTGGAGGAGCTGTGCCCTGAAGAAAATGAAAGAACTAGCAGGAGGCCTGCTGGGATGGGGGGACAGGGTACCAATGACCTCTCTGGTCACTAGTCATGGCCTTGGGCTGCCAGGCTCATTTAGCTCATCAACACACACGCGAGCACACACACACGCACACACATGCACACATGCGCACACACACATATGCACACACAACTTGGTAAAGTGAGATAGTACAGTTCTCTCTATGCTTTTGCTCCCAAGACTCAATCCGGCTGCTGTTTTGTTTGCGCATGCAGTTGAGATGCACAATTTGCTAATTTCACTTGCACTTGTGCTTGCTCCTAAACACAGTGCTCGTCTTGGAGCCATGCGATACTCTGTCTCTAGCCTGAATGCTGTGTTTGGAACAGTGTATGGTGTAATTGGACTAAAACTCAAAATATCAGAAAATACAAAAAATTTTTTTAAATCAGAAAGTGACATCTTCTCCCTGCTTCCTCCAACCACCAAGCCTTATAACAAACTATGGGATTAAAAGGTCAGTGACAGATAAGGCTATGCTCTCTGGCCATTTGTGGGACTGGCTCATGTAAACATTCTGATTGGGAAAAAATAAACTAGTTTAACCACTTCCTCTCCAATGTCTATACAGAAAAAAAAAACCCAAAAAACCCAACAACAACAACTCTAAGGGTCCTAGTGTCTACAAACTTTTGTTGACTTTTGACCTATTTAACAAGGAGCAAGCCCATATGCTTCTGGGTATTTAGGAAAGACCCAAACTAACCTCCTGTTAAGATCCTGAGGGACCGAGCAGGGTAGGAGCCAGGAAGCACTGAGCACCCTGACTCTGGGTGGACACCTTCCCCAGAGCTATTCTTGGGGCTCAAAGCCTGGAAGAGGCAATGAAGGGGGATAGTGAGATTGGTTTTCAAAGGGTTTTTGCTATTAACCCATTTATAAAACATGCGACCATATCATTCTAATATATATTTGCAAAGGACCTTCAGGTTTGCCATTTATGAATCTCATGACTAAAGCCTTCAAGTTAAATCTCATGATTATTGATAGCATTATATAATCCGACAGTCATCCTATTTCAGGAATGCTAATTTGACTTACTCAGTAACATTCATTTCAGTTCCCCTTTGCTCGTGGCTCCTACAAAGCTGTCAGTAGGAATTAGATGCTATTTATTCTGGGTTCTGTAATGTTACAATAAAGTTGGCTGGGGTTTTTTTTTTCCTCTCCAGAAATGATATCCAGAAAACTGAAGGACTATTAAAAAAAATAGGTTACTTTTCACCAAAATAAACGTGATACTTTTCCTCTTATCTTGGTTCACGCTACAGGATAAAGACTTTCTGTTCAGTTAGCTTGCGTTCATTTCACTCCGTGCTGTTCCAGTCCTTAAAACTAAGATTAAGTGTGAACCTTTCTTCTTCAGTAAAGATGGAGTAACAAAGACCAGATCTAGCCTTCTGCCTGGAACAACGAACATTTCAGATAGAGTATATGAAACAATGGTTTTTAGACCCTGGGCATCAGAGCAGCTCAGAGATCCCCAAAGGAGAGGAAACAAGGTAAGCCCTACAATTATCCTAGCATGCTGCCTAGCAAGCTTGCAGGGCCTGGGCAGAGCCAGACTGTCTTCCTGAGTTAAAGAACGGATCTGGGAGCCCAGGGAGGCCGAGGTGTGTATTTTCTCAGGTAGAGTACTGGAGAGGAGGGAGCTCACATAAAGAGAGAAAGAAAGACAGAGAGAGAACTCTGAAGATATGCAAAGGGTCTCCCTTGAGTCGTCAGCTACATACTGACCAGTGCACACATGTGAGAAAACTACCTGAGGCTGAAGAAAAAACAACCCAAAAAGATTAGAGTGGTGACCACACAGTGCCAGCAAGAGTTGGTGTTGCCACAAACTAGTGAGAGTGGACAATTTTTTTTTTTAATTTAAATTCTTTAACTAACAGAATATCAAGTAGAATACTCAGAAGGCTATTTCCTCAGTAGTGAAGAAACATTAGCTGTCGACGAAATGCAGCTCTGATCACCTGACAAAGCTTAAAAGCAAGCCTCAAAAGGAAAAAACTACCTAAATAATTTAACTATCTAAATAATGTGATATATCATATTATATTGTTATTATTTTGAGCTGTATTATATAAATATAACACAGCTCAAAAAATATTTATAGGGATACGAATATATCCAGCACCCAAGAAAGTCAAATTCAAGATGTGAAGAATGTAATAAAAAATTACCAGGCATGGGGGCTCCTGGGTGGCTCAGTTGGTTAAGCAACTGCCTTCAGCTCAGGTCATAGTCCTGGAGTCCCAGGATCAAGTCCCGCATCAGGCTCCCTGCTGAGCAGGGAGTCTGCTTCTCCCTCTGACCCTCTCCCTTCTCATGCTCTCTCTCTCTCTCTCAAATAAATAAATAAAATCTTTAAAATTAAAGAAAAATAAAATTAAAAAAAAAGAAATCACTAGGCATGCAAAGAAGCAGGAAAAGGTAACCTATAATGAGAATAAAAATCAATCAAAAGAAAAGAAAAAGAAAAAAAAGTACGTATTATATACAGAAGAAAAAAATTGGAATAATAGAGATTGCTTTTTGGAAGCAATGAAAGCAAGAAGACAGTAGAGGAACAACATCTTCGAAGTACTGAAAAAAAAATCAAACTTTTTTTTTTTTCAAATCTTTAACTATAGAATTCAATACCCAGTGAAAATATCTTCCAAAAACAAAGGCAAAGTACATACTTTCTCATGTACAAAAGCAAAGGAATAAATCAGTGGCAGACCTATGTAAGAAATAGTAAAGGAGGGCACCTCGGTGGCTCAGTTGGTTAAGCAACTGCCTTCGGCTCAGGTCATGATCCCAGAGTCCTGGGATCGGGTCCCACATCAGGCTCCTTGCTCAGTGGAGAGTCTTCTTCTCCCTCTGACTTTCTCCTCATCATACTCTCTCTCACCCTCTCTCTCTCTCAAATAAATAAATAATTTTTTTTTTAAAAGAAACAGTAAAGGAAGTCCTTTGGGCAGAAGAAAGGTAGAAGTTTAGATCTATAAAAGGAGGGGAAAACACCAAAAATGGCAACTATGAATACGGCAATAATAGCAAATATAAATAAATACTGAAAAAAATGTTAGGTCTCTTTAAGAGATGATTGACTGCTTAAAACAAAAATAGTAAGAACGTGTGGTTTGGTTTATGTGGAAGTAAAATGGATGACAGGAAGAGCACAAAGCCGAGGATGGAAATGTACATATATACACAAAATGGTATATTACTTCAAAGTAGACAGTGATAAGTTAAAAATGTATACCATAAGCTCCAAATCAGCCACACAAAAAAACAACTAAAACATACAGCTAATAAGATAACTAAAGAACACATGTCTCCTTCTAAATAACTCATGGGAAAAGAAGCAACCAAAAGGGAAATTAGTAAATATTTTGAATTGAATGGAAATGAAAATATTTGAGTGCAGCTAAAGAAAGAAATTTAGAGCACGAAACATTGATGATAGTGCAGAAGTTTCTCAAAATAACAACCTTAGTTTCCTTTTCCTTAGAAGAAGAAATTATAGCCAAACTTCATCATTAAAATCTCAATCCAACAAAAGGCAAATGAAAAAAAAAGAACAAGAGACAAAGAATAGATGAAAAATATAGAAAGCAAATTGCAAGATGATAGCTTTAGACCCAACAATGGCACAAAACACATTAAATGAAGATGGTTTAAAGACACCCCCTCCCAATTAAAAGAAAGGGATTGTCAGACTGGATTTAAAAGAAAGGCAACACCTAGCTATGCACTGCCAGTAAGAAATATACTGTAAGCATAAAGACACAAATAAGTTAAAAGTAAAAAGTTAAAAAGGATCTACCATCCTAACACTTGTCAAAGGAACTGCACAGTCTTTATTAATATCAAAGTACTGTTCATAGCAGAGAAGATTACCAAGGACAAAGATAGGCGCTGAAGAATTCATCAGGAAGACCTAATAATCTTAAACATGTATGCACCTAATAACAAAGATTCACAATACATGAA
Organism: Nasua narica; assembly: GCA_028533885.1. Lineage (NCBI taxonomy): Eukaryota > Metazoa > Chordata > Mammalia > Carnivora > Procyonidae > Nasua > Nasua narica. Next base: position 117,439,419 of record CM052797.1, on the reverse strand, counting down.
GCAAAACTTTTTCAGGTTTTCAGGGAAACCTGAAAAGATGAATAAATAAATCCACAAGAGATTTTCAGATACCCCTTTCAAGAGAGATATTTCAATACCTCTTTCTCAATAACTGATAGAATAAGTAGATGGGCAGAAGGACACGGAAGACTTGCACAACTGTAGGAAAATACACCCAACAACAGCAGAAGACACATTCTTTCCAGTGCACACAGGGCATTTACCAATGTAGCCTATAAAATCAGTCTCAATAAATTAAAATGATTGAAATTATATATAGTATGTTCTCTGACCACAAATAGGAAATAAAAACCCATAACTAGAAAAATCTCAAATATTTGGAAACTAAATAATATATTTCTAAATAACCAAAAATGAATCAAAAAAAAAAAAAAAAGAAAGAAAAGGGAAGTCAGAAAGTATTTTGAACTAAATGTAAATGAGAACACAACATATCACATTGTGGGATACCACTAAACCAGTATTTAGAGGGAAATTTCTAATAGACAAGAGTGTATTAAAGCTAAAGTAAGCAGAAGAAAGAATATAATATACAGAAATCAACGAAACAAAATACAGAAAATCAATGAAAACAACTCAAAAGCTGGTTATTGTTGTTTTTCAATCAAAAACTCTATAGAATTGATATATCTCTACACAGACTGACCAGAAAAAAGAAGTCACAAATCACCAATGTCAGGAATTCAAGAGGTGGCATAACTACTGATTCTATAGCTATTAAAAGTATATTATGAACAACTTCATGCCAATAAAATTGGCTACTTTGATGAAATGCACAAAGTCTTTGAAAGACATACACTACCCCAAAGATCACTCAAGAATAAGCAGAAAACCTAAATAACCCTATCTCTATTAAAGAAATTGAATCTATAAATTTAAAACCTTTCTGCAAAGAAAATTTTAAGCCCAGGCAGTTCCACTGGTGAATTCTATCAAATATTTAAGGGAAAAATAACACCAAATCTATATAAAACTTTTTCAAGAAACAGAAAAGGAAGGAATACTTCCTAAATCATTCTATGAGGCCATCGCTACCCTGATACCAAAACCTAAAATATTTATCACAAGAAAAGAAAATTACAGTCCAACATCTCTCATGAACATCAATGTAAAAAATTATTTAAAAATGTTAGCAAATAGAATTCAGCAAGATATAAAAAGGATAGATAATATACATCACACCCAAGTATGGTTTGTCCCAGGAATAAAGGATTGGTTTCACATGCAAAAATCAATCCATAAAATTTACCTTGTTAACAACCAAGAAGCAATAGTCAAATAACCATCTCAATAAATGTAAGAAAAGTATTTGAAAAGTCCTACATTTATTCCTGACAAAAATTCATAGCTGAGCAGGAATAGAAGGGGAACCTTGTTCAGTTTGACAAGGAGTATCTACGAAAAACTGACTGCTAACATTTAATGAGGAAAGATCTTTCTTCCTCAGATCAGGAACAAGGCAAGGTTTCCCACTCTAATAACTTCTATTCAACTTGTACTAGAGTATCTAGCCAGAGCAATATGACAAGACAAAGGAAGAAATAGAACTGCCTTTATCAGTACATGACACAACTGTCTATATAGAGAAGCTAATGAATCTACACAAAAGGTACTAGCATTAATAAATGACTTTAACAGCTAGCAGGGTAAAAGATCAATATAAAATCAGTTGTATTTCTAAATACTAGCAACGAACAGTCAGAAATTTCGATTAAAAAAAACCATACTACTTATAATACCCTAAAACTATTATATACGTAGGGATGAATTTGACAAAAATATGCTAGTCCTAAAAAAAATATATGCTAGTCCTATATATGGAAAACTACAAAATATTGCTGAAAAAAGTTAACAAAAGCACTTAAAAAACAGATATACTATGTCCATGGATTGGGAAACTCAATATTGTTAAGATCTTAGTTCTCCTTGAATTAGGCAAAGATTTTTAAAAATACAACATTAAAACATGAGCCATAAAAGAAACATTTGATAAACGGTATTTCATCAAAATTTAGACCTTCTGCACTTCATAAGACACTGTTAAGATAATGAAAAGACAACTGCAGAGAAAATCTTTGCAGATC
>CM052797.1:117407156-117436814 GCA_028533885.1 Nasua narica | reverse complement strand
GGAATGGTGGCAAAGATGGACTAGAAAGGATATGGGAAAACTTTAGGAGTGCGAGGGATGCGTTCATTATCTTGATTGTGGTGATGTCTTTATAATATATGTGAGGACTTACTCAATTGTACATTTTAAATATGTATAGTTTGCTGCATCTAAATTATACTTTTAGTAAAGCTATGGAAAATAAAATCATGTATGGTTATCCAAGTGTCGGGCACAGAGTTTCCCTCGTGGTGTCGACTTTGGCTGCTGACTAGCAAGCTCTATCCAGCCCATTTGAACCAGTTACCCTGCAGTGTTCTGATGACAGACAAGTTTTCCCTGAAAAAGGGTTGCTTTTCTTCAGCATCGTGTGAGTTAATTGACAAGTGAACTTCATCGAAGAATAGGGTCAACCAAGGAGCGAAACAGCAAGTTATAAGGCCCTAGACTGATGCGCTCTGGGCGGTGGGGGTTGGTGATGGTGGCAGAGAGAGCAGAAAGTACACGTTGACAGGGAAACAGCAGGTGGAACAGGTAGAGGAAGGGCAAAGAATCAGTGAGACGAAGAGATGGAAGGGCAGGAAGGAAAGGAAGAAGAGGGCAGGTAAAAAAGATAGCGAGAAAAGATAGAGAAACCACGTTCTTTGTTAGTCTAATTTTTTATCACATTAGTATGTCTCTGATGTCCTTGGACAGATGACAGGTACTTAAATTACTTTCATACACTAAAAAGTGACTTGTATAGTAATATTAGAAACAAAATCAATTTACCGTAGAGAAAAACACTAGCTACCAAGTTCAACAATGAAAGACTATTTTCCTCGGTTTTCTGGATATCTTGCAAGGTGAGGCACCACCAACCAATTTATATAAGGTCGCTGTCAGATCAGCGTTGTCCAGTAATGTTTTCGTTACTTGTCTTAGCGTGCACGCATGGTCCAGCATCTCTAACCCAGCTAGACTCGGTCACAGCGGTCGAGCAAGAGCAAAATACCGTGGCAACCACTTGGGGAAGGGTGGTTATGTGAGCCTGAACCCTCCAGCGCCTGACTCTGAAAGTCAAAATCAAATCGGTTTTATTTTCCCCTTCAAAGGCGCATTCCAAGTAAATCCACATTTGTTTTCAGCAACAAGAAATGGTCTATAAAAATCGTAAGATTTTCCTACCTTGACAAAAATTGTAGAATTGCATTCTTGCAATGCCTCCATTAAACTAATCACATGGAGACACACCATTTCTACCATCTGAAACAACAAATAGGAAAATCAGTTCCACTCCCAGGGATCCACAGACCTTGAAGGCTAGTCTCTAGCCCCAGATGACCCACGTCCTGGGTCCATCAGGCTTTTGGGCGCAATGGCTGAAGGGGACCCTAAGGAATGCTTCTCATTCAACCCTAGAACTTCAAGTAAAAACCGACTTTCAAAAGCTCCAGAGGTTTTATGATCATCACACCTTCCTTACCTGACTCAGGGCTGCCAGTGGAATTCGGGGATTGATCTCACTCATCTCTACTGCATGTAATCCTTACCAGGGGATACATGCCTTCTCCTCCCCTCCTTCCAACTACAGGAACTTGGCCTTGGGTCTTTTTCTCCATCTTTTCCCCCCAGTTTCTTATTACACCCCTGTCTTTGTGGCTTTGGTCTCCACAGAGCAAGGTAGCCACACTGATGACAGTTCAAAAACACGATGCAGAGGACGGCCGCCCTCAGAAATTCCTAAGGCTGGATTTTGAACAATCCCGGGGGATTTTACCAGACTGGCATAAAGAGTTTAACAAATTTTTCAGGATAAAATTAATTGAAACTCATTAGTAGCATTTTTGGTACAAAATTCATTTGTAACAGATTCATTTCTAACATTTATATATCAAAAAGATTTGGGGGAGACGTATAATGACCCTAGAAGGACACCAAATCTCTACTTCAGGTCCCAGTTTCATTGTCTTGAAAGTAATAGAACAGAATTCTTGATCCCTAAGTTCTTCAGTTTCAGACTCTATGATCCGAGGAATGTTTATCTCAGAACCGTTTGCGCACCCTAAAATTGTCACATAAAATTTCCTTTAAATTGAACTAAAATACCTCTCTCCATACAGAATTGCTTTATAACATCTGCTTCTCTAAAGACAAGGAAGTGCTTCACTGAAGGAAATGTATAATCCCCTTTCCAATTAGAGCTGAGAGAAAAGGTTTCTTAGACTAGTATCAATCAATCAAAAGTCATTTCCGGAATGCCTTTGTGGATGGCGCATTGTTCGGTTTCCGGGTACACTGGAATCATCATTATGGCGTTCTTCCAGATCTCCTGCCCCTCACAGATGAGAATTCGGCTGATAAAGCCCCCATAACCAAGATACTGACTGCTGCTAAGAATCCTCCAAGGTAACAAACTGAGCCGAAGGACTTCCTTGTCCATTCCTTCCCTCCACCCTCCAGGCTTAACTTCATAGGACAAATCCAAGCTTGTTCAACAAAGTGGGCTCATGCTAATAACACCCCAGATATCTTCCAGTGAGGTTCCGCATAGCCCCTCTCTTGGCAAGTCATCACAGTTAAAACTGAACTGGATTTTAAGACTGGGGGGCTTAGGTCCTCCTAGGGCAACTCAAAAGGGGGAGGCTCTTTCCAGCTTTTTAGCCCTGAGTAGAATGAACATGTGTGGTTGATCTACTCTTAAATACCACAAAAGGATGACCCAAGGGGCTAGGGTTTTTCCAAATTGCCTTAGAATCCAAAAAATAATACTGATTGATCTCCTTCTTACTGTATAGCATGAAATAGCCCTTCAGGGTAGACGATTCACAGAAATTTTCTTTGGCACTCAGCACAGCGAACAAAAGTTGTTTTTACGAGATTTACTCGCTTGCTTTGTATCTCCATCAAAATTATTATGCAAGCAGAACGTCCCGTTTATGACCTAGAAATCCACCCATCCATTGATCTAATATTACAACTAAGATCCTCAAAGAACAGGGCATGTGAGGACTGGGAGGAGGTCACACCTTTCCTCTGAGAGGGGAAACTTATTCGTAGACTCACCACTTTGTTATGGGCCATCAGCTGAAGGATGCTGGGTGTCACCCTGCTCCAAAACTCTAGTGCGGTCAGTATTGCCGTGAAGCTGAATTCATTCTGACTTTGGACGTTTGTCGCCACGGCACTTTGTTCGCAATATACGGTCCAGAGCTGAGCAAAGATAAACGCGTGGAAGAGGGAGCACATGTGCAGCACGGAGGTCTGGAAAGGAGGAGACGGGAGCCGTTACCTCTCCGTGGGCTGCGGTGCTCCCTAGGGCCCGCCCCGCACAGCCTCGGCCTCCTGTGGAGCACGGCCGAAGCACGGCGACCACCAGTGATCCGAGCCTGGAGGAGTGATCTCGGAGTTACAAACTTGTGATCCACCACCATAAGACAATCTGCTTTGGGGCGCCTGGGGGGCTCAGTCAGCGAAGCACCTGCCCTTCGGCTCAGGTCACAATCCACAGGGAGCCTGCTTCTCCCTCTCCCTCTGCCTGCCGCTCCCCCTGCTTGTGCTGCCTGTCTGTCTGTCAAATAAATACAATCTTTAAAAAGAAAAAAAAAAAAAGGCAATCTGCTTTTCGCACAGTCAGTGGGAGTGCGCGGAGAGAACGGAGAGTCTTTTCAAAGAGAAGGCACCTCAGTTTGCAGAATACCTCCACCCGCTGCCTTGCCCGTCAATGACCCCGACATTCTCCTCTCTAAACTAGACTGAGAAGAACAACCATTCCGCCACCTCCAGGGGTTTCCTCGTCTATAACATGGGGATAAGAGGACTCTCCTTCCTCCGAGAGCAATAGTAGGAGGAATGAGGCCATGCCTCTGGTCCCACGGGCCAGCACTTACCTATGATGTGACCACCAGTAGGAGAAACGGCAGCTTCAAAGACAGCGTTCCTACCAGGGGTAAGCACTGACCGCGTGAGCACCTACAATGTCCCGGACGCTGGGCTAAAGACTTTTGCAAAGATCACTTCCATAATTCTCAAACCATCCCGTCCTCTCTTTCACCTATGAAACTCGAGAGCTCGGAGAGGCTAAGTCACTTTTTTGAGGTCGCAAATTACAAAGTACCGTTGTTAGGAAATCAAACACAGATCTGGCTCAAAATACTAAGAACCGACTGCCCGATTCTTTCTGTAAACATCACTAGGGCCATTTGGATGGTGCTCAATTTTATCCCAGTGTCGGCTTGCCCTGGCCGATGTCCCAGTGGCCCCCAGACCCACTGTGACTTCCCAGAACTTGCTGAAGCTTGAGAAGGGCCCTTGGCCTCTCTTAGCTGGTTAGTACCCGTGGGTCTGGTTGGCTTACAACGGATGCCTGCCTCGGGCTCAGTTTATTCCCTTAAGCACATCATCCGTCTCTACGATTTACAAAGTTCCCCTGTGTAGGTGATTCCAGCGTGCACTTTAGTGAGTTCCCAATTGGCCTTCTTCTTTTCATTTTGTATCTTTATATATCTATCTCTAGAGATTGAGTTGAAAAGATACTGCATGAAAAATGAGAGCATGACTTTGCCTCCAATTCATATTCGGTTCCAAAAACTGATGATAGGATTTTTATTATGTGGCTAGCCTCTTATTTCTCTTCATTACTTTGAGACAGAAATACCTAGGAAGCTAACTCTTGCTTGCCTCCATAATTTATCTTTATAAAAGGCAACCGGAAGACAATTTAAGGAGGAAGCAAAGACAGTGCGGGAATTTAAACCACTCTAAATAAGGCATCAGCAGAAAGTTGCTTTCCTAACATCCACAGGGGGGCCAGTGACAAGATGCATTCTCTTCTCAGAAGAAACGTAATTGGCTGATAAGGGTTTCCATTAGCAATTTCGATGCCTATGGTCTTAAGCACGCAGAAATCACTTACCTTTGATTGCTCTGGAAACCCAATCAGGATAACAATGAGATGGTCTGCAATATGCGAGCCCGCGTCCAGAGGTATAGGCAAGCAAGGAGAGGAGGCATTTGGACACACCGCGTTGTGAGTGAGGGAACCCAGGAGCAGCCAGGACAGCAGCCGGATGCGGGAGACACACTCGATGAATTCTTTCGGCCTGGCAGGTAGAAGGAAGTGTAAGGGCGATTTTATGGTTTCTGTTTCATTGGGCCCTCACCAATTGCTTATTGATGGAAGGCATTAGCAGTGCAGTTTTATAGGCAATTACATACAATAAAACACCAGGGTGACAGAGCGCCAACAAAACGATGGGTCTGTTTTTTCTGGTTTCCAGCTCTGATCCCAGACCTTAGCTGCCTGAGAAAAGAGCAGCTTCTGGGGACACGGGATTAAAAATCATTCCTCCGTCAAGCTGGCTGCCTTTCCGTCAAGCTGGCTTCTTTTTCTGAACTCTTTCTTCTCATTGGAAGGTTTGACATACCCACTAGAGGGGAAGGAATCGAGGCGAACCCCTAACACACAGCCACCCGCTTTTCCTGCCCTCCTGTCATTTCCTCCCACTGCCCTCCTGCCCTCCTCGCCCTGAAGGCCAGCCTCTCCTCCGGCCAGGAGGCTGGCTGTGCAAAACGATAGCCTCTAACAGCCTCTCACCAGCCCGCATGCCCCTCTCCCTTCTGTGCCTCCTTGCGCTCCCCCCCCCCCTCCGCTATGGATTTCGTTCTAGCTGCAATCCAACACTCCCCTTGAGCACTATGTAAGTGCTCAATAAATACCTATCGATTTATTTAACTAGTTCAGATTAAGAGTTAAAACTGCACTTCTAAGCTCCAAGTTTGCATCATCCGTTAGGATATGGGTGAGGCTCTTGTTCGCTGAGTTTTATTGGCAGCGTGTTGGGCAGCGCTCCTGTTCAAAAATGCTGCCAGCTCAGCAAGTATGGAGAGGAGGCTCGGTTCCCATCTTCCCACCAGTCACATCCCACTCCCATAAATCTTCCATGCCTCCGAGAGCCCTCGCCGCTGAACTGGTAAGGGCCTTACTTACCCTTGCTGCATTGCAGAAGGGGGATGATAGAGCCAAGGCAGATAGCGAATCACAGCTTTGTTATCTCTGTGGTTCCCCCGTGAGATCTCCATGGCTGCGATCTGAGCTAGCCCAACTTTGAGATGCCCACCAAAGGTATCTTCATGCAGAGGCTGAGAACATGTCTTCATGTGGCTCTGCAAAAGCACATTGTATTTCCATGACTTTGGCAGAGTACCTGGAAATCTTCCAGGCCACTTGTTAAAAGATCAGGTTGTCACTCCCTCACCTTCTGAGCCACTGCTCCCAAGCATACAACCCATTTAAACTTCTTCAGTGGCTTCTGAGGATGGGGAGGGGGGGATTCCTTAGCATGGACCAAAATGCCTGGGATGATCTAGCTACTGCAGACCCCTGCATCCTACCCCTTCATCCCAGGTACACTGACTCCTTCCCATTCCTGGCCTTTGCTGATGCTGGTTTCTCTGCCCAAAATACTGTTCCTGCCTCTCTTCACCTAATTAACTGCTGTTCATTGTTCAGATTATAGCTCAAGTGTCACTTCCTCCGGGAAGCTCTCCTTGACTTCCCTGGCTAGGTCATATCATCCTATGAGAAGTTCCTATACCACTATTTTACCCTCTTGCATAGCAGTTGTGAAAGTCACACTTTTACTTTCTCTCGTATGAAATTTTCATTAAAATTGGTCCCCATACCAGACTGTAAATTAAACGAGCACGGCTACTGTGTCTTTTTGCTCGTGGTTGCACCCCCACATGCTTAGGACAATGCCAGGTGCTCCATACATATTTGTTGAATTAATGCAGAAAAACTCCTTTTCTCAGTGTGGCTTAGGGGAAAGACCACTGAACTGGAAATTGAGACCTGGGTCCCAGCCTCAGTTCTGCCCTAATTAGTCACACAGCCTTAGTCAAGCTCCTTGGCCTTTCTGATCCGCCTCCTAATCTATGTCAAATCAGAGGGCTGAATTACATCTCTAGTCCCCAGTCTTTTGATCATCACGGATCTTTCTTATTGTTTTTCTCCGTATTTTGAAAGTGGCTATAAAACTAGCTAAAATGTTTAGGGAACAATATTTCCTCTTCTTTATACTTGACATCAAAGTCATTTGAGTGTGGATAACCAGACCCAGCGGTCAGTTACCAGCGTGTGGCCAAGCGCCGGAGGAGCCTTCAGGAACGCCTGGGTCAGACCCCCTGAGAAGTCAGCAGTTTAAATTCCGGGTCTGCTTTCCACCTAGCATTTGCAAATCCATCCCTACCCCAAGAAACCCTTGGGTCATCTGAGCTGAGTCTGGAAACGGAGTTGGACGATGGAGGAACGGCGTTTGTAGCAGATGACCTTCCAGGACGACTAGATCCTGTTTATCAAAAAGGAATCATTTACTGCCAGCTTGCAATCTGGCGGCTCCTTGGGCCGTGTTTGGATCCCCTTCTGCCCTCTGTCCATTCCCCGAATCTCTGAGACTACCAATCTTTTAGCTCCCTAGTTGACTCACGGTGGAGAAGTTGACTTGTATCAGCCTGCAAAGCAATCGCTCAAGAAGAACCTCGACAACCTCACTGGGATTGTGTCCATATGCGAATCGGATTTTGTCCTATCCCCTGTCTTTAATTATTTCCTTGAGGAGGAGAACTTTGATGCAGATGACCATGAAAGGCTTATGTTTGCATAATGTGTTACGGTTCACAGAAGTCTCTTCCCACACGCAACGCAGCGTCAGACCTCGTAACCGTCGGCACAGATAGATGTTAGGCTTGTCTTGCAAAGGAGGGAACGGAGGCTCAAGGTGGCTAAGGGACACTACACAGCGTAGCGCAAAGAGAATGACTGGGAACCACTGGAGCCTTAGGTCAACTCTGACTCCACTGCTTAGCAGAAGTGCCACCTGGAGCAAATTATTGTAACACCCCGACCTCAGTCTCTACATCTGTAAAATGGGGACCACACTTTACCAGGGGCATCGTGAGAACTGCATCAGTGGCAAAATGAAAGCTGGGCACATCACTCCTGCCAGGGAAACAGCCTCTCTGTTCTCTCTTCCCTCTCTGCACAGACTGAAAACCTGTGCTTCAGACCCCCAGGAGTCTGGGTTTTTTGGGGGGCCGCGGCTGCCGGCAGAAGCCTCTTACCTTGAGTTTGGTGAGCGTGTGCATGTCGGCCATGAAATCCAGCACCTCGCTGATGTACTGTCGCACACACTCCATCGCAGCCGTCCCGCACTGAAACACAAGGAAGGACAGCGCTGGGGGTGCCCTGCGAGTCACGGCCTCCACCGTGGCCCCGGCTGCAGTCACGCTCTTGTCCTGACTTCACGCTGTTCACTAATGAGCTGTTTCAGTTTCTGCAGCTCTGACTCACTCCATTACTCTCCACAGTCTGCGACTGTCTGCCCACAGTTTGGACAGAAGTTGATAGAAGGTTGGTGGCGAAGGGCTAAGAAACAGGGACAGCCCAGGGGAGACGGGCGTTAACCTGCCTTTTCTCCACTGGGGCCATCAAACTAGGGTTTTTTTGTGTTGTTTTTTTTTAATTTTTTAATTTATTTATTAGAGAGAGAGATTGAGAATGAGAGGGGAGAAGGTCAGAGGGAGAAGCAGACTTCCCACAGAGCCGGGAGTCCGATATGGGACTCGATCCCGGGACTCCGGGATCATGACCTGAGCCGAAGGCAGTCGCTTAACCAACTGAGCCACCCAGGCGCCCCAAACTAGGTTTTGTGTGCTTGTTTTTAAACTGGCCTGGAGACACAGACTGAGCCTATGTAATAGCCCTTAGGATCAGAGTCTTTATGACATGAATCAACCCGGAAACTACACTATCCCTTTTCACTCTGGGGAGTCTCAGATACGTGCCACTGAATTCTAACACCAGAAGCTAGAACCTTTGCCCATCAAAAAACGAAAAGGATAGAAACAAACACCGTGTGTGCTTACAGAGTCCAAAATTCTTACACTCGAGTCACTTGCGATTGAACGCCTTATGCACGGTAGCCGTGCTATGAAATAGATGAATGCACGCTTGCTGTGTCCTTGCTGGGGATAAAGAGAGAGAGAGAAGGGAAATGATCCTCTCCCCCCCACACCGGCAGGCTGTTTGGGAAGTTTTCAAGGAAAAGAAAGCATACTTGTGTCCCCCATTATTAAAGGGCATAAACCTGCCCAGGGCAATGCAGGGAGTTGAGGATTATAAGCAAAGAAAAGGCAAAGGAACAGACGAGCTGCCCCACCAAAGCTCTAGGAGTGAGCCCACACATTGGGCTGGGTATAATGGGGATCAAAAGGAGGCCGTCTTTGAAGCCATCTGAATACTATGCTAAGGCCTTTCTTGGCTTTCTTTTGGAAAATCTGGAACATTAGAGATTTAACTAGCTCCCCCAGTGGTGCTCATTTTCCCATATGCATGTAAATTTGCACAGCCCTGAACTATATCACCTTCTATCTCTTCTAGAATGTTACGCCTGTCAGTTCTTCTGACGCGATAACAAACAGTAAAATAAGGTCATTGGCAGCCCTGTCAGAGTGTTTTCCAAGCATTTCATATGTTCTAAGGTTTTCTTCTTTTAATTTAAATCAAGGGAAGGAATTATAAAAGGTTATTGTGTTCCTGCTTTTGGAATATTAATCCTTCGGTGCCAGAAAGGATTTCCCCCCGATTTATTCCATTTTCTCTGACCTTTCACATGTCATGCAAATAGGAGTATATACTCTGTTCTTTAATTTCGTGAAAGGGATTTGTTTCTTTCATAGGCAATATTTTATACCATTTCAACGAGGCAAATGTCAAAGAAAATAATTACGAGGAGCATTATTCAATATTTGTCTTCTCACTTGGAATTTCAAAAAATGGGAGCGAATTATTTACTAATATCCAGTTACTTTTCCTCCAGAGACAGTACCTACATCTAACAAAAGCTTTAAAATACAGGATCATCTTAGCCATCTACACTTATAAAACAAAGCATCTCATTTCTAATCCTCCCATCCACCATTTTTTTTAAATTACTTTGCAAAACGTAAGCATAACCTTAGGTGTGCTGTTTTTTTTTTAAAGCAAAAAACATAAAGAGTCAAGTTCTACTTGTTTCTGGAGCCTATATTTATTTCAATAGGGAAACTGATGATAAGGAGCTGAAAAAGCGGTATAAACTCAAAAACGTGAATGAAAGTGAATCATGCCCAATTCTTCTTTGAAACTCATATCTCATTTTAAAGTTATGTTTCTTAGATTATAAAAATAACACATGTTCAATGTGGAAAACTTAGAAAACAGAAATTAACAAAAAGGAGAAGAACCACACAGTCCTAATTCTTGTCCTCCACTTGTGAGACAGTCCCTAGCAATATTTCTTTCCAACATTTTTTCAAACACATAAAACATACACACATGTATATATAGTTTTTATAAGGCTGAGATCATTTTTTTCTAGCTTGTTTTTAAATTAAATCCATCATAAGTATTTTGCAATTAATTATTCTTTGAAAATGTAATTGGGTAGCCACATAATCATCTATTTTATAGAGGCACCTCATTTTATTTAAACAATACACCAATGATAGTCAACACCAAAAAAAAAAAAGCCCTCTGATTAAAAAATGGGCAGAAGACATGAATAGACATTTTCCAAAGAAGACATCCAGATGGCCAACAGACACATGAAAAGATGCTCAACATCGCACATCATCAGGGAAATGTAAATCAAAACCACAATGAGAGCTCACCTTACACCTGTCAGAATGGCTAAAATAAAAAAATGAAAACAAAAGAAAAAAAAAACAAAAACAAGAAATAACAAGTATTGGTGAGGATGTGGAGAAAAAGGAACCCTTGTACAATGTTGGCAGGAATGTAAACTGGTATAGCTACTGTGAAACAGTATGGAGTGTCCTCAAAAAATTAAAAATAGAAACACTGTATGATCCAAAAATTCTACTACTGGCTATTTACCCAAAGAAAATGAAAACACTAACTCTAAGAGATACATGCACTCCTATGTTTACAGCAGCATTATTTATAGTAGTCAACATGTGAAAGCAATTTAAATGCTCACCAGTGGATGAATGGATAAGGAAGATGTGCTCTGTGTGTGTGTGTGTGTGTGTGTGTGCGCAACGGAATATTACTCAGCCATAAAAAGGAAGAGATTATGTCATTTGCGACAACATAGGTAGACCTAGAGGTATTATGCTAAGTGAAATTAAGGCAGACTAAGAAAGACAAACACCATACGATTCCATTCATAAGTGGAATCTAAAAAAACCAATGAGTAGGGGCACCTGGGTGGCTCAGTGGGCTAAAGCCTCTGCCTTCGGCTCGGGTCGTGATCTCGGGGTCCTGGGATCCAGCCCCACATCGGGCTCTCTGCTTGGTGGGAGGCCTGCTTCCTCCTCTCTCTCTGCCTGCCTCTCCGCCTACTTGTGATCTCTCTCTATATATCAAATAAATAAAATCTTTAAAAAAAAAAAACCAACGAGTAAACAAACAAAAAGCAGAATCAGACCTATAAACACAGAGAACAAACTGATGGTAGCCAGAGGTGAGGCGGGTAGGGGTGGGCAAAAGGAGCGAAGAGGAGTGCAAGATACAGTCCTCTGGTTATGAAGTGAGTAAGTCACAGAAATAAAAGGCACAGCCTAGGGAATACAGTCCATGATACTGTAATAGCCTTGTGTGGGGGCAAACAGTAGCAACACCAGCTGTGAGCACAGCATCAGCTATAAACTTGTGAAATCACCATGCTGTCCACCAGAAACTAACGTAACATCGTGTGTCAACGACACTCAAAGTAAAAGTTTTAAAAAACCAATATACTCACATTAGATCTTTTGTTTCCATATTTTTTACTATTTTAAATGTTATTTAAACATTATTTTATAACATTTATAAATGTTATGTTAATATATATAATTATAGATAATATAATGTTAAAATATAAAATATTTTATATAATATATGTAATGTTCAAACACAAAAATGTTAAAATATTAAAAATGTTATTTTAATAAATATATTCCTTATGTATATTAGATTATTTTCTCCAACCTAGTCCTAGAAGTAAGTCGTCCAACTGTTCTTCGGCAAGGTTGTGCCATTTTTCATTACCACCAGTGGCTTTTAAGAATGCTTGTTTCAAAAAAAAAACAACAATAATGCTTGTTTCACATTATATGTTAATAAAAAAAAAAAGAATGCTTGTTTCTCATCATCAGTAAGTTTAATCATTAAGGAAGACCTGCTGATTTGCTAGTTGATTTTATTTTTTATGTTTTTAAATATTTTAAGACTTTGTATTAATTTATAGTTCACCAATTGCCAATAAGGCTAAAAAGGCCTATTTTGAAAGCCTTATTGGGTACTGGAAAAGGTTCTGTATATGGATCCTAGAACTCTACCTGCTTTTCTGTTGTTATTAGAATGTTTGTTTTTTAGTTGTTGGTTTCAACAAAATTTTTATTTATGAGGGGTTTTATTTTTTAAGCTATCACGTAGGTAGTAAATACTGAGTTTTAAAGAATGAAACAATAAGGAAACTAGTGAGTATGCAGCAGAGACTGGTTCAGTCCTCATGGAACTGCTTCTCTTCTTCCCTCGCGCGCCACTAGACCAAACTTCCCACCATCCCCTACAGTCAGGAGTGGCCATAAGACAGTTCTAGCCAAGGGAGGGTGAGGAGAAGAAATACGCGTCATTCAGACCTGGCTGGTGAAAACCTTCCATGTACCATACCTTTTTCTCTTTCTCGCCCCCCAGCTGATTGCAGAGGGCTGCACAGCACAGGAGGAACCTGATCCCTTAATTTTCATGTGGAAGTCTTCCTCCTTCTACTAATTAGGACACCCATTTAAGCTTGATATGAGCAAACAATCAATTTTCTGTATGTTAGGTGGCTGAGAACTCATCTCATGGCATCCTCCATCACCTTAACTACTATTAAAAACTCTTTTAAAAAACAATAGTCTAGGGGCACCTGGGTGGCTCAGTCGATTAAGTGGCTGCCTTTGGCTCAGGTCATGATCCCGGGGTCCTGGGATCCTGCATCAGGCTCCTTGCTTTGCAGGGAGCCTCCTTCTCCCTCTCCCTCTGCCTGCCTGCCGCTCCCCCTGCTTGTGCTCTCTCTCTCTCTCAGTCTCTCTCTGTGTCAAATAAATAAAATCTTTATTAAAAAAACAAAACAAAACAAAAAACAATAGTAATTCTACTCCCAAAAATCTACTATAAAGAAATAGTCTCAAATATGGACAAAGATTTTTTTTTTAAATATGGACAAAGATTTAAGCGCAAAGATGTTTCTCACATAGTAGTTCCAATTACAGAATACTGAAAATAATGAAAATATCCAAAAATAATTAATGTTTGTTAATATATACAATAGGTAATGTTTACTTAACACTACTCAAGGTCTGGCCTCAGGCTAATGCATTATCTCACTCAATCCCCAGACTAGACATTGGGCCTTATTATATCCCATTCTATAGATAATACAAATCAAGCAATCACAGGTGAAATAACTTTCCTGCTCACACAGCTAGTAAACGGCAGACCTCAGACTCTGGTGTGAATCTAACCCACATGCACTCACCCACTGTTCTATGGTGCATTCACATGAGGTAATAACTGTAGCCACCAAAGTCTGGGGATGATGCTTAGGACATACGAAGCCAAAGCCATATCTATATCATAATTTAACCAGGTTTAAAGATATGCATAGGAAAAGTGAAAGAAAATACATTAATCTGTTGGCAAGAAAACTGTCTCTGGCTGATTGTTACTTTTCCTCTATCATAAAATTTCTCCATATCAACAAAAAATTAAATAACCAGTATTTAAAAAAGTGTTTAGCATTGTGGGAAAAACTGGTATACTTATAAATGTAAATTAATTAAACCCTTTTAGAAAGCAATATGAGAATAAATACCATTAAGACATTCTTCCTCTCTCAGGAATTTATGCCAAAGATGTAATTCAAAATAAACATGAGGACAGCCTTTGAAGGAATATATATATACTAGCAATGCAAGTGGAAAGTAAATACATTTCCAACAATATAGAAATAAGCAAATTAGCATACTGAAGAGATCGAAATACAAAAAAAGATTTTCTAAAACAACAGCATTCTAATTGTAAGGCAGAGGGATTATACAGGTGATCCTTCTTCTTCACAATTTTCTTTACTGAAAATTTAAATACTTTTCCTCAAGTGACAGTATCTCTAAAGTTTCGGGGCCTCGTTGTAGTCAACTCACTCTCAGCATTATTGTGGTTTCTCATCTTCAGCCCCGTCAGTGAGACTCTTAACCCATTTTACCAAATAGTTCACTAGTTGATAATAATGCAAATATTTTTTTAATTGTCAGAGGAAAAATTACAAAGGAAACCAAAGTATCACAACATTTATTTCTGTCCAGCAGTAGTTAAACTGAATTGGTTCCCAGGAGCCAGTCTAAGAAAATGGATTCTGGGAAAAATTGAACTGTAATCATATGTATTTTGTATGTCTGGTAATTTCTTTCCTCCCCTTCATTGGCTGCTTCAGTTTTACTCATGTCTCCTGGAATTAAAAGTTTCCAGGGGCTGGGATTAATTTAGATTTTCACCAGCACTCTTTAAAAAAAAAATGCTAATATGTTCTCGATTTTGTAGTGTTTATTCTACCAAGAGTGAATCAGGACACGGGCCCAAAAATACCTCTTTACTAAATGGGGACATGAGAAGAGATAGAAAACGTAGACAATTAATTCAGTCAGGACTTACTCCAGGTACAGAGGCGATCATTTGCTTGCTCAGGATTGTTGACTCAGCTAGTTTGGTCCCAGCATCTGCACAAATAAACTAAAAAGAAATTGAAAGCATAATTAGTTTTAAGAGCACTCGGACAGTAATAAGTTATTTATAGTTTCATTAACTAGGCTTAAATTCATCAGTGTTTACTCTCACGACAATCTGCTCTGGATACACGTGGTTTGCTAATCATGACATTTGTTCCTATCAGAAATTCAGACTCGTAGGACTGCGAAGAACACAGATTCGTACTTTACCCAGCCAGCTAAGGGTCACTGGAATGGTGCCCTCAGGCAAGGGAGACAGGAAAGACGTCAACACGGTCAGATTTATTCTGGACTTAGTTACTCTATTTATTCTTTAGTACTTTTTGGCGGTTCCTGAACTCACATAGATTTTTCCAGACTTCATCATTATATTACACATTTAAAATGAAGACACAGAAACAATCAGCCTCACTGTGAGTATTCTACCTGTTTCTTCCCATCCAAGGCCCCTCAGTTGCTGGGCTCTCTCACTTCACCTTCCCCTACCTTCGGTGCTGAAAATGACTCCCACCCTGTCCTTGCCTCACGGGACTTTGCACACACTTCCACTGTAAAAGTCATGACACTAGACTGCAGGGACCTAGAAGTCTGTGTTGCAACCTCGTACGGGCTCTCCAAGGGCACAGACTGCCTGCACCTGCCCCCCAGCACTGGCTTTCTGCCCGACACCGTGGAGGGGCTCAGCAAAACTGTGTGAAGTGAATCAATGAATCAATCATGACAAGATCATGATAGAGATTTGCCGGGTTACGATTTCATTTGCTTCATTACAGATGTTTATAGGTGTTTCCCCACTTGATACAACACCCAACTGTGCATTCATGGTTTCAGGGAAAAAAATTAAACAGGAAGTCTGCAGAGTTTGCTTCGTGTGACTTGTCCCTGGCTTCTGGCCAGTGGCCCCAACGACTTTGGGTTCAGCGGCTCTGGAAGAGGCTTGGACACTGACAGCCCTTCCTTCTCATTCCACTCGCACACTGGAAGGAAAGTTAGGGAGCTCAAAATGATGGGTCCTGTGAGGCAGGTTAGGTCCCTGGCAAACTGGGGAGAAGTAGTAGGGGTTCGGGTCATAGAGAAAAGCCCAAGAGGGCCTGATAAAAACCAGAAACCAGCATGCTGTCAGGCTCATCAGGGCTCAGAATCAGAGCCTTAATAGGTTTTGGCTAACAACGCAGAGATTTCGGCCAAAGACCTTCGGAGGGCGCCCTGAGACTTCTTGTTCAAGGCCTCGTGCAAGAGCTGATTTCAAGTGCGGTCCTCCGGGAGGACTATTTCGTCACAGAACTGAGCTGGGGGCCAGAGGACAGCGAGCGGAACTGTCTCTGACAGCTGCGTGCCAGGAGTGGATACGTATCTCTACTCCACATGCACACACAATCATCTCCATTTGCCTCAAATATAGTTACAGAAAGCCGAAGAATCTATTTGGCCATTAACTCTGACTCTAGCAAAGAAAGTACTAGCTAGTAACATCCAGAGAACACCTAAAATTTTCCATTATTTTATTCAGGAATGCTTACCACTTGGACTCATCCCTAATATAAGAAAAAAAGAAATAAATCAGGATTTAAAAAAAAAAAAAAAAAAAGGAAAGCCTAGAACTTTGGCCAGAATCTGTCAGTAAAAAAGTAATATATCGGATGGAAGTAGGTGGTCAAAAGAATAAATAGTCCCCAACCTCTTGGCAGATAACTGCCTGTTCTCCCATAAAATGTATCTTCAAAAGCTATCTGAATCTGCAATCTAAGACAAACTACTTAGAACTAAGTTTCAACCCCTCCGTCAGGATACCAACATTTTCATTAATTTCTTTACAGCAGAAATGAGAGCCAAGGGCCACGGGGAGGACAGAAGGGCCTACAAGTGTGAGGGAGGGAAGCTCACACAGAGAGGACGTGCTGCGGAGGTTTCAAGCCGATGGCCCCCAACGTGTGCTTCCACGGCCTGGCTGTGCTCTCGAGAGCCGCAGAAGATCCGTGGAGAAGCAAAACTTCAATGTCTCTATCTCTCTTCACCAGAAGCCCTTCGCGCCTCCCATACTCAGGAAAGCTGAACAAGCAGCATCATGCAAGTATGTTGTCGGTCACATTATGTCAACGATGGGAGGACAAGTTAAAATGTCTGTTTTGCTGTAACTCTTAGAAGTCAGAATTAATCAAAAATCACCCTAAAGTTTATGGAAGTACCACAGAGAGCCTGGTGTATCAACGGATATAAAAGTGGACGAGCCTCTAAAACGATCTACCATTTATTTTTTATCCATTCATTTCAATCCAGTGTGATGTTGGGGGGTGCCGGGCTGACTCAGTTGGCAGAGCACGTAATTCCTGACCTCGGGCTTGTGAGCTGAAGCCCCCTGTGTGGTGTGGAGTTTACTTAAATTTAAAATTTAAACAACATTTTCTTAAAAAATAAAAATTAATAAATCCAGCATAATCTTCACATAATATGTCCAACTAAAACCTCAATAAATGCTTCTGTCTTTTTACACAGCTGCCAACCATGACCTGCAAAACCCCCTCATGATTGTACAGAATTGCTCACAATATAGAGATTTAACTAAAAGCAGAGAGGGAAAGGATGTTCATCATAGAAGGAAGAATTCCATACTTTGAGGCAGAAATATGCCTAATGAAACACGCACTCCCGCACGAACATCAAAGAATACAAAAGAAACACGACATCCATTATGTGTCACTGCTAAATTCATTATCAAAATGAGGCTCAAAATAGTATCTCCACCTCTCACCCAGAGAGTGATCAGATTATTAGTAGCTCAACTAATAACAATAACCCCACGTCAATAGTATCTGTGACTTAAAGACGAGAGCCGTCCTCCTGCCGCGTCTTTGTCCTCCAACCCACCACTAACCTGTCTTTGAAAGCGCATGTCTCACCCACACGGTTTCTCACACACGACTGTGCAGGTATAACCCACACAGTGGGAGAGCCACATGCAAATTTGCAGAACGTCTACTCTTGACACGTAATAGAAGCTGAGGATACGCTTTTCGATTTGGGCTTATATAGCCTTTACGGAGGCTTTTAATGAGTTATCACTCTGTTATGAAGACTCTGCTTTAATCCAGCAAGAGAATACTTATAATAGCCTATTACACATAAGCTATTACAGCAGACCCGTCGATGAGAAGAGGTTGCAGGTGAAAGCAAAAATGTCCACAGGTCCGAATAAAAACAAGATAGGGCATCTGTCCAAAGTGCTGAAGAACTATGTCCTGCTGGTCAACATTCCAGATTCTGAAGAATACACATACCTTTTTCAATTTGACAAATTCTTTCCTATCTCCAAGCCTCTTTTCTTGAAAAATAAATAATCTACTTGCACATCTAAGGACTCCTGACTTGATACACAGGTCAAAACAAGCACTAGGAGCCATGGCTAGATGACCACAGTGAACAGGTGGGAGATGTCCCATGATACCAGGCTTCCAGAAGGAATTTTTAAGAATTAAAAAAACAAATGGTACCTATCCTACTTTGAAACATTTTAAAACTTGGGCGGCCCCACATCCCTTGGGGAAATGTTCTACTGTTCGGGCAGAATATGTGGGAAAACAACAAAGATACCATCTATCTATGAGAAGACTGTAAATGGCTCCATGTCTGTGAACTCATCCACCCAGTCCATGATTAGAAAAGTAGTAATGGAAATACCCTAGTGGTCCCTGTGGGAGGAAAGAATGAAGGGAAAATCCAAGGTCTGAGTAACTAACTCTCTTTGTCACTAAGGGAGCCAGCATTATTCAGGATGGGTTCCCTGGCAGTTTCTCCTTCCAATGAATGCTTTCTTTTCTATTTCCAATTGCATTTCCAGTTAAACAAAGCCTCCCCCACTGCCATCAGATGATGGCCACTGATAACTGTGGAGGAAGTTACTGTCGGCCCCAGATAAATTATCTGTCCATACTGTGAGCCTGGTCGCCCAGGTGCCAGGAACTGACACTCCATCAATAAGGAGGAAAGCTTCTCTTGGACTCCAGACTAGATTCTCTGGTCTAAGAGAAGATACTAGACAACAAGCTATTACCTCCGCCATCTTTCAGAGTGCACCTGCAGGAACCCTGCAGTCAAGGGCAAGAGAAAAAGGAATTGGGAAAACCTACAGAAAGATGTCCTATTCATGAAGAGAAATGATAGAGGCTTCTCCCTCCACCCATGAGGAGCCCCATGGAGGACCTCTTTCCATGGCTTAGGAGGAACCACTGGACAGATAAGGAAACTACCTCTGTTTTTTCAAGTGTGCTTAACTTTTATTTCTCTCGGTAATGAAAATGGTTTATTCTAAGAGTATAGAGAACAAAAATATACTTCAAAACGGTGTACTCTTTAACATTTTTTTGTCAGGAAGATTGAAATATTATTCATAAAGTCGTTTCTCATGGGCATGACCCCAAAGTGTCTCCGAAACACCTCTCCAGTATAAATAATTTTGCAACTTGATTAACATTTAATGATTCCATGACAAAGACACACTTGTTCTAAAAAGATGAAGGTGGTATTTATTGGAAATGGTATATGAGAATCCAAAAGACACATTCAGAACAATCTACTCTTTGGGGCTTCTTTATTCCTAAAGCTAATTTGTTTTTGTTATTTATTCACCTAGCGGTGATGCAATAATCACTGTTTTCATGGTTTCCTTAAGCACTGGGCAATTTAAACCATCAGTGTTCTTTTGCTGTCTTGTGACAAGTGCTCATTATGGTTGACTAACATACTTCACAGAAAACCAGCCCCCAGCAGCAGTCACGGCATAGGGTGCTAGACCCCAAGAAGATCAGCCACACGGATCAGCTCTGCTCAAGACTGAGGGCAATGAAGGGAATGTTCTCCGACCAAAGCAGGAAAACACCTTTAGGGCCTGGAAACCTAGGCTGTTTGGAGGTGGCAGGTCCCCATCTGGAACACCATCAGAAGCCAATGACTCTCATTTATTGTCGACCTGCTAGCTTAAATCTCTCATGGGCCTTTTCCCTAAGCCCAGTCCACCTGCCCTCTTCTCCAAACTAGCAAGGAACCCATTCATCCTTACGGTCGGTTTGTATCCAAGTTGCTTGTACTCAAAAGCAGTGAAGCTGCTTCAGAGGAAGTAGGAGGGGCTGGCCAACGGCAATCCACCAGAAGAGAGTCCAAGTTGGCCCCTCCTTAGGAAATTGGGTACTTCCTGGCTGTGACTTGTCTTCTGTTTTCCTCTTGGGTTGTCGAGCGTCCTGGTATAATGTGAGCCATTTTGTTTTGACTACATCGTGCCCGACATTCATTGGTGGCATTGGCCAGCAATCACTGCTCTCAGAGGGCTTCAGGGCAGCCCAGAAAACCAAACCGTGGCTTACTGAGAGCACATCAACTTCTCACTAAATCTCATGCCTTTGAGAAACATTCAGTTCCGGTTCTAAGGATTAGGAGTCTATGGTAGGGGAGGAGGGAGACCAGTGGTGGATATTAACAAATTAGCAAAGTGACAGCTGTTGTTCTTCCTTGTCTCCCAGAGAAACTCCTGGACTCCTACACATACCTCAAGGCCCGCACTGTCCCTCTTCCACACCACTTCCATACTCAGTGCATGTCTCTGCTACTGTACCCATCACTCTGTGTTGGAAATGTCTGCCTACATGTCAACTTCACCCACTGGATAGTAAACTCCCAGGAGGAAGGGGCCACGGCTTTTTCATTTCCCTGGTGCCTGGGCCAGGTCAGGGCTCTGGCTGGCTTACTGAGCCTTCCTCTGTCTCCCAGGATGAGCCGGCTACGCCCTCCACTCTAGTACGTTACATACTGTGCGCACTTCCAGTAGAGTGGTTAGCATGTTATCGGGATAGGGTTTGTGCCTTTTACACTGCCACAGTCCCAGAACCTAGCCCGAGACAGGTGGTCGGTAAATATTTGTAGTGGGGGATACTACTGAATAGTCAATGTGGCTATTCATCAATGGTGAATGGGGCCAGAAGATGGAAGACCTCATAGCTCACGTCAATGCAGGTTTTCAGTACAGGGAGTGATCTGATGTTTGAGCAAAATTCCTTTAGTCAGCCAGAGGCCAGAAGACTGCATCTGCGTGGAGAGAGGGGAAGGCAGTGCAAACAGCTAGGAGCTGTTAAGGTGAGAGGGACAAGTGAGGCCAGGAGCCTGACTGAATAGACACTGAATAGACCCTGGCGGATGGGGACACCACTGATGCCAGCTGTGTGGTCTTGGGCAAGTCACTGAACCCCGCTGAGCCCCAGTCTCTTCCCTGCGACATAGAACTAACACCTCCCGTTGCTGTAAGGATTAAGTGAGAGGAGGATGAAAGCACCCAGCACGGTGGGCGGGCACACCACAGGTGCTTACGATGTTTCCTTCTCCCTCATCTCCCCCAATGGCACCCCAGGTACCTAAGATTCAGGGACACTTGTCTGGTTCTTTGATATCAAGCTCCTATTGTCCCCTAGTCGTTTAACCTCAACCTTGTAGGTACGGACTCTGGGACTTGTCTTCGTGCTTATCAGGAAAAAATAAAACAGCTGTGACTCATTTCTTGAGCACTTTGCACAAAGGCAGTCTGAATGATCCCCTGGTCCCAGGCGTAGCAGAAGGCCACATCTTTAAGTCTAGCCTTGGAGTGTGAGGCGGGGTCCCAGTCTATCTGATCTCCTGTTAACTTCTCCAGTGTGGCCAGCCTGCTTTTCTCAACCTCATCCTTAGGTCATTATCCCGAAATTTATTTCACCTTCCTGTTAAAGCCTCCCCCCATTGCCTGAAGCCAGTCAGCCTCTGGTGCTGAACTCCAACCTCACAGAAAGACTTTTGGCTGAACCCACCAGTCCTTGGTGGCCTAGATCACATACCACCTCTTACATGAAGTCTTCCCTGATTTCACATCATCTCACAGCACTAGTCAGAGCCTATCTTATGTGATAAAAACCTGCGTACTTGTCTAAGATGCTCAGCTAAGATTGCCAGGGATGGACAGCTTCTGCCTCTCATCAGCAACCCTACAGCCAAGAGCATCAACTCAGTAGGTTCTCTAGAACCTTCCTCGTATGCATCCAAGCCCCTCTGCCTCAGGGCTCCCCTGGGTGCTGGTGCTTTTTACCTCGACCTGCCACCCCAGCTGGACTCCATATGTCCTGCCACTTGACTGTGTGGTCGAGCCCACCCTCAACTTCAATTCTGCTTGACAGAGAATGTGGCGACCCACCCATATGCACGTGACTCTGCAACCAGACCTCAGCCCGGTCCCTCATCTGTGGCTTCATCAGTCCCCTGCCAGGTTCACAAGCTTCCCTCTGACCTACCCAGCTGTAAATTTCTTGAGGGCAGAAATTAGTGGTCACTTCTTCTTTTGGCCCCTGAGAGCACTAGTTCCATCATAGGAACAAAAGAAATACTCCCTTTCTGTCTTGTTTAGCCAGTGGGAGTGCCAAGTGCACAATATTACTTCGGTCATGGCTCGTATAAGATAAATTAGTTCTCGTTTCTGGGCGGAGTTATTCGATTGATTTGTGCATATGTCCCACACCTTCCTTAATTTTTCCAAACACGGTGGATCTCGTGGAAAGTATTGCAAACAACGCAGAAGCCCACCTGGACAAGCAGGAGGAGGTTTGTATCTGGTAAAGGGGATTTGAGCTTCAGGGCCTGCAGGAGCTCCAGAACAACACTACGAGACAAGTAGAATTTATCCCGCTCCTAAACAGAACAAAAGAGAAGAAGGTAAGCTATGTCTAAAAACTCGATTAGAACAGATCTATGTCAAAAGAGCTTCCAAAAGATTCACAGGTTGGAAATGAAAACCAGTATTTGAAAATGCATAATGAACTGTCCTTAAGAAATAAAACTCAAACGAAAAAGAAAAAATTTAAAGGGCATTTTTGTGTGCGTAATGAGCTTACAGAAGCACTGAGAACACATAATTCAACGGATAGGAAAAGGGTAGGATATCTCCTAAACACTGAAACCACCGGATTGGGTTCTTGTTCACAGGAAATGATAAGTTCCAAGAAATACAGAAATTAAACAAATCGAAAAGCATTACTCCCAAAAGAAAATGATTTATTTAGAGAGGAACATATTTTCAGGGTCTCATATCCTCTCCGAAGAACTTACTTTTCAAATGGGCTGCTTAAGCATGCAGAAAAATAGATGGAACATACTAGTAGTACCACTGATCTTTGTCAAATTGCAACATTTTGCTTTATTTAACATTTTTCAGAATAAATAAAACATCCCACAGGAGCGCCTGGGTGGCTCAGTTGATTAAGTGTCCAACTCTTGGTTTCCACTCAGATTATGATCTCAGGGTTGTGAGATCGAGCCCCACATCAGGCTCCGTGCTAGGCATGGAGCCTACTTAAGATTCTCTTTCCCTTTCCCTCTGCCCTTCCCCCAACAACTCACACACACATTCCTTAAAAAAAAAAAAAATCACAGAAACAGTTGAAAGTACCTATATGGTGCTCTCTTTTCTTTCTCCCTTCCTTGAAGTGGCCACTATCTTGAACCTGGTGCTTAAGATTTCACATATGTTTTTACTACCTTCGCATGCCTTCGTTTTAAGGTGTAATATTATTTTTCTTTGTAATTTTCTATGACAGTACCATACTGTGCATCTCTTTCTGCAACTTATAATCTCTCACCACATTATATTTTTGATATTAGTTCCTACTGTTACATGTAGCTCTAGTTCTTTCAACTAAATGGCTTAATCATATTTTATTATATGAACATACCAAAATTCATTGATGTGTTCTCCTGTTAATAGGACATGAGATCATTTTCAATTTTGTGAGAGTTGTTTTTTTTTTTTTTTGCCAACTACAACACACATGCAGAAAAGTACCTAAGACATAAATGTCCAGATGAAATGGATTTGTATAGACTGAATGCCAAGGTCAAAGAGCGAGCACTCCAGAAGCCTGCTGTATCCTTTCCTGATCATAACCAAGTAACCAGAGACTCAATAAGTCTACATCCACTTTCTTTTCTTTCTCCTCATTTTTATTCTTGGTGTACTGCCTCCTTGTATGTCCGATGATCTCTGCGTGTTGAATGCTTTATTTAAAAAAATTATTTCTAGAAATCATTCAAAGCCTGACATGTTCTCTTCATCCAAAGAGCGCCCTATATCCTTTCTGCCAGCTCCCTGGAGGCACTAGCCTGGTCCAGGTTACCTTAATAAACACACAAGCCTTGTAATATCTTGGGCCACCAGGAGCTGTGACACTGAGCTCAACTGCTACGAGGATGATCTCATCTCTGGGTTATCTTTACTTTGTGGTCCTGGCCAAACCGGGGTGGTGAGGGGGATGCAGAATCCGACCAAGTCCCTGCTCTTGGAAGGTCCTGGATTCTGACTCTTGTTCCCTTCCTGGATCTTCCAAAATTGCAGCAATTCCTCTTAGTCATATCTCTGCACTTCTGTGCTCTCCCAGATCTTAGCTTGGTGATTCATCTAATATCTGGTTAGCATTCTGATGCACCGAAGTTTTCAGAAAATATTCTGTTCGCTTCTTTTTTAACTTTCTAAGTGGGAAGATAGGTTCAAATGATTTAGCCCATTATTATCAGGAGAGAAGTCTAAAATTTTTATTGAAATCATACTAAATCTATAGGTTATTTTGTGAGAATTAACTGTCTTTATTATGCTGGGTCCTCATCCATAAACATGAGATCTGTCTCCATTTATTTAATGTTGTCAAATAAAACTTTCTGGTTATCTCCATAAAGTTCTTGCACATTTTTGTTAGATTTATTCTCTGTTGACACAATAAATGACATTTTTAAAGTACATTTTATAAACATTTGTAGCTGAATATTAAAGGTGGATGATTTCTGGGTATTCATTTGTAACCAGCGTCCTTGCTGAACCCTCTCACAAAAGTTATAAAAAGGTGTCAAGTATATTTTCCTCAGTTTATTTGTAATTACACCATCTATGGAAAGTGAGAGTTTTCTTTTTCCTTTCCAATCCTCATACATTTGATTTCTTCCTGTTATCTTACTGAATTGAGTAGGACCTCCCAGACTGTAATGGACAGGACCAGTAATAATGGACATTCTCGTCTTACTTAGTATTTTGAAAGGACCACACTGGCATTTCACCAGGAAGTATAACATTTCCTAGAGGTTTCTGGTAGGCACCCTATAACAAGCTAAGTAAGTTCCCTTCTATTCCTAGTTTGACGAGAGTTGTCACAAATGGATGTTGAGTTCTATAGAATGCTTCTTTTCTATCTGCTGAGATAACGATACACGTTTTTCACCTTTAACCTGGTAATACGGTGACATAAATCAATGTTCTAATATTTAAACCATTCTTATATTGCAAGCAAATCCTCACTGGGCCATGAGGCTTTATTTTTAACACATTAATTTGCTGTTATTCATCCAGAATTTTTATACCTTTGAACTAAAATTGGCCTGTAACTTTCCTTTCTCCCACTGCCCTTGTCTGGTTGGTATCAAGATTCTACTGGCCTCATAAAAGATGTCGGAAGCATTCCCTTCTTTCAATTCTCTGTATTAGTTTGCACAAAGCAGAGCTCAATCTGTTCCTTCAGTGTTTGATAGAAGTTGTCCTTAAAACTGGAAGAGTTTCTCATTAGTGATTCCTTTTTTTAATCATTTAGGCCTACCCATCTTTTTTCTTGGTTGTCGTATGTTACGTTTTTCTAGAAAATTGTCCCTATTGTCCAAGATTTCAAATTTACTAGCACAGAGTTGTTCATTTCAAAGTCTCTAATACGTCTAGAGTTATGTTCCCTTTTGCACTGCTGATATTCTTTATCCGTGTTTTTTTCTCTGCTTCCCTTAATCGGTCTTGCCAAAGTTTTGTCAGTTTTATTAGTCTAATCCAGGAGTCCACTTCTGGTTGTACTGATCCTCCAATGAAGTCATGTTTTCCATTTCATTCATTCCTGCTCTTATCTTTATTATTTCCTTCCTTCAAATCATCTATGGTTACTCTGTTAGGTTTATTTTAACTTGAATTGTTAACTCACTTCATTTATCCTTTTTTCCCAACAGAAGTATTTAAGACTATACATTTTCTTCTAAATATCTCTGTAGCTAGAGGTCTCGACTTTTAGAAGTTAGTATTTTCATATTTGTGTAGTTCTAAATATTTTTCCAAATTCTCTTATCTCCTTTGATGTATGAATCACTTAAAAGTACACTTCAAATTTCCAAATATAGCAGGTCCCAGACACCATTAACCCATTCAATACCTTTGTACGAATTCGAAAGGGGACACACACACACACACACACACACACACGCACACCACACACACAACACTTACACATACATATTAACACATCCTGCAAACCTGAAAAACGGTGTGCACTTCCAGAGCCGTGCACTCGGTGGGCCTGGCTGCATGCATGGTCGTACCCTGTCACACACGTGACACACACACACGTCCTCGTACAGATTCCATACACACCCCACCCCTGCAAAGGGACCGGGTCAGGGTCAGAATCTGGCAGGCGGCTGGGACTTAGACATCTGACAAGAGGGGGCAATCAAGAGAAGAATCTCAAAGGCCCCTGGGTGGTAGCTGGGACAGGGCCTAGCCACCTATACGTGTGTGCAGGGAATGTGCGCACATGTGCTGTTCTCCACACCATCTGAGCTGGTGTGGCTTTATGTGGGGGGTACCTATCCCAGCTGCTCTAGGACTTAACCTAGGAGGCCCCAAATCTCAATACAAACCTGCCTCAATACTCACATCAAATGCAGTATGTCTAGGATGTGAGTAGTCTCCCCTTAGATACGGAGCTTTTCTCTAGGTCACCCTTGAACACCTCTGTGCAGTTATGATTTTGTTATTGATTTATAATTTAACTGCACTGTGATTAAAGAACTTGGTCTCTTTGAAACAGATTCCCCAGTGTGTGTTAAGACTTTATTTGTGGTCTGTGGCGCCTGAGTGGCTCGGTCAGTTGAGCGTCTGACTCTTGATTTCAGCTCAGGTCTTGATCTCAGGGTCTTGAGTTCAAGTCCTGCGTTGGGCTCCACACTCAGGGTAGAGCCTACTAAAATAAAATAAAGTAAAATAAAATACTTTATTTGTGGCCTATTGCCTGTCCTATGTTTATAAATGTTACGTATATGCTTTTTCTTTTTTTAATTACATATGTCAGTCACCATACAGTACATCATTAGTTTTTGATGTAGTGTTCCATGATTCATTGTTTGTGTATAACACCCAGTGTTCCATGCAATAAACGCCCTCCTTAATACTCATCACCAGGATCACCCATCCCCACACACTCCTCTCCTCTGAAACCCTTAGTCCGTTTCCTGAAGTCCATAATCTCTCATGATTTGTCTCCCTCTCCGATTTCCCCCCTTTCATTTTTCCCTCCTTCTTCTAATGTCCTCCATGCTATTCCTTATGTTCTACAAATAAGTGAAACCATATGATAATTGACTTTCTCTGTTTAACTTATTTCAATCAGCATAATCCCCTCCAGCTCCATCCATGTCAATGCAAATAGTGGATATTCATCCTTTCTGATGGCTGAGTAATATTCCATTGTGTACATGGACCACATCTTCTTTATCCATTTGTCTGCTGAAGGACATCTCAGCTCCTTCCACAGTTTGGTTATTGTGGACATTGATGCTGTGAACATTGGGGTACAAGTGGCCCTTCTTTTCACTACATCTGTATCTTTGGGGTAAATACCCAGTAGTGCAATTGCTGAGTCATAGGTTAGCTCTATTTTCATCTTTTTGAGGAACCTCCACACTGTTTTCCAAAGCTATATACAGAAGAATGAAACTCGACCATTCTTTTACACCATACACAAAGATTAACGCTAAATGGATGAAAGACCTCAATGTGAGATAGGAATCCATCAAAATCCTAAAGGAAAACACAGGCAGTAACCTCTTTGCTATCGGCCACAGCAACTTCTTTCAAGACACATCTCCAAAGTAAAGGGAAACAAAAGCAAAAATGAACTTTTGGGACTTCATCAAGAAAAAAAGCTTCTGCACAGCAAAGGAAACAGTCGACAAAACAAAAAGGCAACACGCAGAATGGGAGAAGATATTTGCAAATGACACTACGGATAAAGGGCTGGTCTCCAAGATCCATAAAGAACTTCTTGGGGGAGGAGCAAGATGGTGGAGAAGCAGGAGGTTGAGATAGAGTCGGATCCCAGAAGTTCATCTAGATAGTTATCAAATCATTCTAAAAGCCAGCATACTCAACAGGAGAGAGAAGAGAGGAAGAAGAGCAATTCTAGGAGCAGAAAATCGACCACTTCCCGAAAGGCAGAACGTTTGGGAAAGTGATGCCAAAACGACGGGAAAAGAGACCGTGGGGGGAGGGGCTGTCTCCAGGCAGCCATCAGAACTTTCAGAGCCTGCTCCGCTGAGGGACATCCCTCCAGAGGCTAAGCGGGAGTTTAGCCCTGGCAGGAACATAGTGGTTTCAGGTCCCGCGAGATCACAAAGAGACCGGGGGTGTCTGAGTGCGGCAGAGCTCCCAGATATCGGGGCGGAAAAGCCGGCAGCAGAGAAAGAGCCGCGCAGTGCGTTTTCAGCTGGGGCTTACCCTAGACCATGGCCGCGGCCCTTCGAGCGGGATCCACATAAGGCATTCCGGAGAGACCCCCTCCTTCCTCCTCGGGGAAGAGCGGCGCCGGAGCGCGCAGCAGGAATCTGCTGGGTTTGGAAACTCCAGACGGGGCCGCGCGCCAGAGACAGAAACGCGCGGCCACCGGTGGCTGAGCTCGGAGCTTGTGCGGAGACCAGGAGACAGGAGTGATTGACTGCTTTCCTCTGAGGGCGCGCTGAGGAGCAGGGACTCCAGCGCTCAGGGACTCCAGTGCTCAGCTCCTCCAGCCAGAAACTGGGAGCTGCCATTTGTATTCCCAGCCTCCAGGGCGGTACGGAAAGCGCTAAGGGAACAAAGACTCCAGAAAGCGAACCTGAGCAAATTGCTTGGACCCTCCCTGCACAAGGGCAGGGCAATTCCGCCTCAGGCAAAGACCTCTGAGAACCAAGTTGAAAAGGCCCCTCCCTAGAAGATCAGTGAGAATATCCAGCAAAGCCCAAGTTCATCAATCAGTGAGAACTGTGGAACTCCAGAGTACTTTTCTCTCTCACTCATCTATTCTTAGCTCGATAAAATGACAAGGCGGAAAAAATCACCACAAAAAAAAAAGAACAAGACACAGTACCCACGGCTAGAGATCAGTTAATACAGACATCAGTAATATGTCGTAAATAGAGTTCAAAATGACAATTATCAAGGTGCTAGCTGGGCTCAAAAAAAGCATGGAAGAGATCAAAGAATCCCTTTTGGGAGAAATAAAATCCCTTTCGAGAGAAATAAAAGAAATAAAATCTAACCAAGATGAAATAAAAAAGCTATTAATGAAGTTCAAACAAAAAAGGAGGCTCTTAATGCTAGAATAAATGAGACAGAAGAAAGAATTAGCGACATAGAAGACCAAATGACAAAGAATAAAGAAGCTTAGAAAATGAGAGACAGACAACTATTGGACCACGAGGGAAGAATTCGAGAGGTAAGTGATACCATAAGATGCAACAATATTAGAATAACTGGGATTCCAGAAGAAGAAGAAAGAGAGAAAGGGGTGGAAGGTATATTGGAGCAAATTATTGTAGAGAATTTCCCTAATCTGCTGAGGGGAACAAGCATCAAAATCCAGGAGGCACAGAGAACCCCCCTCAAAATCAATAAAAATAGGTCTACACCCCATCATCTAATAGTAAAACTTACAAGTCTTAGTGACAAAGAGAAAATCCTGAAAGCAGCTCAAGACAAGAAATCAGTAACATACAGAGGCAGGAATGTTAGATTGGCAGCAGACCTATCCACAGAGACCTGGCAGGCCAGAAAGG